>JAVJGJ010000003.1:20856717-20919425 GCA_035590215.1 Microhierax caerulescens
GGTAGGCCCCGCGGCGCGGGGGCTGAGGCTCGGCCACCGGCTGGCTGGGGCGGGCTGCGGGCCGAGCTTCCCCCGCCCAGTGCTGGGCCGCCGGTGTGCCTGCGCCTCCGGCCTGGGTCGGGGCTGTGCTTACACCCTGCGATTGCTGCTTTCGCCGTTTGGTCACCGTAGGAGAACGTGTTCTTGTACCGCGTAGTTCAAACTTATTATTTTAATTTTCAAAATATTATTTATCCCCGAGTATATGTATTAGGTGAGACGTGGGGGAGGAGAAAACACCAAGCCGACATTTTTATGAAGAACTGCATCCATGCCTTTTTCCCCCCTAGGCTGGGGCGTTCTCCTGCCTGTAGGACCTGTGCCTTTGAATGAAAGAAACGGTCTAATGTAGCTGAATATTATTTTTCTTATCATACGTAGTTTTCCTTCTGATTCTTATGCAGATTGATGCTGAATCTATTCCACAAGAGCCTAGCAAAAGTTGAGCCCCTCCATCAGTTGAAGTTTCTGCACACTACTTTGGCTCGGAAAGGTCTGGAGGAGTTTTTTGATGATCCAGGAAACTGGGGAGAAAAAAGTGTAAAGTCTGGTGAGTGTTCTTTAGCATTTCTGATAGCAATCTTTGAGTCACTTGTGCTCAGCTGAAATCAGACCTATTCTTTTGTGTTATTGGAAGTATTCATAGCTACATGAAACTTTATATGTGTATGTACATACATGTACTTGTACATCTTTATGCCTGTTAATTTTACTTTGCCTTTGTGTATTCTGTGTTTATGAAAGCAAGTAGCTCTATGCAGCAAAATACTGTGTTGTAGATCCTCTGCCATGCTCTTCAGTGTGCTTATCACAGAAGAGATGTTCTTTGAAGAAATATATGGTACTATGGAAGAAAAATACTTCAGCTTAAAGGTTCATCTTATAGATACCCTGTTTCCAGCTTTTTCCAAACACAAATAAACAGTACATGTAATTGCCTTTTTAATGTATTTGCATATGCAAAGTAGAGCTGAATATCCACAAGCACAGTTTCCCAAGCAGTACTATTTTTTAAAGAAGTTGTCCTTGTTCTGTTGAGTCAGCTGAGCCTGCTAACAGAAGCATGGGTGGGTTTTTTTTCAGAATAAGTGAACTTTGGTGTATTAACTTTAATTTTTAATTAATTTTTTTTTTTACAGGGGATGCATGGAATATAAAGCAACTAAGGGGCAAGAGTAGTGAAGACTTGCACAAACTTTGGTAAGTAAATTTTACTGAAGTAGCTTCTCTTGTTTCAAAGTAGCTCTGCACGTTGTATTAAAATGTGGCTAGTGAACTTACTAGCCAGTAAATTTAATCTGCCATACAGCTCTGCATGCTTAAGCCTGCTTTGGGCTTGGAACAGCCCAGGTTCTGGTACTGCCAAGGATACAAAAGCCGTACTGCAGGTGGTTGTGTGATAGTTGTATACAGTACAAGGACTTCAGGTTTGGTACAACGAGGCTGAGTTTAAACTCTTTGGGACTTCTTTGAACTGAAAGACACACTTGGTTGTAAATGACCTCTGGTGAAGCTAACAAGTAAATTAGATCAGGTTGCTCAGGTCTCTGTCCATTCCAATTATGAAAGTCTCTGAGGCTGAAGACTGCATTGCCACTCCCAGGCAACCTGTGCCAGGTTATTACTGTGAATAGTTTTTACCTTGACATGTCTTGTCCTCTTGCTGTGCACCTGTAAGAAGAGTCTCTGTCCGGGTAGTGGAAGACTACTTGGCGTTAACCTCTTCCCTCCTTAGCCTTCTTTATTTCGGATTAAATAAACCTGTTTCCGTCAGCCTCTCCTTGTATGTCCTGTACATCAGCCCTCCCCTCACCACCTTTACTGGGCTTTCTTCAGTTGGTCAGTATCTTTTTGTGTCTTTCTATGAAGCTAGCAGGTAAAGGGGATGGGATTATAAATTGGATAACGGTGCTCTATCCAGCAGGGTAGTGAATCAATAATCACTAATGCATCCAGAAATTATTTCTGAAGTACTGTGCTTTCTGATCTAGGTATGTCCTACTGAAGGAAAAAAACATGCTTTTAACGTTAGAGCAAGAATCAAAACGACAAAGCAGGCCTATGCCAAGTCCGGAACGACTAGACAAGGTAACTTTTTCATACTAGCTAAAAATATAACTATAACTAAAATTGCTGAATGAAAGATGAAGTGTTTGTAACTTTGTTGAAGACCTTTTTTTAAGCTATTTCCCTGATTTTAGGTGCCCAAGCAACGTAGTGGGAAAGGCCTCTTCACCTGCTATATCATATATTAAGAAATACTTTGCCATCTTCACGCCCTGAAACTGCACTAGAGGATTTCTAGAAACTTTCCAGTAAAACTACAACGTTATCTCTATCCTTACCCTCCACAAACTTTTTTTTAGCTACTTAACTGCTGCCAACTTCTTGCCTCTGACATTGTCATCTCCAAACTTGTGCCCTTTGGTTCATGTTTGTCCTCACTTGTCATTCCCTCCTTCTGCATTATTGCAGTTCTGCCGCTGATTTATTAAATTCTTCACTCAGTATCTTTACTGTTGAAAACTTAATTTACTTATAAATCAACTGCCATCTCTATGCTTATGTATCACAGATGGAAATCTCCACCTTCATTGGCCAGTTAAATAATCCAGCTGTTTGACATGAGATACTCCCAGATACCCCTGTATTTATCCAAATTAATTTGCAAAAAGACTGACCTTTACATTGTTAATCAGAGTTTCTTCATATGGTTAATAATTTGACTGCTCTTGCCTCCACATGCACTTGCATTATGATTTTTTTTTTTTGTGTCAGACATGGATTTATTTGGTCTCCTACTCTTGTCATTTCATCACTGTACTTATACACTAGGCAAGATCCAATATAAAACTCTTCTCTGGATCTGTTAGTGTATCTTGTTCTAATTTATGACAATACAGTATTTCAACTGTATCTTGTGATTCCCATTCTGAATAGTATTTTCTGTTTAGTCCCACCTACCCATTCATATTCAGCCATTATGAATCACAGTAGAACTTGCTTTGGGAGGGAACTTAAGTAAGTGGCCCCAAGTGCTTCAAAAGTCAAATCTTACTAATTGCCTGTTTGGTTTTGGCTGAAGCCCAAGAAAAGCAAAAGTCAAGCACCAGTTAAATACTGTGATTGCAGAGACAAAATACAGCGATCTGCTTATTAAAATTAGCCGTAGCAGCTTCCCAACACATTTAACATTGTCATATGTAATGCAGTGTGTTGCAGTAATCTTGTGAGACTAAAAACTTTCAACTCAATTGTCACAGTTTGGTCAAGTCAGCTTTCTAATGCCAGCATGCATTACCAAGGCTGTGACCAGACTCCAGAGTGAAGAACTAGAATAACAACCAACCAGTACAAACCATCTGACAGAAAAACATACAGCGTTACCTTCTATTTGCTTCTCCTACTTCCTTCCCACGCTGCCTCAGAGCTTTCTATACTTCCAGCATCAGCATTAGATCTGGCTTTATGTATTAGCCAGCTAGCCTTTAATCAAGTATCAGACCATCAGTTATTTCATATCTGTTCTACTTGTAAGTTAGATTTTTAAAGCACCCATTCTTGACTGTTCCAGTACACAGGGACAATTCAGCCATTTCACTCAGTCCACAGCTGTGAGGTAACTCATGATAGAGCTCCTAGTGTTATACCTTTGCTTTTCCTTTAAATTTGTCTTAGATCTTCACTTGAGATCTTAAATATTGTCAGCATTGTGTTTTGTTGGCCCATCCTAAAACTGTTTCCTATTTCCAGGTAAAAAGGTCTATGAAAAATATAGACTTGGTTGTCAGAGAAAGAGAAATTGCTTTGAGGCTTTTACAAACTGGCCACGAAAAACCAGTACCTGGCGAGTGGAGGCATGACTTCCTGGGACGCACCTATTGGTATGGAAAAGAAAGCTTTTTTTCATACATGTGAATTCTTCTTTTGGCATATCTCTTTATCAGAAAATCCTTACATCATCAAGAAGGGATGCATATACTGTATAGAGGGAAACATTTTCTCGTCAGCATTCAGTTCTTGAGTTTTGGTTTTGGTTGTTTTTTTATTGGTGTGGTTATAACTGTTGCTAAGTAAATCTATGGCAAACTCTACCAATCATGACAGAGTTAGTGCCATGTAAGGAAGTGGTTTCTGTACTCAGAGGACGTCTGTTACTGTGGCTGTTCTGTAGCGCATGAATGAACTAGGGAGTACTGTTCAAGTTGAACCATCTGGATGTCCCTAGTTAAAATGCAAAATCCACGTATTTGGGGACAATCACAGAATATTGCATGAGACCACGTAAACATCCATTGGATTGCCCTACTTGGCAGATACTTAACTTGGAAACTTCTGCCTTTAGAATTATTTATTGTCCAGATACTTTCAGTAATCTGTAATTTCAGGTGATGATGCTGAAGGCTCTGGCAGGACCTGCTATTTCATTAACTGGTCTTTTACCATCATCGTATTGGCATTAGAAGCACTAATTACAGTATTCAGCTTTGCAGTAACAATGTAGATAACAGAAGGTCACACGTTATAATAATGGTGACTTTTCAGTCATTATCCATTTGTTTACCCATTAAATAAACATCAGCACTGTATTAGATGCACTAACCGCTAGATTTACTTCTCTAGGGGTAAGGCTTCTGTGTATCTCTTTCTGCTTGGAGAGACTGTCTACAGGAAAGGGTTTGCCCTTATATTTGGAAGCCCTGTCTGCACTTGAAGCAGGGGGAAGGAGCAGACAGTATGAAATGGTCTTTTAATTTCAAGCTCATGCAGAAGCTGCAATACACATAGTAGTAGGTCTGACACAATCTGGATGCACTGGAGTCTGTAGGTAAGCCTGCACAAGCCATCTGTGCAGCCCATCTGCAAGTGAAACCCCAAGGAGAAGAGAAAGACTTATGTTCAGGCAGATTTGTACTTGACACTCCAGCACTGGCATTTGTAAGAATACTGTAGTAGAAACAAAACTTTATTCACACAGTTTGTTCACATCAGTGTTTGAAAGTTTTCTTATGGAGTAACTTAAAATCTAAGTGCAAAAAATCACTATCTATACTGGGCCCTCTCTTCAAACATCTACAGTGTTTGAAGCAAGACAGCTTTCAACAGAAAGATGCTGAGCTACATTGGAGATGTATTTACAAACCAAGCCAGCAATAGAGCTGAAAGTAAATACACACAGAGAAATTCTGTGATCTACTGTCAGAGCCCTTTATCACTGTACTGTAACCAAGTGCAACTGGTAGAATCCAAGAATGAATGCAAAAAGTGTATGTTCTATAATCACTTTCATCTGTCTTTAACAGGTACACTTACAAGGAATGGCCAATACCATGGTACTTGAACAAAAAATACCAAAAGAGGAAATTCTATTACTTACCTCATGTGGATCGCTTCATCAGGTTAAAAGATTTTTTTGACATTGAAAGTTATTTTCTGGTATAGTCCTCAGTCTTCCTTATTCTACTTTGCAAGGAAAAAAGAAGTAATGATCTTGTTGGTTTTACAGCTAATAGATTGAAAATAAGGCTTTTTAAAATTACAGCTTGCTCTGTTTATTGCTATTTCCATCTTAGTTATTAAGAAACTTGGTTATCTGTGAAGTTGCTCTGTAAAACTTTGTGCAGACTACCTAAGATCCTCCTAGAGGTTGAATTTCTGTAGAATTCAAAAGCAGCAGAAAAACAATATTTATTTGCTTAGCACGCATTTTTGCTTATCAAAAGCAAGTTAATACTGAAGTTGTTAATCACTGGGAGCCTCTCTTTGATTAGGGGGTTGATCTTATTAAGGTTGTTACAACCTATCTAGAAATTAACCACACTGACTTCTTTATTTCAGGCTTAGGCTTGAAAAAGCTTTACGTATAAGGGCAAGAAGGCAAAACCTACAGAGGAAGAAGCAGAAGATCTTGAAAATGAAGTTCCCTCACCTTGCTGTGAAATCTCAGGGCCAGTAACATGCTCCAAGAGTGCTGCAAGCAACTGGCTGAGTACCTCTGCCTGGAACATGAAACAAGTTCTGAAACCAGCTGACAACTTGCCTGAGCATTCCTGAGGGTCTCAATCATCTGGGTTTTTTTTTTTTTATCCCACATTTGTCTTAAATTAAATTTATCTGGAATGAAAAAGCAGTCTTGGTGCCTAACTGAAATTAATCCTAACAGTTGTTTTCTAGAAACATTTGAAAAAGTTTTCTAGAAGCATTTGAAAAATGATGTATTAACCAGCTATTACAAAAGAGACACACATTAGCCGTGAAAAGCAGCAACTGACTGCCCGATGGATGTGTCTAGGGATAGTTACCTGTTTTAGTTTAAAAAAATACCCGTTAAACCCGGACAGAAACATGAGAACCTTGGAAGCTCACATACTAGCCTCTCTTCCCTGGTCATCTGAGTTACAGGTTTGTCACTTAAGCTACATGTGCTTTCTGCATAAAAACATGGGAAAATATGCTTTTCAGTCCGCTACAAGGAGCTGTTTCCCTCTGGTTTGTTAGAAAGTATGAAATACTTAGAATGTGAACTTTCAATGATGTAGTCTTGATACCTACGTGTCTTGATACCCATAACAAAGTAAAATATTTGAGCAGTTTTTTTGCAGTGCACAAAGTGTTTGAAGGAAGACTGGCAATAGTCTTCAGTGAAGTTGAAGTAGAAAGGTATTGCTACTGCTCTCAATGGTAAACACCTACTTCATGAAAGCTTTTAGCGTTCAGCTGAGGTTGTATAGAAATTTAGAGTAAAGTCACAAATAGTCTTTCAGGAAGCAAGTGTGCTATGCAGTATCGTCTGGGTCCTTTGGTATTTACAGTGTTTTAACAAAACATTGTAGAAGAAAAAGATTATCTTATTTCCATCACCTTAACCTTCAGCTACTCCTCTACATCACACAAAATACTCATTTCTTAGACATTCTTTACAGTCATGAGAAAAACCCAGAAAGTGTTTTGCTCTCAGTATGATGCTAGAATATTCACAGGTATTACCACTATACCGGATATAACTTTTTTTTTTTAAGACAGTAGACAAGATAAAAGTCGATCAGACTTAATGAAACTTAAGCACAGTCATTTCACAAAAACAAACAAAAAAAACCCCTTTTTTATCTTCACCTCCAGCTAGAAGCTGTCCAGTCAGTCCTCGTACTTCCCTGATGCCACTGGAACTTCAAAAAAAAATTGCTCATTGCCACGTGCTAAGGTACAAGTTCAGTTGCCGTTCCACATTCTACTGGCTTAGGTCTTTTTCTTCCAGTGTGACAATAGCTGGTCAGTTCTATCACCTATTCAAGCTGATTTAAGTTTTGTGAGAGAAATAGTTTGTCAATAACTTTCAAAATCTGGGGCAAGCAACTCTGTCTCAAGAGCAATTAACGGTTATTACGATAAGACAAAAGCAGGCTGTTTTGATAAATTACTTTATTGACTGGAGGTAATGTGAAACCGGTTTCAGCTAGAGGCCTCATCATTATTTAGCCACAAGGCCTTTTAGACTATGGAAAATGCAGCAGTACTGTTTACATTATTTATATATCTTTTAAGTCAGTTAAATGCTATTTGGTTTTCCACAGCTTTTAAGGTAAAGAGCAAAACTTCACTGTGTCCCGATACAGAACATCACACAGTTGTAAATTAAAGTAAGCTTAACAGCAACATAGAGCTGCATCTTGACAGCCAGTTCCTGTTGAGGAAAAGCCATCCTGCTTCCTCAGACCCTGAGCGCATGCTCCCCACGCAAAATGCAGGCACTTACCGACCCTGCTGCGAGTCAGCCGAGGGAGCTACACCAGCAATAAAAAGTAGTGACTGCCCCTTTGTGTTACAGCTGCCTGTAAAAACATCAAGCCACATCCTGAGGTCTTCTGTGACTATTCTAATCTTAGACAATTCTTTGCCTTAACTTCCCTGGCCCAAACAAGTTTTGCTTCTCACCTACATCACACAGGTATTATATACATTCTTAAAATCAGGTGGAAAGCACTAATTGTTTACTGAAATGAAGTTGCTCCATAATGGAAAATCAGCAAGCCAGTGCTTAATATAATATTTGCTACATGGAATGTAACGCTTTCATGAGACAGTGAAAGTTCACGCTGAACTGAGTGACATATAGTACTAAATTACTAAATACAAACTTTCCATTTTTAAAACAAGAGTAACTTTCTCTGCAAGTACTCACAAAGTTGCTCAAATATAAAAGAAAGACCAACATTTATTTCTAAAAAGAAGTAAGAGCAGTTTAAGGCCAAAGTACCAGCAAGGAAGACTAGTATGTGAAAGTAGACAAGAGATTGTTTAATAAATTTGCACAGGCATTTGCAAGGTTATGCCTCTATTAGCTAACGTGTAAAGCTGTTCCCAGGAAAAGATACTAGAGAAAATAGACATTTATACAAAATTATAAAATGCTTGTTACATGAATTATTGCTTTACAAAGGATGTAAACATCCTTTTTCTATTGGTACTATACCAATTAATCTCTCAAAATTTCTAAGCTTTGTTAAAATGGAACTTGAATTATGCAAAAAATCCAATATAAACTTTCTACAAAAAAGAGTTCATCCCGTTCCTGAGTATGCTAAAGCTATAAAACAGAAGGAGCACTGAGCAGGCAGCAATTTTCACAGTAAGAGGTTTAAGGACATTTTCTTTCTACACACTGTTTTCCTCCTTCTTCATATTCTTGTTTAGAAATCCACATCTGTTGAAAAGTACCCTACAAACAAACAAAAAAGAAATCAGAAAACAAGTGAAGGTTAAGTGAAACATTAGCTTTTCCAAGGAGGAAAAACAAGCAAGTCTTTACATTAAATACGATAAGAGGACTGGACCTGTTTAACTCCCTTTTCCTCTGAGTTTTATATTGCCAATGATTAAACTAAAGACAGGACGTTTGCAGAAAGGAAAGGTGATTTCAGTCTCCCCTTCCCATACTGCTAAGTGAATCCCCACAAACCATTTCAATATGCAGTAACTTGTAGAATTAAGTTCAAAATTAAGTTTCACAGTATACATGTGGTATCTAGAAATGACATTTCAAGCCTGCACCATACTGTGAAAACATATGGGAGAACGTGGCATGTCATTATTTGAATGGAAATGCTCATGTTGTCTTCTTTTTTAAACAGATTCTCTTCACCTTACCACAAGGACAAACAAGATTATGATTGCTATGGTAGCACAAACTCTAATGCATACTTAATGCAGAATTAGATTTTTTGGGTGACTGTGCTGCTTGGCATAGCAACATAGTAACACTAGGTTACTAACCAAAGAAGCCAAAATGGAACCACCTATCCATGAGCTGAACCTCCGCTCCACTGTCGTGTTGTTCGCTATCAACTTCAGGCGCATGCTCTGAATAGAAAAGGAGATAAAAATGAAAGAACAATCAGACAAATTGTAGGCTGGTGACCTTGAAAGATAAGAGAAGGACAGCACAAGGACCTTGGTGTATATACCAGCATGCAGGTGAAAAAGCTCAGTTTTATTAAACCTGCAATAATGCTCATTTGCCCTGTACTTAGAATTCAAGAATAGCCATAGTGGTAGAGAGAACATGTGTGGCTTTTATCCCGTCTCCCAACAGGGAGCAGAAGCAAATTCCTAAGGCTAGAAATAGGGCAGGCAGAAAGCAACAATACTCACAGTATACATTATCATTTCTAACTGTGCATCGGGACTAAAGTGTTTTAATGTTGCTGAACTTAATTCATCTAGTCCTTTTTGGACCCATTCATTCATTTTACTTTCAAAATACCTTTGGCAATAAAATCTTTGCATTTCAATGGGTTCCTCCTCAACTACTGTAAGAAGCAGCAAATAACTACCCTTATCAGTTTCTCGTAACATTCATGATTGAAGAGTTCCTACAAGTAAAACATTTTTTCTTAAATACCAATATTCAAGAAATATCATAAGCTATGTGCTGTCAAGAACATAGGTGTAAGGTATTAATACCTTAGATAAAGTGATTAAGAAAAATACAAGTATGTTAAACCACCAGGTTTTATCTATGAGTAGGTTGAGCTGTCTGTAGAATCCAGGAAGAACAATTCCCGTGACAAGACCTCAGGCAGAATGACTGAATGTGCCTCAAGTTAGCCAGCAGCACTTCAGAAGAGAGGCCATCAAGGGAAATAGTGACTGTTGCTTAGGGACAATTACAGAACTTAGAATCACAATCTGAAAGCAGGAATGGAAAAGTAACATATTCAGAAAGCAGTTACAACACCTGCTGGAATTCATTTCATACAAGAATTTTTCAAGACTTCTTCCTTGAAAAGAAAGCCCACAGAAATCTCTTCAGCTGTTGGGTTCCTAACAAAGTTAAAGCTATGACGTGCTCATATATTTATGTGGCAGGAAAACAAAATGGTAAGTAATTCTATACAGTAACTGAAAGAGTTGTTTTACCGGTGGAGTTTTCTGAGACAGCTCTCTGTTCAATCTGTCTGTGAAACTCTGTATTAGAGTGTTTCCTCCTGCAACAATCACGCTGCCATAGAGGCCCTAAAAAGAGAACAAGCAACCTACAATATTAACTCTGAAACCATTCTGAAAAAAACTGTTTCACAGAATGGAGAGGAATGGTACACAAGTACATACAATCAACAGCAATAATACATCACTTAATGCCAACAATATTTGATTTTTTTAATCACTTGAAAAAATATTTCAAGACAGCTTAATATAAAACTATACAAGGAAGACAGAAACCATGTGATTAATGATTCTAAATGATTTCACAGAATAGTTTCTACTAAAGAGACCCCTACACCTACAGGTATCTCCTGTAACCAAACTGTTGGTTTTCTTCAAGCTGGATGTTCTAACCACAAAGGAAAACCCTACAGCACTGCAACAGTTTTCAATCTCACTAATGCTGCAGTGGGTGAACGCAAACCATGGCCTGGCCTACTAAGCCTGCCTGACATGCCAGTTAAGAGGAAAATTTTTTGAAGCAACCCCCATGCAGTCTGTATCAAGTGTAACCTGAGGAAGTTAGAACATAATTTTAAAAAGAAAGTTTTCCTTTATAACCTTTTTTCTTCCTTCTACTCTCTACATAAGTTCCATATGTTTGACTATGTTTAGAAAAGTATATCTGCCATACCTAAAAATCTGAAGATGAACAGTTATGAACATAAAATGCTCATCTGAAACCAATCCAATGCACATTACGCAGTGCCAGCCACAAAATCTGGACATCAGCTATTTAAATATAGGCAAAAACACTGTGTACAAGTAAAAAAAAAAAAATAATCCCAATTTAGCATTTTGTAAGACAAAACAGTAATTGTACATATTCCTATATATGAATATGTAATACTTGGTGAATTATTCTAATGTGTTTATTGTTATCCTAGGAAATCCACACTTCTTCACTAACAGTATTCTAGTCCCAAAAAATTGTATCAGCATAAAAATATCTATGTCTTAAAATAATATGTCTGACTACCACTTACCGGCCTGATGTCTATATCACACATTCCAACGCTTGTTGTGACAACGTGGCTCACACCCAACATCGTGTTACCAGATAAACCCTAGAATTAAAATTAGTAATCTACACATCATCACTTCAAAAGAGCAAGGCATAAAAAAGCCCTGAATTAGCTGAATTTAAAAAGTATTACTATAAACGGAGCTAAGCATTTTTAGGGAAGGGGGAAAAAAAAAATATTCCTATTTTTCCATTGAGCTCATCACCACCCATTTTGAACTATTTCATCCTTTGCTTGCCCAACCCTAATAGAACACAGGCAAACTGTACCCGCAAGAGAACCACACAGTGTAAATACAAACATACAAATTGTGAAATTAAGAACATCATACAAAAGGAAGCCACGTGAAAATCTAGTAACGTAAAGCCTTCCAATTGCTACAGAATGATAGTTGTTTTACCTTTACATTTGAAGGGTCAAACAATCCCTCGGGAATTTTTAGACGCTCAGCACCAAAGTCACAGTTGTAGCCGTTGGGGAACTCATAATGAACTGTTGGCATCTGTGCTGCTACCCTGGACCATCAGTCAGAAAGAAACATATTAAATTGCTGTGTAAACAGGATGTTAAGTTATCTAAGTAGCATTATAAACTAAGGTTTCAATGGGAATACCGTGATTGATATGACTTACTCATTTGAGAATATTTATTATGATCTCACGTATCTTGAAATATTAAAAAACTATCACCTGGATATGCACGGTATTTCTACTTTCAGAAATGAATATTTTTTTATCTAAAAATTCCTTCTGTAGCAAAACCAGCCAACAACAACGAACAGGCTAAGCACCCCATGCACAACTGATAATTTTACAAGAAGGAAAATAGTAACATACTGTTCATCATAGGTTGAATCTGATACTTGGAGGACAGAAGCTTGGAAATCCTGAATGACGCACTATGGAATAAAGAACAACATGGTTATAAGAATTTCATCTCCAATTTTATAGAATTGATACTAACTTTTTAAAGTTTTTCTAGTTCAAGAGGAAAACTCGATATACTTGCAAACAAAACCTCTTTATGGGATGCCTAGGGAAGTTTGAGAGTGGGAGAAATGACCTACTTACATTACACATGTAGTTGTGCCAAGACCTAGTGACCTGGGGTAACTTCTCTTTTCTCTTCCAATTTGCTGGTGACCCCTCACGAACTGCCTCCTGAAATTGGAGGAATTATGATCATCAGTTAACCATTTAGGCCTCTCCCCAAGCAAACACTTACTAAATAAAATTATTTTCACACCTTTGAAGCAATCATATATGGAGGAATTATCTCTATGTTCATTTCCTGAAACAACTCCCGGCACTGCATAGTAATAAAGTCTCCTGCAAGTGGTGATTTTACAATACCTAGAAAACAAAAAGACAACCAAAAACCAAACAAAAAAACACCAAGCTGGAAAGCACTGAAATAACGAACAAACTCTCTCAACAAACTGTTTGTCAGTGAACACTGTTAGGCATTTTTTTTTCCTGTACTAAAGGGGATACTCAGATTTAAAAACAGTAACAAAACAGTAAAAGTGGAAAGAAAAGTAACTCGACCTTAATACTACAATGCTGTTACCCATGAAAATTTTTACCTTGCTGAAGTACATATCCATCGTGCACTGGAATAGCAGTTGTGTGTGTTGCTCCACTATCCAAAATGAGACCTGTAGATCTCCCATTAGCAAAGCTAGCCAAAATGATTAAGGAAAATATTGTAATTTTCACTTTATAAAAAACCACTGTGTACAATTAGAGCATAACTAGGAATGAGGACTCTGATGTGTTATTCCTTGGCTCTACCAAAGGACTTGCTGCTTTCCAATGTGTATCCTTTTTCTGTGAAGTGCACAGCCTCATAGAGAGAACAGCATTTAACTTCTATCTGTGAACTCACTTGACCTTTGGATGTACAAAGGTGAGACTTCACATCAATACTATGCAACAACTTCTACGTACATCCAGTTCATTTAGACTCTGAAGCTGAAAACATGTCATTAGGTTAAAATTATTGCAAATATTCATCTTAAGGCTATAGGAACTTCAAGCTGTAACTACTGTACTTAGTAGCCTGGACAACACAATTTCAGGTCTGTAATATTCTCACCCATGGTATACAATGGGAATAAAATTAAAATATACAATGGGAATTAAAATTAAAAGAAAAAAAAAAAAAGGAGAAAAAAAAATAGACATTGTCTCCAAGGGAAACAGTCAGATTGGGAGAACTTCAAAACTGAGCTCTAAAGCTTTTAAGTTCAGAAATGGAATTTGTTTACTTCCTCCTTAGATGTTTATGGAAAAATTAATTTGAAAGAAGAAAAGTTAGGCATGCTGTTATACTGGGAATTGCCTAGAATAAGTTTACTGTAATTTCCTGGAGAGTGCGGAGGGAGGTGGTGACACATTCCAAAGGATACGCTGTTAGAACAGCGGTTTTACACAAGAAAAAAGCAGGGATGTTGTAGTGTTCAAACATCAACTCAGTCAGTTTTTCACGCTTTGCTCTAGTATTCCACTAGAAGAAAAAAATAAACCAAACCACAAATAACTGACCAAAAAGAAGATGTGTTTATCTTGAGGATCACTAGAGCAAACTAAAAGAATGGTAACATAATAAAAAAGTAATTAGAATTATTATAGCCATAGTTTCAAATGATACAAAAGTTCCGGACAGATTTCTAGTAATTTACTTCTTTAGGACCTTTTTTATTCCAATTCTACTACAATCTATTAATGATTATCTATCATACAGAATTAAAAGTGATATACACTTTTACTGTTATACTAACAATTTCTTTACCCTTGTACCTCTCTTCCAATATCAGTCTCTCAAAGAATTCTCTGAAACAAGTAACATGCCTGTTTTACAAGGGGAAAGATACATGAAGTAACTTGCCCGGCTGAAAGAAAAATCAATCCAGATTTTCCTGTTTTCAAGCTATCTTCCTACAGTTCTACTGCACTTGCATTTAATCCAGGATATATATCTCTCGAATATTCCAAGCCAATACATTAAAGAAAGATTCATTCTGTAAAGAGAACGTTAATGGGAATCTCTACTGACACACCCACTAAGCCATCAAACATGAAGTAACTATTGCAAATTCATCCATACTCCACAAGCTACGATTCAACACAAGAGAAAAATGAAAAAGAAAATTGTTTTTCATATGATTTAATTAAAGAAAGGCATAACTTTTGTATGGCATGTCTACCTTTTGTATTCTGACTTTAAGATCTGTTCTTCAAATGGTGAGCATTATTAAATGACAGAAACCCTGTCCATGTACTTTTCCAGAAATTTGTATTCATCCACTTCATTCACCTTACAGGGACATTTACAGAAAACGAAGACAGAAAAATTAAATTTCTCCATAATAATTATTTTTCTCTGTCACATAATATTAGTTGTAAGGCTGAATGAAGCATCAGATTTTCAGTGGCATTTTATTAAGAGTAACTTAATACATGTAAGACATCCAAACATCTTTTTGCTTTTATTCTAGGCAAGATTTATTTGTTTTTTACTTCTTTTCAGTAAGTAAAAAACAATAACACATTCTAAATACGTTCTGATACAGCTCATGCAAACTATTTCAAAAGCTGTTTTCTTATTCAGAAATCTAATCTGTTTTTCTTAAAAACAGATTACTTTCCAGAACCTGGCAAAGTACTTTAAAATTGTTATTTCTGTAGCTAAGTTGTAAATTGGTAACCTACAAGCCAATGTCAGACTCGTTCAAGGCTAACGTCTGCTGAGTCAGCAAGAAGATAACAGTTAAGTCTTAACACAATGCAAAGCTGCTTTTACTCACCGGTGCTTCGGACATAAGGACAGGATGCAAACTTGCTTCAGATTTAATATGCATCTTGTAAGTGTGATCCAAAATTGCCTGGAAACTATCCCAGTCCTCAACTGTAACAACATTGAAGCAAGCAGATGAGTTACTTCTAAGTTTTGTTCCACTTCATAAATACATGAAGGTTTTCCAATGCTTTTTTTTTTTTTTTTTTTTGTGTAGAGCTCTAGTCAAAAGCTATTCTCAGCAAACATACAACTCCTTTAATAGTTTTGCAGAATTCTCCTCTTCTGTTACCATCATGGCTATAAAGCTTCAAGAATTATGCTGAAAGTCTACCAGCACTGTAAACCAATTAGACTTCATGCAATTTGTAAACTGAGTATCTGTTCTTATGGCTTCTGTTACCATCTGTTTACATGAAATCAATGACTTTTCACAGCTTAGCAATGCTATTTTAGAAACAGGTAGAAAAAGACAGACCACCTACTCATTCCATTTTTTAAGGGTGAAATGGCCTCCATATTTTCCCTTGGAACTCTCAGGGCATTGGTATCTATGTAGTAAGTCGGGCCCCCTTGTTTGCCTTTGTCACCATCTATCTCCATCAAAGTGCTGCCATTGTCCCTTTCTAGCACCACACCAATGGCTGTTGGAAAATCAACCTATAAGGCAAAAGGTAAGCAGCAGAGAATTATTAGCATTTTGGGTGGTTTTTTTGCTCATAAATTCAGAGCTTTCCTTATACAATACAGTCAGAACAAGAACTAATATATTCT
Source organism: Microhierax caerulescens (assembly GCA_035590215.1). Lineage (NCBI taxonomy): Eukaryota > Metazoa > Chordata > Aves > Falconiformes > Falconidae > Microhierax > Microhierax caerulescens. The sequence goes on from JAVJGJ010000003.1 coordinate 20,872,836, forward strand.
TTAAACTTGTAAGTACAAACAAGACCTAAGGCATAAACTGATGTTGCGTTTCCATTGAGTCTGATGGATTCTCACCTTTGGACAGTCCTCGCCCGCATAGCCTGCTCTCACTGTATACGAGCCAATGTCAAAAACAAGAGCCCCAACTTCATCTGAAAAGATTGTTAATAAAGAGGCAGTGAATCGTTATTACACTATACTACAATCCCAACCTTCCCCTGCCCACCATCCGTTTTGTTTCCATAAGAAGAAAAGCAAGCCAGGCATCTCTTTCAAGGCAAGGACAAAAGGATTTGTCCAGAACTCCAGTTACAGGAGCGCTCTTAGAAGACTGCAGATAGGTGCTAACTGGGACACTGCAATACCTACCGTTAGCATAACTAAAGGGAAATTTTAATGGAAGAGGGAGCACATAGCTGCATCCAAGTAGATTATAAGATAAAGCTTTTAAGAAGCGTTAACTTCACTGTCACAGGAAGCCGGGTGAGCCCAGACCTCCCGGGGCGATCAGTTAGAATGGTGGGCCTGCAAACACCGACTCTGTCAGTGAAGGCTGCCACACCACGAAGCGCCCTCATCCTCGTGGGCCCCGATCCTTGCTGAGGTGCTCTGCGTGTCCTAAAGGAAACCCAAGTTTGAAACAAAACACCCGAGCTTTAGGCTCTCAGGGAAGGCTGCGCACAAGCGGGAGGAAACTGCCCCTCAGCTCCGCAGGCGCGGGGCTCCCCTCAGGCCACCGCGCACCCCAGCGGCGCTAGCTCTGCCCCAGGTCACGGCTCGGCCGGTCTCCGGGAGAAGCATCTCCGCGCACCGGACGCCGGCAGTGACACAAACAAGGCCTGTCGCCGCGTCCTCTCCCTCACGCACGCTGCCACCCCGTCTCTAGGAAGCGGGGGGATCAGGAGGGCCCCGGCCTGGCCGCGGAGCTGTGGGAGAGCCGGGCCGCGGCCCCCTGTGCCGGGGCCTGAGGGAGGCGGGAAGCACCCGGCGGCGGCTCGCACGCGCCGCCTCACGGCACGGCGCCGAGCGCAACGGTCGCAGGGCGGGGGAGGGGAGGGCAGGACGGGCGAGCGAAGCGGCGCCAGACTCACCTCCCCCGTACACGCCGCCACTCATGGCTGCCGCTGGGCCCCCGCCGCGCTGCCCAGCCCCAGTACTCGCCGGCTCCTCTCCTTAGCGATCCGGCAACAATAGCGCTTTTGCCTCTCTCTGCACGGCCTACCCCGCAGGCCGCCGCCTTCCCGCCAATAGCTGCACCGCGGCCGCCCACCGCGTCGCGTCGCGCCGCGCCACGCCCCGTCGAACGGCCGCTCGGGCGCGGCGGCCAATCGTGGACGGCGGAAGGCGGGGCCGTGCCGTGGACAGCCAATCATGGGACAGGAAGCGGAAGGCGGGCAAGCGAGGGAGCGAGCAGGCGTAGGTGCGGTGCGTGCGGGAGCGGCGGTGTGAGGAGAGTGGCGAGGTGGGGAGGTGTGAGGAGCCAGTAGCGGGTTGGTGAGGCCTGGGAGCGCAGATGAGGTGGGGAGGTGGGTTGAGGGGAAGGCTGCTGCCTTCGGTGGATTGGGGAAAGATCGCTTGGGAGTCCTGAGGGTTCGTGGGGTAGGCTTGCTGCCGCATGAGGGGATCTGGAGGACCGGGGTGAGAAGGTAGCTTCTGGGGGAGACGGGCCGGTAGTGGAAAGGAGCGACAGTTACTGCAGCTGGGCCAGCTCCGAGTCCTTCCCCTGCTACTGTCACTGCTCCTTTGGGCTCTTCCATTGAGAATAAAAAGTGTTTAAAAGTGTATCTTGATGTCCCAACCTTGTGTTGTTCCTTTCTTGCTTATGGCACTTCTTTGCTCCTCAGACCCTGGTCCCTGATCCCTGAATCTTCTTGCCTGGATAGTTGGGCAGTTCTGGTTTTGCCAGCTCAGCTGCCAGCTTAGCAGTTGAACTTGTAATTAGGATTTGAGATTGCCTTGTTGGCATCAGAGTTCTCAGCCAAACTGTTCAGCCAGAGCAACTGGAGAGAGGAAACTATAAAGTTGTAGGAATTAAAGGAAACAAGAAAAAGAGATGTCAGGCATAACCAGCAGTTGGCATTACAGAAGGCTAAAATTCTAGCTGGAGAATAGGGGAATTGGCTTGAAGTGCAAGCAGTCTTGGTGTGCACCTTTTTGAATTCCTGTTATGATGGTTGTTTTGGAGGGGATGGGAAGCTGGTTTGGAGGGGGGGAGTTGTGTTTGTCATACTATAATCATAAGTGTTCTTTTCAAGTTCCCATAAGATGTATAGCATATTTCTGTAGTACTGTAGTAAGGATCTCCAAGTGATTAATCAAGATTTAGTAAGCGTAATACAATGATGTTTTATTTATTAGCTTTACATTTACCTATAGAGTGTTACATAGCATAATGAGTGAGCTTAATAGCAATTATTGGACTAAATAATAAAGAAGTGTTTCTTATATTTTCACCATAAAAAAAATTAGTGCTATGAGTCTCACTTTGTCTTAATTTGATGGGGAGTTCAGGACTTCCTACAAAGCTTTGGTTTTTAATCAAATAGAGATAAAATGTACATTTGGTGTATCCAGTAGTTTTATTCAGGAAGTTTTTAAAGTTGTTGCTAATAAACACAGTATTACAAATTTCAGCAAACCTTATGCTAGTGAAGGAGAAAACCAGCCTAGATGACTGTGTTTAGGCTACGGTTCCCAAGATGCTGCAGTTAACGTTATGCTGGTGACCAGCGGTCCCCCTTTAAGCTTCATCCTGAATTAAAACAGTAGAATCCAACAGTAAGGGACAGGCAGTTGGGTAGGGTTTTTGAAGCACAATTATGAAAATATCAGGGGGTGACTGGACTTGATGACTCTCAAAGGCAAGGAATTTAATTTGACACACAGTTTGATTGTTTCTTTAATGAGTAAACTGCATAATTTTATTGTTCAGTTAGGAAATCAGAAGTTTTTACATCAGTTACAATACATCTACAAAATATAGATGCTAGCATTAGGAAGATAAATAAATACTGTGGTTTCACTAACAGTACCTCATAAAGTTAGTGCACCTCAATTTTGTATTATGAAATCTTTTAAAGTTGATGTGTTATGATTTCCAGTATGTGGCACTAATACTCAAGGTAAGTGCTTTGAGGAGGAGGAATTTAACTGCAGCTAGGAAAAGCAGTTCAGAAAATTTGGAATTACAATGCCAGGTCTTCATTTAGTTCCTGATCGTATTTTATTTTGTAGTAATGGTTCATTGTATTCGTATGATAATTGATACTTTAAGTCAGATCCTGCTCTCTGCACAAGACCTGTTTATGATTGATCTGCAACCCAGAAACAAACACAGCATTCTGCTGCTTTATTTTTCTTCAACACAGAAGAATTCCCAGTGATGCCATCAGAAAATGCATGCCAGGATAAAGAGGGTTGTGGCTGTGTGAGACATGCCTGTACTTGACTCATCTTTACTGCTCCAGTTGCTGATCGGGACCGCTAGCAAGAACTGCAAGGTAATGTGCACTGAATATCATGCTGATATCTAGAAGCCTGAGGATTTATTAAGCATAACAAAATAAAGCCAAATCTGTGTAATCCTGAAGAAACCTGGAGGATATGGGGAAGGAAATTTAGACTTACAACTCTCTAGGTCTTACTTTTCTCTGACTTGCACTTCTATAGGCATTTGCACCAGTGGAAGGTGTGTAGAACATAATCACTGTTGTTTGATAATATTTTACAGTGACTTTGCTTTACAGCAGTGTGGATAACTGTACAAAGTTCAATTCACAAGAGAAATAGACTCCAGGCATCTTTTTTCAGCAGTCCAGCCTTGCTTAAACACATGCAAATCTAGGATTATTTCAGTGAATTCCTGCACATCATTCTGTGTTTGCATAAGAGCAGGTGAAGTCTAGAATTTTGCCACAACTGTCCATAATGTACCCAAGTTTAGTTACCTCAGAAGCAAGGGTTATAAAACTATAGTAGATAAAAACCAGTGAATTTTATCTAAGTTCCCATATTGGTGTAGATGAACATAGTATCTCGGCAGGAGTTGTTGGTCCAGTTATAATGCAAATGATGTGCTTTTCGTGGGACTTTCACATGCTGATTTACTGTATGTGATATGGTATATAACTCTAGAGCCAGACATGAACATAAATTGCCCATAGGAATAAAGGAAAGAATCACTTTCAAAGTGAGGCATGAATCAAGACATCAAATGATGACGTTTACTAGTAAGCAAAGGTTAATTTCGTCAGTGATAGCCTGGAGAATCTGAAGCTTCCTGATTATTGCTTTGAGGTTTTTAAAACTTCATTGAGATGTAACTGTTTCAAGCAAGCGTATTCACCTTTTTGGTAATGCAAAGCAAAGTAGGAAGTGACGGATATGTCAAGCCAAAACTGAACAGTGATTTTGTTTCTCAACAAGCTGCACTTCCCCACTGGGTGGCTGATGGCCTTTTGCTTTTGAACAGTGCCGTACAACTGCCAGTCAATCTCCCAGACTGCAGTGCCAGCCTTTAAATGTGGCAGCAGATGGGCTGTGACAATGGGTTATTCGTAACGTCTGTGTTCCTTCTTGTTTCTTGATTGCAAAATGCATGTCAAAGGTTTTGTTTTTCTTACTTTTAGAAGAGGTCTTGAATGTTTATGTGTACTAAAAAAGCATCTGTAGATGAAAAAGCAAAATAATCATTAATACTCCTTCACTCAAGAGCTTTGTATGACCTCTCATCTTTCCACTTTCTTTGCTAAAGTACTTGGGTACTTAGTCAATTTTAATACTTCCCTTCCTTAAAGGGATGCTGTGAATAGAAATATACTATCAAAGTCCCCTGCAAAGCAAGGGTTAGATCCCAAACTAAATGCAAAACCTCAGTAAGGGACCTCAACATTTCCACACCTAACCTTAGACGGGAATCCAGGTGCTGACTTACTGTTTTGTATAAAATGTACCAAAGACAGGCACCATAAACCTGGATTTAGAACAGCATAACCACTGTACTAGGTGTTTGCGCTTAGTGGTTGAAAATGCTGAGGAGAGGACATACGTCTGAAATCTTTCCATGACTCCAGCAAGACAATCATGGGGATGTATGTTCCAGAATCTTCCTTTGGAGCTGGTGTGTTTAACTTGTCCTATTGTAAAAGACCCATGACTCACTCTTATTTTAGAACTTGGTTAAAGGAAGAGGTGATGGTGCTTGCTGTTAATGTACAGTCAACTTCCCATCACCAGTAGATGGCCTGACTAGTTTTTGGAGAGGGGGTTAAAAAAAGAGAATTCATGCTGAGATTCCAGCAGACTGGCTAGAATAATAGTGGCTAGGATACACTGGAGAATGGGGGAAACCCCCACATAATATTAGTGCTGCTTTACTGTTCTGAATTGTAAATAGTTTCTGTGTAACCAAATTGGAGGCTCTGGTGCACTTCCCTTGTTTAGCTCAGGCATATAGTATGAATTCAAAGAGCCAGACTCGGTGTGCAGGTGGTACAGCAACATTTGTCTGCAACTGGTTCTGAGGTAGTAAGTCTGCTGGGTAAAGGCAGCCCTTGCTGGAACTTAAGTGTGCCTGTATCACCCTTTGCAAATGAGTCTCTTGTGTACATCTGTCTCATTTGGGTCAGATCTGGCAGAACTTACTGTTTGAAGCTTAGTGCTTTAGTCTGTAGTAATTTTGGATTCTTGCAGGGCTTATTTGCTTGGCAGCTGGGCCAAACCTGACCTGGCTCAGTACCTCTCATCTGTAGAAACAAAGCCACTTACAGTTGTGAAGCCAGCTTAGCCTGATAAACAGATCTTTGTGTCAGCAAAGCCTTACCATTATATGAGTTATTTTGATCCCTGTGCTTCACACTGCTAGAATGGAAGTTTAGCTATAATAGCTGAGCAGGTAGCATGGAGTGTACAGATCTGTTTCTTGGTCAGATGCTCTGTCTTCAGCCTTGCAAGGTTCAAATTCCTATTCCCTACATCCAGGAGGGTGCTGTGTTGCCTCACTAGCAGTTTCGAACTGACACCATGCAGCTGAGAATCATGGCTCTGTGCAGCCAGAGTTAAGGAATCCAAAAGGAGAGCTTCCTGATTAATCTGCTCCTCTGAGAAGAGCCCTGAGTCCCTGTTTCTGCATATGCATTCTGTATTGGGTGAAATAAAGCAGTCTCGGGAGCAGAGCTGTAGGGGTGTGGTAATCAATGATCTTACAGGAGCTGTGATACTTTTTGTGGTACCTTTTTGGAACCCTGTTAGGTTTGAAATCTTGGCTTGTTTTACTATACAACTATACTGTACAACGTTTGTTCTACCATCAGGAGAGGGCATAGGCAAAGCAGGGGGCAGATGCTGGCAATTAACGTCATTGTACCAGGTTTTGGAATACAAACTAGAGTAGCATTATTTTTACTGGGTTTCAAAAAACAGGCCATTGGCTTGATTTTCTAAATATATGTATTATTGTATCACAAAAGAGATTGTTATAAACTTAATTATTAAACGGTAGTGAGGAAACATAATAGCATATTTGCTGGATGGGTGTGTTTGCAAAGAGATTGTCACTTTTTTCTTAAATTCATTCAGGTCATTACTATGATAAGTATGTACTTTGTCATTCAAAATGAGTATGTAGAGCCGTGCAATTGCACTGCAGCAAGAAGTCTGATGCAGAAAAGTGTGCTTTTATTCAGGAGACATCAATTTACATGGGGAGGCTTAGGATTGTGGTGCTTTATCTGAATACTTATTCACAGAAAATCAGTATTCTAGGGCAGTCATACTACCACTGTTCAAAAGTATCAGCTGCTAAATTACAGCATCAGTACATATCTGTATTAATATGCTCCATTTTAAAAAGTTGTGGTGGTAGATAAGATCTTTGTATTATTTGATGATCATTGAAATTGCTATAACAGATAAGTTTGTAACATTTTTAGTAATTATTATAAGAACTCTCATTTTTATATCACATGCAAATTTGTAATCCCTTTTTCTTCCACTTACATGGCTATCTTGAAGTCTGATTCTTCTCTCTCACCACTTTTACACTGGTGAAGTGTCTTTTATTTCAGTGCAGCAGAATTGTAGCCAAGAGGTGTATCAGGCCCAAGACACAGTCCTTGCAAGTGAAACTGAAAGGAATCAGTGTTTCCAAGTGTTGTCAGGAAAAGATGTGGTACAGTGCAGGGTACACAATCTGACAAGGTCTACAGGTGATGAGCTTTCCTTGAGTCCTCATACCAGGTTACTTGTGTGGGTAGTCTTCATTATTTACTCCTTTATATAAAAATTAGCTATGGCATAGGTAATATTGGCTAGAAGGGTGGTCAGGGATGTTCTTTTTTGCAGGACACAAAAAGCATATAAGAACACCACTCCATGATAGTCTTGGTAATTTGTATTTATTAATTTCTTGAAGTTTTTAACTATAGAAGGCTTGTAAGGGGAGAGTTTTATTATCAGTCATGATACTTGTTTTCTTTGAACAACCAAGAAAAAGGGATAGAAAACTATCACCGTGGAACGCTTGTGGTAGGGAAGAACTAATGTGAGCAAGTCTCAGGTATTTTTAAACTTGTGCTTTTAGGAAACTGGGTTTATGCTATTTTTTTGATTGTTCTCCCAGATTATAAATTGCAGTATAAGCTGTATTATATTAGTTGACAACAGGTAATCCATCTAAAACACAGGCTGCGTGAATATCTCTATCCTTCTTAAGATAGGATAGAGCTTTGATCAGAAACTTCTGCTTTTTGAGACACACAAAAGAATCCAAACATGAAAACAGGTCTTTTAAAGTATATTTCTCAGAAGCTGCTTATTTTCAGTGACTTTTTTAGATCTGCCTTCAACAAAGTTTTGAACACAGTTTCTCTTGAGTGTATGCTAGCGCCTTCATGCTCACTGCTGCTATCACAGGGATAGCCAGTCCTAGGTACTTAAGATCTATGTTGCTTACTAGAAGTTCTGGTGCAGGCTGTGTCACCTACCAGAAGTATGGTTCGATTGACTTAGTAGCTGATGGCTAATCTGAACTACCACCTCTGAAAGAAGTCAGCTGAGACTGCAGGGATCACCATCATTGGTGGTCCATAGGACTTTGCCTTGTCTTGTATTGGAATGGTTGGACTTGCCACTGTCCTCTCTTGTCAGAACTCCTCCAGTTTTCTTGCTCCAGGGTTCCCCAGCCAAGGTGGTTGTCACCTATTGGAATATTTTTGGCATGTAGTTTATGGGTTCAGGAGAGGCTGATCTGAGTCTCAAAGGTGCTAGACAACAAATGCTGAAACTGGAAAAAAAGATGGAGTGAGGGTAATGAATTGCTGGTTTTGAATGCATCTGTGTTAAAGGGCAGACTCTGCCTATGAATTTGATAAAAATTGAGTACTAAAGGATACTACCAGCAGTGTGTTTATATTCAGATGTTTGCGTTTTCTGAATGTTAGTACTTTCTGTTCCTTAGTTTATCTCATTGAATTTCACTGTAATAGCGTTCTGCAGTTTCTGCTATGACAGAATGTTGTTGTCTTTCAACACGGACATCCTTGACATCAGCTAGTCTAGCTGCAATATCGCTAATGGAGGAACACAAGGACACTAATAATGGGTTTGGCATCATCTGACAAGGCACACGTCTGTCCTCTAGAAGGACAGAGAAAGAAAAAAATAATATTTTGCTTACTCAACAGTGTATTGTTCAGAATCATATTCATAGCTTAGGAAACAAAACTTCACCCCTTCCTGGTGTTTCCATGACATGACAGTGTAAGGGCCTTTACGGAAATAGTATGTTCTGATAGTTATTTTTGTTTGTTGTTTGCTTTCTGTAACTCTCTGGCATGTAGTGCATTTGGCTTGCTAAACCCTGAACTCATTTTCTCCAGCTAAAGAGCAGATTGGGGTAGACATACCTAAGAGGAAGGACAGAACTTGGAAAGTAAGGAGAGGGCTCTCTGTAATTGTTATGCCAAGTGACTACAGGCATGTTTAAGTGGCTGGATTCTGCAACATGATGCATTTCACAATCATTTAAATGGTTGGTCCAGAAAAATGCTAAAGACTTGTAACTCCCACTGACTTGAGTGAGGTGATCCTTTCCTGGGGTGAATCATTTAGAATAAAATCAGTAATAACTTACTTATCAGATGATTCATGTCTCCAATCTTTTTTTTTACTATACTGACCAATTTTTAATTTAATTTTCTAATGTATTGGCAAATCTTATCAATGTGTAGAAAGGATTCTTTAAGGATTGGCAACCCAGTTTTCCATCAGGCACTACATTTGTTAGACTCAGCAGCACAGTTGACAGTGTCATGAAATGGTTGTAAGATTCTGTCATTGTGCCTCTTCCTAAGACTCCATTAGGAAGCCTTGTTCCCTGATGCAGCTCTGCACTGGTGTCTTCCCCTTCTCCCCATTCACTGACTGGCTTTGTCCCTGTTGGGCTGCCCAGAACATTCAAATGAGTCAGTCTCACATGCTGATATGGTTGGATATGATAAAAGCAGATGAAGGTTTTGTTAAGACCACCTATTTGCAGAAACTCAGAAAGTTTTTGTATAATCAAAAATACTTTCTGGTCTTACATCAAATAACATTTAATATAAAATATGTCCATGAAAGACTGCACTTGTTTTTAAAAAAGCAGGTTTGGGAACACTGATGGTAAGATTTTTTTGTTCATTTGTGGTAATGAGAGGAAGGTTGGTGGAAAGTTTGTAGTTGGATCTTAATTTCTGCAAAGGGTAGTTGTGAAAAAATGAGCCACTTAGGTTTAGACCATCAAAGAGAAGATGTACAGGAAGCATAGAGCATGCATTGGCCACCTACATATTGCTGAACTTTGCTTTCTGAGGTTTCTAAACACAAAACAGTGCTTGCTGTCCTCCTGTCAGGAAAAACGTAGTATCAGAGGTAATGTTACACTGAGGTTTCACTTTGCTCAGATCAAGATAGCTCTGTCAGTTATAACCCAGAAAAACATTGGCTAGTATGATGTCAAAGTTTAAAAATTGGTTGTCTTCATCAAATAAATAAAGTACACCTAATCAAGCATTATCTTTTGGATAACTTTTCTGTTCATTACTTGTTTTGTCATAAAATTCAGTCACTTGCAATGCCTCATTCAACTTTTTTGGAAAATTGTCATGATACAGGTGTACTGCCTTCTGGGTTGTAGGGGGATAGTAGATTTTGAAAATAATAAACAAGAAGCCCTTTCTTATATAAACCTTTTCAGTGATGGCACTGAAAGCTCTTTTTAAAGGACTCGGAATCTTCATTGTTGTACAGCTGGGGAAACTTACTGTGAGAACTCATCCAGCAAATTAGTAGGATAGCTGAGTTAAGTAACTTGGGTCTCCTTAAATCTCAGCTCTGGTGCTCTAGTCCTGAGGACAATCAGGAGGCCTTGCTGCTGATGTGGTTACATTTTCTCTCAGGTGATTCTGTATAGATCTAACACTGGAAACAAGTGGAAAAAGAATGAGTGAAGATATTTGTCTTCCCTCTTGTTACTCTGTTTCCAAATTGTGGAGCTGGTCAAGATTCGGTCAAATCTCCAGTTAGGCCGATAGCAACCAGAGGGTAAGGCTAATGCATGCGTAGTGTCACTACACTGTTTTCAGGTGCAGAGGAACAGTGCAGCAATGTCATGCCTTTGCCATACCCTGAAACTGGGGGGCTGCGCATGTGGCTGTATCTGTAAGGAAATCTCACTATTCCAGAGCAACTGTTCTGATAAAGATTTTTTCTTTACATCAACTCCATTATTTGGTGAAGCAGTGTGTGTACTTCTCGGTACAATTATCAATTCAAAGTCTGCCTTCTGTTACACTTAGAAAATCGTGTTTTTAAGAGGATTTCTATGGTAGAAATGTATATGCTGCAGTTAGGCTGATTCTTCCTACTGTTATAGTTTGTTTGCTCTTGAAGGACCTGGATGTAATTTTTTAACTTAGGTATTGGCAAAGCTTCTTGCCTTTATTCTTGTATAAACAAGCTGGGCCTCTAAAGCTCATCTACCCTCTTCTTCAAGGACACCTAAATTTGAATGCATCTAAATTTCAATGAGTGCTAAATTTTACTCCAAAAAGTTTTAGCTAATTAAATTTAGGCAGCTAGGTGCAGAAATATCCTAGATGCAGCTCCTGGTTACTTCTGTTTCATTTCAGGTTTGAAGTGGGGCAGAGTTCAAATAAATCTAATGTGTTTTCTTTAGGAGTTCAGCACTAAACTCAGGAGTAATGGTAGAGCAATTCCCATCCACCTTTTACATAACAGCTGAATGGTTAGAGCAGCTACCTCAGTTCACTTACTTCCTCAGTTTTTCTTATTTAATCTCTGAGAATTGTGCCCTTTCCTTTAGGTTATAAAATGATCTGAGTGCTAATGCTTTCCAGTATGCTTTTTGAAAGTTGGCTTATATGCATTTAGGAATTCAGAAGTCCCGACATCTGAAGAAAAGCAAGTAAAAGGATGCCTGATCCTGAACTTTAAGTGGTAACATATGCAAGCAGGGGTGGAATTCGCTTTTCTTGGGCTTTGTACCCAGAGTTCCTTCAGTTTTACTTAATGGTGTAGAGAAGAGCGGTGCAGATGCTAGAGTATCTCAAAGCAGATTTCCTCTTTATCTTACTTGTGATTTTTTTCATCTAATTGTGGAAGAATTAAGCACACCCACATTTCTCTAGCTCTGTGATGTACACATCAGTGTGGTCAAATTCACTGTGATCATGCTGTGCAAAAATAAAATACTTCTTAATTTTTTTCTCTGATATTTGACTAGAATTGTGTCATCTTTGGGCAGAGTATATTTATCAGTAACACTACATACAACTGCTAATGTGTTTGTTACTAATGATGTAAACACAAGAACTCTTGTACAGTTTGTACAAATGCATTGTTGGGAAAAACAAGGATATGAGAGCTAATGTGAATAAATATATTAATAATTATCTTTATGTAACAATAAATAAAGTGGAAAGGAATAATGAAGAATACATCTGCTCTTGTCTGAATACCACTGTGAGCTATTTTAATGGGAAATTTTAACAGGGTTGAAAAGAGAATAAAACTGATGTCTGAATTATTAAAATAATCAGAAACCAATTTGCTTCAATTGAAGACTTAAAGATGCTCCCAATGCTTTGATTAAGAAGAAAATTGGAAACTTTCGTATTCACCTTGGCAGGCATATCTGCAAAATGGAAGGTCCCTTGTGCTGCTCTGAAGCCATTTAATGCATATATGAGCATGGATTCTCAGAACTATCTGTAATGCATATAGTGCTTTCTGCTCTCAGTGGCTTTTTTCCCACTCTCTTTACGTCATTTGCCATTTGTGAGGGTTGCCAGGGTAATGACCAATCATCCCTGGAGAGATGCCTGCTAGTAAGGACAACATAGGCTTTCTCTTTTTTGGTATTCTGCAGTATGTATTTGAGAGCTATTCTAGCATCAAGATTGCAGAACTTTTGTTTAGTTAGTAGGGAGTGAAAGTTTACAGAGTATGAAATAACAGCTTACAACTATTGAGGTAAGTGAGGATTTTTCTTTTCTGTTTTATTAACAGTTCTGTCTAGATTTATTCAAAACACTGAGTATCATTACCTTTTTTTTTTTTTTTTTTTTTCTTTATGTGTAGCTGACATTGACATTAGTAATAGCAGGGAGGTTTTGCCTAATTTGAACAATGAAATCTTAGTAGTGCTGCATATACAGCAGATCAGGATTTTATTCTCTTTGTAATTATGAATCCCACAGCCTTTCTCACCACTACATTCACCATATACATCCACTCATCCCAAAAATATTTTCAGAAGAATTAATCAAAAACAAAAAAAGCCCACAGTGTGTTGTAATGCAGATTACAGAGCATTAACTGTGGTTGCCTCTAAGGCAAATGGGAAGCTCTGAATAGTCTTCGTTATACTGTATGTATATAATAGGCCACATCAACTGGAAACTGAAAATCTGGAGTTGAGCCCTAATCTATAAGATGTTAAAGGTGATGAACTCCTGTTGGTTTAAAATTTTGTCTATTAAATAGACACTTGCAGGCTCATAGGCTAACTCTTTGCTTACCCGTTGGCGATAAGAAAATAGAGCCTCCAGATTGCAGCTTTTTTTTTTTCTGGAACTGATCCTGTCAGTAGAAGCTGGTGGTAATAAGTGCCTTGCAGAATGGGCCCAAATCTTGTTCTTTTGTGTTTGAGGGCACATAAATAATATATAGGAAAAAAAGGCAAATAAAATCCATTTGGAAGCTCCCAGTGACCTCAGAAGCTTCTGTGAAGTATTTACATGTAGTCTGGATTATGACACATATAACTTAAGTGGCTGGTTTGGGGTTGTTTGTTTTTGTTGCTGTTTTAAATGAACTACATTTGAATTATTTTGAGTCAAGAACATATTTGTTGGTACAGTTCCCTGTTTGTGTGCTGGCTTCCTGGGAGAAAGGGACAATTGACGAGGTTGTTGCATTGTTTTTCTGTAGAATTTCTAAGGTATCAAAGTTCAAAATAGTAACTGTTTCATCAAAATTACTATTTGCTGCTTAATATATTTGCACCTACGCGTGCACTTCACATCCTGGCAATCTTATATGCTGGGATGGGCACAACATGTATTAATGAGAGTAAAGCACATGTATTTATTCCACTCTTATTTCCTTCTTATTGCAAATACATACAGAGTGTGGGTTTGACTCACACATTTCCCCAGTGGAAATACATATTTGGGGCATTTAATTTAGCGTGGTAAATCCCAGTTGCTAAATTTTAGATGTTACTATGTATTCAGATGTATTTATGATAGCTTTGCATTATCCAAACAACTGGAGCACATCAGTGAGTCTGGATGTGTGTATGTGAGAGAGAGGAGAATTGAGAGTGACAATTTTAGTCTGAGGTGAAAACGATCTTTTCATCAGGCTGTTGAGAAAACATGTTTGTTCAGAAAGTAGACCTGTTTCCTCTTTTTAAAAATTGTTACTGGGTTTTTTTGACATCTTTGTTCTGGATATTACTTTCAAGCAGTTTAAGATATGTATAATAGTTAAATGCTTACATTGGAAAAAAAAAAACAGCTCAAAGAAAATGTATCATTATCTAATGTTCCTAGTTTATCAGCATTCCATAGGATTCCACCATTTTTAGTAATCTTGGAAGCAAAACCACAAGAAGATAATTTTGTTTTTTGTATTATTCTACGTGGTGTCTTCTGAGAGAAAAATAACATGATGACAACTAGATAAGGCATGTTAATTAGTAAAGTAGGTTTTCAAGTGGGAGATTCAGAGGTAAACCTTTCTGGAGAAGATGGTGGGTAGCAAGCCTCAGTATTTATCTTTCTGCTCACCTTTTTCCTGTCTGTTGGCTTCTCCATCTCTCTTTCGAACTTGAAAGTGGTCTGTGACTGTGTTATGCAGATAATAGCGTTTACTTTTAGGCAGTGGGACAGAGAGAGAGAGAGGAGCTGAAAGGAGAAGGAAATTAAGGAAATGCATTGTGAGTTGTTCTCAGTATAAAGTCTGTCAACAATTAGGGCAAGGTATTTGTGGCTCCGAGGAGTGAGGCAGGAGATAGGCAGCTCAGCTGCAACAAGTCTGAAAAATCAGGAGACAAATGGACTGGAAGTGATGAAGAAAAGCTGTAAGGTTAGGTGGAACTAAGTAGTTTTAGTGGTGCTCATATTGGGAGTGCAGTAATCTAAGCAAGTAGAGAGCTCCAGGGAGCAAGCTAGGAAGAGACAGTGTTCCTAGTGCATCTCAATGAAGCTGGTAATGCAGGGTTTGGGCTGGTAAGCCGGGGAGGATAGGTTGGATAGAGACAGACAGTGAAGTTTGAAATACAGTATTTGCCCATGACACAGTGTTAAGTGCTGTTGTACAATTTGACCCTTTTAATGAAGTATCTATTGCTAGAACCTCTGGAGTGGTGAATTCCAGTTCTTTGTATTCTACTTTTGAATACACAGAAAAGAAGAGGAAGAATTAACAGTGCAGATTGATCCACTGATGACAAGTCAGGCTTCAGACCAGAGTGAAAGAGTGTGGCACAGGCTGGAAAATGAGGAGTTAGTCATGAAACAGAAGATGAGTTAGGATGACCAAAGAGAAGCAGTGTTTATCCTAGAAAGATTGAGACATGCTGGATAAGTGCAAGAATGTATAAAAACATTCAGTAGGCTGAACTCCTCATCCCTTAAAAAGCAGAAGGCAAAGAATAAATGAAGGTGAATGACACTGAGTGAACAGTAGTTCCTAGTGTATGACAAAGCAAATCATTATTGATAACAGTATTGGTACTGTCTCTGCAATGGACAACTCAGCATGAAGTGTGGCCTTTGCTCTTGGAGGTGCATTGTCCCAAGACCTGATAGATTATTTTGTCTGATAGGCATTATCTATCCATGATCTGGCATTACCTTTGTTGTTTTTGTTGTTTGGGGTGGTGGTGGTGGTATTTGTGGTTCGGCAGTTGGGTTTTTTTTGTTGTTTTGGTTTTTAATGAATACTGTCTCTCTTAGAGGAATACTGGGAGTTTTAATCCCTGACTGTAGTAACTAATGAGACCATCTGATGAAAAATTTAGTAATTAATTTTTATCTAACCAAAGCCCTGTGGTTCTGTATTTTGTGGCTGCTGTTTGGAACCCAGGATGTTATTGCATTACCTGGCCCTGACTGTCCACTGCTATGAATAAGCATAGCTCTATTACTTCTGGGATCTGGTGACTTAACTCTAGAACTCTGATGTAGAATCATGAAATGCATGTGTTCAGGGCATTAAAAAAATAATTTAATTGCATGAACATAGTTAAAGTGGCACCAGAAGGCACAGGAATAGTTAGAATGTAAATGCCTGATTCTAAATTGCCAATTACTGGCATTTTTCAAAAAGAGTGGTGAAAATGTGCTTTATCATCCAGTTTCCATCCAGGAACACAATAAAGGCATGCAGAAGGAGATTTCCTGTTACTCAACCAGAAATATGCATAGTTAGCAAAGATTGAAATTTAGTGTGTATGTATGTATGTATGTAGGATTTTTCAGCATCTCTTTTAAAATGCATTGTTAAGGTTCACTTTGAACAAGTAATTAAAGAGAAAGTGTCTTGTGGTTTAAAACAGAAGTGGCTGTCAGAAGGTGGGCATTTTAAAACACTTTACTAAAAGCTTCCAATTTATACTTTTAGTCCTATTTTCAAGTGATTTAACTTGAGTTTCATTGCACATCTGTAGGCTTGAAGTTTCAAAGAGACATAGATACTTCTGAACATTGAATCACTTATTCCTGAATTGTTACATATTTACTGTTTGATGTTGGACATGTCCATTAAACACTTTAGGGCTTGCTTCTTCCCCTATGTAAGCTGGGAGTAAGTAGTATTTACCTTATAAGACTATGGATGTTATCTGTTATTCTTTGTGCAGTATCTTGAGTAGTCATGTTATTCAGGGCCTAGTTACTTAGGTAAGTACTACAACACACAGTCCTCTGAGATCCCCCAGTTCATCTTGTTTTTCTATCATAGTTACAAGGTCAAGTTGAAATAATCAGTATAGTTATACGAGCTTGTATGAAAAACTTTCCTGGAGAGCAACGTCTGTTATCTGGTGGTAATAGTGATTCAAAGCTCTCTGAGAAGAGAATACAGTCTGTCTTACATGAACAGGATGACTCAGTAGTTCTTATTTGGAAAAATAAACATTCTCCAGGCCTCACAAACGTGATTCTAGAGACTCATTACATGCATTCTTACATGATTTTGTGAAGCTTTCTGACACAGTACAATGCAAATGGCTTCTGGCAGCCATGATCCTTCCCCAGAAGCAGAACTGATACCAAACCATCTGCAGTGCCAGTACTGCAGACTGACTCGATTCCTCAGCAGCAACACATGTGGCTCTGTTTCACACGCTTGGTAATAAAGCTGAGTAAGGGGTCTAACAGCTAGAGGATTGCTGAAGTCTCAAAGCCTTGTCAGTCCTGACACAGGTTATGTTGTATAAACTATTCTGTAACATGATAGCACTCTGCCACACATGTACCTGTTTATAGTTAAGTGTTTAACAGCTGATACTATAGCTTGGGTAACTTGTTTAGAGAAATTATATTACTCTGATTAGTATTATAGGCTATGGACATGCATGTCAAATTTCACAAGGATTTAATTTTATTTCCCATTCTATCTAAAATTTGCGTCAAATTCAGCTCCCCTGTAACATGACTGACCTTGCTGTTTCAGGCCTACAAATGAAAGTAGACTTGAGCTTCCCCTAGGTAAGTGAGTAGCCATCATGCCTTAACATGGTGTTGATTGGTGACTGCAGTTTGGTTCAACTGAAACTACATGACTGAACTACCTATGGGCGTTCCAGTCCTGCCTACTTTCACAGAGACCTGCATCTTGCAAACACTGCCCTGTACAAATAAAATTACTTGTTGTAACATTATGTAAAATGCTACAGGCCTGAAATACTGTACAGCTTAATTGAGTGCAATTCCTATTGCACTCAATGAGTGTTTTATTCAATTAGGGACTGCAGAATTTAGATCATTGCCTTTGGCTTACATCATTGCAGGTATTACTGATGTTTATAAAGCTTTCAGGGATCTTTCAAGCTTTTAGTCCACAAATTGACTGCAATGTGAAAGTCTTGCTCGGGGGTAAGAGGAGTACTTATATCCATCTCATCTTTCATTTACTTACTCCTGAGTCTTTCTGTGCTATTCCTTTGGGAGTGCTCATATAAAATATGCAATTTAACAAAGAGGCAGAAAGTAAGGTTGTCTTGGTATAGCAAGATTCAAGTTTCACTTTTGCACATCAGAAGTATGCATTTCTTATTTTCTTGCCTCAGATGTAGAAGTGAATCTGATTAATTTGAAGTCTTATAAAATTAGGAAATTAAGGCACAGTAAATGCAGAATGAATATTAAGGAAAATTAACAGTTTTCCAGGGATGAGCATGGAAACAGTGCTTGCAACTTCAAAACTATGCTGGTTGGTACACTAGAAATTTTAACTAAAAGAACTAACCTGCTTTAGTGAGAAGGGGCTGGATGGCTTGGAAGGATTTTTACTGTATCTAATCTGCATGCAGTATAAAGCCAGTGCCTGAGTTACTCTACGTGAGTAGCACAAGCAGGCCTTGCGTGGCTTAATTCTGACCACTCAGACTCTGATCACAGTAGGAATATCGATAGATAGTTATCCTTATGCTGTCTCCGTGTTAGGCTCAGAGAGAAATTGAGTAAGTTTCAGCTCTTTTCCATTCAGTGCTCTGGGGAAAAACAGTGAGTAAACCATTTCACATATAGTGTGTGTAATTGCATTTAATGATTCTTTTTATCTAGAATCAGCAATGAAATTATATATAGATATATGAAAGTAAATGAAAACAAAAGAGCTTGGTAGGGATGTGCATAAGCACTTTTAGGACATGTATTATAGGAATCTGATAACATTTCAGACAATATATTCTTACTGTAGATCTTCCCAGAAAAATCTGCAGAAAGAGCCAGGAAAAGTCACCTATATACACTTGCATATTTTTAGGTCTATTTAGTAAAATATCAGAAATGTGTTTATGGAAAATTGATACACATCTTGGCTAGAACACTGACTCTTCATTTAATTCTGTCGTCTTAGGTGAAGTGAAATTGCATTTTAAAAAAAGGTAGCCTCCATATAGGAAGCTTTTTTTTTTTTTTTTTTTTTTTTTCAGCAGAGTGCACAATAAATGTTATCTGTCAGGGAAAGAAACAGGCTATTTAAATTCAGGCAGCATAGCATCTTCAGGCAGAAGGGCTATTTTTAACTTCAGATGTAGCTTAATTTAGAAACTGAGCGCTTGAAGTCCCTTTTTTTTTCCCCACTTCTCCGACTGGAGATTTTTTTTTATAATGATTGTAGATACCCTTGTGTGAAGATACTGAAAAGAATAAAAAAATACATTATCCTGAGCTTCAAGGTCATGACAATAAACAGCTAAGCAAAGCAGTTTTGCGGCAATATTGTCATATATGTGTAAAAACAGAGATTAGATTAGATTGATGTACTATTTTGTAAGCGTAGGGGCCACTTTGGTAATTTGCCAGGAGGTTGCATATGATTTTTAAATCCATTTATGCAAGATCTTACTCAGATCTCTATTATTATATGTGGGAAGTACTGTAATTGCCTATAGCCCTATACAATGCATGAGAAAGAGTGTAAATTTCAGTGGTTTCCAAGGGAGAAATATTTATGGGAAAACTGCAGTGATTCCCTGCATTGATTTTTCTGAACCATCTTCTTGTCTTTGGCTTTGTTTGTAAGTTAATCACAAAAACTGAGAAGCTCATCTCGTTGCAGAAGATACTCAGAATTAAGAATTGCAGTTTTGACTCTATTAACTGATTACAGGCTTTTTAATGTATTCAGATTCAGAATATGAAAAAATCTCCCACAAATAGAAGTACTTCCAAGATGGCTTGTTGCAAACAGTCTTCTTGCATAATTGCATACTCTATGTCACTCAACATTCATCTATTGAATTGCAATAGCATTTCAGCATAAAACTCGATTCTAGCTGATTTTTATGGTTTACCTGTTCAAGCTCAGCGAAAAGCTATTCTGAAAGCTATTCTAGTTGCATAACTAACAAAAAGCGGAGACATGTGCCATTACAACATAAATAATTTGGTTATTAGTAAGCTGAATGTGACATGGAAAGCTGGCTCTATTTCTGAGCGTAGTGACACCTTCACCATTGACTTTTAAGCACACACAACTTCTTAAGTTTTCTGAATTTTTGCTGAAATGGTTGAGCATTTGTTCATATACAGAAAAGATAATGTCTTCTGTAGCTACCTAAAATCCTGCAATTATAAGTGAAAGCTTCTGCTGCCATTTATTCTTTAACTTATGACAGCTAAAATTAGAGGCTTTCATTCCATTGTTTTTATACACAAGGTAGCATGATGTAATGTAGTAAGAACATCATAAAACAAGTTAGAAATTTAGAGTTATAATCATTAATGTTTTGTGGAGGTTAAAAAGAAATACCATCTAGAGCTGGACTACTCCTGAATTGCCCACTTTGGATTGGGATTCTTTCATCTTCCTCTTAAACATTTGGTTTTGAGGAGTGCTCCCTGGCTACTTTTGATGTGGAGGGAATATGGGAGTTGGCATAGAAGCTGTTAGAGGTGTTTAGGCTCTGCTGTGGGGTTTCCTTAGTTCTCTGCTGGCCAGATGAACCTGAATTAAGGCTGAAACTGGTCTCTGGGATGTATTTTAGTAGCGCTATCAGACTAGGAAATTCAGACTGTCATGCACAGTTTGCGTTGGGAATGTGAATTCAGAGCCTTTTCTTAAATAGGATATTCTTTATAATAAAGCAGATACATTGCATCAGTATTTGCGGAAGTGTTTCAGCTTTAGAAAGAGAATGTGTTTTTCTCATCAAAGGCTTGATCTGAAGCTTGTAGCTAAAGAAATATTCAGGTATACTTTCTTGGTTTAGGTGTGTTGGTATGCTGTCAGGAGGCAGAATTCAGTTTGCCTATTAAAGAGGTTTAAAAAAAGACTAAAAACCATCTGAAAGGAGCAGTGAGGTTGTTAAGAAAGAGCTGAAATCTTATGAAATTGTGGGTAATATTTTTGGTCTTACTGAAACACAGGATATACTTTGAATAATTTTCCAAATGGCTTTATAAAATCTAATAAGCTTGAAATTATAACTGTCCATTTGTACCTGCTTTGTTTTCAGTTTGTAGTAAAGCAGAAAACTGTTTTGAGAGCAAAGAGTAATTCTGTTTGCAGGCATTCTAACTCTTAAATTGCAAAATGCAGCTGTGAAGAATTACGGTGACACACCAATGAGGAGGTTTAGGTAAGGCTAGACTTTGAGACTTGAGTTTCAATAAAGCTAGGGTTTCCAACAAAACATCACTACAATACTCTGAATTATCCTTTAGGAGACTTCTGCCATTTTAGGCCAAACTCTTTTGATGAGATTATCATTACAGTCACAAGTAAGGCTGAACTAGAAAACTGGACTTTTGCTTCATATCTAATGATAATAATTAGTTCTTATTTAGTAGTTTTCATCTACAGATCTCAAAGTGTTTTATACTGAAGGTCAATATCATGACCTTATTTTACAGAAATGGAAGCACAGAAAAAGGAAGCAAGTACTTAAGATAAATGAGCAGCTTGGTAACAGACCTAGGAACAGACCCAGGTCTTGTACAAGAGGTCCAGGTCTCATGTTCTCCTCCATGTGTCAAACCAAAGCAGTATTTATATTTACATCTGTGCATCTGAAAGCAACTTCATCATGGCCTGGACTTCAGTTTCTAGTTGTGTTTCAGATTGTTGTGTATAATCCAGAATAGAAATTCAAAAAAACAAAATTACCAATATGCAGGCTTAGATTTTCCTACCTTGTGGTTTCCTACAAAGTTCTTGCCTAAATATCCAGGTAGACTTGTGTCCCAGAAACATGAGTAATCCAAACAGGTATTCAGGTACTACCCTGCTAAGAATAACAGAAATTCCTGTATAGCAGGATGGCTGGATAGAATACCCCCAGAATTTCCTAAGCAGCTCCCTAAGACCTGCTCAGTACCATGCAAATTCTTCATGTTGTCTCCAGAGGGGTGGAGATATGGATTCCTGTGCTGTATATTGTGTGTCTTTACCCTTTTATAAATCCTTAGCATGACAGATTCCGTATTTCCCATTGTAAAGTGACTGCAGTGGAGCTGGGAATATTTCCTGCAGCCATTTACATCTCTGTGACCTCTGTGAGAGATACTGACATCTGCTCGGTAATGAAGCGAGCCTGGCTTCCCTTTTGTCTTTCCTCTTCTGGGTAGCTAACAGCTATTGTGGCTGGATCACTTTTAAAAGACATGGTGTAGTGGTCCATACTATCACCTGTAGGCTGGACCTGGATTCAGTATGTCCTGCAGCATCTCTGAGAGAGATGGAACCAAGCTGCTGGAGCTTCCTGGCTTGTATCTCTGTCTGATCCCAGAACAGTGATTACACTCTTTGCTGTCTATCTAATCACATAGACTGTTTCTATTGGCAGGAAATCACATGCTTAATGTACTGTCTCTTCCATAAGAATTTTATTGTAGTTTTTTGCTTCAAAATGTTTATGCCTCTTCTTCCATGTTACTTGTTGTTACAGATTTTTTTTACTCAGCGAAGAAAATGTATCAGTGTTTTCCATGTCCACAGATCACAGGAGGGAGGACGTGCAGTAGACTGGAGTTTTTATTCATCAGTATTGCTGTCTTCTCAGAAATGGGAAATTGATTTTATTGAAGTGTGACAAATTACAAGAAGTAAATAAATTTATATTCAGGTGAAATACAGGAGACTGTAATAGTCATACTGTGTATCTAATTATGAAAATACAGTATGCTATGCCTCTAGGGATTTTCACATGTCAGTATGTAAGCAGTTCACAAACATACATAGGTGTTATCATCCCATGTTATACAGATAGGAGCATCTTTAGTCTTGGAGAAGATGGTCATAGATGAGATACTAAAACCAGTCAAATTAAAGAGTGCATGCTCCCTAGAGGGGATCAAAGACTGACACACTATTTAGCCATGCAAACAACCAGAAGTATCAGAGCAGGAAGGAGTGTGGTTGAACCAGTTAGTGCACTGATAAAATCTGCTACTTTCAGCTTCAGCAAAATTTGTGAAAGGAATAGCAATGGAGTGCAGGGAAAAGAGATGTGTAAGGCAGTTCCTATTGCTTAACCTTACGTGCCTAACATAAGTGCCTAAATGAGGAAGACAAATTTTCCTGGGCTGTTGAGAGATTAGTACAGAGGACGTTCTTTCAGAAAGTAATTCAGAATCCACAAATATGGCTTCTGCTCTGAAGTACCTCTAAAGGAGCCTGACACTCTTCACTGATTATGTAGGAGACTTAGATAAACGAACTGCCCACCTTAAGCCCCTGCGTTAGGTATTAAACTTAAGCAATGGTAAAAACCCCGTCCATGTAGGTCACTGCAAAAGGTAATGTACCTAGGACTGCAAACCTAATATCGATAATGTTCTTTCCTTGCACACCATCACCTTGGGAAACATATCTTCCCTTCAGACCTCACTTTCTGTTCTTTGTATGACATTCAGATTTCATGTGCAGAGACCTAATAGTTTGTCTGAAAGACAAAGAAAGTCAATGGAAGAGAGTACCTTAGATCTGTGCATTGCATTTGTAACTGAATCTAAAGTCAGATTCAAGGACTCTCCTCCTCTGTGTTCCTTCCTAGAGATGGGAGGTTATTTCTCTAATTAGGATTGGCTTTTGTAAAAGTCCCTGGCAAAAACATAAATTGTGCGGTTTAGTTCAGTTAGATCTCAGAAAAACAGAGAGAAATTTGTAATCAAAAGAGGAGCAGTAGTTTTTACTTGAAGCAGTATTTACTTGAAAAGGAATATATGTAAAATCTGGCTTTTCATTAAAATGGATGATTTTTTTTTTCTCAAAAAGGATTAAATTCTTTTATTTATGGTTAAAAATACTTTTTTTCAAATGTCATTACTGAGAATTTTGCATCCAAAGCCTAGCTTCAGAAGATCCATTGAATTCTCTGTCCTTTGTGTCTGACTTGCAGCACTATTAACACTTTTCATGTTTCTCTGTTGCACTTGTCTTGTTTAATAGAAGACAAGAAGCCGTATGGGTGACAGCTCTATACCAACAGATCTTTACAGACAGATGCTACGATTTGATCCTGATACTCACTGTGTGTTTTACTTAATGCTGCAACCAGTACTGAAAAATATAAGCACTAGCTTTTTTTCCTGTGTATCTCCGTAAAAAGGTCTGTTCTGATTTAACATAATATTAATAGGAAAATATTTGTAACCTAAATGAAGCAGGGACACAATTACATTAATTAAATTACATAAATTAAAAAACAAACAAAAAAATGCTTCATGATGCAAGAAAAGATGTCTTCCTTTTGGCTGACATTCATCACCTGTTCTTGCATAAGCAGTCACCATACCTAAATAAAGTAGTAAGAAGAAACTTCCTCCTCCTGTTAAGTGGCCCTTTATACAGAGGAGATCAAATTCAGCTGATAATGTCATCAGGAGGTATGTGCAATATTTAAAATCAGGTTGACAGTATAAATACTCAGTGGCAAGGCATGCGGTGGTGGCAGCGGTGAGTTCTGTGGTGGAGTGCTCCATCAGGGTGTACTGAGGGGCTCCCAGTGCCAGAGAGACCCAAGGATGAGCAGAGAGCCTTACCAAGAGGTGGCAGCTCTCGTGAGAGTTAAACCCAGTGTTTCTACAGAGAAAGCCCCTGAGGTGTCTGATGCTTCCACCCAGACAGAACTGGTGAGGAAGGAGACTTCAGTACAGATGGTAAGTTGCAAAAAGTGCCCAGGCCTTTCTCCTGGAGAAAATGTAAGTGCCTGCAAAATATGTGCACAGGTTGATGATCTGTTGGGTAGGGTGGCTGAGTTGCAGGAAACAGTTAAAAGGCTGTGCAGTGTTAGAGGGCTGAGACGAGCTAGGTAGGTGGTTTCACAGCCATGTTCCTGTGGCAGACACCACAGAGAATGAGGCACCTTGGACCCTGGTGGCTGGTGAAAGCAGGACTCTGCTTCAGTCCCCACCTTCCAGCATTACAACCAAAATCAGATATGAAACTTTAACAGCTGTAGGAGCTTGACCTCTACAAATCGATGGGCCCTGACATTATCCACCCAAGAGTGTTGAGAGCGCTGTTTGGCATTGTTGTGAGCCGCTCTCCGTAATCTTTGAGAAGTTGTAGAGATTGGGGGACATCCCAGAAGGCTGGAGGAAGGCTAATGTCACCCCCATCTACAAGAAGGTCTTAAAGTATGATCCAGGAAATTACAGGCTCATCAGTCTTACTTCAGTCCCTAGGAGAGCTATGGAATGAATCCTGAGGGCTATCACAAGTCAAATGAAGCACATGATTGGGAGAAGCCAGCACAGGTTCACCAAAGACAAATTGTGCATGACAAACCTGATTGCTTCCTATGACAAAGTAACCTGCTTGGTTGATGTGGGGTGAGTGGTGGATGCTGTCTACCTGGATTTCTCCAAGGCTTTTGGTATGGTTTCCCACAGCCTCCTACTAGAGAAACTGATGCGTTACAATCTAGACAGTGGTCTGTGTGGTGGCAGGGAACTGGCTGGCAGGCTGTACCCAGAGGGTGGTTGTAAATAGCTCCTTTTCAAACTGGCAACCTGTCACAAGTGAGGTCCCCCAGGGCTCGTTGTTGGGCCCAATGCTGTTTAATTTCTTCATAAGTGATCTGGATGATGGGATTAAGTGTACGCTGATAAAGTTTGCTGATGAGACCAAACTGAGTGGGGAAGTGGATGCTTCAGAAAGGAGAGCCACCCTGCAGGAAGACCTGGATAGGCTGGAAGAGTGGGCTAACAAGAACCTTATGAAGTTCAACAAGGACAAATGTAAGATCTTGCATCTGGGAAAACATAATTCATGAGTGCAGCACAGGCTGGGATCTCCCCAGCTGGGGAGCAGCTCTGTGGAAAGGGAGCTGGGAGTCGTGGTGGACAGCAAGCTGAATATGAGTGAACAGTGTGCTTTTGCAGCAATGGAAGCCAGCAGGATGCTGGGTTGCATCAACAAGGGCATTACCAGCAGAGATAAAGAAGTCATTATCCTACTCTTCTCAGCACCTGTCAGGCCACACCTGGAATACCGTGTTCAGTTTTCGTCCCTGCTATGCAAAAAAGGTGTGGACGGGCTGGAGAGGGACCAGAGAAAGACTACAAAGATAATCAAGAACTGAGAAGCCTGCAATGTGAGGAAAGGCTGAGAGAACTCGGTTTGTTTAGCCTTGAGAAAAGAAGGCTTAGGGGAGAATTTGTCACCATGTTCCAGTATGTAATGGGTGGCTACAAAGAAGATGGAGGCTGCCCTTTTACAGGGAGTCACGTGGAAAAAGATGAGAGGTAATGGGTACAAGTTACTCCTGGGGAGATTCTGATTGGACACAAAAGGAAAGTTTTTCACAATGAGAACAATCAGCCTTTGGAATAATCTCCTCAGGGGAGTGGTGAATTCCCCAACATTGGACACGTTTACAATTCAGCTGGACAGGGTGCTGGGCCATCTTGTCTAGGCCATGCTTATACGAGGAATGGTTGGACCAGATGATCCTTGAAGTCTTTTCCAACCTGGTAGTCTATGATTCTATGATACTGCTGCAGAAGGAAAAAAATGGCAGTTTGCCTTGGAAATGATGCTATGAATTTCAGATTGGTCCTATGGCAGAATTAAGGACAGACTCACTGGTTAGAGTTTTACCACTGTACGAT
The DNA here is from genome assembly GCA_035590215.1 of Microhierax caerulescens. Classification (NCBI taxonomy): domain Eukaryota; kingdom Metazoa; phylum Chordata; class Aves; order Falconiformes; family Falconidae; genus Microhierax; species Microhierax caerulescens. Next base: position 20,899,190 of record JAVJGJ010000003.1, read on the forward strand.
CAGTGTTATATTTAGGAGTTAAGGGAAGGAATCTGAAAAGGAATTTTGTGATCTGCATGCCTCTAAACCATTCTGAAACCCTGTTGCTAGCCTGACTCTCTAAAATGGCTTAGTAAAAGGCCAATTACTGTACTTGTATGTCTGGACAGAAATATTACTTAATATATGTTAAGGAGTAATTTCACATTAGCCAAAGAATAGAATAGGAGTGTTTTAACTATTTTATGTAATTTTGTTTGATTTGATGTTTAGTTCGTGTGTGAACAGGTCCTTTTTTATTGTCAGTTTTGGTTGCAACGTCAGTTGATTAACCAGACCATCTGTGGTGCTACAGTACTCTGTAATACAGAGGAGAGAGAAGTAATTTCAGTTAAACTAAAAATTAGAAACACTGAGCAGAGATTCCCCCAGCCAAAAAATTAGAAAACTAAATCACTCATACTTAGCATGGAATAGCAAAGGCATGGTGGGTATATTCTCCCAAAATTGAAAAATTAGGAAATTGAGCAAGGAAGCAAGTTTATGCAGTATGGTAATTCAGTCTTGGAGATGACAAAAGAATGAAGCCAGTTTTTCATTTAGGAATATGAATATTATTTTATTGCATATGTAAATAAGGGTAAATATGTGTTAAAAAAATGGACTAAAAGACAATCTCAAGAGAAGGAGCACAAGGGCAAACAAAGAAATGTTTTAAATGTATAAGTCAAGACATTCAGTGAACCACTCAAACATTTGTAAAAAACGAGCAAAGTGGTAGCAAATACAACTAAAAGGAAATGCATTTTTAAATTCTAGCATGTAGACTTTAACTTCTAAATATAACTACTGTAATAAATGACTTTGAGAAGTTATACATAGACACATAAAATATCCTTAGTCCTTGTGGTTGAGAGATGTCATGCATTCAATGAAAAAATACATTGACACTGTTCATGAGTGTTTTGTGGAGAGAAAATTTCTTTTTCCCTGATGCGTATTCATAAACAATGAATTAATCCAAGCCCTTAAAATGCATGCAACCTGTTTCTGTGTTGGTGCTAAACTCTTCCAGTGCCAAAGAAAATACACACATATAAATCTACTCATTGCATCATTGTTAAGCTTTACTGTTCAGTCTTTTTTAGATGTACTTTTTTGTCTTTGAGGAGAGAATAAGTAATCAGTTACAAACATGGGTCTCTAGGCAAAACTCTTGGTGAGCAGCATGCTTCCACATCCCTAGGCCTACTACTGTGTCATCCCGTTATTTCTGGTGCCGGCAATTCCTCTGTACTTGTCTGATGTGGGTGCTGCTACACTGTGGCTTATAAAAAGCTTTTCAGCTGCATTTAGGCAGACCCTTTAAATGTTGCTCTTTGACATCAGCTCAGCTTTGGGGACTAGTTGGTATTTTTCATGTGACTGGTAACAGGAGGTTTCCCAATACAGCCTTTCAAAGGGATGGGCAAAAGAAGCACAGCGTGATTCTCTAGGGGACGTAATCTTTGATACTTAAAAGGGACCTTTTCATCTTGAGTTTTGAGGGACTGTGTGTCCAACATACTTAGGAGATTTAGACATCCATGGTTAGATTTTTGCCTCAAGAGATTACTGTCTGATAGTTAAGAATGGAACAAATTCCAAGGTATGTTCTAAGTGTTTAATTGTTCATGGAGGAAAAGATCTCTCACATGAATTTTAGCCATGTGCATGAGGTTCCAGGTGTCTAAGGTGTCAAGTGCATTTAGGGAGAAAAAGGAAAACTGTGAATAAAGGGGTATTCCTGAATGAAAATACCACAGACCATTTCTTCAGTAATTGGTATTTCTGGCTAGGTCACTGTATCGATACTTGCCATTTGCCTAAGCAACTGTTACAATTTCTGTGCACATACGAAACAAGGTGTATTGTACTGCAGATAAATTTATATTCGGTGTCAGATAAGAGGGAAGTGGGATGCCTTGTACAAAGGCTAGAATACAGATTAATGGTTTGGTAGCTGTGACCCAAATATCAAATGAATGTTTAGCCTTAGCTATCAGTGTAGTTGATGAGAGCAGCGGTAATTCTATCATGTGAATTATGATGATGCTCTAGAAATTACAGCTGCTGGCATGGAAGCAAAGCTTACTGGTAAGAGAGATTTAGGTGATGCAGATAATTTCTAGAATGCTGAAGAAACCACAGTAATGCAGGATTTGTAGTGAGTCTAGTTTTCTGCTTTGTTTTGTTGGGGTTCTTTGGGAAGAAGGGTTTTGTTTGGTTTTGGTCGGGTTTTCTTTCCCCAGTGATGGGAAAACAGCAAGTATGGACCTATTTTGGAATAAATGACAATACTTTTATATCAAAGGTAGATCATAATGCTCAATATATTTCAATATGAGAATTGATTTTTTTAGGAGTAATGGAAGTTGGCTTCATCCACTGAGATCTCAGTAGCTGATATCCCACAGGTAAATTGTTCTTGAATTTGGAAATGATGGTGAACACAAGAATTGTGACCCAGCTGAAGTGCTGACTAAAAATAATATTCAAAAGAAAGTGACAAGGCTGGAGAAACGTTGCTAGTGGTGTTTCTCTGGGGTTAGTCTTGAGACCTGTTGTATTTAATATATTTATTGGTGTGTTGAGATAAAATTCTGAGATAAGACAAAATTGAGAGGTACTGCTTATACTGAGTAAGACTGGGTTGTTGTTCAAAAATAATTAGACTAACTTTTTACTAGCTTGCTGGTAATGACATGTAAGTAAGTAGCATACTGTACAAAGCTATAACCTGGAGGTTTATGAACTGGAAGTAACTAAGGTGAAAACAAATCTGAGTGTACTTGTCAGTGGAAGGATGAATATAATTAGACAATGGAATATAATTATGATAGAAAAGATAATGTAATCCTGGAAGGTGAGAGTTTCTTAACAGATAGAAATATTGGTACCATCTTACAGGGAGTGTTAAGTCTTTTTGTGTATTTCTTCAGTTGTGTTTAGCTATTTTTAGACAAATTCACTTAAACTGTGAGAGGTGGAAAGAAGAGCTAGAAGATGAGCAAGGGAATAAAGCACCATCTTTTGAATGGAAATTGGAAATCCTTCATGCTCCCAACCAAACAGGTTTCTAGGCTGATGAATCATTAAATATGCTGGGAGCAAATATTGATGAATGGATGAGTTCAGTATCCCGTGATCACTTAGTCCTTATCCTCTCTGCTGAGACCACTAACAAAGCTGCTAATCACTGCCTGTTCAGTAGTTTTCCTTTGTGGTGTGGATAGTTGACCAGTGTTAATTCCAAATGTCCACAAAATTTTTCCATGTGACACTGACAAGAAGATTGCCAGTAAGACTATATTTTTGTTAGTATTGTAAAAAGTATTCGGCAGGCTTAAAAATGCATACCATTTTAAAAATATTGGCTGCAGTTTACTTACAAAAGAAAGAACTATTCTTTATTTGAGATCTTACTGAACTTCCTCCTGTTTGGTCTTTTAATCTCAGCTCTGGTGGTGTCACTCCCTCACCCTTGCCTAATGAGCCAGCTCACCATGATGACAGCTGCTGCTGTCTGGTTTTGACTTTTGAGAGCTCCGTAAGTGCTAAGTGTGATGACATCATGCTCCCTAGGGTGTCAGTTATTAGCTGCTAAAAATAGTTACAGGCAAACACAGAATAGAAAAATCAAATGTCTGTTTAAACCACTAGTGAATGGGAAGGTAGAGAGAGAGCTCAGCTGAGGGGCTTTTTATTTAAATGCGAGGGCAACGACGTTGGACTGCAATCCTGGCAAATGTTGCAGATGATGCTTTAGGACTTGTGAGCTGGGAGGGCCCACAGAGACAAGTTCATCCCTGGTGCAATTCCAAAACTGTCATGGTAAGTGAGTTTTTATGTTTATTTCCCACTGGTTAGGTTATCTGATCTGAGTAATCTGTGTTTTGCAGTTCTTAATGTAACTATGGGATTCACAGCACGAGAATGATGTCAGTGTTACTGCCCGTATAATCACTGTTCTATTAAAAAATAAACCAGAGAGCAATATTCATATTTTAAAATGAAGTGTTCAAAGGTGAAGAAATCATGTACAGTAAAAACTATATGCAGGCTAAAATGGTGCCTCCAGTCTCTGAGTTCAGGAAAGTATCCTGCTCAGCATGTGTTTTGGGGCTATTCGGTGCAAGTTCGTTTGACCTCACTTCACGACCTTTAGGCCTTGATTACAGATCTACAAGCTAAGACAGGCTTGAAGACAGAGGTCACATTTTCAGGCTTTAACTTAATTCCAGTTTTATAGTGTAGACGTCTGTTCACTGTTTCTGTGGTACTAGCAAGGTATTTCAGATATTAAGCTGTTCCAAATTAAAGCTGATGTAATAAGAAAACACATATAGATACAGAAGCAATAGAACATGAAAGTTAAGATTAACATAGGACTGGGTGTCGCATAAGCTTTGAAAATCTCATCCTGGGTCTTTTTTACTAATTAAGTCACGGACAGAAATGTTCAACTAGGATTATTAGTGTTGTTAGAAGATTTTCTAATCTGAGCTACTTGTAACAGTCTTTTCTGCACTTCTTAATTTACTGCCTAAGTGAAGGCAGGGATAGAAATATGAAGCTGTGAGTCTTCCAGACAGACACCAGTGATTCTCACTCCAAGTTAGAAATGCAAACCTATGGGCCTGAAACTCCCTTGGGTAAAGTATGATTTTTTTCTCACCCATTTGGAGTCACCTATAGTGGCTTCATGGTGATTCAAAAATGTCAGAAATTACTTGTAACTGGCACTGGTCCCCTTAGAGAATCATAGAATCATTTAGGTTGGAAAAGACCTTTAAGATCATCAAGTCTAAGTGTTAACTTGTCAGGGAGAACAACCTGCAACTTTTGCACTCTGGCACTGAACTGCCTGGTCTCCTATTTGCAGCCAGTACAGAAGCTAAAAACACAAGTCTGGTGATCCTACAGAGCCTGACTCACATCTCTGTAAACCATTTGCAGCAGCCTTCCCCAGAGGGAATGAAGGGCTTGATGGATGTTGTGCTGCAGGCTATCAGTGTGTGCTAATGAAGCAACAGATCCATTAAAGTATTTATCCACTTTTCAAGCTCCAATTACAGAAACTTTGTGAAGTATAAAATAGTTTGATTTTACCCTGTGTTCATCCTGTAAAAGATGATGTCTCTAAGAGCTATTCCCATCCTATCGTTATTTCCTTGTACTGATTCATCTGTGTTCAAGATTGTTTAGAGCCAGGTTTTGATTCTGCCGTGTTGATGGTAATTTTTTTTGGTAAATCTGTTTGATATTTATCATTGATAAAGCTGAAGAATCCCTGGGTCTTTTGCTTGTGGGGTGTGACATGTAAAGTAGCTTTTTCTTGCACATCAGAAGGCTGATGTAAGAATTATTGTGTGAAATTGCATTGTATGTTATGTAGGAATTCAGACAGTGATTGTGATAGTCCTTTTTCTCCTTTAAAATGAGAATTTATCATTCCAAAGGTGCTCCACTGTCAGTTGCAAAATTTTAACCATTATACTGTTCCTTATTTTTAATGATATAATATCTTGAATGAAAACTGATTTACAGTTACTTTTTCAGTCTGCAAAACAGGCACACACACACACACACACAAAAAAAAAAAAAAAAAAAAAGGGATGGAAGAAATTCCATATTCAATGGTGGTGGCCAGAGGAGCAAAATATAATATAATATAATAAAAAATCCTTATTGAAGAATTTTTCCACTTTGTATGGGTTTGTAAGATTTTTTTTTTCTTTGTTAGGAAGAGGACTGGTTTTAGATGACACCTTAAAACTACCTGAAGGAGTAGCATCTGAAAGAGAATAATAATAAACAGAAATACAGGGAATTTTTTACAACACAAAATGCATATATAAAAATAGCAGGTGGCCAACCTCTTGTTTAGAAAGATTTCCTGCTGCATTGAATTTTCCTTGCTGTATCCCCCCAGAAGGCTGAGCATTGCTATCTTCTGCAGACAATGCAGCAACGCCCTTATTTTGTACTAGCAAATGATTTTTCCATTCACAAGCTGTTTTCAGAATTCCAGAGCATCTCACCACTCTAGCATGCATTTATCTGAATTTAAAGTGATTTATTCATAAAAAATAGTATTCTCACTTGGTTTGGGGGATACTGTCAGGGGTAAAGGCATATGCAGTTGCACAAACAATTGAGACCTTCTGGCAGACTTTTTGTCTGCTTAACTCTTTCTCTGATGGCCTTGACACTGATTATAATGCCAGTAGAGTAAAGTATCTTCTACAAAATATAATTTCCTGTAGGAATACTGGCAGAGTAGTGCTGATGTGGCATACACTTACTGCGTCATCTGTAGGTGATGGTGCTATCTTGCATGTTCTGTTTTCAAGGTTAAAGAAGTGTACAAAATACTCTCACCAAGAGATAGAACTACCTGAGCCTTAGGTTTTCTGACTGTGGCTGAGTATTCAAACCCTTGTGCTGTGCTTTTTGTGTGCAAATGGACCTGCTGTGTATGGACATTATCTCAGTTTAAATAGAAGCAGTGTAGAAAACTGATCTGTGTGCCTGACAGTACACATGGATCTGCCTGATTTTTGTAGAGAATCAAAGGATGGTGGACCTAAATAATCAATACAGTTAGGGTAAAAGCCTTTGTAAAACACTTGTGGAAGTACATACTTACCAGTTTCACATATCACAAGCTAGATCATACTGAAATGATGGACAAGTCCACAAAGCATATGCCTGGAATGTGTTTAGATCCAATAGCAGTAAGCTGAGTCCAGATAGATTCAGCCTGGAAATGAGGCGTATGTGTCTGTTAATGTGGGTCATTAAACATTAGCATATCTAGACAAGAAACGTATTTCACAGGGACAGTAAACTGAGGGCTTGTCTACATAAGACTACACATATGTAATCCAAATTAACATTGACAAGTTGAAGTATCTGACGTGGGAGCTACTTAGGGAATGCGGTTGATTCTTACTGTAAAATGTCAGACTAAAAGATTAGAATAATCTCTTGGTTGGAAAATACGTAAGTCTATAGCAGTAGTTCTGTCCTATATGTGCACAGCAGACAGATAACAAGAAAAGGTTTTCATTCTGCTGCATAAGAAGGTATTAATGGCACTGTCTCACCATGAATTTTCACATTATTAGATAGTTAGATCGTGTCAAATCTTGGCTCATCACCAAGACTACTTGCCATAAAATTTCTGACATCAGAAGAGGGACATCTGCATTAAAGTGAAATTTGAAGATTGTTTGATATATAAGTTTGTGAGACAGTCCTTGCCCACAGAAATAATGTTGTCAGCAATGCTGTTTGTTTGAATTAAAACTGCAAATTGGATCTAGTCATTGATGCTGATCTCAACTTTTATGTAGGACATAAATTGAATACATTACCTCTTCTAACACGCCAGGCCAGCATTCTCTGACGCAGATACCAAAGCTGAAGTCAATGGGAGCAAGCAGTGTTTTCCAGCCTGAGGTGTCAGGCCGTTAGAAATTTCAGGTTCCTAAATGTAAATGTAGTATAGATATCCAAGTTGAAAGATGTCTCCAAAATGTATCCAAAGATATATATTATTCTGACAACATGCTGCTGGAATCAGCTATTACTGCTGACACGGTGCCAGCCCACTGAAGGAGTCTTTTGATGTATTTCAAGAAACATGTAAGTTCAGTGTCCTGTAACTGCATCCGTAACCACCAGCCTCTCAGGAAAAACTTGAGAAGGCTGTTTTTTCTTTTTTAATCGTTAATTTTGCACTCCTGTGCCTTCCTTCCTCTCTGAGCTTCCTTTTTGTGAAGATGAAACCTAGTGATGCAGTGTTAGCCTATAGGCGTCCTTTTTCCTGTGAACATAGAGAACCATGAAGAACAAATAAACTAAGTTGCTGATCCTGCACGTTTGCAAATTCATTGGGAGATTTGGCTCACATGTAAGGACACAAGGATCCGGCTCCTAGGGAATAAATGTCAAAGAACATGAAAAGAAAAGCCTTAGTAGGCACTGGGACTATATACAAAGAGTGCTTCCAAACTGCAGTAGTGATAACCACTGGGAAATGTGGAATAGTCTGACAGAAGCAGTAAGAATGATGGTTCTGAGTCAGGCACTGAATCAGGGAGGAAAGGGGGGGGGGGGCGGAGAAAAAAGAGGCTTGATCCAAGTGAATTCAAGCCACTTACATTCCTGGAAATGAATTATTTCCTCTTTATCAAAAAACTAAAAAAAAAACCCAAACGCAGAGAGGGTAAGAATGTACATGTTTACATGTTGCAGAAAGAGTTATATGGCAGTTTCTGTCTTCCAGGCTTATGTTCAGGGTACTAACCAAAACTCTGACACACCGACTTTCTGTAGTGAGCCTCAGCAGCATTGCCTGCACTGCCCATTTACTTTTCAGTACTTCCTCTTGGAGGCTTTCTTTCAGTCTATGTTCTCAGCAGGCTTTTAGAGGAAGCTCTGGGTATTATTTTGTGTCCAGAATAAACAGAAAGCACAGTACTGTTCTCTGTGCAGAAGCTCTCTCCTTCCCTTGTGAATTTATAAATATTATAGAAAAACAAAATGATCACAGAAACAGTGTTTTCTTAAATGACCACTCAAAACTAGTGCTGAGGACTTGGTTTTTTGCTTTGTCAATGAGTTCAGGCATATCAGTTAAACAATTTATTATTTATGTCCTGAAGGCCTTCAAGGGAGTGCTGAAGCCTATGCACGATCTCCCCCCTTTCCTATCTTAGGCTGAGAACATTTTCATTCCATTCATCACTGCTTGGATGCTGTCTGAAGACTGTTGCAGAGTATCTCTTTTCAATGCACACTGATGTTTTGCCAGTCATGTGTCATGAGGGAGTGTCGTCCCACTGGTATGAACAATATGACCATGAAAGAAGGCAAACAGTAACTGCATTATGTTCTCCAGAAGAAGTTTGAGGAAATGTGTTTTTGTGCACTGTTTTAGGGCCTTGCTCATCAGTTGCATGACTTGCTGAATCTGTTTTCAAGCGTTTACAAATGAAATTAAATCAAGATTATAAAACAGAAAATAGTGTTCAAATGCTTTTAGATTGATGATGACAGACATACCGTAATATGCTAAAGAGGAGTTCAGCTGCAATTAGTCTGTAAAGAACCTAATCACCAATATGAATCTGACAACCAAGATTTCAAATAGTTAATCTCGTTCTGTCCTATATACTCACTAAGAATGTCTTTTTGTGTTGATTTTGTTGGTGGATGGAAGTTGGTTTGAAATAATTCTATTAAGATTCAGTTATTCATAAAACTATATCATTTAATAACAAAAATCCATTTCCTTATGAATGGATTTAGGTTGCTGCACTGAACGTACCCAGGCTCCTATTCCCCAGTCATCGAAGAAGGTCTCTGCCAGTCTTAATTGGCTGAAGAGTAGAAAAGGACAGGGGCAATTTCCTACAGACTTTTTTCCTGTCTCTCCTGGTATGACACCCTGAAGTAGGCGAGATGCTACTATATCACAGAGACCACTGGGTTAAATTTACCAGGATATAATTAAGAATACAAAAACCCCCAAAAGTTTTATGGGGTTGCAAGCAGCATTATCTCATTATCCCAAAGAAAGTTTATTTCTTGCTACTTCCCTTGAGAGAAGAGTTAAAAATTGCCCTATTATGGGATGAGGACTGCCCAATAGATAGCCAGAAAAAGCAATCTGAGAACTAGCACAGCCAGCTGGAGCTCAGCCAGCATGACTGTGACTGGTGATTCCCTGAAACAAAACTGTGCAGCAGAAGCTGCTGCCCGCTGCCGCAGCAGAAAGCATCCCCCAGCAGGTGCCACCTAGAGAAGCCAGTGATAGCCTGGCCTATCGGAGTCGAAGATGAAGCAAGGTGAATGGGGATGAAAGAAAAACAGGAAGGGGAACAGTGGGAAAAGAAATTAATCTTTCTTTTGTGTGCTGGAAAGATCAAACCGCATTGCACTGTTGCAGTGTTTTGAACTATGTTTTGTCTTAGGACCTGACTCTCCTTATGCCAGTTTAAGTCATCAGTTTAATACACAGTGATGCAAATTAAGTATCAGCCCCTTGCTTGCCTACTCATACAGACACACATTTATATTGGATGCTTGCTTTTTAGCACAGTACTGAATGAACAATGCTAAAACACCGTATGTTTTGCTGTGTCAAAATGTACAGCCATCAATGTAGCCACATCACTAAATCACATTAAAACCCTTGGTCTAACAACATCTGTATAGATCTCCAGCTCTCTATTATTTCTCACTAATCAGAGTAGTCTGATGATAATCATGCAGGGACAGTATCCTATTTGATGTTCTTTCCCTCTAACTTAGCTACTAATTTTTTCTACAATGCACACACACAGAAGACAGCATTTCCTCACTTCTCCAAGTCCTTTTGGTATCTTTGTTTTTCTTTCTTTTAGCAGAAATAATGAAGAGATCAATGAGGTGGTTGTGCCAGGTCTATTGCTCAACTCCTCGGTTTCCTGTTGTGGTAGGATCTAGCAGGAAACTTCAAGAAATCCAAAGAGCAGCCAAACCTCTTCTCATACTTGCTCTGAGAGGCCTACACTGCCTGTGTAGCAGGGATAACTGAACATGATTTAGCCTTAAAAGATTAAATCTCTTTTTATTACAGTATGCCTCATCCCAATGGAGACAATGTTAGGGTTTGTACTAGTGCTGCAGAGCTCTTGTTTTCCCTTTCTGTTTTAGCAATGCAGAAAAAAAGAAAATTCTGTTCTCTGTTACAGGTGCTTGAAACTACAATGCATTTCATGAAGTGAACAGAATTGTTTAGGATTTTAATCAGCGTAGCTGCAGAATTTGACTAGCCATCTTAATACCACTGTATTTTTAAGATTAAAAATATTATATTAATGATTTAAACAATTGCAGGGAATATCCTGTTACATTGACCTTGAAAATATTATTAAACAGTAAATACAACATTTGCTTGCTAAAATGGAAAGATGAAATGCTCAGTCACTTAGAGCTTCATATGGTAATGATCAGGAAAACAGCTCCTTTTTTAAACGTAGCTGTCAAACTGACAGGTTGCAAAAGAAACAGATTCCCAGCTATTCAGTAGTTAGAAAAGATCAAGATGATCCAGTTTCATCAGACCATCAAAGAGGGAGACTTGAATTTGTTGAATTCAAATATTTTTTTTTTTCTGTTTGCTTGCTTAGGCTGGTCCTAACCACAGGTTCATAAGAAATTAATAATAAACTTTTGAGCTCTTACTCATTCCGGGATGGCACTGAAAATCAAATAACTCTCAATTATAAGGTGGCAGAGACTTGAATAAAAATGCAACTGCATTTTTTGAGCAGTGCTTTGGGTTGATCACAACCATGTTGACATAAGACGCAGTTCTCTGCAAGTGCAAATAGCAAGTGATTCTGGCAATTTCCTTATGGGACTTTTTCCAGGGATATTTGATGTAAGTAAATGTCTCTTGAAATAAGCTGTGGATGCACTATGAGGCTCATTTAGAAGTCTTTCCTGAAAAAGAGATTCCTGTTGCTGCTATAGTTTAGGCAAGAGTATATAGGTGTATCGATGCCTGACCCTTTGTTTGTGCCTGTTGCTCAGTTCCACCACTCTAAACCAGCCTTTCATTGTTTGGAGTAGTGGAAACGTTGGGTTTTTTTTTCACATGACTGTAGATTTATTTGCCATGATACTTGGGACTTCTTCGCAAGGGTGCTTCTGTTGAGCTGATTGACATTCAGCTTGGGCAGGCAGAGCAGGCCAACGAAAGAAGCAAGAAGCCAGAAAGGCACAAAAACCTTCAATTTTTGAGTTCTTATTCTAAATGTCTTTGAATCCGCAGCTCTGGGCCCTTCCCAGCTCTTGAAGGAATGCCAGTTCAGTACAGTGAGTGAATAAGGTGTGTGTGGGGGCGAATGCTTCTGTCAGTTGTGAGAAGCTTTATTTTAAAAAGTGCCTCTGTTTTTTTGGTTTTTTTTTTTTTTGCTAGCATTACAGAGGTTTGAATGGTTCAGAAGAGTTGGTAATGGTTTAGGGAGGCTTTCTGGTTTATGGCCTGATGCCCAGTGAAATCCAGCCCAGGTCATTAATGACTAGAAACTGTTACCATGTTAACGCAGTCTGATGGACGATGTGAACTGTGCCTAAGTCCAGACTCTAGCAGAAAAAGTATCACAGAAACCAGTATTGCTGTTGTCCCTAACTGACTCTCTTGCAAGCAAGGGGGATGGAGCTGTGCCAGCGGGTTCATTTGGGGCAGAGCTGAGCTGAGGCATGCAGCTGAGTGCTGTTGTAGCAAGCTTCCTCCACTGCTGCACATCCTTCCCTTCTCTGCAAAGAGAGAACATTAGCCAGCGAAGCTGTCAAGCTGGTGCTTTCCCCAGCATTGAAATGACATGCAATGAAAACAGGCAAGCAAAAAGAACAAAAATAAGGAGCACTTTGGCTAAGGAGCACTGATACCTTCTGGTAAAAGATACATGGATGAGCATGGTTTCATTCAGAGTTTTGGACCAAAGCCCTGTATATATGAGGAAAATCATTAACACACCATTAGCATCCATGCATTAAAATGGAAATTACTTCTTTATTGTAATCTCTAATTTTATTTTATAATGTCTTTACTGGGGTTTGCATTTTCTTATTTGGACTTCTGTACTGGTCGTTTTCACTTTGCTTATATTTAATTTCACTCCTTTCTTTGCTCATTTGTTCTTCCATCTGAAAGGCTCTCCTGTTGGGTAACTTCCTCAGCAGCAAGGGTAGCAGGAAGGCAGGTGGGCAGGCAATCTGAATTCTGAGTTTGGCTCTGCTACTGGTTGCTTGGCAAGCTGTTTACACCACTCTGTGCCTTACTTCCCCACAGAAAGAGACTCATAGTTGAAGAACAGTTTAAAATATTTGACAAAAAAGAACTACATCTACTAGTGCTATATACTGAAGGAAAACACAGATGAAACCATGTATTTTATTCCATGTACTCCTTCAAGTGTATTTGAGTTGATTAAGCCCAGTAAGCCTCTGTTCTTCCTTTTCCTCTCCCAAATGAGGTCTAAATGTTGAGTCATCATCGATGTACACATCCAAACACTGTAGACATGTTAGCCTTCACATTGTAAAAAATCCAAAAAGTTCTAGATCCTCAGCCCATTTACAGGTGTGCTATGCAAGTAGCACATACTAGTAACTAGTGAAACACAGTTATAGTACAGATCTGGACTGGCACTGGGGAGAGTATATATTGCACTCTCATTAAACTTCAGTGTTCTCTCTATTCCCTCCTCCCTGGATTTAATTTGGATTGTGTCCACCAACAGGGCACAGCAGTTTGGTAAGGGCACAGTTGCTATATAATTTTATATTTCTTACACTCTTATAAAACTGTTTCAGATAATAGAAATGATGTTGTTTCTCTGGCTAGACCATGGTGTCATTTTCAGTATTGTTAATTCACTATAACTGAAACCCTTTTCCCTCAGGAATGGCTGGGGTCATAGCAACAATGTTGATGCAGATGCAGGTTAAAACCTAGCAGCAGCATGCTGAAAAGCTTACTGAAAATGGTCTCTGTCTCTCTGTAGACCTGGAAACCTAGCCTCTTGTATCAGATTTCCTCATTCATGACCATAAAACTCTTCAGGTACCAAAAAAACTGTAAGCTTAAAAGGCAAAACTTAAAAATTGCAAGCTTTAGTAATACTCCTGACAGCTCAGTGTAAGCTCAGACTCAAAGTTCAGAGGATGGTGAAATATATCTATAATTGGTCTAATATGCAACACTTGACTGTAGTGAAATTTCTTGCTGCACTGCACCTGGAGGTTAGCTTAGATTCCAAAAACTGAAGAATAAATAACTTTTGCTATCCTCCCTGTAATGCATCTCACAGAATTAAATCCTTAGTTCATGTACTGATCTTTGCTAAAGCCTTTGCTAGTGTGACACCTGATAGCTTGGGATTCTGCAGTCTGCAGTTAGCGATGTTGAACTGTGTTCAGTGGGACAGTATTGTGGTTATCTATAGTGGGGTTTGGCTTTGTAAATGTATTCATTTATTGGTGGTATTATGCAAATACATATACTGAAGTATATTACACGTATTATTTTCTAATATATTGGGTAGCAGTGGAATGAAGAATCTTTCATTAAAAATGTGTTTTGATTTTGTTGTGACTGGAATGTAACTTATATTTGTAAGAATTTCTAAAGGTAATTAATGGACCTGATCATGCTTGTTCAGTTGGCTTCCTGTCTTGTTCCATAAAAGGGCCAGTCTCTGAACAGTCTGAACAAAATAATACTTCTTTAATACTTCTTTCTTCCTAATTCCACACTTTCACTACCCATGTCAGTTACTGCATGCTTTAAGCTCCTTGCATGACTATTCATTTTCTCTTTTGTCTCCACTCATTCCACTTTATACCTGAAACACAACTTTAATGTACATTACGCTCTTCATTTGTTGAAGAAGTAACTGAAAACAAAAAAGTGATCACTTGCTGTTCTATGTGCAGCTAACTGGTCCTTGTTTGCTCCCTGTTGCAAACACTGTAAAATTCTTGGGGGTTAGGATTAAGTTAGGTATACAGTAAAATAACTGTAATTTCCAAAGCAGCATCTAAAAAATACCAATCATATTTGGGAGGAGAGCTATTTGGCTGGAAAGAGTTGGGAGATTTTTCAAACTGAAAGTTAAAAAGGGATCTTCATTGTTTCTGCCCCTCCCTTTTGCTGTTCTTTGCAGCTGAAAATGGGGCAGAAAGCCAACATCATGACATTTGAGCAGACAGCAGTTTATGGAAGCGTCTATTACAATTCCACACCCACAACCTTAGTAGAAAGGAGCCTTCTCCCTGGCCGTTTCAAGCAAAATTGCTGCCAGGGAGTTACAGCTGATGTGAGGCTTCATCCTCTAAGTCAGGGATTTGTAGGTAGATGCTTTCATTTTTCTATGTAGGTTTAAAATACAGATTCCCCTTCCTCTGTTTGCTTACTCCTCTCCCCCTCCAGAAGAAATCAGAAGAATTTCCATGCTGTAGAGCTTTCTCAGCCCTCGCGTGCCATTATTACAAGTGGGTTGGACTGCAGCATAAGAGAACGTGCAGAAGCACAGTGATTAATATGAGCATTGCTTTTTGCCTCGCTTAGTGATCTTAAACAGTGGTGAAATACCTTGCAAACTACAGAAGGCACGTGAAACCCGCTACTGATCTCTCGGTGTTGCAATTGGTCTTTGAAGGGAGCAGTATAGATCAAATGGCTTTTTCAGCCCATTTGATTTTTGTTGCTGTTCTTTTATGAGCACTTTCAGCGGTTCTGTGAGTACCCTTCATCATTTTGTCTGAACGAAATACTAATATATATTATTCCTAAATACATGCATACATATAGGCCATATGCGAAGCATCTATGCATATATATCCACTCCCCTTTCTTCTATTTGAATAGTTTTCAGTGATTGTTAGTTCTCTTTAGGGGGTAAGTCACCTGGCACACTCTGGACTCAGGAATCTAGGCTTCTGTGCCTGCACAATGATCCAACTGTATAGCTTGATCAGTTATTTTACTGGACCTCAAAAAGTAAATGTACTCTCTGGCATCCACTGTTTCTTCAGTCTCCTAAATAACAAGAAAAATATTACTGTTTCTCCTTATATTCTTTTTCCTTGATTTTTTATTTGAATTAAATGTTAGAGAATAAGCACGTGTATAGAAAAGGAACTGAATGAATTATGCTAGACTGGCAGCCCTAGAAACTGAAGTTCAGTTTCTTGGTAGCACAAGGACGCTAGTGAAACACAACCAAGATACTCTCCTCCACCTACCCAATTAAACAGTGATCCAAAGACCAGAACCGGTGGTGAGCAGCTAGTGCTGTCGCCATACGCATTCTTTCTTGGACTTCTAGAGAGACACGTACAGAGTGTGAACTAAACTGCCACCTTAGATGTATTTTGTGTAGAGCATCAGCTGGTGTGCAGAGACATCACTGCTCCTTGGTGCTGTGAAAGGTCACCCATATGTAAACAGAGCCACTGACAGAATGACAAAAGATGATCTGTCATGCTTCAGTTGAGTAGCTGAGCAAGTGGAAGGTTCTTGAAATGAATGAATGTTAGACTTCAATAAGAATAAAACCAGGATATTGAAGGTAAAGCAGTAAAACATTTGCTTTCATATTTAGGAATTAATTGAGAAAGGGATGTCTGAAGGTGAATGTGTTTTCCTGTCATGTATATGGAATATAAAGATAGTATGTGTAATCCTGCTTAACAGAGTAATTAAAATATGTCAGGAAATTAAGTGAACTTTTAAGTCTCTGGCTCTTCGTAAGGCTTGAATGAAGAATGGTGTCACATTGCTCACTTATTAGTAAGGGGTTAATCACCGCTTTAATTCCTAGATCTGAAGAGAGAGATGGAAATGAAAGAGTTGAAAGACGTAGATTAGCATTTCTCACCTGAATAGCTGCCTGGATTGCAGCCGCAGAAGTGCTGTCAGATATAAACAAAGAATAAGGACAAAGCAAAAGGCAAATGTACATACTGCGGGAGAGGTCTGATCTAACCAGTGAAAAAAACAATGATGAAAAGAAACCAGCGTTATTATTATAGAGGTGTCAAAAAAGTAGATTGCTGCATGGATAAATTAATTCTGAAGTCTGAATGAGCAACTTATTTTTTCTTTAGGAAAACAAAAGTCAGTCAGAGGGGTGGTGTAATTCAGTCACACAAGTGGAGGGGATTCTCTCTGGATCTTTGTCTCTTCGCTGTCTGAGTTCTGGTGTTTTTGCTTTGTCTCCTGAACAAACATGATTATTTCATGTATATCTTGAAGTGTTTTGGGAAGAAATTAGATAATGGCCTCATGAAATGTGGGGGCTTTCGGTGCGGAAAGTACCAGGCTGGCAATGACCTCTGTGTTTCTCTGGAACCAAGAAAAGACATGTGTAGAGTTTAGTGGTATTTTTAGCCATTTAGATTATACGTGTGCCTGTCCATCTTTATGCCTTTTGTTCTCAGGCCCTGCCAAGACTGGGGAGTTTTTTAGAAAATGTCTCATTGCTTCCTAGTACCCATTCACTGTTCTGACATGCAGTGTTTCACAAAATTTCCATCAAAAGGATGTTTAGGGTGCTGCTGGAGCTATCTTGGCTGAGGTTTTCAGTTACAGCTGAATCAGCATAATCTCCAAACAGGTTCACTTCCTCTACCTTCCCTTTGGAGATGTTTCAGACTCATCGGGCAGGACTCCAAGCACTGGGGGCCTCCAGTTGCATTTAATCTATCAGAAACCAAAGTTGCTGTGTTGGCTGTAGTAACTCATAATTCAAAGAGAACATGTTAGAGAAACTGATCTAGATATTGATTTTAAAACCTCATCTGGCACTGTATCTCAACATTTCTCTTTCACTGCAGAACAAATTGATTCCTTATATAAATTCTAAAATAATCTAAAACATATTGCTGAACTAGCATAAGAATAGCTCCATCAGGGGTAGCTCTGATTTTGCCGAGTAGGGTTTGGCATATGCAACCAGTGGTCAGAAGCAGAACTGGCTAAAAACTGGCTGTAAAATATTGCCAGTAGCAGGACTGGGGATTTCTGTTTCAGTAGGAATTCATAACTTCTTCGTATAATAAATAACAAAACAGAGTACACAATGGGTGATAGAAGTTTTATAAGGAGAGGCAGTTTATTTGTATCAGTTGGTCTTAGAAAAGATTCTCCTCCTTGCAAACTTTGCTTTGCTGTTAGCCTTGGACCACCAGAGCTGCAGCAATGCCACTCCTGCAAGATGAGTCCTCCTCCTGAGAACTGTCCCCTGTGCGCTTCATTTTCCCAGTCTGCAAGTGAAGGAACTTCCCTGTCTCCCAAATGAGTCATGAGGATAAATTATATAATTTTTCATAAAATGTTTTAATTTGCTCCACTGGAAGGACAAAGACTGATTAATTTCATAATATGTAACTACCTAAATACCATCTGAACTTTTCCAGGGCTTTACTTACTGCCTGTTACGTTCCAGAGCTGTTTCAAAACAGAAAATGAGAAATGATGTGCACATTCTGGGACCATATCTTGTCAGTAATCACTACTCAGAGTTCTGAAGATTGAATTAAAAAATGTAAGGGAACAAGTGTAGTTTAAAGGAGAACTACCATTGTGCCATTTTCCTCCCTTTGATAAAAAGTTAAGCGACATATACAGTGATATAGTGACTCCAAGAAAGGTGTTTTTTTCCCCTTTAAGTATGGTACCACAAAATCAAATCCAATCCGTGTTGATTTTTGATATGTGATCACTCATTAAATGCAAAGTAAACATATTGCTGAATGACATCTGTGCTTTGGGTAAATGGAGGAGAGATACACTGCAGTGCAGGGAAGCACAACGTAGACTTTGCAACCAGGACAAAGTTATTAAAATAATAGGTTTGAGTCAGTTATGGGAAGTGCATAAATGTTTTTTACAACTGATTTAAAGTAAGCAATGAGCTGTTTCACTACAGTACATACTGTATGTTCCAGTGTGTACTACCAGTAACACTGAGCCATTTATCAGTAATACCCTAGTAGCTCAAAGATAGCTTTACCCACGGTAGTTATGATACTTATATAAAACATTTTACAGAAGTTTGGAGGCTTTGTGGTGCTGATGGTGTGGCAGATCCATGCTGAGAAGATGGATGATGCAAATGTCCCATCTTTAGTGTTGGAGGCCTTGCCAGGGCTGCCTTATTTTGACCGTGCTGAGGCAATGATTACTACAGAGACATCCCTGTGGCATCAAGGTCAGTGGAGCAGGCAAGACTCGGAGGAGGTGTGGCTAGAGCTATTAGCTCTACATGTCTCCCACAAATTAGCTACTCCATGTATTCTCACGTTGGCCATGGTTGTAGTTTGGCCGTTTGTAATTTAAGCATTGGACTTGTAAGGGCAGGCAGATGTGCACCACGACCGACACACCCTTGGCAGTCAGTCGCTGATGGCCTTCCTGCTTTCCACATGCAAGTGTAAGGATGGGTGTGTCATTAAGGGATGAAGGATTGCAGCTTTGCAAGGAACGCCTCACTTCTACCTTGCTACTGCTCTGCAGAGCTCAGTGTTACTCCTTGCAATTCATCAAAGGGCAATGCCGCAGCCCGCTGGATGCTGAGGCCAGATACGGGTTTCATTGATCAGGTCCACAGAAGAGGTGACAAACTGTGCCGTTCGGGGCCTCACCCGGTGCCACTTCCCAGCATCCATGGGCAGCTCCCCAGCTCCGCAGGGTCCCTGTATCCCCGGCCAGACCAGCCCCCCCCGCGCCTCCCCAGCCACCCAGCAGAGCAAGGCGACGTGGCCATCGTTTCCCGGGGCCGATGCTCGGGGGTCGCAGGCTCCATGGAAAACGTGCGCTCCCCTTAGCTACAGGTGAAGGAGCTGCGCTACTGCTCCGGTGGGCGCCTGAGCGCCGGCAAGCCGCCCAGGGAGCGGGCGCCCATCCGCCTCACCACGGGCGCCTTGCGCTCCGCTAGCCCGGCCTCTGCTCTGCTCTGCTCTGCTCTGCGCACCGCAGCCCCGCCGGGTGCGCTGCCAGGGGCGGCGGGCACCGCCGGCCCGCAGGGAACTAGCCGGGTTGCCGCTACCGTGCCCTGCAGCACCCGATGATGCGGCTGCCCGGCGGGGACGGCTTCTACCCCCGGTGCCCGCTGCCGCCTGGGGCCCTCACAGAAGGCTTCGGCGGGCGTTGCGGCTCTCGCGCCCAGCGTGGCCGCCCAACTGCGGCCTGGGGAACCCGGCCTCGCCCCGCCGCTCCGGACAGGCCTCGGCGCCGGCACCTCCGGGGCGCTGTCTCTTTAAGCGCTCTGACGTCAGCGCTGCGCAGCCATGGCAACGGCCCGTCACGTTGGCTGGGTCCATGCGGGAGGAGGAGGAGCTCCTCCCGCCGCGACCGAGCGCCATGGAGGCGGTGGCTCGGTGACACCCGCACGGACCGTTACCCGGCGGCGGCCAGCCGGCAGGTATTTCCCGCCCGGGCCACGGCGGGGCGGAGGATGTGCGCAGAGCCGGGCCCCCGCCGGCGAAGGGGGGCGAGGCCTGACCGGCGGGCGGCAGCGCCTGTCCCCCGGGGCTCAGCGGGGCCGCCTGAGGGCGGCGGCCGGTCCCGCGGGACGGCCGGAGGTGCCCCCTCCCCTCCCTGGCGTGGGGGCGCCGGTGCCGGGGGGGGCGCGGCGGCGCGGCCGGG
>JAVJGJ010000003.1:20920211-20955623 GCA_035590215.1 Microhierax caerulescens
CCGCGGCGCCGCGCCCAGCCTCCGCGAGGAAGGGTGCTGCCGGGCAGGGCTAGGTCGCCGCGGCGCCGGGAGGGCTCCCCGGAGGTGGTCCCGGGGAGCGGAAGGGCGGGAGAGGCGCGTCCCGCCGGGCGCTTCCCCAGGGAGGGGAGCGAGGAGCGGGAGCCGGCGGCGCTGAGTCCGCCGTGCCACCAGCCCCGCTGCTGCGGCAGCGGCCGTGGGTGCGCGTCGCGGCAAGTCGCCCTGGGGTCGCCGTGCTCCTTCTCCCCCGGCGGGGACATCCCCGGTGCTGGGGACGGTGGGGCCAGCAACGGGCTCGGCAGCGCGGGGGGAGCGGCGAGCTCCGCGCCCCTGCCCCCCCGGCGGGCAGCTAGCCCAGCGGCTCGCGTGGGAGAGGCCCTGCGGCGGGCAGCAACAGTTAGTTTCCAGGTTCCTGGAGTTTGTAGGGAAGCTCTTTTCCCTTTTATTTCTGTATCTGCCTAGAACTTGTTCGGGTTCCCATAAATTCGGCTGGTGGCAAGGGGCTGTGGCTGACGTGCCTTGCGTGCTTGTTGTGACAAGGGTGAATCTCAAGGTACTCCTGTCTTTAGGAAAAGTGCAAAGTCATTAGATGCTTTTTGTTTTGTACTTAGTAGGTATTGCTGGTTTCCACATCCATATTTTTTTCCCCCACAAAATATGTTTTATTTTATTTGCGCTTGTTGAGGTTATCAGCTTTAATTTTTAGTTTAGTCTCTGTTGGAAATTGTGAAAAGCATCTAAATTGCTTATGTCTGGCAGACAACAAGTCTTGTTTATGCTGTAAGGTTATCTGAGCTAAAGCACACTAAGCCTCCAATCTGTTACCTTCTCTTAAACTGTACTGTTTGGGAATAGACAGGTTGTGTTTTATTAGACTGGTTATTGTAGCGTGGAAAATACATGATTTTCTAGGCTGGTTTTCAGTTATGAACTAGGAGCATGGTAAGTCTCAAAGGTGAGTATGAGTTGAGGAAAAAAATGGCTTATTAATTTTATTAGATATAATCAGTTTCTGAAACAACAGAATAGTAGCTGCTCTTTGCTAGGTAGAGAGGATTAGGAAAGGAAGGGAAAAGAATGTCAGAATGGTCCAGAGAGAGGATACAGGTAACCAGCCTCTAAAACCCACCAGAAAAGCATTGGGAGAGATTAAAACTGTAATTTTCTGAGTCCAGTGGAGTTCTGTGTTCTAGTTTGGTCTCTGCTTTGACAAATGTTCTGTCTGTTCTGTACTGAGAATCGGAACTGAGAGATCAGAGCAACTGCTGAGTGAGAAGGGCTTCCCTGGTGATAGCTTTTCCTCTTTCGCAGTTGTCAGCACAGGCTCATGCTGGTTTGTAGGGGTTGCTGTGCTTCACCTGCGGAGTTAACCGCAAGAGCATTTGATGTGCTTTCCAGAATTTCATACACTCCCCTAAGTATAAATAGAGGATCCAGAGATTTTTGGTCATTCTTGTGCCGAGTAGTGGGAATACCAGAGGATGTGAGCCTGCAAAGTCATTCGAGTGTGCAGTGGAAAACCGAAAGCTGCTCTTCAACTTCTACTAGAAATACTGGAAGTGATGTAAAAGATGGTCACTAATCTGACAATTAAGCGACAGATACAGAAGGTTAATTACTAGTTGAAGTTGGGGAAAGCCTGAAGTAATGTTGACAGGATTAATAACTGTATCAACAAATTAAAATGGAACAAACCACATGACAAACCCTGTCAATCCTGAAGTCTTTTAATGGGATGGAAATAGTCAGTGGGTTTTTGCAATGTTTGTTTGTGATTCCTAAGCATGATAGCTGTGGTGAAGTTAATTTGTGCTTCCAAAGAACAGTCTGATTTTATCTTGGAAGAAGGGGGCTAGGAAAAAGAGGGAGATCGTAAATAGATGGCTATGTCTTCCTGTGTTTTTAATATGGCAAAATACAGGTAATAATGAATTACGTATTATTTCTTTAAAATTAGCAGGTTTTACAGTGAGTAGTATAGATGGGTTATACAGATTTAATATGTTGCAAAATCGAGGCTATAATAATAATAATTACAAATAATAATATCTTTCATCTGTTAATCATGAAAATTTGCATTTCAGGTTACAGGAGTGTCTTTTCCTGTATTCTGTATTGTTGAAGTGATACAGCAAATAGCTGGTGCTCTCTCTTTTGTTTAGCCCTTTCCCGAGTGTTTGAAAAGTTGGTCCTGATAGACTGCTCAGCTCTTTTAAATCTGAAGTAGAACGTTGTTGGTTGTGAATATCATCTGTTATATTTATGTTGAATAATGAAAGTTTCAGCTGTATCTTCATGTTGCTTAGTTGAGTCCTAATACACCTAGTCTTTAATTTGTCCAAGTATTTTAATTTTCTGAACAGTTTATAAACAAAACCCTGGGACTTGAAAATCTTGCAAAAATATTTTTGAATGCAGAACTGTGCATAGTTCTCCCCTAGACCATTATGCAGCTTTTAAAAATGCCACAAAATTTATGAATGTAAGATTTTGAAGGTGAAATAAGAAATAATAATAATAAAAACCCACAATATGCAGTGCGTTGTAAATCTTCCTCAGTTACTGTCTTCTCTGCCGGAGTCATAAATTAAGACTGTTGTGTCACTGAAGACAGGGTCATATGATCCATTATTTTTTTTTATCTCAGGAGTCACTTTAAAAAGTCTCACCAAACTAGTAAGAAATTCAGAATCTCTTGCTCATGGAATGTAAATACTTAGGGACAGTGATAATGCAGTGATTGTGTTTTGTGCTTAATAATACTGTCTGGGAATATCTATGCTCAGATTAATGCAGTTCCCAAGTGCCTGGAACTTGCTGCTTAGAAAGTATGCATAGTATTGCTAATCAAGAAAATATTTTTTAAGTTCCACCAGAATTTTTCTCTTCTCTGGGTGGATGCAGACCTGTCACTTATTTCATCTTCTGAAGTGTGTAATTAAATTTAGTTGTTTATTATTTTGTTCTTGTATGAAACCTCTGTGTTTTGCAACCCGGTGTGTTGTAATAGAATTTATGTGAAAGATGGCAAACAGGACTAAAGCAAATGATCATGAAAAACATGAACGTGTGCTGTTCTCTTGAGGTTGTGGTTTGATATCTGATGCTAGGGGCAGAGAGCTTCATAGAGCTTTCTAGATGACATGAGACAGTGCTATACAAAGCTGCAGCTTTAATTTAAAAAAAATCTGTACTGTTTAGGATTGGATTGTGTTAATGTATTCAGCAGTGTGTGAACAATGAAACAGTCCATCTTTGCAGAGAGCCTGAAACAAAAGAGCAAGAGGTGAACTTCTTAATGTTTTGAATGGATGTCAACTTGGATGCCATCAGTGATACTCAATGTTCTGATTATTATGAATTGCTATAGTTCATGTGGGGAAATACCATAATGAGAACTGAGCTGAAGGTTTGTTTATAAAAAATAGTGTTAAAACAAATATAGATGGACATTGACTAGCAAATAGTTATGCTATTCAGTGAAGACAGTTTCATTTCCGTTAAGATGTCTCAGCTTCCAGAAGTATGTGAAATGCTGACGTACAGTAAAACAAATTCTGGTTCAGTTACTACAACTCTTGCAGTCTCTTCCTTTCTGAAAGGACTTCAGCTGGAAAGAAGGGGAGAGATGGAAGTGCCTGACTGTAATGTAGAGCAAAAGGCATTTTCAAGTTCCACCTATTACATAAAATTGGTTGTTTAGAGGCAAAATAGGTTTGCCAACTTGCAGAAGCTGTAGTTTTCCCCTCCTTCTTATGTTACAGACAAATATTAATCATATGGATTTTCAGCATAAGCCAAGTGGTTGAGTCATTGTGAATCCTACTGTTTTGAAACATTAAAAGAGCTGAGTAATGTTAAGATTAAAATTACAAGATTTTAATTTTCAAATGGGAGGGAGGAGGGGTACAAAAATAAAATGATCAAATCAATCCCAGGATTGAGTGTGTTTCTTAAATGAGATTGAAGATCCTGGAGCTGTTCTCGATGATGACTGGCTTGGCATCTTTGACAAGAACAAATAACCTGTGGGACTGTTTGGCTTGTTTTCATAATGCAGTTATTAGTTCAAGTGGTCAGTGTCTAGCAAAGAGCACCCAGGCAGTTTCAGGATAACTTGATGATTTGATTCTTGTTGGGTTAATGTTTGTATAATTTTTTTGCTGCCCTATATATATATGTATATATATTACTGTAGTAATTATTTATAACATAAATTGCACTTGTAATTTTCTATCTATACATTAAAATGCAATTTATGTGGTATTTGTACACATTTAAAGTCTTGTATTAAAATTAAAGATGCTTATTCACGATCTGTTGTTTAAACGTGGTATTTAAAATTGATCTGATTAAAAGAAAGATTTGATCTGAGTATTTTTTTGGTGACCCTTTCTGTCATGACTGATTCCTTTAAGAGCTTGTTCATGTAAAACAATTTTATCCCTAGTTTGGAAAAGGAAGACATTTTCTTTCCTTCAGATTCTTGATTTAAATTGAGCTTAGTTGTTGTTGAGCTGAAATAAATATTCACATTGCATATATAGATGCTATGCTTGTCAAAATCTGATTTAACATGCTGTAAATTTAGAGCCTCAATGTGTGTCTATTGACTTTGATCAGTTTCGGTGATTTGACTAAAATTTTGACAGTGCAACGTAATACTGAAAAATTAATAAATCTGGTACGTTAGGTTTTAGGTAGACTTCTTCTATAAAATCTTCCCCCCCCAAAAAAAAAATAATTTATAAATTAGGTTTAAACAAATGTATTTATCTTGTGTTGCTATGTGAGAATGCAAACTGGAGTCCTTCCCTGCACGTGTGCACATTAGTGATGGGAGGGAAAGGAAGGAGAAGAGCTGATGAAGTTTTGTAGCAATTTCAACATAGGTACAATAGGAAGAGTTCAAAAAATGGCATAGCAAAGTTTCCAGGAAGGCATTTAGTCCAGATGCCCCAGAATTCAAGAAACTAATAATGGTGTTAGTACCATTTTCTTTCCAGTGGATCAGTAGGAAGGACAGAGCAGGGATGTTGGTTGACCCTGACAATCTTAGGGGAGAAGAGCAGTAGTCCACAGGGAGGTGTTGCAGTGATTTATAGGATATTAAATGCCCCTTTTTAATCTTACTGATACTTGTGGGGCAAGAAACTTCTTGTTGTGGTTGCTCGTTCTAGTAGTTTGGATACAAGGTGTCTAAATAAAAAAACAATCCCATGTATGGAGTAAGAGGTGGCCAAGAAGTAAAACTACTGTTTTGGGGGCTACAAACACAGCCTTAATCTCTAAGATACACAACAGAAAGGGGGAAATGCCTCCTTTCTCTTAGAAGCAACCCAAAAAAGGGAGCTGAATTATTTTTCTTTGTATGGCAGGATAAAACTGTAATACAAGTCCAAAGTAAAAGTGCTACAAATGTGTTTGTAACGACCTTAGCACAGTGTTTCTGTTCCCCAACCTTTAGGAAAAAGCAGCTACTTGGGAAGGTCAGGTAGCTGGACACAGGAAGTCATTAAGGAGTTTTATTTTTTTCCTCTCACCTGTTATAGCTTATGACAAATGCAAATAGGTGGGCATCAAAAGCCAAACATGCACTTTGAAAAGGGATGAAATGAAGAAAATTAACTTTTCCTTGTGTTGCCTCAGAAGCTTGAGCAATTTTCTGTTCTCAGTCTGTACAGAAACCTTTTGGCCCTGAATCATAGACCTTCCTGGTAACTTTGACAAGATGACAGCTGAAAGACCAACATCCTGAGCAAACAGTTAAATTGCCTGACAGTTTCGTTTGTATGGCTAATGTTTGTCTTTTCTTTGAGTCAGATACCATTTTGCTTTGCGCTTAGCTTCTGGAAGCAGGAATTTTTAGAATATTTAATGATTTTTAATCCTTCAGTCGCAATTGCCAAGAAGAACTCCCAAAATGGTAGTTTGCACATCCCAAATGTTAAAACCAAGACTCACAAGAGCAATGTCTGCTCTTTGGTGAAGGCTGGAAGCAGAGATGACATACTTAGCTAGGCTGCTGTTGACCCAGCTTACTTTGAGAGGTGTAGGAAGTATTTGCAAGAACCGAAGTTTCAGTGGATTGGAAAGATAACCTTCAGCAAAACTGGTTGTGGAGCCATGGGCGCTCTCCTGTGGCCACGGTGTCTGGCAAATAAATTCCTGCCTATAACCTTAGGCTTTGTCTCCACAGGGGAATTCTGCTATTTATCAATGAATAAAAAAGAAGACACTTCAGGGAAGTCTGCTGCTAGTGGGCATATTGTACTTCTTTCCTTCAGCATTTTGTTTCTCTTCCATCCTCTTCTGTTGGAATCATAATCTAGGGTCATTTTTATAATTTCTGACTTTTGGCCACTATACTCTTGTATGTTTATGTGACCTGCATATCTTCTTTTTGGCGTGGGTGGGGCTGGGCTATGAACTCTACAAATATATTTGGTTTTTAATGCATTGTAAAGGCGTGAAAAATAATGAATCACAAGTTTAATTTACAGCTTCCTTTTAAATAAAGCCAGCTTTATCTAGATAGGTTTTTTTTATAAGAAATGTTTTTATCTTGCCTAAAAGTATTTTGCTAGATATAATCAGTATGTTAAAAATACTCCTACTATAAAGACAGTCTTTATGTTGAGAACCCTGTGAATGTGAAGGTAGAAGCACGCTGATAAATAGTGCTTTAACGTAACATCTTCCTTAAATACTCTGTGTGGTTTCTTTTTTACTAAGTGACTGTGAAACCAGGCAATACTGCAGAAGAAACATCATAAGCAATTCAAGAGTATGGATCAGATACATCAGTCTCATCACAAGTGCTACCTGAAGGTGTTACACAGCCTATGTAGTCTTAATCCCATACTTGCATTAGTACGGGTGAAAAACAATACTTAGATTTCTGATAATTCAGTGGCTCTCAGTAAAGTGAGGGGTTTGATAGTTTGTTTTTTATTTTTAAAGGCCTGTGATAATATGCATCTCAAAAAAAAAATTAGAAAAAGTTGGTTGAACACTAGTCTGGAAGGGGACTTAATTTAATTTTGTGTCTTAGAATCTCAAATAATTGACCAGAAATATCTTGTGAACCAAAAGCAAAATTAAAATCAGACCTGAGGGCAGTAGTTTTATCTGATCTTTGGATAATCAGTATAAAAAAGCAAATATTTATATTCCCTTGTTTTCTTATGAAAGAGTACAGCTGTGTGCTAAATGTTACAGCTGCATAATTATGTGAACTGCATAATGCCTCCCTGTAACTTTGGTACCAAGGGAGTATGTGTGTGGTGCTGAATGGTGAGGAGGAGGGAAGGGTGCTGAAGAGTATGTATAGATCAAAAGCTTATGTTTTTTTTCCCTCAAGCTGGTGATACATTTGAAAAGATGCAATGTATATGTGTAACTGGTACTGCTGGGCTTTCTGCTCCTGAAGTGCGTAAGAATGCTCCACTTTCAAAAACTGTCAGCCAGAAATTATTTCAGCCAAGTGAATAGTCATCTTAGTTGAATTGAGGCACTTTCCCTGTACAGTATTAGTTTCTTTTAATGCATATCTCCTTCACTGACTTTAAACATAACATTTGCTGTTATGTTAGTGTCTTTTATGAATACTGTGCAGTCTGCGTGCTCTCAGAAACAAGAGGCTTCTTAAGTAATCTTTTGTGCCTGTAGGTGCCAGACCAGATTTTATATGTATAACACTGCTTGACCCTACC
Source organism: Microhierax caerulescens (assembly GCA_035590215.1). Taxonomy (NCBI): domain Eukaryota; kingdom Metazoa; phylum Chordata; class Aves; order Falconiformes; family Falconidae; genus Microhierax; species Microhierax caerulescens. The sequence continues at coordinate 20,927,945 of JAVJGJ010000003.1, forward strand.
AGGTGCGGGGGTACTATGCTACTTCAGTAAATAGCATTGTACTAGCCTCTTAAAGAAAAAATCCAAAATAAAACTATTTAGAGATGGGTTTAAATGTAAGTGGTCTTTCAAGATTACTTTGAATGTTGCTGTAAAGTACACTCATAATAGCAAAACTTGTTAGAATAGCTTCTGGGTATGGTGGGGTATTTGAAGGGGCAAAGAATGTAGTGCCTCAGCTCACCCAGTGTGTCTGTGCATCCGTCCACCTGTCTGTCCCCAAGGATGAAATTGAACTGGAACCATCTCTCTCTGTCTCGTTACTTAGGGTTATATCTTTTTGCTTCATTAAGATCTTTCTTGCCACTTCTTTCACATTTTGAATTGCAAAACCAGTAATGATTTGTTCAGTGATGGAGTGTCCTGTGGTCAATGAACCAAGTTTTCACTGGAGAATCCTTATTATAGTCACTAAAGACAATATGATTTGAATTTCACATAAAGTTCTGTTTTCAGGGAGTGTGATAAAAATAAATCTGTGCTTAGTTACAAAACATTTTGACCTGAAAATGAAGATAACGAACATAAGATGCCAGAATGTTGCTTTTGGGAAAAATCACTTTTGGACTGTGAAATATTCATGATTTTAAAAAATTCCTTCCTTCCTGTGCTTTTTTCAGCCTTGCGCTTAACACTGAATTTCTTGGGTTTTTTCTGGAATTGTGTGTGTGTGGGCAAAGAAGAGGGGGGGCTTTCTGCATGTGTTTTATGAAGGTACTTTGGCTTAGACTTTAAGTTGTGTTTTAGAAATAAACTCTCATATCTCTGACCTTAAGACGCCGGTCTAGTGAACTGTCAACTTACTGTATAAAGAAGAGGTGAAGTCTAAAGTAATACTTTTACCAGTAAGCTTAGAATTATTTCGTTCTAATATCTAAACTGTGATTTCCTTTGTCTATTTTGTGACTGCTGTTAACAAGGTCAGTATTTGCTGGTCTGTTTGTCTTCTGTGGAAACCATAATCAAAGCAGTCATCAAACGCAGCGCCGTGTTGTGATCTGTTCAGAGCGATCACCGTGCGGGTGTGCTCGCGTGTCTGCAAGCTGTGCATGCGCGGTGTCGGCAGCGCTGGTGGATCGGCACCGACTTCTCACCCAGCAGCGCTGCTGCAAGACACGCTTCGTCTGCCGCTTCCTCTGCTCTCCTCTGTTAGTGAAAAACACTAAAAGTTGATACGGTGCTGAAGTCTGAAGGTGAACACGTATTTATATTTGTCTGACTCAAATTGCTTCTGTTAATAACTCCAGGTGGTTATTGCGGTAAAGACAAACATTTTTAAGAGTTGGGCCTTATTTCAAAGTTCTATTAACATCACAAGCTAAGTAGCTGTGTGTAAAATGGCAGGTATTTCTGTATGGTGCCTAGGGGTGCCAGGTGTTTTGGCAGAGGAAGGAAGGAGCAATATTGTTGGCTTGAAACTGCTTCTGCCACAGAGTGGGTGGGGTGGTATCATGATGTAACTGCATGGGGCACGTTGGCACACGGAGAGGCAAGGCTGCTTTCATATCCCACTGATCTGTTGTTTGCTTGTGGGTGGCTTTTCTGACCTTTCCAGCCGTACATGCAATTTGGAGCACATGCATTCTTCGGTTCCTTAAAATTGGGATGGCATCTGGTAATAGAAATGGGTGTTTCAAGTAAGTTCTGCTAATGCCCTTCCTCCCGAGAGGCGTTGGTTGATTATTTCCTGTTTTTGTACCAAAGCTATAATGGAGACATATCACTTTAAAACACTTCCAAAATGTGCAGAAGTGCAACAATAGCGCTGACCTCAGCCAGCGAGGTCACACCCAGGCCGCTTCCTGTTTTCTTCTTGGGGAGACGGGCCCCAATGTGGGAGAGCTCTCTGTACCTGCGCTGGGGGGTCGCAGATCACAGCGATGAGCAGTTCTGTCTTAGAAAATGAGAATGTAAAAATCTTAAGGAAGAGGTGCCCCTAGCATTACTGAGCTTGTTTTCCAATTTAAAAAATTTAACTGTTACTCTCTTGCTTTACTGTAATGCCCTAAGATGTTCTGCAGCTAACATCCCCCTCAAAAATACACATTAAAAGATACAGAAGGGAAGGAGATGCACTGAAGAGGTTTGAGAGGTTAGAGAGAAAGAGCAAGGTACACAATGGCACAATTACAGCCCTTATATACTGTTATTTCAACTTACGCCTCTCTCTGCTTGGGTCTAAGTATTAGTTGAACAATATAAAAGCTCCGTGCTTTGTTGTCTTTGTTTACTGATGCTACAAATCAGAACAAAGAATGCTTGGGAGAATGATTAGCTGGTAAGGTCTCTTTGAGAAGCAGAAGAGAAACAAAATAGGGCCAAGGTACAGTAAAAAAAGGCATTAAATGTTTTAGCTTTCCTCAGCGGAAAGCTGAGTGTGATGTCCTTAAACAGCTCTACCGTAGTAAATACATTACGTAAAATTCCAGCTATAATATATAATATATTCCAGCTTTTTATATATGAAGATATGTAACTACAGTATAGCATTAATTAAGTTATTTTAAATGGCTGATGTGCAGGCAGAGATTTTGCTTTATGTAAGGCTTTGTCCACTGTGTCAAAGTGATTTTGAACTGTTCTTGAATATGCTAAATCTATTCTTCTCAGGCTGTTAGAAACAAATCCTCTCTGGTTTTCTTCTCTATTCATGGCTTTGGGGAGACATAAATGAGTGGACAAAGCTGCTGAAGTCTTGATTAGTGTCACTAAATGAGGAAACATTTTATCAAAATCTTTTTTGGCACATCCTCAGTATATAAAGTGTTAGTCTGTGTATGCTGCTGGAGCTCACCTTCAGAGCCAGAACCCCATCGTCCACAGCTGTTCAGGCAGCAAAGCTTGTGTATGCTCTCAGCAGTTGCAGAAGACAAGCGGGTGACTGCACAAGTGCCTTAGCATATAAAGGTTTTGTGGACTGAAGCCTGAATGTGTGTGAGTTACCAGTACAGCTCCCTTGAAACAGATTTGGAGTATATTTTGGTGTCTTTTTCCTATAATTAGTAAAGGACTGCATTTAGCATTCCTTATGTTTAGCCACCTGTGTGATCACTAGTAGGGATGATCACATGAAAGCTATGTGAAACCTCCTCTCACTTTCTGCTGCTGTGTGTTCATCACTTGTGAGATCTTACTGCATGAGTTGAAAAACTGGGTTGATAAGTGTAGGTAAGCACTTATTTCAATTCTAAAGAACTGTTGTTTTGATACAAAGTGAAATTCCTGCTTAAATAATTCTTTATTCAGTAGCTCTTAAGAATCCAGTCAGACAGACTGTTCTTTCTGCAGTCCCTTTAATCTATGTATTTGGCACAAAAATAGCAATGCTTTGTTGTGTGGAGGGACATATTTACATTTGGGTAATACTCTAGTCTTTCTTTTTTCCCCCCCCTTCCTGTCTATATTTTACATGGGAATAAGCTAAACTTGCCAATGCCCTTTCTTGTTGTTTGTTTTTTTTTGTTTAAAGAAACTGAATTACTTAGCATCTTAAGTTTGTAAACTGTAATCTTCTCTGAGACAGAAATAGCTCTGCTTTGCAGAACTCAAGGTTCCTATCGCTACATGCCTGACTACTCTGCTTTGAGTAATCTGCAAATATCAGCCTATTTCCTGGCTTTCCAGAGCTGCATCGGCTCTTGGCCCCTGCAGCAGCCTTCTGCTCAGTGCCCTGGGGTCAGCAGGTCCCTGCCTGATGAACTCCCTGCATCCCAGCTTGTGCAGGAGCTGTGTCCTGCCCTGCCACTGGTTGGGGTGTCACAGAGGTCCTGGGCTTGGTGAATCTTTTTACAGTGTGTCCTCGAGTGTATTTGGAGTGAGTTTTTGCAGAGAAGAGGGTGTTTTTTCAACCACAATGTTTGAGTGTACAGGTTGCAGGGAAAGTACTTTGGAGGCAAGAACCTGTGGTAATTTGTCACTGCCTGCCCGTATAATGAAGAATTAAACCCTTAGCAAGTGATGCTGCTACTGAATCAGGATTAGTTTAGTATAAGGGGTAATTTATCTGTGGAGCACTCAAGTCTGCCAGTGGCTTTCTTGACACTAGATACGCTGTGGAATCTGACTTAGTTAATTATTTTGCCTCGGGAGGCACTTTATTTTGGTATCAGTAAATTCACTTGTACAAGTCCACTGAGGAAAAATTGCACTGAGGTACAGTTCAGCCTACAAATTATATTGCTTTTATGAGGGCAGAGATGCACAGCTTGGCTACACAATAGTTATTGCTCACAATGAGCGCCTGTATTGTTGCTTCTGATGGAAAGCATCTTGTGTCCTTGACCCTGTTTCCTAATTGCTTGGGTGTCCTGTGGAGGTACACCCCCGGGCTACCAATGGTATTAAAAAGTTCTTCTTCCTGTTGCTCATCCCCTCAAGGCCCCTTTGCTGTAGCAGATGATATTATTCTAAGTACATCATGCACATCATGAATTGCCTTTCGAGAGAAGCATCTGGCATCTTCATCGGGGTTTCTACCTGTGAATGTTGAAAAGCAGATACCACTGGTATTCTGCATCTAAGGTAACTCAGAATATTTATTCCCTGACTAAATGTGTATTAAAAATATTAAAAAGGCAGGGAGGTAGACATTATGTTAACCCCAGTCTCCTGAGATGGCAGGAGGAATCCCGACTGCCCATAGAAGTGCAACAGCTGATGGCTTTACTGTGTGTATGGCTGACTAGAATACAGCTGGACTCCTGGGGAAGTTCATGTTCAGAATAAAGATTTTTTCAGGCTGCAGAGCAGTGCTCCTTCCTGGCTGTAGTATTCTGATCTTCCTGGAGGGGAGAATGAGCAGACCTGTGTCTGTTGTAACCTGGTACAGGTTGGAGTTGAATCCACTGAGATTTTCAGTGATTTGCTGTACGAGGGGGAAAATTGCAATGCAGAGAGCACCTCTGTTCTTTGCAATCCCTGTCAGCCCTGCAAAAGGAGTCCCAGCATTTAATCTGATAAAAAACAAGTTTCTATCTGAAATTGTTGGAAATAGTACACTTCAAGGGTATAGTGATGATCTGCTTCTCCACACTGGGGACCAGTTTATAGGACGCAGCCTCTGCTTTGCCATTGTTGCCAGCCATCTCAGTTCAGTGTTCTTGCTGTGCTTCACTGGTCAACTCACTGATACACTTAAAAACAATACCGTAACAAGTGAATCTAGCCTGGATAATTGTCTATGCCTGTAACTACATCTTTACTGTGGCTTCCTCTGTTTTCTTTTCTTCAACTGTTGTCAGTGTAGCATGAGAAGCATTAAAAGAGAGGTGCATCTGCATGTGCAAGTTCCAGGCACATGCTTATCTCCATTGCTGCAATGAGTGTGGCATCAGTGAAGTGTTCACACAGTAGTTTGACAGGAGTTCAGAGATGCTGCATGAAGAGTTAGCATGAATCTGGAAAGGCATCCATGAGAGCTTCCTCCTTACCCACTCAATTTCTGTAATTTCCTGTGGGCACCTCAAAATAGCCCATAAAACAATTTTAACATCTCAAGTGGAAGCGTTTTGCTCACAGTTCTGCTAAATACTTCATGGTGGATAATCATTCGAACACACAAGTAGTTGTATTGGGAGCTGCAGCCAGCCAGTACAACAGAGCGTGTTGGATACACTTCAATTTTATAGTTAAAGTGTGCACTTGGTTTGTTTACTGTAGTATCCCAGTGTTTATATGTAGCTTAAGAATTTCTCAGAGTTTGCTGTTCAGCAGCTGTGTACTGGAAAGGAATTTTAATGCTTAAAGCTAGAATAATGCAGTTCTAAACTGAATCTAGATTTTGTAAAAAATGTGTGCTGGCTTGGAGGCCGTCATATTCGTTGAGGTATAGCTTGACTTTGAACCACTGATACGTTTCTGCTACGCAGTAATGCTAACAACCTTGCAAATTTGGAATACACTGATGTTGCTAGGACTTCTCAACTACAAAAGAAATAAAATTACTTATTTGAAAAAAGTATGAAAGATCATTGTCCTTTAATTTGTTTAGAAATTGATTTTTAAGCTGCAGGTGGGTGGGTGAAAGGCTTCTGAAGCTGGATTTTGTCCATGTAGGAACTTGCACATGTGTAACATGATTTAAAGCTGTTCAGCTGCTGGTACAGTGTGACACAGAAATGGCATTAATGATGAACAGTACTGATATGAATGACATTAAAATCATTATCACAGACTTTATGGTTAGAATGCAGGGTAGCCATTGATTGTCTTTGAGTGCCAGTGCAACACCACAGCTAATTTTCTAATATGCTCACAGTTTTACCTACAAATAAAAAAATGCCCTAACTTCAGCTACTTGTGACCAGCTGTGCGTGCTTCCAGTTGAATGTCACATTCTTTATGATCAATTATTTTGTGTGTTGAAGTTGGTGTTTACAGAGCAGCGATGTGTGTGGCACGTCATAGGACAGAAGCTGACTTCCCTTCTCAGAAAATTAGAGATACATCAACTTCTCTGTTAGGAATCTTTATCTTCTGTTAAAAATAGCACTTCTGTTAAAATAGCACAAGACTACTGATAGATTGGCAGGCATCATGGCTGGCTTGATTTAGACCTTTGAGTGTGTTGTTTTGGCTGTGTTACCTTTGTGTAGGTTCTAGAACAAAAAAGGAAAAGCATGTTGAAAAGGATAATTTGACAATGTTGGAACCAAAAGTGAGCTATATTTTGTAGAGGTATGGTATTCCAATCAAATGTATTAACATTGTAATTAAACTTGATAGACTGTAAAGGCATGTGATTAGTGTGAATGCTAAAGTGATATTTTTAATGCTCAATTTTAATGCTTTTTTTTTTTTAAGTCAGATGTTAGTGTTGATGACTTCTATTTTACATCTGCTGTGCTTTAAGCAATGGTCTGGGCTTCTGAAATAGGAAGATGAAAGTAAATCAAGTGGTCTCCTAGAGTATTCACATATTATGATGTCTTTGTAGTTGAATAGAGTCTAGGTTTAAGGAAGGGAAAAGTGTGAACTTCACACTTTGTTTATGTATAGCTGAAAATAATAGTTAGACCTTCTGTGTCACCACTGCGCTCTTACTGATTAGGGTGTGTTTGGATTTGGAGATGATCCAGTTTGCGTGTGTTGGAGTTTATTCTGAAATGGATTTTGCAGTGATACCTGTGGGAAGCATGGAGGTTCAGGTTGAAAGAAAGAGTAAACAGATAATTGAGTAGTGAGATGTGTCATAGCTCTTAAACACTTGTGTAAGCTGTTAGTCCAAGGATGGTTATCTTAATAGTAAGTTACTTTGAACCAAAACTTTTTTGTTCTGCACCTATGAAATATTGTGTTTTATTGATGGAAAAAAGCTTTCCAAAGTCTGTCTTTTAGAACACATCACTACTGAGCTACAAAGAACCAGTAGCTCAGGGGTCCTCAATCCGGCCCCCCGGTATTTACAGATCCCCACACACACCCCTGCTGGGGGTTGGGGGGGGGAACCAAGCAGCTGCAGATGACCCTGCCACTTAATCCTCACTCTGGCCCCCTGCTTAAAAAGTTTGAGGACCCCTTCAGTAGCTACACCAAATAAAGGGGTTTCCCTGGAGTTCTAGGTCTTCCTCCCTCAATTTGCATTTTGTGAGTAGTAGTCTGACTTTTGTCTTTCTTCTTCTATTAACTAGAAGTGGTTTTGGCTTCTTGGATAATGTAGTGGCTCCATTGCTGCCCACCTTTCTGGTGTGCTTTTTCTATCATGAAAAAAATACAAACAAGTGCCTGGCTTGTTTGTGAGCAAGCTATTAGCTTATTTTACTTCTGCTGCAGGGATATTGAAGTTTATGTCTATGTGAATAGTCTTAAGAGGTCTCTGTAGGGGTGTTTGGCTGCACTGCTGTGCTGAGGTTAAAGAGGAAAATTGATCTGAGGAAGCTGTTCAACACACTGAAAAAATCAGATGCAAAATCTGAATGAAAAAAAAATGCTAACCCGAAAGTGTGGTGTTGCATGTGGTCTGACTGTTTATTGATCTCTTTATTGAGGTTGCCTTGAATCCTCATTCAGATGAGAACCGCCTTGGGCTGCTGTGTGCTGTACCAGCATGAGGATACTTGTAGGGATGGTTTGGTCTTTACTATCCCTTCTCACTGTGTGGGTGCTTTTGAAATGAAAACACCGTCTTGTCTTGCCCCAAGGAAAATATGGAAGAAAAATGTGGAAGACCTGCTATTTCAGCTGCAGTCTAGTATTCAAAATTTTCATCTTTAATTAAAACACAACCTGCCTTGGATGCCACCTGCAAAGTGCTTGTACTGCAGTCCTTGCTCTCTGTTGCCATCTTGGGGTGAAGACGGACCGAGGTTTCGGGGTGGGTGAGAAGAGTGGTGCTACAAATGCATTCAGTAACGGTTTAAATTTTAAAGTACAGTGGGTGGTTCTGTTAACAGTTGCTTCTATATTCAAAATAGGCTTCATCTAATTCTGCTTTTCATGGTAATTCAGGAACTGAAATAACTTAGGCCTTGCTAAATTTATTAGTGTACTAAAAGGACTTATCTTTTTTGGAAGCCTTTCTGGAGACAGACTAATTATATATAGGTTCAAGGGTGGTTTTTTTTGTTTTGTTTTTTAACGAAAGAGAAAGTGGTACTGAAACTTACATTTTTTTGTCTCTCATTGGCAGGTTTTCTTTACCAGTGGAGTGTGAGAAATAGAGACTGAAGAAGATGAGTGAGCTGGAACAGTTACGGCAGGAGGCAGAGCAGCTGCGAAATCAAATCAGAGTAAGAATTGCTAATTGCTTATTTTTCATGATTTAGTTCCTCCTTTAAAGGAGTAAAGCGTAAAGATCACATCTATTACTTGCTGCACTTAAAATTGTGCAGAGCTTGAAATATTTTAGGAATATTTATTTAAAAATCAGAAAAGCAAGCCATTGGTATTAATGAAATAAAATTCTTGAACAAAACATTTCCTATTGAAGTTTGCTGTTATGTTACTAGGAGTGTATGTGTTTCAGCACATTTTTTAAATTTTGGATTTAAAAAAAAAAGGGGGGGGCAAAGCAACAAACTTCTAGAACTTAGGCAGGACAAGCTGGGGTTAAGGATATTAGAAAAGATTGTTTCTGGGTTAAAAGAGACCGCTGTGCTGCCGCTCTTGATAAGTATGCAGCTCAAAGCATGGAGTGTGAGAGAAAACCTTCCAGGGGTGGATGGTATTTTTACAAACTCTATTTCTTTGCTTCCTGTGGAATTCATTTTTTTCAAAAACGGGGATCCCCCATATGTGCTAATTTTTTGTTGATTGAAATTACTCATCCAAGATAAGCCAAGTGTGAGCTGTCATGCCCAAAGTCAGTTTTCCAGGAACCTATTGCAAAATGCCTGTATATTTCAGTGATGCAGTTTTCAGTAGAGAGAAAAATACAAAGTATAATAATGATCTTCAAAGTCTTGTTTATTCTTCATCAAAAATTACTTTTCCTAAACATGCAGCATTCATAAATCAGATTTATATGCGAGTGCCTTATTTTCAAACTTTCCTATCAGCTAAAACTACAGGCTTCTTAGAATATGTTGCATGCACATTGACTTTTTTAGTGTGGCATCTGCTGGCAGCAGTTGTTTTGTGGTGGTCTGCTGCTCAGTGCAGTGGATGTTAGGCTGCTGATCAGTATCAGCCATGCAGTAAACACACTTTATGTGTTAGTAATTATGTTGGGGGCAAATGTTGCTTTCACGGCTGCTCATTCAGTGTCATCCAAGAAGAGCTCTCTGTCCATTACATTGGGGTGAGCCAGTTAGTCTTAATTCAGTCTTAGTAACGAATCCTTCTGGTTTTATGCAAAATTATGTTGTGTGAAGAAAGAGATACCGGGCAAATGAGAGAGCTAGGCTGTGTTGCAGGAATATTTGCTTTTTTAATTTTGGAACATAAAAATCTGACTGTGTAAGGCCCTTTGTAGAAGAACTCCATTTTGTGTCTTTAGGTCAATTTTACATTTCCCTTGTAACGCTTACCACCCAAACTAGAACTATACAGAGGTAGCTGAGTAACCATGGCTATTGCTATTGGAGTCTTTTGGGTACAGGGTTGGATACCTTAAGCCTAATTTTAACTTCAGGTTAATATGTAGTTAAAAATACTCCCGATTACTTAATATTCAAGATACTTTCTGACCAAATAATTCAGTTTCATGTTTGTATAGATGACTTTTTTTTTCTTATTAAATAATTGCATCGTTTTCTTTCTAAATAGGTGTTTTGTTTGAGATTGGTAAGAGGGATAGCTACAGGATCTAAAACAAAAAACAGAAAAGATGTTTTTAAAAAAGTGTGTGAGGTATCTAGTGGATTGATAATTTTCAGAAATTATTTTTCATGCAATCCTAAAAAGAGGTGAGGTCACTAACAGACAGCATTTGATGTTATATATATATATAGCAAGCAGTTTGCTATCTTAGTTGTTTACAACTCTTGGGTTTTGCCAGATATTTTCTCTATCAATATATTAATGAAAAATCAGCTGTGTGGTTATAAGTCAGGTCCAGATAAGATTGTACCTAGCAGCTTCCTAAAGCAGAGTAAACTGTGATGCACAGCTGTCAGTTTCCCAATAGACTTTGTAGTCTGCAACATTTTATAAATGTTTAATGAATTTTAATATTTTTTTTCAATATCCAGGTGATGTGAGAATACCTTTGCCTCCCCATGCAGTTACTACAGCTGTAGCTCTATTCTGTACACAGATAGACTATGCTGGAGAGATAAAGTAAGACTGCGTAAATTTTCAGTGCAGGAAGTTTGAATCATTGAAAATTAACTATTCGATAGCAGGGTGGTTTTATGGTTGAAGTTGATTCCCAGTTCTGTCTGTAATAAAGCTCCTATGTGATGCGTGTCCACACTTGAGAATTTAAATTCAGGATATGATTTTTGAAGTGTTGCATACTTGGCACAGTGTGACTTGAAATTGAATGATGTTTTTAACAAATAAAACTATATTTTAAAAAATACATATGGTTTTGGGGAAAAAAATTACATCTTAAGTGTGCGTGTTAGGAAATTGTGGGGGCTGCAAATTGATGAAGCGGATTTTTCTCACAAATTCTGCGTTGTCTACTGCATGAACTGAAAAAAAATTACAATTGCATAGAGGAGCTTTTTTGTGTTACGACACTAATGATTCTGTTACGATAATGCATATGTAGAAATGACAGTTAAAATGTGAGAATAAAGTAGCCTGTTGAAACTTTGCTTTTCCTGAAACTTTGCCAATTGTATAGCAAGTATTAGACAGCCTCAAGTATAGGCATTGGTAATAGCTCTTCCTTTAAGAAAAATTGCTCTGTTTCATTCAGACTGCATTCAGGATTCATTTTATGTTTAACATCTTCAAGTATTTCAGCTAAACTAAACATCTAAAGTTGTTTAAAATCCAGTGAATTTCTTCCTGTGGATGAAAGAAGTCCTGAGTGCTAGGGGATTTGCTGCTCTGGTATTTTAAACCCCTCCTGATTCCAGACGTCAACAATTTATAAATATTTCTACAGTTCAGACATTTTAAAAATAGGTTGCGATGACTTAATTGACTCTTAGGCTTGCTTGCTGGGAAGAAAGCTATAAAGGGTGGTCAAAATAAACAGACACTGAAAAATGGTTAAAGTTGCAATGTTAAGTACCTGTCAAGCAAGAGCTTGAAAAATGTTAAGATCCTAGTCTGAATGTGTTGATGCAGTTCCAAAACGTGTGAGTAAATGTTTCCGTTCCTCCCCTCAAAGAGAGCATTGGCATTAGTACACAGATTGAATGCTTTCTTGGGACACACACACAAATTAGTGGGGAAGGCAGCCACCCATCGTTTGTGGGATGCCTGCTGCATTTGTTGCAGAAGTTGGAAGGTATTCGGAGAAATTGCAGGGAGTTAGGAGAGGGTCTCGTGGCTGGATCCTTCAGTACTGACATTGATAGTTTTATCTCTAACTTGTGCTACAGAGTTCCTGTATAATTTTAAGCCAATTGTTTTAAACCATGCTTCTCAGAAGTGGTTGTTGACTGTGGGCCTGATTTTGTTTTTTGAAAATGGGAGCCTGAGTTGCAGGAGTGCAGAGCAGTTGCAGTTGTAACTAAAACCAGGTTTAGCAAAATTGGAGTGTTGCAAAGTGGGCTCAGTGGTGCTGACCTGTCAGGTGTCCAGTCTGTTACTCCGATTATACAAACAAAAGTAAAGTCTGTCTTCTAGATAGGGTTGACTAATGTGCAGAAAGTAAGTCAGATGTCTGTAGTGTCTCAAATAATGACAAAAAGACAGTGTCTGTATGGAGACCATCCATTCTATGAAATGGATGAAGGTGTTAGCTCACTGGCTTTTTCCCCCTTCATTTTGTAAGAAGTGCATCAGCAGTTTTGGTTTCGTGCTGTCTGTCCCGCTCTCCAGGTCCTGCCTGTTAATTTTCATCCTGCCTCTCATCATTAGCATTGTCACACCTGTGATGGCGAGGGGGGTAGTGCAGGAGCCTCGTGTAGCACAGAGCTTGCTAATCATGTATAATATGTGGTTGCTTTTTCAGGTGGATCAGTTCTTCCCTTGGTGCTCAGCACACCCTGAGCAAGCACATCCACACCAGGGAAGAGGGTAGGCGCTGGGACTTAAGGGTGGCTCCAGGTGCCTTTGAATCACCTGTTCTGTAGAAAGGGAGACTCAAAGGTTGCCGGGGCATGATCCTTCTTAAGTCCCTCTTCCTCCACTACCCCTAGCTTGTGTGCCAGTGCTTTAGATTCCTTGGATAATAAAACATATTAGGGTGGCAGAAGGCCTATTGGTGTGCAAGTTGTTGGATTGTGGCTTTTTGAGTGTGCCCTGTAGACACATTCTCGCAGGTAATGCTCATTGTTGCCTTTTAGATTAAAATTGTTCCATTCTTTTGTTTCAGGATGCAAGGAAAGCGTGTAGTGACACAACTCTTGCTCAGGTATGTTCTTGGTTCTGTGTACAGGCTGTTAACTTGCTATAAAAAAAAAAAAATCCCTGCAATTTATGACTGTAACATGTTTATTTAGTAACTGAAAGAAACCTTTGGAAATGTGTATTTATGCAGCTATTTAAAACAAAACAGAACCACCTCACCAAAAAAACCAAATAAAGCAGCAAAAAACCCTAAGCAGTCAAAAAAGCCCCCACCATCTTAATGTGTCCTGCTTCCAGTTTACCTTTTAAATAGTGTGTTTAGTGTATTTGGAAATATTTAAATGTCTTTTAGGTGTATTTTGGAAACAGAAGTATTTTGCATTTAAAGTTCTGCCATGCTTTAAAAAGTAATGGGGCAGTAAATACTGGAGCACTTTCTTCCATTGGTTTTAATTGATAACTTTTCAGATACGATAATCTGAAATAGCCTCAGTATTACATAGTACTACTTTAAAAAAAAAGCTTTCTGAAGTTTCAGGTATAGCCATTATGAAGTGTATCTGTCTTTTGTAAAATCTGTTTTCCTCAGTGTTGTGTGGACCTAGCCTGGTTTGTACACTAGTATATATATATATATTTATGTTGCATGCCAAGATAGATTATTTTCTATCAAAGTTCAAATATATTTAGTTATCTTGTATATTAAAAATAGTTCTCAGTATCTCAGGGGTTTGTTTTATTTATTTTTAGATCACAACAAGTCTGGACTCAGTGGGTCGGATTCAAATGCGAACAAGGCGTACGCTTAGAGGTCATTTAGCCAAAATCTATGCTATGCACTGGGGATCGGACTCAAGGTTTGTACAGTGACCCTTAAACTGCAGGTTTAAGGGTTAGAAATCGGATTGTCAAATTCAAATTAGTATCAGGTTTTGGGAGCCATATGGTATGGTGCTGGTGCCCTTGCAGGGAGATCACAAACCACAACTGATGGTTTTTTTGGTCTTTAGTTTCAGTTTGCCTTTTTAAAACCAGTGAGGATTGCACAGTGGTCCTAGAGAAGCCTTGATTAGAAAGAAAAGGGACTTTGATTGTTCTTGCCACAGACATTTTGCCTTTTCCTTCTTTTAGTTGTGACTGAATTCTTGGAGTCATTTTAAGTAGAGGAGGTTATGTGGTAGGGCATATTTTTGGAATGCTGGAAAATGTATTTTTCAAGATGTTGAGTAATTATGTAACTCCTGCAGTAAGAGATTTAAAAAGTTTATGGACAAGTTTTTATTTTTTTTTATTGAAAAAAGATCCTTTTGTACATAGTGCAAAAAGCTACTTGGCTTCTATGAGGGAGTTTTGTTCTGCTGCCTTTGGAGTGACTGATGGTCAGGTGTTAACAGTGCCTCATGGTCTGTTCTCTGTCCTGTAGTTAAGAAAGAAATACATCTAAAATCTGTTCTCAAAATAAATTTTATTTTCCCCTGAATTTCTTGTTTATTTTTGTGTAGCTATGTAGTTAAAATATTAGTATATGAAAAATAAAAGCAGCTGTGGAGAGAGTTCATAGAACATGTTTTTGGTAAGTTATTCGGTTTTGTCCATTGTTAATAATGAGTCCCTGTGGACACGTGATTCTTCAGTCAGGTAATGCGTAGCTCTTTACAGATTTTTTCCAATAAATGCCTCTATCCCCCCAAAGAAAACAACTAGAGGGTAGTAAAGAAATAAAGACATTTCTGAATCACTTGTTAACCATGCATGATATATGTCTATTTTGAGATAATTTTTTTGTTTTATATTAACATATTCTATTTTGTGTTTATATTCAGGCTACTAGTCAGTGCTTCTCAAGATGGAAAATTAATTATTTGGGATAGTTATACAACAAATAAGGTAGAGTTATTTATAATCCATATCAATATTTCATGCATAATTTGTATGTGTGAGGGGACTTCTATTTTTTTTTCTACGGTTGCAAGGCAAAAATGGAAAGAAGCAGTGTTTTTCTAATTCAGATGTCATTTTATTTTTCCTTTCACGACTGGCTGATGACTACTAGTGGTATGCTGCAGGCTTTGTCTCAGAAGCAATAGTTCTAGGTAATATGTAACATCTGCACTCTTAATTCGCTAGTGCAGTCGCTTTTAGCTGTTGCTCTCTGCCTGTGTGGTTGTGTTACTAAAACAAATTGGGTTATATATTGTAGAAGTACATAACCTCAGAATTTACAAGAGTGCTTTGCTTTTGAGGGCAGAGAAAGGAGGAGGAGGAAAAATAACGCAAAAAAAGAAAAAGCTGTTAAATGAGAAAAGCTTAGGTCAAGTGTGGAGTGGTCATCTGTTTCTGTAAACTGTCCAGTCTCCATGGGTACAACCATCCCATTTTATAACCTGTAGTTCAGAGACGTAGAATTGGACAAAGAAATCTAAGTAGAATAAACAAATGCTGGAAATGTTTAAGTTTAGGGTAGCTTTGATATTAGATAATGTACTGAAGTTCCTACTGGCATTTTTCATCCTGGTATGTTAATGTATAAATATGAAACTAGTTGTAATATGTTATAAAATCAGAATACTGAAAATTACAATAGACAGTCTTCTTGGTGTGGTTAATCTGCTGTAATTCATTAACTGGTAAGAATGACCTCAGTGAAAACTGAAAGCTGACATGTGACATAGAATTCATGAGCTTTGTCTTTCTGAAGATGCATGCCATTCCTTTGAGATCCTCCTGGGTGATGACGTGCGCGTATGCACCGTCTGGAAACTACGTTGCTTGTGGTGGATTGGACAACATCTGTTCCATATACAACTTAAAAACCAGAGAGGGCAATGTGAGAGTGAGCCGGGAGCTGCCAGGGCACACAGGTCAGTCATATTCTTGCTTCAGCTTTGGTTTTGTGTTGCATCAAATGAAACAGTGTCACTTTGAGGTGTATTGTGACCTGTGACGTAGGGTTGTTGGTTACAGACTAGCTGTGGGGGAGCTTTAATCATTGCTTTTGGATTTTAAACCTCAGTTACTACTCCAGGGTCTGAAACTAACATAACTTTTATTTTTAGGATATTTGTCCTGTTGTCGCTTTCTAGATGACAACCAAATTGTCACTAGCTCAGGAGACACCACCTGGTGAGTTTTTGAGCTCTGTTGGCCTTTTCCCCCCCCAACTCTTCTTTCCCCTTCCCACCTCCTCCCCCTCCAGTGCCTTAATTTGTATTGAAAACTTAAACTCTTGGAATAACCACGTGCATTGTGTTAACGTTGTTGCTTTATCTGCAGCGCTCTGTGGGATATTGAAACTGGTCAACAGACCACCACATTCACTGGGCATACTGGCGATGTGATGAGTCTCTCTCTAAGTCCAGATATGAGGACTTTTGTTTCGGGTGCCTGTGATGCCTCCTCGAAGCTTTGGGATATTCGGGATGGAATGTGCAGGCAGTCGTTCACAGGGCATGTGTCAGATATTAATGCAGTTTGTGTAAGTGATCATTTGTATTTCCACATGGGAAGAAAGGGGGATGATGAATGCTATAGTTGCATGAATTCAGCTTATAGTCTGCTGGCTTACCTTGATTTAAAATCAATTAATTTTGTTAGGGTAGAGACGTTAAATTATATGTAATGAAGGAGGTTGTCTAATAACTTATGATCTAGTTTATAACCGAGTTATTATTACTGTCATCTGTGATGCATTGAAGTGTTCTTGGTATAGTTTCAGCTGGTTTTGTTCAATAACAGACCTTACTTCTTTTAAGAAACAAAGAATGGAGGAGGGAAACGTTTTGCAGTGTGGCAACGAGTTAAAACCTGAAAATTGTAGATAAATGAGAGATACTGAGGGGGAGCAGAACAGCCGAGCATCTTCATCTTAAAGCTTTTTGTTGAATGAAAGTGTACTTGATATTTTTTGTTGAAAAGAGCAAAATATCCTAGAAGGCAATTTTAGAATCAGTGCTTATGTTGAATATTCATCCCTGGAATAATTTTGTAATATTTATAAACTGGATTATATTTCCTCTCTGTCATAGTAACACTATGTTCTGATCTTCAAGATACCAGTTCTGATAAATAGGGAATGAAATCTAAGTCTAAGCTGCATCTGTTTTTGATAAACATGAAAAATTACTAAGGCTGAGAAAATACCAAAAGCATGACCAGTAAAAAATGCAGTTCCTATACTTAGACCTGAGTCCTGACATGTCTTGAGCCCTTTTCAGTCCCATCTCAGTCAATACGGCTGTTGTAAGAATGACTGATCCGGAGTAGGGTTTTTGGAAATTGAATTCCTTGCTTTCTTCAATCTTGACTGAGCCAACGTGGCTCACCAGCTCGGGATGGAACATTGTGTGCCACTTCAGCCAGGTCTTCCTGGCCCACAGCCAGGATGCACGTACTGCATTTTGCTTCATTTGTAGGAGTTAGTTGCATCCCCTTTTAACTCCTGTTACTCCACATGCAGGAACTCTCTGGGTAAAATTCCAGGCATTCAGGTGTTACTAGTCCTCTAGAAGTGTTCCATTGCATAACTGTGTATTTGCATTTTTTTTTACCATGCAGATTTTTTTTTTTAAAATAAATTGTTCTGCCTTTACCTGGTCACCCTGGCAAAATTATCCTTTGATGATTTTTGAAATAGTGTGTGAGCATCATATTTTTCTAGTGTCAAACTCCTGTCTCTTAATTAAAACTTTCAGTTTTTCCCTAATGGACATGCATTTGCCACTGGATCTGATGATGCCACTTGCCGCCTCTTTGACCTGCGTGCCGATCAGGAATTAATGATGTATTCGCACGACAATATCATCTGCGGGATCACTTCTGTAGCCTTCTCAAAAAGCGGTCGCCTCTTGCTAGCAGGTTACGATGACTTCAACTGCAACGTGTGGGACACTCTGAAAGGGGAGAGAGCAGGTGAGTATGTGTGACTGCAGCGAGCTGCAGTTTTCTATTTCTTTAGCAGCAGGTGGATATTCAAAATCTATGCAAAATGCACAGCCAGTTCATTGCCAGTGCTATTGCTGATGTTAGGGAATCTCCTTGCTTCCTTTTAACAGTTTTCTTTTGGAATGGCATCCTTATATTTTATTGCATTTGGTTGTACATTCCAGTTGTTACAGTATTGTGTGGAGTAAACGCTCCAGTCAGTGGAATAAATACTCCTCCTCTTGGGTATTGGCCATGATGTGTCTGTGTGCTTGAAGATACCAGCTCTTGAGGCTAAGGAATGGCCTCCAAAACCATGTTACGTCTACAGAAAATCTATTTCACTGACGTGTATGGAATTAAGTAATTTAAAATTACACATTTGCATTGACTTTTGCACCCATCAGAAAGTAATTTGGGTAGCACTAAGTTATGGTAGTCTTTCTGCTTTGGGGGCCACAGTTTCCTGGGGAAGTGGGCACTTTCAGTCCTGGAGTTAGCCGCTTCTGTCAGGACAGACAGCATGTTCATAGCTTGGCTACACCTTTCTCACTCCAGACAGTAATTTAAATGATGGGGCCTGGTTCAGTTCTGAACCTTGATTCTGCTGCTCAGACTGAGAAGAAATCCTTTTCCTTAAGGGACATGGACAGGCTGAGGTTTAACAGACCTGGGTGTGGTGCCTTGGGAGAGCAGTCAGGTGCCAGCATGGCTAGAAGGAAAGCAAAAACGGAGCGGGGAGAGACAGGGCACGGGGCTGCTTTTCCAGCAGTCTGGCACAATAGGTGGAGAATGTCTAATCCTTACAGTTTGCGCAACATGGGGGACTTGAGGTAGTTCCGGTATCCAGGCCACTGTCATAAGACATCACGCTTGATTTTGGAAGTACTTGATGGCTGAAATTGTGGACAGCATTGCTGAAAACAGGGTAAAACCAGTAGGGACCCTGATTAGGGATGAGGAGGTCTTTGGGACGGAAAGAAGTCGTAAGGGCAGAGAGAAAGCTGGAAGCAATATTGCATGTACATATTTTTTAAAACCTCGTGGTCGAGTTTCTTGATAAGGCCATTGTGTTGTGTATAGTTCCTCGGGGTAAAGACAAGCAGGGTGATCAGAGCTTGCGTTACATCTCCTTTAGCAAATGTGAAGACGTACCTGGGCGAGGAGCAGAGTAACAGCTGAGGTCCCTGCCTTCCTGTGAATATTCACTGTCATTGCTTCTTCTTTTCCAGGTGTCCTTGCTGGCCATGACAACCGTGTCAGCTGTTTAGGTGTTACTGATGACGGCATGGCTGTAGCTACAGGGTCTTGGGACAGTTTTCTCAGAATCTGGAATTAACTGGGAGCCAAACATGTACATTCTCCATTTGAGATCTGGAGAGATCAATGCTGCAGCCTATAGCTGTGAAATAACATTTCTACCTTGTATTTGCAGGTGAAGTTTTTCTATTCACTGATTATTACACAAAAAGGCTTTCTGTAAACTAGAAAAAAAATCAAGTGAAGAAATAGGGGAGGGGGGAAGAAATCACTGACTTTTTAAAAGGGGCCAGCACACATAATCATGGTGACCGACAAACTAAGAGCCAGTCTTTTTGTTTTTGGTGGTTTGGTTAGATTGTCCTTGAAGGGTTTTTGCTTGTGCTCAGTCTGCTAATCCTGTACTTTTTTTTTTTTTTTTTTTTTGTACATAACAGAATATACACGTTATAGCAGCCAATCATGTAACATTTGTCTGTATGTAAAGAAGTATGTTTGCATTTTTTAAGGAATACATTTATAGCTTTGCTTTTAACCTGAGATGTCACTTCTGAGTTTTGTAGTGGATGAACTAGATTGCCATTTTAAATGTTTTTGTGAATTTACTGTAGATAAAGTGAAGCCAATGGTATGTATGTGTTTTTATAATGGAAGGCATTTGAATTTTTTTTTAAAGGCCCTGGAGACTCCCAGTTAATACCTGTCGCCTTATTCACTCACTTCTTGACCTGCTTGCCTATTTTTAATCATGGGGGGTTCTTCCTTCAAGCCAGTGGTTCCTGGTTCATCCATTGGCAGTCATGGCCTCCAAACATCAAGGAGTTAACGCCAGGCAGACTTGCAACAACAGCAAAAATAATGAAAAAAAAAAAAAGAAATAAAATCCATATCCAGTTCTAGAAGTATTAGCTTGCTTACTGCAGCTTTTTGCATCAGTCACTCCGCGTAGTCCTTGGCCACGGCCGCCAGGTGACCTGCGTTGCTGTGAGTAAGTGGCCGAGTGTTTCTCCTTTGTGAGCTCAGCTCTATCTGAGCGAGGTAGTTTTGGCCCGTCACAAACTCCAGCTGATTTGCACTAACACAACGATTTGGCTGACGCTCAGTGCGCAGAGCGCGGTGTATTTGCAAAGCTTGCTCAATGACCACAGTCGACTGAGACGTTCAGGAGGACTTTGCTTAAATTATTAAAGAAGATTTCAATGTGCAGTTAATCGCCTGTAATCCCCCTCCAAATTAGGGGGTTGCCAAAGCATACCACAACCAAAAGCGCTTGTTGTCAGTTATGTGCAGCGTGAATTATAAAAGGAATTGTGTAACTTACAATGAACCAAATAACCTTAACTTACCTGTGTGACCCTTTCTAGTATAAACTTAGTGACTTGCTTGTTCTCCTGTGGTCACAGAGGTCTGTACCATGGTGGCTTATTACATGCTAATTGTTCTGCAGTTCTGACAGTGTAAATAGCCATTTCCTCTCCTGTTCCTGATTTTATTCTGATTTTGATGTCAGTTGCTTATAAACAGTAGGTTCTGATCAAGTACAGTTGAGTGCAGATATAGGAGGAGAATCAAGGGACTGATGCCAGTTTGGAACCACCTGGGAAGGCGGCTAACTTTTTGGTGCCTGGCAGCGTGCCTGTGCTTGCAATGGATGTGCTCTTGGGAATCTGAACGTCTGTGGCGTTCTTGGAAAGGGGGAATTAAGTCTATTGGCTTCTCTTAAGTGACTTATTTTAAAGATAACGCGCATTTTAAATCATCGGGTTGGAAGACAATGTTACTCTGCCCTCATCTGAAGTTATGGGGAGTCTGGGTGTCTCTGGGTCAGGTAGTAAATATAAGTGCCCGGTATCTTGTAATATACCAAAACAGATTGGTGGCTGAGCTGACTATTTGTCAAGTCTCTGACATTTGTAATCCTAAATTTCAGTACTTCCAGACTGTGCCTGTAAACTTGCCATGTCTATAATGGTGAAGGTGCCAATAAATGTACTAGTCAGTCGCGGTAAATTCACTTTTTAAAAAAGAAAAAGGTGCATCTTGTGCTGGAGAAGTATACATTTACTAACAGCAGACTCTGGTGTAGGACCAAAATCACCCTATATTGTATGTCACAGGAATTCCTCTGCATTTCGCTTTCTGATCTGTCTGCATTAACGGAACTATTATGGAATTCCTGTTAACTCTCTTAAGTGAGCAGCTCTTTGGGATCTTGCAGACCTGGTTTATTTTTTAGTGGTGCACTTGATTATTTTTTTTAACTCACAGCTGCCTTGAGTGAATCATTCTGGAAATTTGTTACTAAGGAATTTTAAGAAAATATTCTTTTTCTAAAAAATTGTTTTCCATAGAAGTGTGGTTTTGCACCAGTTTCCTAGTCAACACCTTTGCGAAGACAGGTGCCATTTTTACATTCTGGTATAAAACCTAGTTTCTACTTGCGAAACTCCAAAAACAATTTTACAAATGTATATAACTTTTCTTAACAGTTCAGGTAGATTGTAATCATGGTAATGGCGCTCATGCAGGTGTTACTGCAAAAAATGTCACTGTCGTTGTCTGATGGGCAATTGTCTGTTGGATTCAGCTGGTTTTAAAATATTAAGGAATGCCAACTACTTGCTAACGAGGTTTCCAAAAGCATCATACAAATAGCTGCCGGTTTTTGCTGTTCAGTTAACCCGTGTTTGTAGTGCTGCAGGTCCTAAGTGGGTTCCTTCTGGCGTCCCTGCTCAAGGAAACCTGGAAGAACCCTGAGCACAGCTGGGGGAACAGTGTCTGGTGCTTCTTTGGAACTTGTGCAGAGCTTGTGGTAGATCCTGCCAAGGTGATGTTTGCTGTTTCATTACTGTCCTGGATAGTTCAGATAATTTTTTATTATTTTTTTTTAAGCCTATGTAATGTAACATGTTGTGATTACATGAGGCCAAATGATGAACTTGCAGGGGCTGCGGTATTTCCTTTTTTAGGGGGCCGTCAGTGACCTTTCAAGATTGATGCCCTTACTAAACTGGATGAGGTTTTAACAGCAAAAGCTCAAGTTCCTCCTAATATGAGGAAGGTAATAAAACGACCCTTCATAGGTTTTTACTTAAAAAGGTTTTATTCCCAGCTTTGAATGTCAAAGAAAATGGTACGTGCCTATGGTTTCACGTAGGCTCGCGTGTGCAGCTTGTGCGATTTCTAACCGTGCACCGTGACAGCAAACTCACTTGCTGAACAGCAGGTTTAGCAGCACTGTGGGTACCTCTTAACCAAGTTTGTTGCCAAACTACATCGTTATCTGAATGTCAGATAACTTGTTTAATTACAGAAATGGAGTAACCAAGACCATCGTGCCAGAACGGTGGCAAGGGAACTCTTTCCCAGCCTCTCTCCTAAAAAGATCAGTTACGGCTCGGAAAGTGGAACTGTGTGCTTTGGTAACAAGATTTATTTTATTCAGGTACAGTTTTTTGTCAGCATTTTCTAATGTTGATTTAACTTTGCACTAGAGCATCCTAATCAGGCAAGCGCCCACCTTGGGCTGGTTCCCGTGTAGACTCGGACATCTTTATTGGTAGAGAGACTGGGTGAGATTCTGGAAACCACAAAAAGCTTCTACGTGGCATCGCGCTGATGTACTCGCTTGCTCCGGTAACGTGGGCCTATTTCCATCTGTCTCCAGACCTTTTTTCTTCCAAACGTCGCTATCCTCTGCCTTGCTAAACTGCAGCCCCGTCGCAGTATCTGGCAGAACTGGTAGTTCAATGCGTTGACAACAATACGTATCACTTGGAACGGAACACGGATCAAATAGGCTTTTCCCCCTGCCTGAGGAGAGGGCCTGGCCTTGACTTGGCAAAGCTGAACTGATGTAACAGCTGGTCCCAGTGTGCTTACTGTAATGCATGGGTTGGAAATAGTTAACTCTTTAACTCAGTTAGTGTAACCGCTTGTCCCACAATGAAGTTCACATTTACTTTAAGGTGGAATGAAAACATTGTGAAACATTCCAAGAGTGCTTAGTCTTTCCTCTTTGAGGACACTGTCACCTCCACTAGGTTTAGTGCTGTGCTTTAAGATGTTGGTGAGAGTATTGGCTAATTCAACTAGTTGGTATAAATGGTTGTGTAGCAGAATGACTGATTTTTGAGATAGCGTTTCCTGTAAAAGTAATTAAGCATGGGTTGATGGTGCACTTTGTATACAGTAACCTGGCATGCATGCTGGTAAAACTACTTCCTACACTTCAGAGGCACCACAAGCCTTTTTATCCAATTGCTGGTTATGTAAAATACATGCAGAATGTTAATGCAGTGTTGTTATGGTAAATGTGTGAACAGTGTTACTAATTGATATAACTGATAACAGATTACATGTGCCTGACATTCTTATACCACACAGTATGTTTAGGTTTTAACTAATATGGACTTCGGTGGAATAGTCTTAGATATTTCAAGCCTTTGTTTTACTTACACAATGGTGCTCTATTTGTGTTTTTCTCCTTTTTTTTTTTTTTTAAAAAAAAAATAAAAGCATCTGAACACTTGTAGTACATATTACATCCAAAGGAGTCCAAAACAAAATGCTTCTAAACAGGCTTGATTTTAATTTGCCTTTAGTTCCCAGCATTTCTCATCAGTTAGGTTTTTTGGGGGTTTGGGTTTGGGGTTTTTTTTCTTGTTGCTGACTACTTTGGAAAACTTCGGTAATGTTACCAATTATGAAGTGATTCTGCACTGCCTTTGGATTGTGTATGTATTCAGAAACAGTCTTAAAGCTTTTATTTAAGCTATTAAAAAAACCAGGGACTTGTGCCATTTGTTCTTTAACAGTGCTGTTGTAAAAAGACTTCCCTGTGAAAAAAAAAATCACTCGCTATGAACTCTGTTTATAGCTTTTTTTTTTTTTCCACGATGGATCTTTTTCTTTGTATTTGTACAGTGGCTCAGTGAAAGATGTTGCCATGAGTTGATATTGTAACCAATAAACAAGTGCTTTTAACCAGACTGTGTCACTTGTGGCTGTTGTGTCAGAGCCCCCCCGGCGGGCAGCCCCTCACCTACAGCTCAGGGGCAGATCCAGCCGCAGCTGTGACACTTGGTTCTTGCTTCTGGTTCCAGGGACACGGTGACCCTAAACGGTGTGTGCACATGTTAAACAGCCAACTGTTATGCATGTAAACTTATATAGTTAAGGTGATTCCCCTCCCCCAGCAGTATTTCTTTGTACAGAGGCACGCTAACAATGACAGCAAGCGAGCTGCAGCAGCCACCACAACGCGACTGGAAAAATGCCCAGGTTTCAGAGCACTCCTACATCCTTGGTATCAGAATGGCTGGTACAGGGTACCGCCGGACACCTTCACACCCTCCCTCTTTTAGAGCTGTAGCATTAATTGTTTTCCCCAGACCTGTAACATTTAATTAGTCCGTGCTTGCTGCAGGAAGCAGCTTTTTTACTTCAGCCTCAGTGGTTCCGTCCTACACTGGATACACATCACACCTAAGAGCGATGGCGCAGGTTCACCTTTGATACAGCTACCAAATAACTTACTGCAGCAATGGGAGAGTATTTTTTTTAATAAATAACTTTAGCAGACATGCATGTAAAGTTTTATCTTGATACAATGTCCAAAAAAATGCTCCAGAAAGAGTGTTAATACACGTAGGTATCCTCAAAGACAAGCAGGCTGGGCTGTTACTCAGTTTTATATTTCAGTTTCCCTCAAAAGCCACGAGGCTCCACACATGTAGGGACGCTCCCAGAGAGCCACGCCTGTGCTAAGTCAGAAACAAGCACCAAAACACGCTGTGGCAAAGCAGCGTTCTTGGTCTTCCAGTAATTAACTACCTCTACTGTTACATTTTACATCTATTTCCTTTTAAGAGAGCCCTTAGTTGCTGGAAAATCACAAGTCCCTACATCTTCTAAAGTTCAGTATTTCATTTAGTCATGTTAACACTTTCCATAAAAATATATAAATATTCTGAAAAGGCTTTCTCTTTTAAAATAAGTTATTTAAAAAGTCTAGTTAGAAAAAGGTAGATGTTAAATGATTGCAGGTGGCAACAGCAAAAACTTTTTTTCTCGAAAAGAGGCTTTGCATTGCTGGAAGCGAGCGAAGGTGAAGTGCTCCCGCACCCCTGCCTTAAGCCTTGCCTTGAGACCCACGCTACAGCACCGAGGGACCGCTCGGGCTACCGCACACGTAAAAGCTGCCAAACAGCCTCTCCCTGCTCCGAACCCATCAGCAGGAGCTCGAGGCCAAGCCTGGCACTGAGCTCCCCCCCCACAGCGCGCAGAAATGGAGTCAAGACCACCGCTCAGCAACCCCCCGTGCCTGGAGGCCAGCGTGGTGGCAGAGACACGCTGCAGCTCCCCCAAACGTGGCTTCTAGCCCTGCTCTCGTGGGCAGGCGTCCATTTCACTACTTCACCAACTGCAAGAAATCTGACAAGCTTGTGGAAGGAGGTTTATTGTTACTTAATTAATGCCATCTTGTCTAAACGTGGTAGCCAGAAGGGAAACTACAGCCTACTGCATTTCACCAGAACGCTCTGCGGCTCACCGTCACCTTTCACTTGAGGAACTGCTGCCCAGCACAGTTTCATTTGCTTTCCGAACAACTCGAGAGTCCTTTCCCCACACTAGAGTTCATACTTCCCTTCATTAGACAAAACCACACACATGAAAAAGGAGCATCCTCATCCCTGGCTAATTACTAAGTGACCAAAACCGAGCCAGTGATCACTGTGCTAAGCTCTCTCCCTGCATAAACTCCTGGATGCCAGGAAGTGACTTGCCACTGCTAAATACTAAAGAAAACCAGTAAGGATTTGGGATTTTATTGTCAAGTGCCCAAAGAAATTTAGTGTTTCAAGGTAATTTTTAACCCAAAATCTGCAGAACAAACATAACACTCAGTACCACAGCTCTTCAGTTTGGTTCACCAGCAGAATCCAAGTTTTACAACAATTAACAAGTGTTAGAATATAAATCATTTCATGTGACTCCACAGAGGAGAAGTGCCATCTGTAAATTTTCTACTTTGTCCTACAAAGGATCACTGGGAAAGTTAGCAACAATGTTTTATTTACTCTTTTGAAGAAAATGTTTTGTAAAGCGATCTAGTTCATTCTCAAGGTGAATGGCTTTATTTCTGCAAAACAAACAAAAGCAATGGATTTACCTCAGTGCAGCAACATCACAATGTAGAATCAACAGCAGTGTTTGATTTCTATTCCCCTATTCCTGAAACCCACAGGCACTGTGGACAGCCTGGGACGTTGCAAGTGCAGGACGGGACTAGGGCCGCCAGGCACCTGCCCCCTGTCTGTGTTTCCCCAAAGGCTGTGCCAGGTCCACCCAGGAGTTCCCCGCCTCTGCCGTGCAGTGTTTAACTCGGGGGGGCTCTGCAGCTGCAAGGGGGGTGCTCAGCAGGGTCCGCACGGGGCCATTCCTGTGCCCGAGGCCGCCCACAGCCAGGGCGGCCTCACAGCAGGGCAAAAAGAACACGAAACCAAGGCTGAGGCTGCTTCTAACTCCCCAAAATCACCAACCGCTGGAAGTTGCTCTTCCATAAACACCTACTGCTGGTACTAAAGGAAAAACTGTTGCACTGAACGACTCCACAGGGTACAGCTGCTCTGGTGGCCTCCTACAGGAGGGCTCTTTGGGAAGGTGCCACCCTAATTTTCCTACAGAAGATCAGCATTCCTGAGAAAGCCATCTCTCCCATACAATAGAGAGAAAGGTGAAGACGATTTAAGAAAAAATATTTTGGAACTTTGCTCATTCACCTCGGTAGATGCATACATTTAACTTAACCAGAGCTACTGTTACAAGTATAGAAGACTGGTATGGCCAGCCCCCCCCCGCACCCGTGCCTGCCTCATCGCCACTTGAAGGTAAAAGCAAGCACCAGTCTCACTGAAGTCAGCAGGGCTTGGAATGTGCTCCTGGCCGGTCACACCCAGACTTACCTGAGCTGCTTGGAGTTGCTCTGTATGCTCTCTAGCTGATCTATTTCTTTGGAAAGCCTAGCAATTTCCTTTTCCAGGTTTTTCTGGGTAATATCCACCTGCTGACAGAGCCGAGCAAAGGTAGTGGCCATTTCCCTAAAGCGAGAACAATTTTGTAATTGTAATCATGATTTACAGAAGGCTGTGCTACCAAAAAAAAAAAAAAAAAAAAAAAAATCACATGGCATTGCAGTGTGCAGTAGAACACGGCAATCAACGTCTCCAGCTGTTAAGGGATTACAGAAGAGCAGAAAGCAGGAGAATTGTGTATTTCTCATTAAAATAAAGAAAACTTAAACATAAAAAATGCACCTCAGTCTATGCCAACATAGCATCAGGCAGTTTGTCACTGAGCACTGACAGGTACAAATCTGAGATGGGGACTCGGGCAGTGACACGTGCTGGAGCAGCCAAGTGCCTCCCCATGCAGCGCCCTGTGCCACACTAAGTGCCCTGCTCATGGGCAGCGTGTGAGGGCTCTGCAGGGCGAGGAGTGCCTCCGGCTTGCTGGGGCATCCGATCCCAGTTGCCACCTCAGCCACGTGCTCCCAACCTGAGTTCCAAGGCTCCTCTTTACGCAGAGGGGAAAAAAAAAATCCCAT
>JAVJGJ010000003.1:20955723-20977781 GCA_035590215.1 Microhierax caerulescens
CTTTACGCAGAGGGGAAAAAAAAATCCCATTTACCACCCCGAGCCAGCAGGCAGGCTCTCCCGCAGGAGAGGAGACATCTCCTCTCTACTTCACCTCACTGCAGCGCTGGACACGGGGATGATTCTCTTTCCTCTGCTGAAGCTGAACTTTGTGTTAGTAAAGTATTCCCTGGGCTACACAGGAGAGGTGTTCTGCACCCTGGTGATTAGAGGTCTCAATTTAGTAGGCCTAATTTTCTGAAATAATATTTTAAATAAAAAAAACAACCCCAAAAAAGTTTCAACAGGAGAGGTGGAGGGAGACAATCACTGAGACATTAGTTTGCAGAGACAGGTAGAAGGAAAAGTATCTGGGAAAGAGACAAACACACAAAAATGGAACAGCTCAGAAAGGCTCTTAAATTCTCCTTTTGCAGTGCAGAAGAGCCAGGACTGTCTGCTCAGAACTTGCCCACACCAACCCCTGAAGCGGGGCTGATCCCATGCTAGTCTAGAAGCCAGACCAGTTCAGCCGTCACTAGGACTGAACCAGCTCCCATGACTTCATAGTGCTGGACAGAGTCTGCACCTTAAGACACACGTACATGCCCAGAGATGGGTGCATTGACCTTTCAGGTGGTCACTCCAAACTCCTTTACAACTCCCTTGTACCGAACGCTGAGGGACAGAGAAGCTGCCTTCCCACGTGGCACACAGCCAGCCCCCCCTCCCAGGACACCACGGTACCGCCCTGACACGGATTCCTGCCCCTGCGAGGGGAACACCGGCGCGGTGTGACACTTACTGTTGCACCTGATGGCTGCAGTTAGCGCTGGTAAGACTGACGATCATCTGCAGCTTTTCAGTAGCATAGTTCACAAACTGCTGTTTAAAGGCTCTCTCTTTTGCTTTAGTGGTCCAAGTTAGTCTCTCATAAAGATACAACAACCCATACATACTTAGGGAGAGGGAGATGAGTTTCCAGCCTACTGTTCTCCAAATCTGAAAAAGAGAATTCT
Organism: Microhierax caerulescens; assembly: GCA_035590215.1. Lineage (NCBI taxonomy): Eukaryota > Metazoa > Chordata > Aves > Falconiformes > Falconidae > Microhierax > Microhierax caerulescens. The sequence continues at coordinate 20,956,722 of JAVJGJ010000003.1, forward strand.
TCGTTAGCTTCAGTAAACTGCCCTACAGAATAAAATCTAATTCGATGCGCTTTTTTTAAAAATCATCTCCATGGCCCTTTCACCAGATTGGTTTAAGAAAATATATTATTTCATCATCATCATCATCATTATTATTATTATTATTATTATTATTATTATTGGGCAATATACCTATATTCAAATGAGCTGGTACCCCAGTGGCATGGAGAATATACAAGTTACAGAAGCCTCATTGATTTTTCATGAAGGAGGAAGGAATAAGCAAAGCTCCCCCTAAATCCAAACTGAATGAGGCACCATCAAATCATGTTTTAATTCCGAAACTGAACACAGACATGGCACAGAGAATACATCCTACTATCCTCAGAGTAATTAGACTAATTTTCTCACTATAAACTGATTGTGGGTGTCCAGTGCACTACACATGCTCATCCAGCCCAGGTTAAGTCCGTTACACGCTTCCTATGTTGCACCCCAAAGAGGAAAGACCAGCTTAATCTTTGCCATCACTTCTAGAACAGTGAATGTTGCCAATACTACTTGCCACTCCGCCAACAATGATGATGCTCATAGAAGTCCGTGATGTCAGTGAAGCTAAACTCATTACCAAAGGAACCATAAAATCATCATTCGATACGTCCTCTGGAGTTACGGCAGGAACACTGGCAGCAGATGGGGTGGAAGCTAAAGGACGAGGGATCTAGAAGAGTGGAATATGGCAGCCTGAGTAAAAAGCATTAAGGAACTACACAGCAGACTGTTTTTCATATATCCAGGGTCTGATTTACTTAAACCCTTCAGCACAGCAAGCTGAACAATGCTCTGGATAAGCAGTGGAGGTTTTGACAGTGTTTCTTTCTCAACAGGGACTGGGTGAGAATAAGGGTTCTATGTAAGACTGGCTCTGCTGTAAGGATCCAGAAGTTACAAACGAAAAGGCTACCCAAAGCGTTCAATCCCAAGGGAAACAGAACTTGGGGAACAGCTGCAGAAAGTTTAGCAAAGATTTTTGGTTCCATTCTAACCCTGAATATAATCCAATGAAAACAATCCGCACCAAAAATGTGTCACACAAAGGGACTAGGGTAAAGTAGCAGCAAGCATGTAAATAGCAGAGGCAAATAGAATAAAAATCAATATATTTTTATCAAGGTAAAACAAGGCACTTAATGTCAGCCTAATCTCTGAAGCACTCACTTGTACGTTTGGATCTGCTAGTCCCAACAGCACTCTCTGAGCTTGTTTAGGACCCAAGAAACGGTTTACAAGTGAAGTCCATCCCAAAGAAAAGTGGAACATGATATCCTCCTGGAAATCTGCGCACAGACTATGACAGTTTAGATCATAGCTAAGGTCAAACCTCCTGCAGGGAATTAGCAAGTGGAGCTGATCCTGAGCACCAGAAGGCAGCAAGGGTTTCAGATTTTCTAGAATTAAAACAGAATGGTAAAGATGAGTTAACTTTAAAAGCTTTACAGCATATTCAGTAGTAGCATCTTTGTGAATGACAAGAATCTAAACTGACCGATTTATTTATCTATTTGTAAAATCAGTGGGCATTTTAGCAGTACTGATTCTAACAGGGCAGGCAGTCATGCAAAATCAACTCATTGAGAAAGCACTGCTGAGAAAAATGGTCAAACTAACTGAAAGACCTCTATCAAGGTCAAAGGATAAGGATGGACCAAGAAAAAGTGGGTTTATCCAGTAGTCCTGTAGTACCATACAGAAAAGGCAACATTATTGTATAAGGTGACAGAAGGCTTCACATTCTTTCATGATCTTGCTCTGATTCTTTCATTTATTTATTTATTATCTTCTATAGAAACAAGTCAGAAGAGAGAGATGGATTAGTGTTAAAGTCACTACTTATTTTTAAAAAAAGAGAGCACACATATACTTTTGCAAAGCTATCCTGTTCTGCACTCAGAACCTGGAGGGACCTAGGGAGAGGGTTACACTGCAGAAACATCTAACAATTAGTGTATTTCATCTATCTCTTGTGGAAGCCAAAAGTTTAAATGGGTTTATAAAAGGATTAGACAAGTTCCCAGAAGGCATGCCCATTACTGCCTGCTTAAGCCATTAATCCAGATGCAGCATCTCAGCTCAGAAGTCCCTAAATTGGGGATGGATCACTGTACTTACCCTGGTTCATTATTATTCTCCCCAAGCATCTGTTACTGGTTAACATCAGAGACAGGCTACTGAATTGACCACTCAAGTCTTGATCTAGGATGGCTTTTCCTTTATCATTTTATAGTGTTAATGTTCAATCACGATCAGAAAGAAAATTCTTTTAAAAACAAGTTTTCTTAAATTGTCTTCCTCTAAACAAGAAGTCTTAACATTCCTCCTCCCTCCTCTTACCAATCATCTCCTGCTGCGACTGATGCATTGACTGATTGACTTCACTGGAGCAACGATCAGCCAGGTTCTTTCCCAAACCATCTTCTATATGTTTGTTCAGTTCCTGAAGTTTTATAAAGAATATACGCTCATCAATTTATATTTAGCTAATCAATCACATTATACAGAGCAGAGATATGTTAAATGCTAACCATTGTTATGTACAGTAGGAAGAAAAGCATGTTACCATGGAAATACCGTGCTTTTAAATTGCACACTGTGACTGAAAACCTGAAGAGACACAGGGAAGATTTCTCTAGGAAAAAGTCATCCTGAAAAGGCATATGGAAAAGTCTGTATTTTCAATAAACCGTGACACTGAGAAGCATACCACTGCCATACCGCCCTGCAAAGCCGTTACTGCTGGCATTTGATGGCAGCCCATTTCACTGCTCTGGACAAAGATAAACGGACCCCATCGACGGCCATGGTGGTCTGCTCTGGAAATTTTGCAGAGCTAGGACAGCACAGACCGTCCCAAAAACGCAGCGCTGCCAGCTGATCTACAAGGCTGAAACAGGCGGGAGTTGTGGCAGTCATTCAGTAGCAGCAAAGCCTGAGCGTAAGAGGCAAATGCTTACAAGGTGTATGCTCCTTTACTAAGTTTGAGTAGGAATTTACAGAAGCTTAATAAAAACTGCCTTTTTCTTAAAAAAAGTAATTAAAAAAACCCATTAAGCACTGAGTGTTTGCAAGCTCATTTTATTTTTGTTATCTCTTTCATTTTAGGTGTAGTGAAAATTGTTTACATAAGGTCTTTATTTACTAGAAGACTACAAATCAGGATGTCAGTTTCAGTAACCACTCTTAGTAAAAAGATGATTAAACGAAAAATCAATTTCTTTCCAAAAACAAAGCAGAAAATACTTGCAACCTTTTCCAGTTTTAGGTAGAGACAGATAATGTGTATGTCAGAAAGTAAAAATCCTGCAACACCTAAACAAAGCGTCACATAAAATGCTATGCAAGTTGTGAAAATACAGAAGTAGAAATTAAGAGAAAGACAAAGAGCCTGGCTTCAAACCATGCAAGAAAACTTACAGTCTTATAGAGCTTCAATACTTGAGGAGAAGGGTGAAAATCTGAATAAAATTCATCAACTAGAACTGAAAGTCGGCAAATCTCATCAGTCATTGCAGAGGAAACCTGGAAGAAGGCGGTAAATACATAAAATGTTTCTCCTACCTTTTCCAGCCAGAGTAAAACTAACTACAGCATTAACTGTTACAATTAATGATTCAATTACCTGATAGTCAGGAATGATTGCCATTTTGAGGTCTTTTTCCCCCCCTTTTTATATTGGAAAAGGAACGTAACAGACATTTCATGAGATGGGTAGGCACCTAAAAGAACTGCCTTAGAGAAGAGACAACACTTGAATCCAGATTTTTCACACTGCCATTACTTACTTTATTTTCTACTTCTTCAGTAACACGTTTGATTTTTTCCTTAGTATCTTCAGTCAAAATGTTCATCTGATTTCGAACAAAGTCCAATCTATCCTTCTGATCTTCTCGCTCTTCCATTGAATGGACTCTAACACAGCAGAAAAGGAAATGACTATCACCAGCAGGTATTCTCCCAGTAACGAAACAAGCCCCACAGTCAGCCACGGACAACCTAGCTGATGGTTTACTGAGCTGCCAAAAAGAATTCCAACAGACCCTGGCTGAACAAAGCTGAGGCACTGCTTCAGAATGACTGCAATATAGGGATCAAATGTACAGGCGCATTTAAAGGCTGCGCTCATCGAACATAACTCAAATTACTGGGTTTTGATATATTTACAAAAATAGTATGTGAATCTGGAATTGTTACCACTGTACATAATTACAACTGAAAAAGGTGCAGGGAGTCAGGGTTCCTTTAATAGCTAGTCTATCCCGATTTAAAAATAAAATTAAAAAAAGTTAAAAAAAGAGAAAAAGGGTAAGTCTGATCAAACTGTCCTACTGCTGCTCACCAGCACCGCTCAACTATTCCTTAACAGTGACACGGGTCTGATGACCCTGCAAAGCAAAGGAGAGGCAACAGAAACCAACTCTGTTACAAACAACTCTTTTCAGAAGTCCTCGACCTATCATTTAAGTAAGAATTGCTCTAAAATCTAAATCAATTGTATGTTGAAAGGCCAGCAGAAACATCAAACTGCAATTCAGATTAAAGAGGGGTCGCTACACAGGTTTTGGCAGGTGAATTGACAGAAGCAGAATATCAGAATATTTTCAAACATTTGACAGCAAGTTTTCATAGGATCTGACAACATGAGACAAGTTAGTACATAAACAGGCAGTTTGCAAAAGCTGATATATTCAGAAGATGAGTGTGTTTGACAGGCACAGTGGAGTCTGTTGAAACATAAAGACACACTATTAACAGACACAGAAAGGATTAAACATGACAGCAAGTTCACTGTGTACAAGAGCAACAAGAGGTAGCAAGAAAAGTGAGGAAAAATACCATATGCAGACCTCAAAAAATATATGAAACTACCAGAGAGTATGAGCTGTGAACATCAGCACTACAAGGATTACATGAGCAAAGAGCGAACAAAGATATTTAAGGATACAATCTGGAAAGGGTCAGAGGCCAAGCCTCTGTTAGCTTGGGCTCCTGTCAATTATCAAGTGTCTACATCCTCCCATTTATTTTATCAGTGTTGCTGTTAACAAAAAACTCAGGTAAAGCAGGCCCAGACATCATCTCTGAAATGCTGGATACAGCTAGAAAAACTTAAAATTTCAAATATCTTTGAAAACCCAGACTGCCTTTGTAACTCTAAGTCAGTAACGAAGAATAACAAAGTAAACCAAGATCCCTACACAGAAGCCACAAACCAAGGACAAGACTGAGCAGTGCAAGTGAACAGTAAGTAGTAAGACTGACACACCAGAGAAATTCTTTCTTACCAAGTGAGAAAAGTGAATTGTAAAGTCCGTAATGGCCCAAGAAAATCACCAGCATAGAAATGGCTCCTCAGAGGATGTGGATAAACCAAAGCCAACCAGCCCTCCAACCAACCTACCTTTTCTCTGCTGCCGCTACGTTTATGGCGTCCATAATGTTTTTCACAGTATCTATTATCTGTTTAGCTCTGATAGTGTGCTGTTCAAACTTGGTTTTCACGGCTGACTGCGAGATACACTCCTGCGAGGGGCCCAAGCCACAACACATTACTGCAATTCCATGCCAACACATTCAGGAATTTCACTGTCAGAAAGCACATGCTGCTAATTTTACCATGAACTTAAACCAATGGGAAATAAAAAGGGATAAAGTATATAGAAATTAAACGACAACAGAACTGAAATCTTAAATGAGTCTACAGCAGCAAATCTTGTACTTCGTGTTCATTCACAGTAATGTGCATAGGTCTTTATTCTTTTAAGATAAATCAACAGTGTAAAGAAAAAAAGAAAACCTGGATGAAACATGAGATAAATCTAGCTCTTCCGAAAATTCTCCAAACTATCTCTTTGGAATTATATATATCCAATATGAATGCTGGCAATGTTGCCTGTCTTGAGTTTTCCTTGTTGCAACAGATTTTCTTAGTTTCAAGAGGCAGTTCGGTCAATAAAATTGGCACACTCATGTCAATTCTGACCATCCAGGAACAAAACACACAATTAGGAATAAGAAAAAAGGATTATCTTATAGGATAAAAAAAAGTTGTTTAGCATTCCTTAAAATATTAGCTTATTTGCAGATTATTAAGGTAAATGAGTAAGTAGAGAATGCTCTAAAGATAAGATTTCTAATTGATCTTCAATATTGTACGGTGATTCAGAAATTACAGGACACTGTTTGAACAGATATACAAATTTTCAGTTTGGGCACAAGCAAATCAGCTGTGGTAACTTTTTCCAAGCAACTGTGCATCCTGAGTTACATAGCCAATTAAACGCTGCTAGAATTCAGCCTGCACTAAGTGACCACAAAGCAGCAGTATCCTCATGTTTGAGGGGAAGAAAGCAAGCATCTGGTTTCCTTATATCAGAACTATGGGGTTTTAAAATTGTTCTCAATTTATGGATGCACCTTTCGTAGCATAAACAGGTTTAGGCTGCTTTTAAAAGACTTGCCTATGACCTCGGCGTACGCTGTAATAACAAACTTCAGCTATCTAAAAATAATAGATCAAAACAAAATAAACAAAATGGGTAAAATATATTCCCTGTTCCTCGACGAAGCAGATCTAGAAATCAGCAATGAAAGGCCAGAGTTCCATAAGTATCAGCACATTGTAAGAGCTAGACTAGACACAGAGGAAAGAGTCTTCCCAACATTAGTATGCAGTAGGTAAAAGGATGACAGTCACTCACAACACAATCAGAAAATCCAAGTTAGAGCACTAGGAAAAACACAAAGGTTAGTTAAAACAACTGGGAAAGATAAGAGGGGGACAGCAGCAGTTTTGCTGTTAGGTCTGTAAATATGTATTTATCAAAACAAAGAGAAATGGTACGTTTCAACAGCGTAACTAAAACCAGTTACTTTCCAGCCCACCTTCAGTATAGTAAAACAGACTTAAGAGCACAGCTTGTTACATTCCCGTGCAGCGTTAGGGAAGGACTGTGCAGCAGCGCGCTAATCCAGGCTCCCTTATTCGCTCCGAGTTACAGCCAGAATTACTATGCTGCCCTGCCTCCCTTCTCCACTTCTCCCTACACCAATTCTGTTACCAGTTTTGGGAAGAAATTTTAGTTTTGTGTAGAATATCCACAAGGACCACTGCACACTGAGTACCGTGCATGCACTTCTTTGCTGTTTTGATAAAGCACTTCCATGTATCTCACTGTAAAATTTCAGAAGAAAGATACACAGACTACCTTCTGTTATTCCACAATATAAAAATTCAGAACTGATCCACTAATTCAACCCTTCAAGCCTGCATATCTTTTTTCCCTTGTTGTAATACAGTTGACATACATAGTAAATTCACTTTTTAAAGCTACTATGTGAATCCCTAAAATCTGAGTTTCACCACTGCTTACAAGTGTTTCTAGTAATGCCTGGACCAGTTTTTCTTTTAGCAACTTGAACCACCCTGTGCTTTGCATAAAAACATGTTATATCTATTTTTGTAATGCTTTTTTCCCCTCACACAAAAGTCTACAAACCTTTCCAAATCAGCCCAGATTTTTCCCATATCACAACAGACTAGCACTGATGGGTTGTTTCTAGATTTTGGTTTTTTTTAAGATTCTAGCCATAGTGAGTTCATATCAGTCCTTGGATGAACAGGCTTCCCCCTCAGGGAACTGATATTAAGATCAGGAATGTGGAAGTACTTGAGAAGTAACAGTTCCTCTTTTCAGCCCACATGGGAAAGAGGATGCAGCTGTCCAATTTTAGTGAAGAGACAAGCAGGGTGAGAGAATCCAGGAGGAACAAAACCAGCACATATAGCCAGTGGGAACATGGAACATGCAGATGGGTTTATAAATGATGTGATGAGGTAGCTTAGAGATGTGAACTGGATGAAAGAGCGTAAGAGATGTTTGGAAAGTTTGAGCAGGGCACCTGAACAGGGACAAGGGGCTAAAGGAAAGACAGACTGAAGCAGGGAAGGGGTCAGTGTCTGATGACGACAGACAGAAGGTTCTGTGCTCTTGGCCCTTCCTTTTCACAGGCTGGAGTGTAACCCATGAGTCTGGGGACTTGCAGCTCCTCTGTTAGGAACTGGAGTCAATGCAAAGCACTTTAGCCAGCAGTGCTTAGGCTGTACTCGCAGCTGCACAGCATCTGAACTTGGTCTAGCAGTGCATAAAGCATGATGTATCAAGTAGGATTCCCAACTGAATACAGAAAATTCTACCTGATGTATGATATTCTTCATTAACATATGAGCTGGTATAGCCTAGCACTCGTAAACATAACTGATGACTATAATATGCTGATGTCAGCTACTTTATCAGCTCGAGACAGTAATCTGAGAATTATAATGGTCTGAAGATTTCAGACCTTGTGAACCATTTACTTATCAGCCTTGATTTAAAAGCATATAAAATACTGTATCATTAGAAAATTGCCCGCAAAACCTTAATGTGAAAGAGGCTGCAACATCAGACACTCAAAATTTAAATCACTTTGGCAATTTTAATTCAGCACATGCTGGCATGCTCTTTAGGTGATGTGATCACATTCCTATTCAAAGCCATTTGTTACAATTTCAGGATGAAACATGGCTGTGCTGGGAAAAACATTATATAATTCACTCTCACTGTTGGAAGTCAGAAGGTGTCAGCAAACAAAACAATGTGAAAGAGCAAAAAGTTTTAAGGCCGTACAGTGCTGTCACAGAATTCATTTTTATCCCAGTCTTCCAAAGAAATTTGTCACAGTCATGACCTTGTGATGGATGCTTCTCATTTTAGTGGCCAACTTGAGACTGTAACGTGTTATTTACAGATGTGCCGAGCACTCATAGCATCGCATCATTTACTAAGTCATACATCCATCTTAACCTTGAAATATCCCAAGTGTTGAGTGCTTAACTGTAGTTGTAAGAGATTTTGTCAAAAAAGCTCTGCATACAGCAGATGGCAAAATACGTTAAAGAACAGTAACTGATTCAGAAGCTTTGTTTCCACTTTTTCCCTACTGGTTGAAAGTTTCCTACTATAATTTTAAGGACAAGAACTACAAACAAAAACACATGTTTGGCTACCAACTAGTGACACAAGCAAGAAATTTCATGCCTCATGGACTCAGGCCCTGCTGGTATTCTGAACCATTCATTTCAACAACTCAGTCATCTATCGTAAGAGTTCGATAATGATTAAATTTAAACTTTAGTCTGACATTTTCTTGCTTATGCAGGACCGAATCAAGTTATTATTTTAACACCTTTTTGATATACGCACACCACTACACAACTCTGCTTTGCTAAGGTCAAATGAGTTTGTTGTTAATGCCAGAAGAAATACTTTTCAGATGCAGTTTTATTTTTTAAAATATACCAACAAAGGAATTAATGGTTCAGGAATGCAAGAGCATTTGCTGTATACAAACTACAGTCATACTGTTCAGGCTCACGTTGCATGAGATGTGCTGATACATACCCCACAAACCAACAGAGGCATACCCAAGACGCCTCTTTTAAGATATCCAAGAATGGTTTTAATTATCAAATTCAGCAAGGCAAATAGATCCTATCACAAAGAAACCACCTGGCTATCTAGCTAGTCCTACTTCTGAAGAAATGTTAAAACTCCAGCTATGAATACAGCTAAACTGCAGTTGAAGCATGGATTCTGTACAGCAACAAGAATGCAAAACCAGTGTTAATATTTAGAATATCAGAGGTAAGAAGTAAATACATGTCATAATTCCAAAACCCTGGCTTTAACAATGCAATTACTTAGGTTTACATTAGTGGAACATGATTTATTACTATTTGTGTCCTGAATTACAACATTAATTACAAAGCTGTAACTTCAGAACAAAATAAGGCTTACTATACGGCAAGCATTTCACCGGCCCGTGGCTGTAAGCCATACACATATCTCTAAGGGCATCATCTCTTTTTACATAGACCATATCACTACTGAGATCTCAAAACACAAGCAAAGAGTTTTGGTCCCTTCCCTCAATTCTTTCCAACAACTACATCTTACTAAAGGCGAGAAGAGATAAACAGAATCCACAGATAAAGCAAAGCTGTCAAGATAGTTCAATACTTTACACTCCTCCACTTGCTAACATGGGTAATGTTCAGAAAAATTAAGCTAAGCGTAAGCAGAAGCTACCTTAGCATTAAAAAACAGGCAGCCTACAAAGCCCATCATAAATACCTCAAATATCTGCTCAAAATGTTGAAATTCCTGGAATCTTGTTTGAAATCCTTCAGCAAGTGCTCCACCTGTGAAACATAACAGACCGTAAGGGTGAGAGGAACACCTCACAGCAGTGACTCTATCTTAAATATTTTTGTTTATCAGGTTTTATGACATATTTCTGTATTTGAGGAAAAGCAAAGAGTTCCTACACACCACCCTCTGGCATTCCTTGGGCCTTCTGCCTCCTGGCACTCAGAACTTCTTTTGCTGAAACAAAAAAGATGCGATTCCTTGCTTCTACAGGATCAATAACTTTGAGCTCATCAACTAGGAAAGTCAGGCAACGCTCCATGTGCTGCCTACGCACCTAAGGAAAAGGCAAAAAGCTCATGAGAAAAAGGCAAAAATGGAGCCATCATCAAATCTGAATGTCAGAGTCAGAAACAGACGCCTTCTAATCCTATTGATGCAGCAGCTGCTTTTAACCATTTAACAGCCCTGGAAGCAGCAATACTTTCTTCTACAACTGTCTGTATTTATGTAAGTGAGAGATCTCAGTCAGTTACTGGGGTAACCGCTTCGTTCTCTGTGTACAGAGGAATAAGTATTACTGCAAGCTAGGTGCCGCTGGAAATACCTGAAGGGCACACTGAACTGTTACCAACACTGCACTCTGCCAGCTAATCTACGCATGTATACATGTATAATCTGTACCCTCAGGCTGCATTACCATTACAGAAACTAAAGGTAATACAAAGAAGATTTAAAACAAGCTTAACCGTGGAGGAAAAAGGTTCTAAACAAGCTTCCCATTGCACTACCTGCCTGCATATATTGTAGTTTGAATTGCAGGCTGCTTTGTGCTCTGAACAAGGAATTTTCTGACCAGGTAACTTATCCTTTTATTAATAAAGGCAAAGCTGGTGTTTTCATATTCATAACTGTCACCTAGGAAATTTAGTATGCTTTTATGCGTGTGGAGGCCTTTTCTTTATTTATTTGCATGTTTAAAAAAATCAACACCAAAAAGAGCCATCAAATCACTCACATCTTCCATATATTCTGGTTCTGATGCAGAGGCATCCCATCTGTTATTCAAGATGAAAATGTTTGGCTTGGAAAGTCGTTCATTCACTTTATGGAAAAAATGTTTTTCCTAAGAATTAAAGCACAAACAGAAAACTCCCCAGACATCCAGAGTCACACATTCTACTGTAACGTACTCTGAAGTTAATCCAGCTTCTAAAACGTTTATTTAAAAAAGAATTCATTATCATTAAAAATCCACAGATAACCCACACAAAAGAGGGCTTACGATAGTCCAAAAGTCATCAAATGTCTCAAAAAACAATGCCAATGCTAGAAGTCAAAGATACTGCAAGCTTCTCTAAAATTAGGTGCGAATACAAATTAAGAAAACTTCCAAAACAAATGGTTAAGAACACGCTGGAAAATAAAGTCTATTTTTCTATAAATCCATCATGTCATTCACTGACTTGTTTTTTTCCCCCTCCTCCTTTCACTCTACCTACCACAAAACTTCATGCCTTTTGATGGTTCTGGCCCTCTATTACATTTGTTCACAGTTGTGCGACACTCAAAATATTGTTGTGGAAGAGAGGAAGGGAAAAAGAACACACAAGACACCACTCACTGTATCTGCTCATTTTGTTTTTTAAATAAAGACAAATGGGCTAAAATTGTGAAGTCTTCCTTATGGGAACTACCAAGATACTCCTGTTCACCTGCCAAATCTGGTTTCTATATCCAAAAGACCAGCCTCTAACTACATTCTTCAACCAGGCAATATCAGCTTGAACTACAGAAAAGCTGTATTTCCCATATGAAGATGTATGGCTTGAGCCACAGGAAAGTCACTGCTGAATGTTTTAATCTTAAAAATAAAAGACATATATGTAACTGAAAATGCATTTAGGTCCCTTGCCTGTACCTAGCACCCATCATTGCTGTTTTCATAGTCACCACAGGTAAGTTGTGGAGTGAATCCCCACTCAGCACAGCTGAAACAGAAGAGATCTCTGTGCTGCCATAAGCTTTTTGAATCTGCAGCAGGACACCACCACGTGTTCCGGACACAACACTGGAGATACCTTAGTCTCCATCAGCCAGGGAGTAAGCACGTATAAACAAGATTACTGTTGCAGAAAAACACATTTATGCAAAAAATCTGTGACTGTGTAGCAGCTGCGAAGTATTCTCAAATCTGTTATGGTAAGAGGTAAAAATAACGCCCAAGGAGGATGAGAATATAGTTACACACTTTATCCGAAGGATAAACTTGTGTAGGTGAAGAAAGAAACTACCTTTTTCGACAATGCAAAGCAAAATACAAATTCTTCAGAGTAAGCAAATGCTTTACAGCAGTTACATAACTGTTAACAGCAACTCCATTTGTGTCTACCAGGCTGAAAAAATTGAAGAGAAGGAGTAAGAGAGCTGTTTACTGAACCAAAGCCTAAATCACAACTACGATCTATTTCCTTTCCCTCCAATACACACCCTGGACACTAGCAATTTCCAGATTCTAATAATTACAAGGTGCTCAGTATTAAGTGAGGATTTATAGGCTTGGCAACCAAACCACCTCAGCAAGACTTTAATGCTTGAAACAAACTGCAAGACTAACCTGTTACCATTTAGCAGGTTTTGGCCATGCCCGACAAAGAAGAAAGTTTGGCCAAAAATCACATTCAAAAGCAGAGTAGCACTTCTGTGACTGAGTGTTTAGGATCAGACAAATACAAAATTAACAGAATCTTCTAGTAGACATACAGCCTATTAGTCTTTCTTGCAGATTTATTATGTCAGTCAGATTGGTTTTAATGGTTCATTTTCCTGAGCAAATGAGAACCAAATCAAATTTGGCCTTTTCTTTGTTACTTCATTACACCAAACTGAAATTTGGCACACAGGTCCCTATTGCTTCCATGTTCCTATTAGTAATGAGATGTTCACTGAAACCCTATCTTTTTTTCTTCTTTTTTTTTTTTTTCAATTGAAAAACCCCAAACCGAAACCAACTATGGTATGCACATAATCGCAATGACTTCTAGGCTCCCTCCATACTAAAAGCCAAGAAGTGTCCCTCATGAGATAATGGCGAAGATAAAGCCATAGTTGTGCCAAATCCTCTCTTTCCCTCGGATGTTGTCAGTTTTCTTTTTTTCCCTTTTAAATCACACCTCTTTTGTATAGAGCTTTTGTGGATTTGGCTCAGAAGATGGAATGTAACATCTTCAAACTCATTTTATATTCTCAGATTTCTACCAAACTATTCTGATTTACTAGAATTCAAGGAAATACTGTCTTTGTACATTCAGTTCTTTTTGTATTAAAAATTGCCTCAATAATTAGAAAGGTCAGACACTGCATGTCAGAACTATGTTCAGAACAATCAGAGCATTTCATTTGTCTACAGCAGGCTTAATAGGATTCTTCAAGAGATTTCTCAGTAGCATTATACTACATTTTGGCAGTCACACTTCCAATAACTTATACTGATATTGTCTGCATTCACAATACTTGGTGTAGCCAAAACCGGAGATTACTAAAAAATTAAACCAAATCTCTGGTCTTGTATTTTGACTACCATAACAGCTCCTTTGTCCACCCTGCATGCTCTTCTTCTACAAGCCATGCAATATTTAGGCTGCAAGGTATATAGAAGTCTTTTCTCTCTTGAAACAAGGCCTTATAGAATAAAGATGTTAAAACTTCTTTTGCCCTCCGTGTTGCACAGAACCATAGAGCATGAATGCTTATTGCTAGCCTTCTTCAGAAGAAACAGCCCAATGAGGGGAACCTGTAGCACTTCTCCTCAACACAAGCTGTATCAAGGGAGTTCATCCTCTTCTGAGACAAGAACACAGGAGGAACAAGACAGAAATTAACTTACTTCACCTGCTTTGTGTATTTTATGGAACTTCTGGGTATGAAATAATCCATAAGTACTACATCATCCGTTTATTAAAAAAGAAACCGAGACAGAAAGGACAAACATGATGCTCAAATCAGAGTAAGCAAAGCTGGTAAGAAACTTGGTTCTCCTTTCCCTAGCAAGGCATATAATTGTTTCTCACCTTCCACCCCCAAATCCTAATCACGAGATCTAAATGCAATGATTCATGGGAGCTTCAGTAAAGGTCTAAGAGAAGCCATTTCAGCTACAGAACTGCTGATATTTAAATGAAAGTGTGACATAAAATCATTGCACATCATACCGTGTTCATAAGAGTTGATTCAGAATTGGCAACCAAGACAAACACATCAGCATCTAAGCAGAATTTGTCAATCCAGCTGTCCAGTTCTGTAGTGACATCTGTGCCAGGGCTGTTGAGAATAAAAACCACAAACCCATATGTACACAGCAAAGGAGTATTCAATGTTTATAACCTGATAAAAATAGAATGGGATGGCCTAAGGGCCTTGTAAGAAGATACATAGCTTTATATCTTTAGGCTGATGCAGCCTCAAGCTTAAGGCAAAACTAGCAAAAGCCAATTACCACTTAGCATTTGTCAGTCACCTGCTCATTGGACCATCTACATATTCCAAAATGCAATTTCAAATAAGTAACGATGCAAATCATAATTGCCAAGAAAAGCGGCAGACAGTCCACCAGAAATCCAGGCAGTCTCACAGAATGGTCCCCCCCTCCCTGTATCCCAAGTTTTTAGATTTTAATCAAGAAGGACAGCTGCTCATAAAATATTTCTCCATTAATAAAAACCTACTTTAAAGTGATATGCTATGCAATTGCACATGGACTTAGTAAGAAACTAAAATGAAGTCAAAACCGAAGTGCTGTCAGTTTTCAAAAAACATGTGGAATATGAGCACAGGGTCATGTTTGCTGCTCAATTATTGCTGGTTCAAATTTTCTCTAACGCTAAAAAAAAAAATTAAAAGATTATTTTCTCCTTCCAAGTACCTGTTCTCTCAGAATCCAGGCTGTTTTCCCTTTACATTTCACCTTTACCAACCAAGACTGTGCAGATCAAATCAAGCCTGTATCACAGCTATGCAAGCCCTGGCCTTCCATCACTCTTGGACTACGCACACATCCCCAGGGAGACAGGGTAACTGTGTAAGCTTACAAGTCCAGCTGTGTATCATACCAACCACCTCTCCAGCCAGCCCAGCTGGCTTTCTCTGTGACTAACACAGGACCTGAGTCTGCACCCAAGAAAATAATTACAAACTTCCAATGATTTCAAAAGTGCAAGATCAGAGATGCAACAAGAAGCACTACAATTTATCAGAATACACTCTGGGTGTTATTTTTCTGGATATGAAGAAATTATACTTACAAATTCACGCATACTTGAGGGAATTACTCTCAAATTCAATTTATACTGATTCACATATTAGGTATAGATGACCTAATAGTTTGAAAAAAGTATTACCAGTTCATACCTCAGTGGCCAGAAATATGGGCATTTGACATAGACAAAGCAACAGCTTTCAGAATTCTTTAAACTCACAAACTGTAGGAAATGCTAGCCCAACACATATGTGCACACAGCCAACATAATCACAATTACAGTTTTAGTTACAATTACGTTTTGAGGTCACTCATTATTTTGATATGTAGGCACTGCAACTCTTACCAGAAGGTTTTGAGATTGCTTACATTTCACATGATCAGTCTGAAGTGTTTAAAAACAGGAGATGGGCAACAAGTTGTTGCTGCAACAAAGCTATTCACATTTCCATACTGTTTGTTTTAAAGGTAGAAGTATCCTCAGCCAAAAGCTAGTCCCTTATTAAGCTCACAGGACACTTGTCTGTTCCAACTGTTACAAGGCCAAAATCAGTGAGGTGATGACAGGCAGCAGTACATACAACGGAAAAAACTCTGTACTCTCAAGGAAATAAAAAAAAGAGCCTTTCAATAATTTGGCAACCTAACAACCAAAACACAATTAATCAGTAAACCAGCCTCTTTTCTAAACATTATAATGGCTAATTTATTTAAGAAAATGTTTACTAAAACAGAAAACATACCTGTCCACTAAAACCAAATCATCTCTCAGCAAGGCACACTTTGACTTGGGCCAAAACACATGGACGAGACAGCCAGCTTTCAAATCTTTATCCATGTGAAGTGCATGAGCAAGCTGATTGACTGTCTATAAAGAGCATCAACAGAAAACAGACATGAATATGCGCCACAAACAAGTCTGTAAATCAGTCTAATTTGCTTCTCAAGCAAACCTGGAAAGAATCCATCTTGAACAGAATAAGAGAGTTCATACTGCCTTCTGGTGAGTATCTGTGGGTTTGGTTTTGTTGTTTTTTTTTTAAGCTCTTAGACTCTCCAGCATCTAATGAACAAGCTGTGCCTCAAAACTCAGACAGGAGTTTCTCTGGAGCCACAAAGTGGCATTCACTACAGGGCCAGAGTGTATGATAGTGTTTTAATGAATTTGCCTCAAAGGTTTAATGTATCAATATCAGCAGTTAAATAAGCCAAGCACCATAAGGCCAAATGAGTCACATTCCAAATCCTTAACAAATAACAGAACTTACTCTTAGTCCTATAAAAAAGTAATAATAAAAAAAAAATCACTCAACATACACTATGCTACGAGACATATGTTAGTTGTTTCTCTGAAACAGCCAAGCACAATTGTGAAGCAGACCATGTTAGTTTGTTAGTTACTCCCTTCCTAAATAAGAACTGAAAAATGCAGAATGAGGTAGTCTTACAGTTTAGTTTGACTGGAAATCATTGTTTAGACAGGTCTTTTGAGAAAGTTACTGGGAAAAGTACTGTTTATCATTCAAAAAACGTACCTTGACACTCTTCTTTTCATCTGATCCTTCTGTCATAAGATAAGCCTTATCTCCATCTGTCCCTTCCACACTGAGAAAGCAGTTAGTTGTATGGCCAATCCCACTAGGAAGTACCTTATCCCACAGCATTGCGTTAATGACTGAACTTTTCCCACTGCTTGTTCTAGAGGGATAGAAAATAAATGCATGATGAGCACAGCACAGCAGCATTAAACATACCTTTGTCTTGAACTGAATGCGCCCCCATTTAACTGCGTCAGACCCACACTGCAAGCTGTTTTGGGTGATAGAGCTTCAAGCCAGTACAGCACAGCTTGCCAGAAAAGAAGAGGGGTGTACAGGAAAAGGTCATCTGAACAGCAATTCCAAAAATGTTTCTTGGTATCAACATTGCTTATCCAATCAAGATAAACCATTTTCATTTGCGTAACGCATACTGGCTTAACAGGCCCAACCTGTACTGGTAAGTATGCCTTACCTGGTATATCTGAATCAGTGCAAGGAATTTGTAAAAGGCAACGGCTCAACCTTGCTACACCAGCAAGAGCATCTAGCATAAAAAGATGCCTTAGACCAACTTAAAACTATTGCTAAATCACAGCATGCTGTCCCACATAAGGGGGCAGCCTGCCCCCTTCTTTGTGCCAGCCCTAGCGTTCCTAAAGAACAGAACAGATTGAAAATACATGTAGCATTTTGGGCAGTACTATGTTCTGATCAGACAAGTCCACATTCCCACTCACAGCAAAGCTAGAAGAATTCCAGGGATGCTCGAGGAGGACACAAGGAGAACCCTGCATGACAGGGGCAGGGCAGAACTACCCTCTATGGTGGCAATCAGTGGTGACTCCTTAGAAGGTTCACGAAATTACCACCTCAGCAACTTAACCTGTCTTTAGAGTAACACCTCATCTTTATCAGTCAGAAAGGAACTGCTCCTTCTGATTGAGTTTTCCAGGCATGAGATGAGGTACATACGGTACATTGTACTACTGCCTTCAGCTACATTTCACAACACAGCTGTCTGGGGATTCTCCCCACAGCCAGCAATGACAACTCAGAAAAATTCAAAGAATTATAATCTCAACTGAATGAATATTCCCAAAGTAAGACACAAAACAACATGCAAAAACCCCTCAGATTTATTTTTGTGCATAATTCTTATAATGCAAATGCTATCTTTCATAATAGAACTTAGCCTTGCCCTTATTTCAGAAGGAAAACGTAGCTAAATTAACCAAAATCCTGTTGATTAAAAGGAACCAGTCACCAGCTCAAGGTTCTGCAAGGACTTACAAGTTCTCAGGAATGTCCTACTTCACACTAACCCTCTACCTCTCCCCCATAAATATTTGGCGTTTAACTATTACACAACAGTATGCAGTTGCATAGACTAGAACTCATTTTTGAGCTGCCACTTCTAGAAGTTGTTCAGCACTCACTGTACAACAGTTTACAAATTTATTCAAAATGTCAGAGTTAAATTCTTTTTCCTGCTCTGAATTTCTGCCTTTTGCAAAAGCAACTTTTATCACACATCACAACTTGTAAACGTATTTGACTTTTAACTCTGTGAAACATCAAGGCTGAGATATAACTAATCTCTTTATCCCAGATCCTTTTATTGTTTTTCTCTAAATAGCTGAACTATTTTTAGCAAAATGAAGGTAAGACCACTATTTCACATATTTTTTTCAATACTGCTACAGAATTTTTAGAACTAAACTATGAAGATTCATACTCCAAAAACCCCATGTAACCACATGCTTTGATTTAAGCATAGAAAATCAACCTTCCTGGAGCAAAGTGGACTAACAGACCCCAGACTAACCAGGCACATAAAAGCATATGAAAGCACTGCAACCATACCCTTTTAGAAGGACTTCACTATTTTATATCTGAATTCATATTTGGTAAGGTGGATTTTCATCATCTTTCTACAACCTCCAAATTTTATACATGCAAAATGTTTGACACTTGGTCTGTAATAATACCACCAAGGACAGTGAACTAGAACTGCTTCCAAGTAGTGATTTAGGAAAGCAGAAATTCATAGCTTCCTTCAGATTGATCCGTTAGCCCTACCGTACACTGTTAATCTTATCCCTTACAGTCATCACACAGATCTATCAGACTAATTATGCAACCAACAAGGCAACCCTCTCTATTTTTCTTCAGCTGATTATATATGGAAATATAAACAGCTCAAAGTTTAGTTTTTCCGTACCTGTGATCAAATACAAACATTCTCAACAGTAAAAGTCCAAAACACAAATATTAAACAAACAAAACCACTATGTTAAGAAGAGCTATTCTGCAGAAGATGATGACAAACTCAAAACTTCCTAAGTCAAATAACGGATCTATACAGGACAGTTACTTTACAGTTTGCCAATGAAACACATATAACAAGACATACGTAATTAATCTACAGTCATAAAGCAAGATGGCACCAAAGAAATATTCATCATCAACTAGGTAAGAGTGAACATGTTTTTATGTATTCTGTTTCAAACAATAATTCTATGGTGAAGCACTAATTCCAGTGCATTTAAATAAGAAATACAAACATTATGCTCTTCAAGAGGGGAAAAAAAAAAAAGATATCAAATTAAGGTCTCGTAATTATGTTCATTACCTGCCAAAAAACGCCACTTTCATGTGTCTCCGTGAAAGCACCTCACCAATGACTGCTAACTTATTTTTATATGCCTGTATTTCTGCTAGTTCGTCTTCTGTTGCTACATGTTCAAGCTCTGGGTTCCTGTATGTTGCTACACATAGAAAAGAATAACATAAAAGCAATTGTGTACAGAGTAGGTGCTCCAGGATACAAGATATAGATTATCAGTACTTCACATGCCAACAAAGACCTAAATTTTAATTATACAGTGGTGAGAAAACAAAACAAACAAGACCCCACTACAGACACTGATATCAGCCCTTGTCATTTGACAGCACTTGTGAAATCCTGACAAAAATTATTTCGGATTAATCAAAAATCTAACTACTGGATTCAATAACCCTGCGAACACAGCCTGCTGCACTGATGTGTCCTGCTCTCTGCAACACCTGCTTCCTTCAGAAAGGAAAGCCAGGACACTCTCATGGATACACCAGCTAGGCTGGGCTGTCTTCTCTCTGTAGAGTTCACTGGGGTGATAAGCAACCAACTCTGTGTGCCATGCTGCTAACATTTCTGAGGGTGTAACCGGTGGTTCTTTGCATTACATCATGTCAATCTACTTTCCTGCTGAATAATGGGAGAACCTGTTTGTCCTTCCATCTATACAAAAGAAACCGCAACAGGGCTATAAATAATGGAGTGGTTCAGCTTTCACCCTCACCAACAGCAGACTAGACTACTAGCCCAAGAAATGCAATCAGCTTTCATATTTGTAACTACCCTAGGCATTCCTCCTAGCCTGAGCTGAAAAAAATCAATGTCAAATGAAAAACGTGACTATTTCCGAAGATGTTATGTTTACAAACAGCACATTGATATATAACATACACCGTGCTGCTGTAAAACATAGTCAATGCAACAGACAAGGCCCTTGCATTTACAACGAATGCTAACCTTCCACAAAAGTCGCTCCCTCCGTGACATAGTCCAGCAGCTGGTCAAAGATGGCAGTGATTGTCTTTTTAGCCAGCACAAAGTGCTTCAGCGGAGAGACGGTAGCTTCTGCCATTATGCAACTGTGAAGAAAGTTACATAAAAGTGAGCAAAACATTCGGTACCCCCATCTACGTGAAAAATCATATGCTTCTCACCCTGTCACCAACCCCTAAACCACCGTGAATGGCAGCAGGCCTAGCTCACGTGGGTTTTATCACCCTGGCAGACTCACCTCCTCCCCTCACCACACGCTCCGACAGCAACTCACAAAGCCCGGGGCTAAGTTTAAACCGATTTCGTGCGGCCTGTCCCGGGAACACGAGACTCTCCCCTCACAACCCCCCGGCTCCTGGAGGGCCGCCCCGCAGGCCCTGCCCCCGCTGCCGCTGAGGGGACGGCGAGGCCCCACTAGGTAAGGCGCGGGGC
>JAVJGJ010000003.1:20986431-21002356 GCA_035590215.1 Microhierax caerulescens
GGCCGGCCGCGGTCATGGCGCCCCCTGGCGGCCGCGCCAGCGCCGCCCGACCCCCACCCTAGCACCGGGGGCGGGGGGGGCGCAAAATCAGCCTTTAATTACTCTTTTGATTGCTACAGCATCCCCTTCCCCTTACCGCTGCGAACGGGCTGCCCTGAGCCGTCCACCAGCACAGCCGCAGCTACGGGCTTTTCTCGGATTCGTATCTCACAGCAGAGGAGCTGGGTACCACAGCCAGAACCTCGTAAAGCACAAACGTACCCTTTGTGTCACTGCAGCTGTCCCTTCAAGCTGCTGTATAGAAGAACCAACGTCAATTAACGGTTGGAGAATTAAGATGAGCAACTTGGTCCCTTTTCAGAACTTTCCAGATTTATAATCACACAAGAATCCCCTGGTTTGCTCACTTCATTTTTTTTTTTTTTTTAACATCACAGGAAAGAGCATCAAGTTACATTTCTCCAGAAAGAATAACATTTCAAACAGCATCTTCTTTTTCAAAATACTCAGTAATTTATTTTGAAGACACAAGGGAGACTATTACAGACATTTAGATGACTTAAAACAGATGATGGATTTTTACCAAGCATTTCACTCACTGAGCTATTCTGCTCTGGCTTACCCTGACATTACCTTATTTTAAGATCGAGCTTTCAATTAGCAGAGAATCTACAACATCCCTGATGTTGTCGCTCCACCAATTACTAAAAGAAGTTATACCCTGCTTCTGGTCCAAGTTTTACTCATTAGCTGGAAGTTGAGGTTGGAATTACTCTGTAAAATCCTACCTTTAGCTTTTGTCCTGCAAGTTGGAAACACCTCTTTTGGGTGATGCAATTTGGGCAGAGCCATAGAGGGAGAGCTTCATCCTGTGGTCACACAGAAGTTTTGATGGGAGAGTAAGCAGCATAAATATAACTGAAGGTGCCCTTTTGAAGGCACACTGCTGAGCACTCAGGAACTGAACAAACATGGTGTATCTTTTATCTCCCGAGCCAAGTTACTAATCAAACAACATCCTGGCATCCCAGTTCAGTTTGTTCTCTGCCATTTATTCCAGCCAGAGGAGATGAGGTTACTCTGGGACAGAGTTCTCATAAACTGGCTACCACCACCCAAATGGTGAGATGCTCACATAGTTCTCCCTGTTATTCACCGATTTTTTTTTTTGCCATGTAAATAAATACTCAAAAAACACCCCACTTTCCCCAGTCCTCACTGGGGGACAGTAATGAGAACTTAAAATCCCTAATTTGCCAAGGGAAAACAAAAAAACCACCCAACCCTACCCTTTGAATTCAGTCCTGCTTGGTGAGACAAACTCAGGCTAACAAAGCACAGTAAGTATTCTGTACCTTGTGACTGATTTCTTCTCCACACAGAGCAGCGCAGCCAAACACCACCCACATCACATAAAGACAAGATGTTGAGTAAAAGAAAAACATGTGAGGAGGATCACATTTGAAGCTGTAGATCCAGTTCAGTCACAGGCAAACCACGATATCAATGCCTATCAATGCCTTAGAGAAGTCTAAATGAATCTCATTTGCTAAATGACCACATGCTTGGGATGCTCAGACAGCTCTGGGTCAGGTTTTAATCACTCAGAACCCATTCCAACTGGAAGTAGAAGAAAAACCATCACAACAGTCACATTATCATTTAAATGGAGCAACACAGATGATGCTCATTTCAAGGAGCAAGGGGTATCCTTTCTGAAGTAAGGAGAATGCAGTCAACCCTTTCTTCAGGGAAAGCAGTAAGTATAGCTTATCGTAACCTTTGCCGACAGTAGATTTCTTAGTGTTTAGAAGGACACAGAGGAGGTTATCTTGGCCAGCATCAGTTTTCCTGCTCCTTTGTTGCATGGGCTCAAATTTTTCATCAAGTCTTTCAAGGCAGGTTGGAAACCAAACTGGGTTCTGAGCAAAGTCAGGAGGGCTTACTGAGATTTCCACACTGAATTGAACTGCCCACACTGCAAATCACATTTTGGGTTCAAAATAACCAGTGCTATTTTTCAATTTTTCCGTAATTTTTTAATGCTTTCAAGATAAGTGACTTATAACTACCCCCCCCAAAAAAAAAAAACCCAAACAAACCACACCATGGTCATGGCAGTGAAGTCTCATAATCTGAACTTGAACAAGAACTGACATTCCCCTTCCCCTGAACCATCCTGTGCATTTAAAACAAGGTAGTAACCACTCATACCCATTTCATAGTTACTAGAAAAGGTAAACCTCACCTTACACCATAATGAACACAAGTTTAATCTGTTAGTTCAGGTTACTGAACTAGCCCATAATGAACACAAGTTTAATCTGTTAGTTCAGGTTACTGAACTAGCTGCTTTGAATCGAAGTACAGCTAGTGACTTTGCTTTCTCCAGGCTAGAGCTCAGCTTGAGCTTCAAAGTAAGTGTCAAGATAATGATGCGCACCTTTAATTACGGAGTTTGATCCAGTGCAGACTGAGCACCTGCTGGAATGCAGCCCTCTTCAAAGCTAGGCAGTGGTGATCTGAAACAGAACTGAGCAGCACACAAAGTTTGAAGCTAGACTGGGAACAAAGCTATGTAAAAGTGATCTGATTAAAAACCCTGACACTTCCCTCATCCCTCCCAAAAAGTGAAATTCTCAGCAAGAGAGCTTAAATCCTTCCCACAATAACAGTTTGTTAGCTACTGAAGTCTAAAGTAGACCAACATGTCCACAGAAGCAATTCCATTACAGCCCCATGCTCTTGTACTTGCCAGTGAGTGATTTCCCAAATACGTTTCTCATTTTCAAAATTAGTATTGGATACAAAAATACAACCTAGTTTCATTGGGGTTTGTTTTTTAAATATAGTTTTGGTAATGAAAGCATGGAGGATTGATTTAGCAGGGGCCTTAAAACCATCCAGTTGAAATTTCAGTAACATCTGTTCCCATCACAACTTCTACAGTCATCCTCTAAAATAAGTTACTTATTTTGAGGATCAACATGTACAAGACCAAATGCCACATGCATCTAGAACTTCCCACCCATAAATAATGCAAATTCTATTTCTGTTGCAGCCCAAATTAACATATGTACAAAACTTCTATCTCCATTCTTCCAGCCTTTTTCAAAAGCAGAGCTGCCACACCAAATCCTACCACCAAGACTGAAGATTCCTTCAATTCTCACTTCAGAATTCACAAGTGTACCAACCATATTATTTTAATTTAGTTGTTAGTATATACATTAACACTCAAGTGTGATAAAAACCAAAAGTAGGTTTTTTTTAATAAACAGCATGTGATACAGACCGCAAAGATAAATAAAAAGCAGATTTTTACAGTTTCCCATGAACATGAACTACAATAAGTATCATAGGCCAAACTTTTGTTAGAGTAGCACAGCAGAAGGGGGAAAAAAAAGGGTTGTGTGCGTGGGGTTTTTGTGTGTTTTTTTTTTTGTTGTTTTTTTTTTTAATAATGCAAGACTATTCTCAGTATGACAACACATGCATCTTGCTGTATCTTAAATACTTTTTTGGCCCATTATTACTAAAAATGTCTTGCTTTCTAACTACTTTACCACAGGACCTTTATCACAGAATGACGTACACATGGCAACATCCCCCCACCCCCCCAGTAGTGGTTATTTAAAAGATAATTGTCTCAATAAGAGATATTTCAAACATCAGTGGGTGTTTACACTCTCCTTGTAATGCAGACATGTAACTGCTACCAGCTTCAAGAAAGACGGGCCTAAGCATCAAGAGATTACACCCTCCTGGCCTCTTATCTAAAATGCCAACATGACCCTGAGCTGATGGTACAAAGAGCATCACCAGCAGGTCAAGGAAGGCGAGACTTCATCCTGCCCCTCTGCTCAGTGCTGGGGAGGCCACACCTGGAGTGCTGGGTCCAGTGCTGGGCTCCCTAGTACGAGCCAGACATGGATGTACTAGAATGGGTCCAGCAAAGGGCCACGAAGATGATGAACAGGAGAGGAGGCTGAGAGCCCAGACTGTTTAGCTGGATGAAGAGGAAGCTCAAGGAGCATCTTGTCAATGTATATAAGTGTGATGGAAAGAACTGAAGACAACAGGCAAGGCTTTTCTCAGTGCTGCCCACTGAAAGGACATTAGGCAAATAGAAGAAATTTCATACCAACATTAAGAAAAATCTTTTACTGTGGACTCTTCGTTCTTGGACAGACCCTAACCTCAACTGGATGATGTCCTGGGCAACCTGCTCTATCTCATCCTGCTTCAAACAGGGTGGCTGGACTAGATGATCTCCAGAGGTCTCTGCCAACCTCAGTGATTCCCTGAAAATTCTTTCAATCGTGGTGCCAGTTACAATGACAACACTACTTTCAAAATTTCAAGCCTGAGAATCCAGAACATCAGACTGCAGCCATATATATTTTAACTCCTTCTCTCTGCCAGGGAAGTGGATTTTGATAGCATATGCAGATATTCAGAGGTGAGAGAGGGCAAGAGGAAAGGATGATATTCCCAGATGATGAATTACACATTTGTCTTCCCAAGAGAAGATTACGAATTTGGACTGCAGCAGCTGTAGGAGAAGAGGAGAATTAATCTCTATCTTTTCCTTTTCTTTCCCCCTCCCAAATGAAACAGTAAGACAACTCTGGACAGCCTGGGGCAGCTGGTAATTCAGGATATAGAACACTATTAATGAAGCCTGGAAATAGATTAAAAGTAGTTAAACCAAAGAAACAAGGCAAAGAGGATTGCGTCTATGAATATCTGTGCTTTGGCTCTTAAGGATTAACTAAACTACAACATGAGATTCTTAGGAGAAACAGCTTCTGCTTGAATTGGCCTTTTTATGACTTCAGCAATACAATTACATTAGGTTTAATTGTGATTAATTTTATTACTGGAACAGGTTCCTAACAAAATCGATGCAATTATGCTGAACTAAATAGTACCTGAACCAGCTTAATAGCTACTGGGGATCTGGCACCAGAATTTCAGCGACAGTAAAGACAGTGTATTTTTGGCTTTCCTTATGCTGAAAGAAAAAATGCATTGCATACAGAAGTGACAGTAAGGACACTTAAACTGAAGACATTTATATAAACCAATGGGCACACGAGCTTCAATGTACAGGCAGAACACTGCTTCAACTGATCTTCTCTGACAAATGTTTTATGTTCTTACGCTATGGGCATGTCCCTTTTTAGGGGAGAGGGGTGTTGGAGAGGGAAGGGGAGAGACAGGGACAGAGGGATCCACCTCTGGCTTAGTGTCAGGAGCGCTATCACAGTAAGACCTCATACCTTTAAAAGTCTACCCCATAAAGCTCAGAGGTCAAGAATACTGTACTGCAAATTAAAAACAACTGTTTCTCCTAAGTGTGGGTTCAACAAGTCTTTATACTGTGAAAGAGTAGGAAGACGAAACATATACACTAGCAAGCAATAGAAAACCTGGAAGTCTCAAGAACAGAAGTAACTACAGACAAGATTACAGTAGTTACGAATCGGAGAGCTGAAAAGGCCAATTAATAAAGACTATTTCAAAGTAACATTGTCAGGTGTTTAAATGGGCTGCTAGTAATGTTCCTCTCATTATGAGCACATTTTTCATACCAAATCAATACAAATAAGTAATCTGAAACTTTAATACACATGTAGTCTAATTCTGATTTCATATGCTGTTCTGAATCCATCGTGATCATGATGGAGTCAGCATTCTATCAGCCTTAAGGTGAAATCAGAATTTCTCCAAGATCAGAGAACCTATAGATTTGTTTAGCATATGCAGACAGAAAACTTCTATATCCAGTTTCCAGTAGGCTTCCCTTGACTAACATAGATGTAAAACACAAAACAAATAATAAAAAAACCCAAATCCTCTACCCACTGCAGAGGTGGTGAGCTACACATTTTGGACAGATAGAGCCTTACCTAAACTGAGACAACTTTCAGCATGGAAAAAAAAAAAAAAATAAAATCATTATTTATATGAAACATGTATTGCAAAATTAAATTGGGATTCAACAATCTGCAACATCCACAGCTATATAGTATTTAAAAAAAAAAAAGTGTGGTTCTTGTTCCATTCAAGTAAAACTACAAGAAGATAAAGCAGTTTAAAAGAAAATAATCTTAGAAGCAGCAAGTTACAATTCTTTCTGTAATACCACACCATTTTCATTAACTTGAAGCATTTTCAAGATGTCAAAGACATCAAAATAGTAATTTCAAGTGGCTTTTTTGATATTTGTTTTTGAATGGGTCCAGCCCAGGTCTGCAACCTGTACAGACATGCAAAACAGGAGGAATTCACAATTATTAAGAACAGACATTGGAACATGCCAGTTATAAAATGACAAAGCAAAGAAAATACCTTCAAATTGTCAACGAACATGGGCTACTGACCGCTGAAGGGCATTTAATATTTTACATTAAAAGGAAAGTTGTAAAAAAACCCACAACAACAAAAACAACCTTCCAAACCACCAAGAGCAGGGTCATCACACACAAAGTTCTCTACAAGCTTGGTAATTTCTATATTGCCCTTAATATACAGGCTTATATCTTCTCCACAAGATACCAAACTACTAACAATTTTGGTTTTATTTAAAATGCCTTTTATTTAAAAAATTATAATGAAAGTTTGTTTCACTGATGAAAAAACTACTAATGCACCCTTTCAGAACAGAGAAGTGTGCATACAGAAGTCAGTACAGGTGCTTTTTCTGCTACCTTCAGGAAAGCAAAGAATGTATTTTTAAGAAAAAAAAAAACCTTATCATCAGCAGCCTGTTCTGTCATGAAATCAAAAATAGTTTCACAGTTGAAAAAGTTACTGGTTTTAATGTCACTAAATCACCATGTCCTAATGCTCTGCAATAAAACACAAGGCCCAGTCCTAGGCTCCTTGCTTTGGTAGTCCTGCTACAAAGTTTTGCAGGAGCAAGGTGTTCAGATTCAATTCAAGCTCAAAATAAGCTACTTAGTGTTTTGTGCAGCTGATTCTCAGAATAAATGGAACATTTTCTACTCTCCATGAAGTGGGAATAGTTAAAAAAAATAAAAATCTGAATTCAAAGCAACTCTGTAAAAGCCTAGAGCTCAGATACAGATGCTTTCAGTGTCTGTAAGCAGATTTTTTTCTGATATTTATAGCCTTTCATTTACACCAGTGTAGTAAATAGTACCGCCACTGTCTACAGTGAAGTTATATCAGCACAGCACTGGTGTAACAGGATAAGGTAATTAAGAGTTGAACACTCTGAAGATGAAAAAAAGGGTATTTTTTTTTTTTCCTGAAGCACTGGCAGAATGCTTTGCAAATGCTCATCCTGGTTACGGTAAGAACAACTACTTCAAACTCACCAGCTTCTTCCTACTTCTCTTTTTATTCAAAGGCTATAATTATCCCAAATCATATTATGTCTGTATCACTATGATGTTTCCTTTCTTTTACTATTTGGTGTTTATAACAATTTCTACAGCTTGTGCACAGCATTTAGTTGCAGTAACTTTTGGAAACAGAGCCTGATTCCTCACACCTTTCTGTTTGCACAAAAAAAGTGCAGAACACTATGCTTGAACTGAGAGACATCTATACTCATATTTACAGAAGTAAATGGCTAGAAAGGGGCAAAAAGTACAAAGGACACTGGGCTCATAACATCCAAGAAATTTGAGTTGAACTTTTTATCCAGGCTGGAAAAGGCTGACCATCTCATAGATAAACGAGGTAAAGCATTGTTTCAATACCAGATAAATAATGGTAATATAGCACCCAATGTGGCATTTGTGCAACAGTTTTACTCAGTTAAATTAAGTTACAGCCAACAGGCTTTCAGATTTTGTGAACTAAATTTAAATTGAAACTAAGCCATATTTTAAAAGAGCTAAATCATTAGTGTTGACTGCAAAGTAATACATACAAGGGTATTATTATATAACAGGAGTTAAAATATTTGTATGAACAAAGGAATATGTAACAGTCTAAAAGAGTAATGGGAAGTCTATTGGACTACTCCAAAGTATTTAGTAGAGCTAAGGAAATAAAACTTCACATTCCCTAGACTATTCTTGGAACTTCTGCGGTTTTCACAGAAACAGGTTTCCCTCCACAGCATCAAGTATCCATGTGTGCAGTAATCAACTGCAGGATCTTGCTATGAAAGTGTCTTGAAAGACCAAAGTCTTGGCTTTACAATCCCCAAAGTCTTTCATAATGTAATTGATTGCACATTTTTAATATATTACAATTTGCTAAATGAAGCCAACCACTCCTTACCTCATCAGTACAGCCTGCACAAAGTACAGTTTATTTATATATTTATATTCTAATCTAACACCAACTGTCAGCATATTTTATATTACACATGGTATTGCACTTTTCGAGTGGCACCTCAGTGCGTGTTTGCAACTGAACAAGCTGAACCCCTGAAAGCTCCAGACCTTTGGAATTCTCTCCAAGTGCTACCAATCTAGCAAGTTTAAAATGTTAGGGTTAACATCACCCTCAGAATCATGGGCTTCACCAATTAAAAATCCTGTTTAATTATTAGAAAAAACAGTCCTACCTGAAGTTGTACATAAGGGCAATCTGAAATCCTTGGTACTCTGAGCAGTTTCAAAAAGTGGTGCCAATTTAATTGATTGCACGCATCGTAATTGTGTTAGAGGACAACAACTAGATTTACAAATATATATTACACGCACACAATACAGACAAAGCTATAAAATGTTTGGTAACTCCACATGCTTTGAGCTAGCCAACGTATCTGCTGCATGTTGAGCTGCTTATTATTTATCATATTGAAAATCTAAATTACTATTTCTGATGTTTCTGTTACTGGATTAAACAACCACTTCCAAAGGAGGAAGAAAGAGGAGAAATGGTGGACCCAAAGACTGAGGGTTTAAATGTACGTTCCTTGAATAGCCAGCATATCACTTCAATAATGTGAAGAGTGATACCCAAAAATTTTTGAAGACACTTAGGCCAAGTTCACCTCTGGCGTGAGTGGGGGTGTCTCCCACTACTTCTATGGTACTTGTGTCCTCTTTCACCAGGGCTGAATTTGGTCCTAGGAGTATATCTGGTCACCTTCAGTGACGTTAATGGAAACGGGAGTCTTGGACAGATAGAACTGGGCTGCAAAATTAAAAGAGTGAATATTGGACAAATCATGTAAATAAAGAATATATATTAATAATAGTTCCTATTATATAAATAGCCTTTATAAAAAAATAATCTTTCAATAATTTTAATAACTCACCTTTCTTTAGGTTCTGGAAAACATGTATGAAAAAAATCTATTCAGTTCAAGTTAGATTAAAGCAAACCTAAGATGAACACTACAACTCTCTGTTGCACT
The DNA here is from genome assembly GCA_035590215.1 of Microhierax caerulescens. Taxonomy (NCBI): domain Eukaryota; kingdom Metazoa; phylum Chordata; class Aves; order Falconiformes; family Falconidae; genus Microhierax; species Microhierax caerulescens. The sequence goes on from JAVJGJ010000003.1 coordinate 20,995,784, forward strand.
AAACCCAATTCTGACCATTCAATTTCCAGGTTAGTCAGTTTTTGGGGATGATGGGGAGTTTTTGTGAAGGTGTGAATTGCACCCCTAGAAATACTGAGCAGAAGAAGCACCATACTGAATGGGCCTATTTCCTACTGCTTTCAGCAACTGTGCAGATGATGACCCAGAAATCAGAGGGTCATCTAAACCCCATAAGTGTTAATGCCTCTGAGCACATTTAAAAGGCACTGTCCTCTCACTATTGTTTGTAGATCTTTGAGCCTAAAACTCCTTCCCTTCAAACTATGCTGCATTTAAATATTCACTATCACTCAAATTCTCTTTCCGATCTTCTCAATCCAGCATAGTCTCCATCTGCTGTACCAGATCTAAGGTAATGTGTGATGGACTATGTTCATGCTAGCATTATTTTCTTCTTCCTTCTAATTTATCCTACCACATGAAAAAAGGAAACATTCTTCCAAGTCTACCTTTTGGGGCTTAAGGCATAACATGAAGTCACACATCATACTAAAGCTTAATTCCTTAAGTGTACAATTTTAGTGCTATCTGAAACCCTGTTTTACATTATTTTGACAGTTGTCTGAACAGTTCATCTCTCTTCTTGCCGTAAATTTTAATGTTGTTCATGGTTTGTGCAATTCCTATGCAACCAGTCTTTGCTGCTAATGGGTATTAACAGTGCAGTACCCACAAAGCGGGCTATCAGTTCTTGTTTTCTTTGCTTTCATTTCAGTTCAAAGCATGTTGCTTTATTGTGTGGAAGATCCAGTCCATTTTTGTTGTCCAGCCACCATGGTGAGCATCATTCATTTGCTTCATGAAGTACTCAAGAGCTTCCTGCTCCGTTTTGTCCAATGCAAGGGTCTTTCTAATGTATGCAATATCATCAAAGGACTGCAGTTCTGGCATTCCTGAGCCAAGCATCATGGAGAAAAGATTTATGAAGAGATTGGCATGCTGCCGAATTGCTAGATAAGCCTTATAACACATCTCCTGAAACCTGGAAGAGACAGGGAGAAAAAAAAACAAAGCTCAGTGTACTGCTCAGTGTATTCCCCTATTAGATGCATATTACTTCACCTCCACAACAGTTTTCAGGTAACTGGTCACTAAAAAAAGTAGACAGTCTTAGTCTAGTAAGAACACCATAATGTTGCTGAGAAAATACACTCATCTTCAAGCCAGGTTATCTTCATTTCTGTAACAATTAGCAGTGGTCAGACTAACACAACAACCAAAATGAAGACAGGCTTTCTAGCCTTAAACCTCATTTGCAATTTGTGCAAGTATTCAACCCAAGTTTAGGGGAGTTCACAGAGCTGTTTTAGTCACTGCTAATGACATTTCAGATTTCAAAGGACATTTTCTTATGTACTGCTGCAAGCAGTGCTTTTCCTGGTTATCCTGAAGATGCACTTCTCTTCTGTAGTTTTATGAGGGCAGTAGCTGTTGCTCCTTAGATACTCTGGAGAATGCACTGGAGACTGGGGCATTTTGCTGTATCACAACATTAGGTGAGGAATGCCCATTTATGCTGAAATCACTAATTTAAGTCAGGCTAAGAAAAAAAATGAAAAAAGCTTCACTGCAGCATTCAGATATAGTATAATTTATAACCTGTCTTCTTCCCCCATCCCCAACATAATGAAGTTAGTATTAAAACCAAAACCTCTCAAAAGACTGAATCTCTGAAAAAGACAGATATTAAGAATTATGACAGCAACAGAATTTATATATGCTTTATTATTATTTTAATGTTCTCCTTTCTTAGTAGGTCCTGCAGAATGTCATAAATTACACAGGCTATCTGAAAAGCTGGTATCACAGCAGCTATAGAGAGAGAATATTGCTGAGTGACCAACAAGGCTCTAATGTGCCTTACACCTGACATTTAAGAGTTCTCATTTTTTGCAGTTATGCAATCTAAGAAGATTTTAAATAAATATTAAGGATGTTAAATAAAAAGGAAATCTCAGGTATTAAAAATTTTCTTTATTCACATGTGTGCTGAGCCTGCAAAGCTGAAGTGAGGTTTCATGAATCAAAAGCCATGTAAGCACTAAGATCACCTACTGATTTACACGTGGATAGCTAATCTTCAACTAAAGAATTAGAACATACCCACTGCCAGCTAATTAAAATACTCCTTTTCAGTTAAAAGGTCTAATTATTAAAGGTCACCAGCAGTAAAGTGCATTTCAGGCACAAAATACTCTGGAAGTTAAAACACTTAAAAAAGGCTCACCTTTCAAACTCCCTTGTTTTAGTACATTCTTGGGCTCCTTTACTAATCACTATTAAGAAGTCCTGGGTTAAGACAAATGGCACACGCTCTCTTTTATAACCAAATTTTTTCTTCTTGTGATCGAGGAAGTGCCCAAAGTCAATGTGAAACAGCTTGGAAAGAGAGAAAGGTATTTTAAGGTTAGTATTTTCTCATTTAAATAGTGTCATAGTAAAATGATCATATACTTACAGTTCACATGGATTTTATTTTTTAAAAAACCAAACTCATATCAAAGTGAGAGATGACATTAGGTTATGCTTTTAGAAAAAAACCCACATCTTACTTGTCCATCATCTTTTACCATGATGTTACTATTGTGGCGATCACCAATGCCCAGAATAAAGGTAGCAACACAGTAGCCGGCACAAGAACGTGTAAACAAGTCAATAGCTGCATCATACCTACGGAAAACAAAGAAAGGAGACACTTTCCTACAGATATTCTAACACCACAAAAGTGCTGATTTTCTTTTTTTTTTTTTCCCCCTCTCCATTAGGGAAGAGCCAACTTCTATTTTCTCTCAATGAAGCAGAGTTCCTGGACTTTATCACAGTAAGGAAGAAAATCAGCATACTCCAAAACCAGTTGCACTTAAAACTAGATCACAGAACAATAAACTAGCTGTTTTGAAGGCCAGCAGTTTTAATTGATGAGCTACTGTTAAAATACAGACTTAAGCCATATCATCATAGTTCTACCCCCAATTATACTCTATTGCTGAGAAGTCACACAATCGCCTAAACTCATGAAAAGAGCCACAAGCAGGAATACTAGGCAAATTAGGGTAGAAAAAACACCAGATGGACGTAGTTTCCCACTTATGAACTTTAGTTCTCTTGAAGTTCCCATCACAAAGAGCACAAGAACAAGAAAAACAAGCAACAGGAAATCTCACATTTCTCCTTTGTTCTTGTCCTTGAGCCACTGATGCAATGTATGGCTGTTGAACTGCAATGCTCCTTTCAAGCCTCCTTTACACTGAATCTGCATGATGGTATGAGAGCTCCTCACTACCTCAATGAGCCCCACACAGTCACCAATAGACAAACAACCATAAGGCAACATCCTGAAAAACAAAGATGGTTGGTTGGGTTTTGTTTGGGTTTTTGTTTTAAAGAGCTAAGTTTTGAGACAGTAAGCAACAGATATGTCAATAACCCTTATCAGGCAAGTGTCACCTGTTAATCTGTTTATGAAAAACTGTTTTAATGTTTTATAGGTGTACTGTCACTAGTCTTGTGGAAAAAAGTGTACCAGATATTTGTACAGTAACGTGCCAGCCACTGTATTCATCAATGTCATTCTTCAGTTTTGCATCAGGACAAAAGGTTAAGGCAAAGTTTTATTAACATGTTTTTGGAGGCCTCGGGGAATACACCGGAAAAACCCTTAAAAAGGCATTCAGCATGATTTAACAAAATCTATTCAACTATATTCAGAGTGAAGTGCTAGAGAGATTCTAAGCATTCAAAAAGCAAATGTCAGGATTTCATGGGTTAATGTAAACAAGCAGCAGGTAATGCTTTGTATGTAATACCAGCATGGGACCTTCAAAACAAGTTTAAGTAGTACCTGAACATATTACCGAATTTTAACTAGAATCTACATTCAGCAACATTACAATTTATCCAGATGTTACTGGACTAACTGTAAACAGATGTTAATTCATGGACTTTTTAAAGAACCTCATAAATAATTTTTTTTTGCAATAAAGTGAAACTCAAAGGATAATCTCAGTAGCCCATTTTTCTCTTTACAAGTAGAAGAAATTAATTCTTCTGCCTCCGTTTTCCTTCAGAGGCCTCTTCCCTCGCTCTCCTCCAGTCTGTATTTCTTCTGTTACGTTCAAAACATTTTATCTGAGAAAACCCAAGCCAAAACCAATCTTTTATTCAAAGACTGAAAGGACATTGCCATTTTTAACATCCTCTGTTAAAAGATGTAGGAGAGAGGGTCATGTACTTAAGAGCTGCCCTTTTCTCTCCTGAAGTTTCCTTTTTGGAGTGAAAGTGTCACACCTACAGAGTAAACCAGCCTTCTATGGACACTGGAGAAAAGGTTTTTGTAATGGCATGGTAAAAAAAACAGACAAACAAACAAAAAACCCGAACAGAAAAGACAATCATGGCTTTGTATTAGACCTAAGAATCTACGGAACACCAGTGCAATGTGAGGCCAGTGGCAGAGCTGACTGTTGGTGTTGCTGTGGAAGTGGACTCCTCTCTTGATTACAGCACTTTATTTGCAGGTACTAAGAATATATTTATTATCTATCTACACTTGCGTTTTTAGATAAAAGTCTTGATTTGGAGGTCAAAGAAAAACAGTGAGACCCATCTACTTTAAGTATGTGGCACAAACGTTGGACTTTCTGTACCAGAGACACGCAGTTTAATGGCCTTAGTGGGATGAGTTATAATTTTCTAGATCCTCAAAAGATTTTTTTCTGTACCCACAGATTATTTAGAGGTGTCAAAGCTGCATGCATATCAGACTGGGTAATATCTACTCTGTGTATTGAAATGAAGATACCAACGACAGAGTCATCACTCAATAGGGCTGCAGGTTTGGCAACTTGTTAAAGCAAATTCTACAGACACAGTTAGCAGACCTCAGTGCAGCTGCTGTGTTAGCTCTTGTATCTGTTTCTGGTATGTAGATCCCTTGTACCCACTGAATGAGTCTTAAGCATTTTTCAAATACGATCTGATCTTTACAGAATCCAGTAGTTCAGCTAACTGAAGGTCATTAACAAAAATAATAAAATAAAAAGTTCTAACATGTACAAACATGCCTATTTATAGCATTTCATTTATTATCCTTGGGAAAACAGAAGCAATCTCTGGTAACTGTAGCAAACCACTGCTAAAACCATTAAGAACAGTATTGCTTGAGAATGACCTCTAATGCTTACCTTAGATCAAGACCCTGATTTTGCCAGATGTTTTCCATAATTCTAATTATCTGAAGTGTCAGCATGTCCTGACGCAAGTCTGGAATAGTCAAATACACAGAGATTGCAAATTTTGTAACATTAGAACATTGTTACATCTTACTTTACTTTTCCCCCAAAAAGCATGTCTAAAGGAAGCGAGGCTTACATAGTTTAGTGTGGGGTTTGTTCTCTCAATAGAGAAAAGCAGGTTTTAAATAGTTGAGAATTAACATAGCTCTGTAGTGTAGGCAGTTTCAAAGTTGTTTGAAAGTGTATGCTAGAACCATGACAATAGAATTATGGAGTACACATCCATAATATCTTGAAGACATTTTCAATTAAAAAAACCCACAGTACTAAATAGTATCATGTTCCAACTCAAACTGATCATCTTAGAACATTCAAGATTTGTACATGACAAATGCTTATTTGTGCATGCTTAATTTTTCTGGAAGACTGATTTGCTCAGCAAAATTTTTTTAATTTTTTAAACGTATGTATTTTATATGCTTAGAAAAAGTATTAAACAGTAGGTTATGTAAACCATCAGACAGGCAGCTTTTGGATTACATTTACATTTCCTTACCATCTCCGTTTTTAAAGATTATCTCATTGTTCTGAAATAACAATTCAGACATAATATCTGGGTTTTCCCAGTTCAACCATAGCGGTCTTTTTGCAGATGACATTATCCTGCACTCCTCAAGCCTACAAAAGAGGTAAGATTTATATGAAATAGGCACAATGTTTCTATAATACTACTAAGTTCTCCCTGTTTTCTTTGAACTAGTACAAATTAAAGATGCATGGGTAACCGACAATCAACCACTTTTACCTTCAGCTTAAGCTTAAATTACTAAATACAATGTCAACCATTTGCCAAGGCCAACAGAAGAGCTGGCTACACTGTAAGTTTTCCTTTGGCAGTGTGTGTTCCTTACAAATGGAAAGAGAACTGCAGTTCCTGTCACCTTAAAGGAACAGCTAACTGTCATGTTTCTTAATTTGTTAAGCCATTAGACTGAAACTACTTCACTCTTCATGAATTTTTCTGCTACAAAGTTTTATTCAGTTAACTTTGAAGAGGCAAACACTTATCATTAACACTGTCAGTGCTAACATTACTAAGCATTTACTTAATTATCTAGACAAATTTCAAAACCAAACACAATACCGAAGATTTCCCAGTTGATGCGCAGGATTAAGAGGAGAGATAAATCCTTGTAAAGCATCCATAAAATCTGGCCGTCTCATTTGTTCAACAAGAAACTTCATCTGTACCTGATAAACAATCACATTCAGGTTTTGAGAACACCAATTATATGTAAATGAAGGTAAGTATCCGATT
>JAVJGJ010000003.1:21002419-21037699 GCA_035590215.1 Microhierax caerulescens
GATGGTACAGAAATTGAAACCCTTAACTTTAGTTCTACTGCCTTAAGAGGTAGATAATGGCAATGTACACAGAAAATATTACAGCTTCTATGATAACACACCATCTACCCAAGTTAGCATTAATACTTTTTAGTTAACCAAATAAAGCACAGTTCTAAGTAATTCCTGTAACTCAACAGCAATAGTTTTGGTATGTTGACAGTTTATAGTACCTTCTGGGTCTCATCTTTTTTTTCCTGCTTGAGAATATCTGTGAGGTTAATCAGCTTCTCCATAGCTTCCACCTGCCTGCTCAGATGCTTTAGGTACATTCCACATGCTCGACAATAGGACTCCAGAAGTAAACCAAACCTCTGACTTACAGTTTTATTGTGCATTTCAGACCTACACAGAGAGGAAGAACAGTTACAGTTTAAAAGACAAGACCACTTTGAAGTGCTAAAAACTAAGCTATACCTGTAACATCTTTCTGAGGGCTACTTATGGATCTTTCTTTTCAGGTAAAGAACATGTACTGACCTCCCACAAATCCCATTTTGACTGGACTGACCAGTACCTTTCATACCTAATTCAGCAGAGTGTATTTTTCCCTGCTCCAACTTGCTCCAGCCCTGTCCTTTCCTACCCCTTGCCTTTATTCAAAACCCATGCTCCCCAGAACTCTGTTGTAAACCTCAAGTTTCCAGTTCAAGTTCCAGATTTCCTTGCTGACAGCAAATCTAACCTGTTTCATTTTCTCCTTGTCTCATTCAGCCAACCTCAGGCTGCGGCCCCTCTATAGTTTCCTTGTTCCTACCTACTCCCAGTCTTCACTCAGTCCTAAAATATATCCCCTCAAACAAGTGAATCAGGCAATTATTCAGTTTTCCACGATGATTACCAAGGGAAGCAGAAAACTGAAAACATAGAGATTCCTTGTTTCTAGCTGTGTCTGACCACACCATCTCAGAACAGCATTTTTATGTGAGACCTAGCTACAATTCAGTATGCTGTAGCTTAATCTATGCTTAGCCTCCTCCACACCAGGAACTGCAGAAGCCGATGTTATATTTGTTAAGGAAGAACACAGATATTTGGGCTATCAAGTGCTATAAAGTCTTTAGTAAGCATGTATGAACAGCTAGTTTTCAAAGCCTTATCTGGTCAAATTGGGTGGCTTGCTTTGGGCTTCAGCTCTTTGTAAAATATTCTGAAAGAGATTGGTGGGGGGTCTGGCATGAAAAAAACAAAGTTCAAAGAGCAGAAACCTGTCAAAGTTGTAAACAGCTAACAATATGGGAGGCTTCCAGCTATCTCAGGCTACCCTGTTTTTAGAATAGTTACCATCAGGTAAGAAGTACAAGACTAAGTATTGTTAAGTAGCTTTTGAAACTGCAAGAATTGACTTTATTACCAAACCATGCATTCAAACTCTTAAGCAATATAAACCGTAGCATTTTAAGTAGTGATACTTTCCTAAAAAAGGACATGTAGTATGCCAGGCCTTTAAAACAACTAATCGTTTACAGGTAATAGGAATCCCATGACCCATTAACATGATATAAAGCTTACTTTAAATGCCAAAAGAAGAAGTGTCCTATCCTTTGATTGGTCAGTGCCTTCTTGAGTAAAAATCTCACAAGCTGATTATCTAAATACTGTTCGTATTTCAGAACCTAGTTAAGGATAAAGAAAAAAAACCATCAAGTGGCTATAGTTATTCTTTCTATGAACAATATACAGATTAAAGACAGTAAATAAAAAGCAATCCATGCTTTAAATTTTCTGTAGAATAACTGATCCTTGGTATTAATACATGCATGTAATCAGATCTGAACAATATCTACTAGCAGTGCACTGGCTGCCTCTATTTCACGAACTTAGCACCTGATACTTACTTTACTGTTACCAAATATTTTAGCCTCAACTTGCTCAAAATTTTGAGAAGATGCTTGTGCTTATACTTTCCCTTATGTTAGGACAGCTGAAATGGTTGCCTGTTCCAGTTGGTAGAACAGTTCTGCAGAATTCTGGCATTTAATATCAACAAGCAAAACCACAGCACTACAGAAAGTGAACTACATTTCGACTCCTCCTACTAATCTGCAATGCAAACAGATACTGTTGATGACCTCTTTCACATAATCTTAATTTCTGTTATATTTTAAGCCTCTGATCATCCAATCTACACAAGACATTAAGTGTACCAAAATATGTTATATACCTGTACTAGCTGGATTAAGTACTGAGACAGTTTGTCATCTGTCAGGTACTTCTCTAGACACCGAACTGCAAAAGCTCGCACCATTGGATCTGGATAATTACAGTCCAAAAGCTCCATTGCTTGCTCTGGCTTGATTGGAGGCCAATCTTTTACCAAACAGTACATCTGTGGACAAGAAGTCTAAGCATGTTACACATTTGCATTGATTAGGAAGAAGATGTAATACACAGCCATGAGAACATACTATCAGATGCAAACTGCATCTAAACACGAACAGTTCACTTGCCAGTCCTCTCTCAATAAACAATCTGGTATTAGTTGCCAGGTGACATTGTTAATTTTATCCACTATAAAGAAAATGAAAACAAAACCTCGCATATAATGGACAAATCAGCAACATAAAAGGAATTCGAGTATGCCACCAAGAGAAAAATCTTAAGACTCAGACCAAGCTAAAGAACAAGTAGTACGGATCAAACCGATCCACCAATTGTAGCGGCAACTTGAATCACCTAAGTTTTCATTCAATATATCACGCACACATAACCGGTTTTTGACATCGAGAAATTTACTTTAAATAGCCTCTTTTAAAGCTTCTTCAAAACTTAAAACTTCTTCAGTGCTATGTGTTACCTGGGCCACTTCATCTCTAGAATTCCATTTAACAGACAAAAGTAATTTGGGCAGAATTTCCGGAGTATTCACGCAATAGTGTCTGCAAAAGAAAAAAAGTCTTATATGTATAAAACATCATTTTTGCTTTGATAACTATCTAGCATGTCCCTTCAGTCCTGCACCTTTTTCTACCTTTGTCAGGAAAATCCAATCAATACCATGAGGTGGTGTCAGGATCCATGCATGAAGGCAAGACTGCAGTAATGTGGAAAATGTAAACTAATCCAACAACTTAGTTTTCACCATGGGCTTATGAACCAAGACATACAGTGCTGAATACTTTAAAAGCCTTTTCTAAACCACTAACCCCAGCACTACAAAATAAAGTAAGCAAGACCCAGGACACTCACAATGAAATTGCAGTGAGTGGCACGAAGTCTGACTGTGCCAACGAGGGTTTTTAATTTGGTTTGGTTTTTGTTTTTAAGTACCTGTGGCTCCAGAGGAAGTCCTTCTCTTGCTCAGTGATTTCAGACAAAGGATCTCGTGTGCATATGGCTCTAAGTTGCTCCTTGTCACTTTCTCTTAATTCATTATCTCTAGCTATTCTGTTACTCTGCAGAGAGAAAGTGGTCCATTAACCCTCCACACATTTCCTTCTGTAGTCATACAACATAAAGTATTTCAACAGCATAGCAACACCTATGTCATGCAAAGCTATCTTGTTTCCTTTTGTTGTTAGCTGAGGACTTCAAATTTAAGAAGAAAGAGAAAGACTAGGCCTTTTGAGTTCTACAATTGCTTTTAGTCACTACTGGGACAGTAAGAGCTACATTTCAACTAAATCAGCTGTGTAGAAAAACAGCAGCAGTTGACATCTGATGAACAACATGAAACTGGTCATTTCTGTCTCCAGTTCTGAGATTGCTGAGAGCTGCTGAAAGGAGTGGAAAAGAATCAGAACTCAAAAAGCATAATATGGGGCACGAAGCTAGGTAAATAAGAGGTAGAACACTACAGGACTGCCTGAGCAACAAGAAGGCTGGAAAACACGAAGCAGAATTAGCGTAAGATATTCCCCAGAGAGCACAGAACACAGAACTGGTATTCATTGACATTAATTTTATCTACTATTTCACTTATTCGAACCAACTTAGACCAACAGCAGAGGTACTGAAACTACTATTAGTTGATTCATCACAGCTCATGTGCAAAGTTCAATTTTTGTCCTACATTTTACATTTCTTAGTTCACTTAGTGTTTTTCACATAGCAATATCCAAAATGACACAACTTCTGAGCTGTCAGCTAGAGAATTAATTGCACTGCAAAAAAAGAAATCTTAAGCAGCTTATATTATTGCCTTCAGTATAAAGCACAACTGTAATACGCAAGTTTGACACTTAAGAAGTAGGTATCCCAAAAATACTACAGTACAGGAGCTGAGCAGTGTTTTTATAGTGAACTCACATTTTCACATCTTTGTGATACCTAATACTACAAAAGAATTAGATCAACTCTTTTCCAAGTTCAACACGTTTAAACTGTTAAACCACAGTATTTTACCTCTTGTCCTGCTCCTTCCCTAGGCAATTTCCACTGAGCACATTAAACAACAAGCAAGAATGAACTGAGCCTTGTCTGCCAGTTTTATTGATGGAAATTTTCAACTGATTTAACTAGTACTTCAAACCAGAAATATCTACATGTCTTTTACAGAAAGTTTTAAAACTAGCTTTAAACAAACAAAAAAAAAAAACCAAAACAAAACCAAACCCCTTTGCAATCTAGCTGAAGAAAAAAACAACCTGAAATCTCCCTGTAGGAGATCAAGGTACTCCTTAAAATGTGGCATTATTTCTAAGAATATGCACAAATACAGGAACAGTTGCCAGGATATACCACATGATACAACATCTACTTCAGACTAAAAGTTCTCTACTAAACATCTGTCTTTAATGACATAAATTATGTGTTCTCATGACGGGTTCGCTATGATCATATGGGACAAGAATTTTCTGGCCTTCGAACTTACATCTACCAATATTAAGGTACAAAACAATCAACTTACAAGACTTTTAGTACCTTGCCCTTTTAGTAGTTTGATAGTGTGAGATCTTAAGAGCATCGGTGTGGCTGGTCAGTTTTTTTATTACCATTCTGAAGCACATGAACTAGACTTAAGTGGGGGGAAATGATTCAGGACTACTTTATGTGGCACATGAAAATTTTTACAACACATACTTAAATATTATGAAAATGGATACAGTGCAAGTAGCAAAGCCAGAGTAATTTTGTAAGGAGATTAATGGATTATAAATGGACTTTATAATCATCCTGCTCCTGACATAAGATCAAGTAGTTCATATTGAACAAGCGATTAATCGTACATATTCATCTTGATTCTGAAAGAGTCATCCTAAATAGTAAGTGAAAGTCAAAAAAGTATAAAATGTACCTGCATAGTGGGTCAGAAAGATCATAGTTTAGGTCAAGCCCAGAAGGAAAATGCATTTATCCTGTTGCGGTCAACACCAAAAACTTGAAATTCTATGAATTGTGGGACAGTAAATTAGATTTAATACTTGAAAATTCCTCCATATTCTAGATATTAATGGACCTATAAATGCTCTCTTATAAGTAAGTACGTATTAACTGATTTTAAATGCAGTGTAATGCATTTCAAGGTTAAACAAAAAAAAAATTATGCTCTTTGCATCATAAAGCAAAAACATGTATAAAGAAATCATAACTTGGTATCTGCTTTGCTGACTGACCATGTCAGACAAGCATTTTTTATCTGTTTCAGATATGGCCAATGCTATACAGTAGTCTAGTATCCAATTTTTGAAAGAGTAACAACACATCACCTTTTAAGTCTCTAAATATAGTTATTATTACAGACAGCTATATATATGCATAGCACCTGAATATATGAACTCTGGCTTCAGACCTGAAGACACTACATATTAATAGATAAAGGGGACAAATATAATGCCAAGAGGTAACTAGTGATGTTTCAAACTTACCAAGCATTTAATGAAATATGATTTAAGAAAGGATAAATAATAAGAGGATTTTGGCAGACAAGGAGGGTTGAAAGAAAAGCAGCATGAATAATGAGAAAGCGAGACCAAAGCAGTGATACACAGTTTTGTCTCCCTGTCAGCTTAGTCATTAGTGTAAATAGGCTTTCTCCATATTTAACTACTACAACCTTCTTCTATGGCATTGTATGAGTTATCACAAAAAAACAAACCACTAGACACTGATTTGAGACTTGACAATTAAAAAAACCCTGCAGTAGAAGCACCAGTTGATCATTACTTTGTCACTGAAGTGACAACTTACTCTCCTCACCATTTTCTATTTTTGCCTACAAATAGAACAAAACAATGAGTTGAGCATATGTAACAGCCCAGGTAACAGGCTGTGTTACAGCAAAGGAATATTATTTACCAAGAAGTCAGCTGTCCTTAAACACTGCCTTGCAATACTCAATCACAATATATACTATAAGCAGATATGCCACACTGATGACTTCCTGTAGAGTATCAAGAGAAATCAAATGCTTACAACCCTTTGTTCAAGATACACTGATGTGGGACTATTACAAATACCACCAGAACTCCCAGACTGGAATCTTACTAACACCTACGTGCTTTTTGGCACAGTGAAACTCTCCACCCTGAGACTTCTTCACGCAGACCACAAAGCTCTCTTGGGGAAACTCAAATCTTTGAGCCGGCCTCCAGAAGAAAACATAAACCAAACCAACTAATTTCACAAACTTGTCTTTAAACACATAGCATTTTTAGCTTTACCGCTTTTTTTTTTTTTTAACTCCTTTTAGTTATTGAACATGTGCTTTTAAGAAAAGCTCCAAACCTCACCAAGAAGCCAGTCATCAGTGCACAGGTTCTCTTCATTGAAGGGGGGAGATAGAGGACCACACTCATGTATGTGCCAATCAATTCCCTTAAAATTCCCTTATGGCCATAACTAGCCCACTAGACAGTAAAGAGTTATAAGCCTTTGTATAACCTTTGGGTTACACAAGAAAAGCTACCTATAAACATGACATTGCAACAAAGAAAAACAGTATCATTGAAGAAGAATTACAACTTACAAAAAATTACAATTTTAAGTAGTTTAGACATCAAATTAGCAATATAAAAATGTCAGAAATGCCCTAACAGTTTGCACAGCAAGACAGTTTCTCTTCATACTCTTTTTGGTTGTCAGTGAAATATCAGGACAGTTTACGGGTAATATAAAGGAAGGAGAATATATTGTTTCACTTTACTAAACACAAAAAGTTGATTTCTTGATTTTACAATAAATCAGGATATAAAAGTTTTGTTTATCACTAATATACTGAGTAAAATAAATAATTAAACCAGTAAACAATACTGTCATATTTTAATAGCTATTCTTGAAAGGGGAGTTTGCCTTACCAGCCCCGCGTAGCTGTAGTTGAACCCCAGTTCGCGTGAGATAGTCCAATTGGCATGGTCTTCAATCACCGTCATATCTGGAAACTTTACAGGATTGCTAAACCAATCAAATTCCAGCTCTAAACATGGGGTTTCCTACATAAAGGGAATTTAGTATCATTCAACAGAAAAAGTAATCTAATTAGAATACAGCATAATTTGAAAATGTGCTCTTGAGGAAGGTGGCATGCAAGTACTTACCTTATTTGGATTTGATCCAGTAACACCAATAGGATTCAACAAATCCTCCAGCCCATGAGGTACTGCCCAAAGATTCAAAGCCATTTTCCCAGATACAAGAGTGTCTGTATAATCAAACATGTTTATATTTCCCCAAGCTAACGGACAGTGCTCCTTAAAGAGATTAAAAGAATTTTTCAGTGTCATCTAGTAATTACTGCAGAGTGAGTCAGGAGAAATAACATTTTCACCCTAGAGCAAGCTGTTACATTCCCAGATTAGCACAAAGCAGGCTGTGGAAGCTGTACCATATTTTTCTATGAATGACTGTCACAGCAGTCATTTTGCAGAATAGTACCAAAATACTTGCAAACACATGCTAACATCTTCCCCACATTAAAATAACTCAAGATGATGGAAAGAGTTTTTGAGAGACAGATTTTTTTACCAAAGCCTGTAGTAACAGAAGAGGGATAACAGTTTTAAACTGAAAGACATTAAGTTTAGATTGGACATAAGAACGTGGTGGTTCGGGGGTTTTTTTTGTTTTTGTTTGGGTTTTTTTTTTTATAAGGGCAGTCAGATAGATACTGAACAGGTTGCCCAGGGAAGCTGTGGACGCCCCATCACTGGAAGCGTTCAAAGTCAGGTTGGCTGGGGCGTTGGAGCAACCTGTGCTAGTGGAAGGTGTCCCTTTCCATGGCAGTGGGGCTGAACTAGATCATCTTTCAGGTCCCTGCCAACCCAAACCCTTCTACGATTCTAAGATTTGTTAGACTAATAACTATACATTCTGGGTTTGAGCATGTGTCACAGGTGCTATAATGATGCTGGCAGCTAGAATCAGATGCCACACACAGATTCTTAGAAATTACTATCTTGCATCAAATGCTAAAGCAACTCAATTTTTTTTTACTTTGATAATCAACTCTACGTTAAAGTATAAATATTGCCCTTTTTAAATAGTTTAGTTAAGTAACATATGGGTTTAGACACTTGAGTTTACAGGCACTTGCACCTTAAAATGCTAACACTGATCTTCCTGTCTGGGGCAAGACAATATAGACATGATTTACAGTGTTGAATGGATAAGCTTTTTTCAGTGTTGTTTAATTTCTGACCATGAAAAATTAGTAGTCTGAGAAATACACAAGAAAAGAAAAAGTCGTATTTTAACCAATTTCAAATCAAACATTGCACTAAGACTCACTGCCAGGACAACATTTACCAAGTATCTTCCCAAACGTGACTTAAGTAGCTTACGTTCATCAATGTATTAAAGCCATGAAGTATTTTACCTCTTTAGCACCCTTCCGGCCTTTAACAGAACAGATGGAAAGGCAGAGCCGAGCAGCACGTGGAAGATCAGGAATGTACATGTCATACAATAGCCATTCATTCCATCTGTAAGATTTAAAAAGTAAAATAAAACCAGATTAAAGGAGAGCATGGACACAACTGCATACAATCAACAGTTATACTAAAAAGCACTTGCTATATTCCTACCTAAACCATACCATGTGCATGAAGTGTACACTTTCCTACTGAAGAAGGGTCCTTCCACATGTATTTGACTGCATCTACTCCTTTGGGGAACAGTAACTTCCTCAAACAACCTTCTAGCACCAACACTGTTTAAAAAGTCATGCTAGGTTCAATTCCCACAAACTTAGTAATAGGTTCGTTCACTTTCACTCTTGCAAACCTACTGACTGCAACTGTCTGCATAGGTACAAGCCAAAGATAATGGATTTGCTTATGTGCTACGCTGATTGTAAGGTTTAGCTTGTGAAGTATTTTTCACTTCAGGGCAACAAAGCAAGCAGGGAAAAACATGGGACAGTTTTCAGAACTCAACTGAATTTGAACTGCTGGAAAAGAGAAAAAGATAATTGCAAGATGGGAATATAACACAGAAATGTAACACAAATGCAAAGCAATATTCCCAACTCTAATATTATTCTATTTACCATAGTAATAAGAGCACAGATTGGTTCTACAATAATCTTTTTTTTTTTTCATTAACTTCTCTAAGTAGACTTTATCTCTCAGTTGGTATAGCTGTGCTTCTGAAGAGGAACTCCTGAACAGGTTCTTTTCCCAAGCAGATTGCCATGCCATTCTCAGTTGGAAGAGGCAGCAGCTTCCAAGGGCAGCATTAGCTTTTTCAATGTGTCTGTAGCTACTAAAAGCAGAGTTTTACAAAGAACTAACTGTCCAAGCCCCCCCTCAAAGGATGAAGAAATTGGAAGATAAATTTTAATTCCCTTTCCTTAGGTGTTCATCTCTTATAATACAGATCCGTGTCATTATATCCATGTTTTCAAGCCATACCCTTCACCATCTTCCCAAGATTTTCTCTCTGAACAAGTTAAACTATCTGTTCAAGTGCAGCTGTATTCGGGACAACTCAGAAAAGCAGGCTGTTTTTCAACAGTTATGTATATTATTAGGCCCTCTAATTATAAAACCTGATCATATTAATAGAAAATTTCAAGAAAGTTTCAAGAAGTACAAAAAAGACATGAGGTCAGACAGAAAATGCAAGTTAAGCATTACTTCCAAACGCACACTTTGCACCTAATCCTGTTAGATGCTGAAATTTCACACCTCTTCATTAGTCAGTTACAGGAACCTCTTTTAGATACTCATTCCAAATATGTTTATATATGCTCATATAAAACTTCTTTTTGCATTTTTAAGTTGATGTCATGTATTTTTCCAGATAATACTGATGGTAGGTCAAATCTCCTAAAAATAATCAGCCCAGATCTGGCAGTCACTTCCATGTTAGCAAATGATACCCATCTCTCCACACTCAGTGGTTCTGCTTTAGAGCACACTATGCAACCTCACAGAAAAATTTGCAGGCTACACGACATCACATTGACTCATGCTGAAAGTGAAATCTGAAACTGCAACTGGAAGGCCTACTATTAATCCACAGTCAAAAACAGTTCACCCAGAGCTGTGCTGATTTCAGAGTATTAATGAGTAATTATTTTGGAATTTCAGAGGCAACTGTAAGTGTACACATAAAACAGATCTGTTCAGTAAAGAGACTATACTGTTGTATGAGAAAATACTTCTGTTCAAATTAAATTAGTTCTATTTATAAATAAGCTTGTAAAAAATATTTTTACGTATCCATTTACGGCAAGGAATTCCCAGCAAGGAGCTCTACCTGAAAAATGGCGAAGTTGAGCCTTTACTCCTTCAGTGCTATCATTTACGATGCCCTGGGAGTCAGGTTCTCTATAGTCATTCAAGTGTTTAGCTTACCTGGGATTAGAACAAGGTACCCTTTGAGTATTCACATTGTCACACAAAGGTTCCCCTCCATGGTAGATACCTGTTCTAACATAGATCTGAAAACAATGTTGATATTAGTACTGTCTTTGAAATGTTACTACAATTTTTTTCCACTGCTATCAACACATATTATCCTTTCATTTTCATCAAGTAAAAAACAAAACCGAAAACCAAACAGCCCCACCACTCCCAAACCCAAATTCATTCATGCTCTGTAAGGTGTGAGGCACAATATATAAGCACACCTTTTTCTTCATTAATTGTGAAACTAGTTCTTAAAGAATACAGTAATAAACTTGAAGTGAGCATTAAAAACACCCTGGAGTTTATTCTCAGTTCCTTTAGTGCCAAGGTATAGTGAAAGAAAAGATCGAACAAATTCTGGGAAAGCTGGTAGAGCCACGCTTGTCATAGGTCTTCAATGGGATTGAAGCCTACGTGCCTTTTCTCCTTGATCTCCCCATGCCTCCCTTTCCAAAACCAAAGATGGTAGCACGCTATCCAGCATACCCTCATCAAAAGTATTGTCATTTACTGTAATACACTCTTAAACATAATTACTTAGAATATAGATAACACCATGGGTTTTGTTTTTCTGTCCATTACAAACTTTGCTGAAGTGAAATACGCAAACCATGTCCCCCTGCTTGTATCAGGCAGAATATTTAGCTACATACCACAGGTCACGCTTTTTAAGTAGTATACATAAGTTTACAGATGCTAAAACGCAGTTGTATTTTTTAGAATTGAGTGCTTAAATTTATCTAACAGACTGGTCTAGTTTTGTAACGTGTTAAATAACATTTTTTTCCCCAATGTAAACACAGAACAGAAAACCTGGGAGGGAAACCATGAGTTGCTGAAAACCACACGTGACTCCACACAGCATTTGACTTACCTTGTCTATGTCTCTAATGTTCACATTTACATAGGTTGCGCAGAGGATTCTTATTCTGAGAGCACTATTTATAGTCCAGAGGGATTTGGCCGTAGCTTCTCCATTCATGTAAGGTGTAGCTGTAGAGATACGCCTGGAATAAGATGGCATTGTAAAGGTGTCCAGCGGCAACTGGGTATACAGGCTTTCCTTAGCCATCAGCATCAGATTGGGCATGCGGCCAAGCATTATACAGCTTCTTATATACTGCAAGAAAACAAAATTAAAATTCTGTATATTTTCAAAGGTTACACTCTTGGTAATCTAGATTAAAAAAACCTCGGGACAATATAAAAGTGTATTTAAAGAGTTTATCGTTGTCCCTGTACGTAGACCCTTTGCAGTATTTACAGTTATAACACCCAACAGTTTAAATACATCGTTGGGTAGGATCACACAGTAGTGCTTCATATAGATTTTGAGATATGGATAGCATCTACAGCAATGGAAGCTTGAACCGGAGATAGAGAACAGAGCTGACAAAATGACAAGCTGGGTTTCTCGTAGCACTCCTTAGCTCTGGCGGAGTGCAGCACAAAGCTGACTGCTTCCAGATTATAGCTGTTCCTGGAAGCAGTTGAGCTGTTTTTGCATAGCAAGCTGCTTTACTAGCCTGCTGTGCAGACCGAGCACAGGTTGACTGATACTCCTTGTCACAGAGACAGCACAAAGCAAATGCCAGACACTCATTTTTGGTTCAGTTATACTGTTACCTTCCACTCAGCACCCATCCTGACAGACTTAGGTGCGAGGCTGTATTGTGTCCAGTCAGGATGAGTGACGAGCATTTAGGCTGGGAACAGTACCACAAAAGACAATGCGTTAAGACAGGTCCAGCCTTGGAGTGTAATTAGCAAGCTATTTTGTGGCACAGTAAAAGCAAACAAGATACTTTCTGAAGAAACCACACTAGATCAAATAGGTCTAGTGTTTGATCTCAAGATGACTGTGCAAAATTATTCATGTATGCCCACACTTGTTCCCCAGCTCCCATAGAAGAAAGCTGCTTTTCCCATTATTCAGGATCCCAAACACAACCCCCCCCCCCCTTATCTTCCCCATTGCTCTGGAGAGCAGATCGTCAACCATTTTAGATGAAGGAATGGAAGCCGTTTATTACAACAATACATTCCTCAAAGAGGAAGCAGCAGCAGCCTGTCAGGAAATCTACAGGGTAACATTTGTTGTTTGCTCCAGAGAGGGCTGCTCAGATGCTCTTCTGTCAGCAGTTCTGTCTCACTCACAGCACTAACAAAACCCAGGCAATGAAGGACAGCCAGCCACAAGGAAGACAATGATTTGTGTAGTGCTGCAAGTTCTTCTCCTTTAATCAGAAAACTTAAAGACAAGTAACAGGAAAGCAAATAAATTGTTTAGATTTTTTCCAGCCCTTAAGGGGGAAGGGACAAAATTCATGGTAGCAATGGTTGTCTCACTTAAACATGGGATCGAATTTCCTTTTGTATTACATCAGCCCCATTCAAGCCTAACTCATTTCTTCCCATCAGAAATCTAGGATATTTCTGGAAGCACCTGCCACTAATTTGTCACTAACATTAGAGGTAAACTACTTCATTCAAAGAATAAAAACTACACTAGTGATACAAATTCTAGTTTAAATTACCTTTTCTTCCCATTGCTCTTCTGAAGCACACAAAGCAACAAATATGCCCACTACATGCATGCATTAGCCAATTAGTTTCAAGACCCATACACTTTTACTGCCTATGTTTTACATTAACAAAGCAGCAAGCCAGTCATGAAATTGATCACTTTTCTCTCTCACAAGTTTAGATTATTTTAATAACCCATTGTTACTCACCTTATACTGGCTCAGTGGGTATTTTTCTAGCAAGTACTCATCACAGCCACACACTTTTAAAATGTATTTGCCCTGGTACTCCAAGACGCAAAGTTTCAGTTGTTCAGATGACAGCAACATGCTTCGTGTTTTCTTCCTAATTGCTTCAGCAATAACTTGCTCAGGCACATAGTCATGATTGATTTTTAAGGTGTATTTCTGCTTATCATTGTTTGGTGAGACTATTACCCATATCACTACTATAATTTGCCCTAGAATAAAAGTAAAATTATGTTAGGTCTATCATTTTCAATAGGGTTCAAAACAAAAAAAAAAAGCCACCCAAACCAAACAACTCTCATCCCTCCCCAAACCAGAGAATTGCTTGCAATATGAAATATGTTGACAAGATTCATTAACCCTCTGTCAGTATGGGCTGTAACTTCTACAAGGAACTACATGCACTTAGTTTATTTTTGACTCTACTGTAAATTCAAACTTTTACCCCTTGAGGTTAATATTTTTTAATACACTGAATATTACTATTAAGCCTTCAAGAAAACAGCAGTAACAATTTAGTATTTGAGGACTGCTAGATAACCCTGTGATTTAGTATCATTTATTTCCAGACTTCTGAATAGCACAGAAAAGAAAAATGTAAAGCCAACAAGCTAGTTCCCAACAAGCCCATTAAAATACACAACCTATGTTTACCAAAGTTGTATTTCAAGATTTAGACTAGCAAAACCCTGTAATTTTAGATGATGTTGTCTTCCTTTTGAATCTACACTCTATCAAGAAAGTTGTTCTGAATAACTTCAGGTGTAAGATACTGCCAGAGTGTACTAAATACAGCACATGAAACAGTGATTTACCTGTCACCAGCTGTACTCTGATTTCAATCACTAAAAACCCACTATGTTTCTACCATAAATATTTATCTTACCTTTATCTAGTTTATTGTATATGTGTTTGGGTAGTTCAGGTGAAGACTCAACATTTGGAGGACAGACATATAACGCTCTACTATGTGGTGCATTAGCATCTCGAAGATCCACTGCTTCTTTACAAACATTGAGGATATTTCTTCTGAAGTCTTGTACTTCTGGATCCTTAACCATGTCAAATTCACAGACAGGCATGCCAATAGCAAAACCTACATACAGTATTGAAGAAGCATGAGGAAATAATTGTAACTGATAATTAAAGCTGAAGACTCCTATCGGTGACAGAAAAAGCATACTTTAAGCAAAACACACCCTGAAATATTTGCTTTAAGCACTGGATTCTACTTATATACATAATTGTTTTGTATCATTCAAGAACACAACAGTTGAAAGTTAAGTGCACTCAGCAGTCACAAAAAACTAGGTAACGTGTACATTCACTGAAGAACTTAGAAACCTTAAATCACCATTCTCACAGCTAGCACTCCTCCAGGAAGGAAAAGGACCAGTAAAACTTCTGATGTCAGCACAAAGTTTCGTAAGTGGACTGTAAGAGCTGTGTTGTCCAGTTTTTTTCTAGAACCCCAGCAGAATTATTGGTAGCTATTAGGGCCATAATCAACTTTGCTTACAACTGATTGACAGCTATTAGATTTTTTTAATGAACTACACTATTTAAAAATGTGACAAGTACTCCAAGAGATACTGAACTTTTTTTCTTTGGCATACATTCATGTAGTAGGAGTCCATTTCTCACAGGTCCTTAGTCTCAGACTGGAATTCCACTTACTTTAATGAGATTACTTGCATAAATAATTATTTATGCACGAATGTTCAAATGGAAACTTTCAATTGCCCTGTTGCATGGTTAGCTAGCAACTGTTCTCCCCAAGTCCTGACCAGGTTAAGCTTTACAAAACAGAAGTAGTTTACTTATATATTTGTAACAATTAAATAATTTAACAATTAGGAGTACCCCAGAACAAATATTTCCAGTTGAGATGTCTCTAACACTGCAATATACATCTATTAGAAACTAAATGGGAGTAGATTGTTTGTACTACTCGAATTTAGATAGTTAACCTAGATGCTGAAACACAGGCTAGTCTCCCTGTGCTTTCTCAATGGATAACGGAAAAACTGTAAGCTACTCCAGAGATGATTCAAAACATAACAATTTGTCTCCCCTCTGCCCCTCCAGCCTCAGGTGTTCAGAGGGGATGCCACCTCATGTCTGAAATTTTACTTTCTAAGTAAGACAGAGCAGTATTAAAATGTGTGCTACTGCAAATGTCGTTTAGCTTTGAGTATAGTCCTGAATTCACAATTATGTAAAAAGTTTAAGTTAACTTACAAATTAAGATTGATTTAACAACATGCAATCCTGCTAACAAAAGACAAGCAAAAAATCCTCTAACCCACATACAACTACAAATACGTACAAAGGAAAAATTTTACATGTGAATGAAGCAGAACAGCGAAAAAAGTTTAATTCACAGTTTACGAGTGTCAGCTTTACTACTATCAGCCCCTTTGAACATTTCATGCAACAACTGACAGTTAAGAAATGCAAACTTTGACAGATACAGGAGACAAATGCAACCCACTTCAATTCTTCGTTTTGCATTTTGAAGAACAGCCCATTAAACAGATTAGCTATGTTTAAATAAAGATTATCTCACCTATTTCTCTATTAAGAATCTTTTCTTCTCTGTTACCTACTGGTTCAATGACTTTTAGAAAAGGCTGAAATAGTCGCAGGTCACAAAGCCTCCGTGTTTCATCAAAAAATTCTTCTCTTTCTGCTTCTTGTGTAACACTTACAAAAATGTAAGAAGATTCATCTTGAAGGAGCTGATAGAGGGGGTATTTTCTTGCTTCTTTAAAGAGTTCATGTTTAATAGTTAGTAAGGTGGCCTCACGGAGGCATTCTAGAGTCACTATCATTCCATTTGGGAGAAGACACTCAACAAGGATCCTTGGTGGCATCAAGTGGATGCCCCATAGTTCGCCAGATGATGGTCGTGGAGGCATTTTTAAGTCTTTAGATAACTTTGTACTGGAAGTTTTTCAAGCAGTAATTCATATGAGTAAACCTAAGTAAAAACCAGAAATTTAAATATTAAAACTTTAAAATATGAACATCACAAGAAACTTCAGACAGAATTGTTCAAACACCACTTACTGCAGATGAATATTCATGCATATATAGTACACTCAAAGAAAAATACAAGTTCTTTAGACTTCAGTTTTATCAAGTGTGTGATATAAATGTCTACTCAAAAGTTAACAGCGGAATCACACAAGTTTTGGGAAAAAAAATGTAAATACTCATATGGTCTTTAAAAAATAAAGGATCAATTTTTTACTTAAGTTCAGAGTTTATGACTAGAACACTTAAATAGCATGGGGATAAAAAATTCTAATAATAAAATTATTACTACAACAATTTTTAAGCAAATCTCAAACCAAGTTCTTCACATGTTTAATTTGGAAAGAGAAACTTTTATTATTATTATTTGGCTGAGATATAAACCATCAACTCAACTCAGTTTACCCAAACCGCTGCTTCAGGTTTTTTTAAACTTTCTTATCCCAAACCTCTGAAGTATTCAAACCCCACTAACGTAAGAGCTGAGTACTTATTAAAACTTTTTAACTTGATTTTAAGAGTCCAATACATACACATTGGCCTTAGCTGGTTTAGATTAGTATAGGCTACTTCGACCAGCAACAAACCCTTTTTTTCATAAATGAGACAGAAGAACTGAGCTCTGTTAATACTTTTTAGTTGAGCTTATTTTATTCAGGATCAATTCTCTGTTCTCATTCCCTCTGGCAGCCCCACGAATGTCTTTGTCAAGCTAAAGTAAAGGTGGAAAGCACATGTCTGACCTTCCCGCAGTGATGCCTTATGCCAGCCTAGAGCAGGTACAAGAAAAATGGTACCTTGACAGAGCAGAGACATCTTATAGCCCAGTGGCCCAGAACAG
Source organism: Microhierax caerulescens (assembly GCA_035590215.1). Classification (NCBI taxonomy): domain Eukaryota; kingdom Metazoa; phylum Chordata; class Aves; order Falconiformes; family Falconidae; genus Microhierax; species Microhierax caerulescens. Next base: position 21,019,903 of record JAVJGJ010000003.1, read on the forward strand.
ATGCCAAACAAAGAGCATAAGAACAAAGCATGCACACAGTGATATGCCATCAATAAAGATCTCCTAATTGATACCTAGTTCTTAATTTCCTTAATCAGAAACTGTATTTATGTATTTGTGAAAGAAATCCATCAAGAACTATTGAGATCATTCAGGAATTTTTCACACACAAACTTGGAATCCTGTGACAAGAGTGAAAAACATTCCATGTTAAAATATTTGCTTTTCTTTGTTCTGAAGCCTGTTACTTTCACCTGATACCCTAGATTTGTTGTAATGAAACAAAGTTCCTTATCTTGGCATTCATTGCTCTTAACCTTACAGAGTTTCATCATGTTCTCCCCACTACCTCTTTTCCATAATAGTTTCAGATTAGTCTTCCTCTGCCCAAATTAATTCTATTATTTTGTTAATCCTTGTCACCTTCTTTGCATCTTTTCCTCCTTCACCATACTTTTTCAACGTAGAGCGGGAACAACTGTATTTGCACACAATTCTGAAAGTTCAAACTGAGCACACATCTACAGAGTGACATAACCTTTTCTATTGCTTTCCTACTAAGTTGCTTTTCTGACTGTCACTGGGCAGCAAGACATTCTTACTGAACTACGCAGCATAGACCTAAGCTCTCATTGCAGAATAGGAAGTTAACCACAAACGCCATTATACATCATGCAAATCACTAACAGTGCATTACTTACACTTAGCTCATAATTTCATTAACTTCAGCATGTATATTATAAGAAAGGGCAATATCAACAGACATCTAAACAGTAGTCTATTGTCCAACATACCTCCTCCATCAATTAGTTAGGTATCCCAAAAGCTCTGGGCTAGGATAACTACCAGGCTACTATTCTAAAGCCATTCTTAGTCACCTTTCAAGTCAAGAACCTCTTAGGACTGCCCCGATTAGTTTCTTTTCTTAACAGGAAGAACCAACAGCTTTACAACTCTTCTGTTTTATCAGTTTTCTGAAAGCTTTCACTGTGGAAAAGCAATGAATACTGTCTGCCCATGTCTCAGCAAATCTAAAGAAAATATAAATAATATGTACAAATACATACAAAATTATAAATATTAAAAGTTATATAGCTTTTAAAAATAAAATCATTATCCTTGTTTCTGCACTTTTATGCCTTTGACCTTTCTTTCTTTTTCTTCCAAGTACATTCAATATCTGCTTTTGCCATGCTTCAGTTCTTAAAAAGCATTGGAATGAAAATGATGTTTTCCCAAATCCACCACTTCCTAAGCAACTCTGAGTAGCAACAGGGTTGCCTTTTTTTTTTTTAATCCCTCCTTTCTAGTTCTAGTTTGTGCTTTTAAAAATATCAACAGAAGTACTAAGGTGCCACCGCAGGTTTAGAAAAATGCTTTTCACTAATACCTCATGCATATTTACAAGGGGCTTTGCAAATGACTTTTTTAAAAAAGAGCTTAAAAAAGCTGTTTTATTTTTCTCGTTGTAATACTCTCAGTAGCGGATGCTGAGATGGAAAGTTCTGAACACACACTGTATTTAAAAGAGCCAAACTTGGAAAGCTTACCAATTACAAAACATTTCAAGTGAACCCAAATAACACCATTTAGGGTAACTTGGAGAATTCTGAATTACCAGTAACTACCCCCTGTTTATAGATAAAGAGAAATACACAGAAGGTTAAATATCACCTTTTTGATCAGGCAAAGCATGAACAAGAGGCTCCCTTCCCATACTGCTGAATCATATGCCTATTTTTTAATTATAAGCATAGGCAGAAACACATCACTATTAAGGCACATACCAGCATAAAAAAACCCAAGAACATGCAGTCATAAGAACTTTTCTGTCCACATAATGATAATACAGACGGACCACAATTAAGTATTCACAACACAGACCAAGTTTATACCAGCAGTCTTTTAAGTACCACAACCCTGTTGAGGTTCCTCTGAACTGATGGTTGTAAGAGCTCCTCTCCTCCCTGCCCAAGGCACATCTCATTTTCCATCACGCAGGCATCAGTGCTCCCTGAGACAGCTCATGACAGGGCCAGATGGATTAAAGTGGCAGAGGACTACTCTCCCTCTCCTGGGCTAGCTTCTGCTGGGTTAGCTGCCTTATTGAGACTGCCATGGAGTCAGACAAATGCCAGGGTCTACACAAGGGAGTGAGCATGACTGCAGCCGTGCTGAGCTAGCTCAGCTTTAAGAGTGGTGGTTTGTTCCACTAGAAGTTTTTCCACTCTCCTCACCAATAATTGCTACCTAAAAAACAAAGGCAGGGCTGGGGGACACATACATATTAAATCCTTTTAGATAATATCTTGTCAAAATAAACCTTGGCTTTTTAAAAATTTCAAGTGTTAAATGACAACTGAATACCATTTCTTTAAAGGTTTTCAAACAGTCCAAAAGAGACACCCCAAAATCTACACTTTTTTTTTTAGAGCAACTGCACCAAAAGAGCAGCTTTTGTTTTAAACAGGGATAAAGATGTCCAGGAATGGCATATATAGTCATTCTGTGAGCACATTCATTCTACTTGCACATATAAGCACGCCTCCAGGGTTTGGATTTGGAAAGCAAAAATGTAAACAGAAACAGTTTTGAAGTATAGTTGGCAGCTTGTGTTTCTATGTACACTTTCAGATCTGGAAGGCTGCCTGGAATAAACAGAATCAATTATGTTCTTCGACAGTAAAAGGACTATAATTAAGAGAATTCTAGAGAAATGTTATTTAACTCCAAGTAAAGGTACACACAAACACTTCAAATGAACACTGCATCATTCTTGCAATTCCTGATCTTCCAAAAACACCTTGAAGTTTTTAACCTGTTGGGGATAGCTGAACTTGTGCTAAGCATCTGACTGTCCCACACTGTTGGCATACTTGTCTCTAAACTGGAGATGTGGATTTGAAAGATGGACCACTCTGTGGATAACAAATCGGCTGAATAGTCGCATTCAAACAGTTGCGGTCAACTGCTCAATGCCCAATGGAGATCAGTGATGAGCGGTGTTCCTCTGTGGTCAGTACTGGGACTGGTGCTGTTCAACATCTTTGTCAGTGACACAGCGGGACTGAGCGCACCCTCCGCAAGTTTGCCAATGACACCAAGCTGAGTGATGTGGTCAACACGCTGGAAGGGAAGCCATCCAGAAGGACCTTGACAGGCTTTGAAAGGTGCACAAACTTCATGAAGTTCAATAAGGCCAAGTGCAAGGTCTTGCACCTGGCTTGGGGCAATCCCAAGTACAAATCCAGGCTCAGCAGAGAACGGATTGAGAGCAGCTCTGAGGAGGACTTTGGGGTGCTGGCCAATAAGCAGCTCAACATGACCCAGTAATGCGCATCTGCAGCCCAGAAAGCCAACCAAATCCGGGCTGCATCAAAAGAACCATGTCCAGCAGTTCGAGGGAGGCGATTCTCCCCCTCCACTCTGCTCGTGAGACCCACCTCGAGTACTGCATTCAGCTCTGGGGCCCCCAACGTAAGAAGGACATGGACCTGTTTGAGCCCAGAAGAGGCCACAAAGATGATCAGGGGCTGGAGCACCTCTCCTGGCAAGACAGGCTGAGGGTTGGGGTTGTTCAGCCTGGAGAAGGGAAGGCTCTGGGGAGACCTTAGAGCTGCCTTCCAGTGCCTAAAGGGGGCCTACAAGAAAGCTGGAGGGGGACTTTTTACAAAGGCATGTAGCGTAGCGATAGGCCAAGGGGTGATGGCTTTAAGCTGAAAGAGGGTGGATTTAGACTAGATATAAGGAAGAAATTCTTCACTGTGAGGGTGGTGAGACACAAACAGGTCCCTTCCAACCCAAATCAGTCTATGACTCTACAACACTACAGATGGTCAGAAAGGCCAAACTTAAAGACACTACTCACTGATCAAATCAGATTCTTTTCAACTCCTTACAGCAGTCCTGATCCATTCAGTACATTCTCCATCACTAACTTTGCTAAGCACCCAACCTAGAAGCTATTAGATATTGAAATTCCCTTCAAAAATACCATACACATAGAGAAAGAAAGAAGTTAAACATACCTCCCAAAATACTGATTCCTAGTGGCTTCCAGATACATTTATATTCATGCTAATTTATATCATCTATTTTCTCACAGGACAGGAATCATCTACAGTCTCATACAGCTGATACAGTCCTTTAGAGTAACTCAGACCGCAAGTTTAGAAAATTTGGTTTTGGTAAACTATGACAGTTTTATCTCACAGCACTGAATTGTGCAGAACTACAGCAGCACGATTAACTCAATCTCATTCTATTGATTATTTTATTACAAGTTTCAGCCTACAACCATTTTTCTAATGACTGCTTCATGGCCTACAAATATGTTAACTGTGGAAAGACTTAAATGAGACCATCATGAAGTTTGCTGCTACTCCTTCTAAAAGAATTCTTTCCCCTCAAGGAAAGGAGCCCAGTGAGGGAGAAATTCAGTAAGAATTGTACTGCAGGAGAGTTAATATTATTAATATTAGGTTCCTAACATTAGTACCCAAAGCAGTACTTTCTGTGTTCATAACTTAGCAAACCAAGCAAACCAAGCTTGGGACAAATTAACTTGAGTCAGAAACCCACATATTTTTTCCCCTAAAGACATCTGAGGCTACTGCAGCTGTTTTCACCATACTTGTACACATAAAAGCCCTGTGCATCTACAGCTCAGCAGGACATGCTGGCAGTATTTTTTCTGCTGTATTTTTTGGACATTAACATTTTGCCAGAAGAATCTGAAACAGGAGCGCCACTGATCTAAGTTTTAGGTGTGTTGCTAAAACCAAGCAGTGTTACCCTCCAGCACAGAGGGACTCTACATTACAAAAAACAAGCAAACAAAAAGCAACCTTTCATGAGCTCTTCTATCAGAAGGTGTGAACACTTTCCAGCTAAAGGAACACTCATTTTTACAGATTATCTGTTTATAGTTTAGATGAAGTGAATTGATTTTCACTGTCTGGAGATTACTCACACACACTCTACCAGCTCCACATAGATATCAGTATTTGGCAATGATATATATACATTAAAAAACACAGCTAACTGATAAGGTTTATTCCCCTGTTGTGTAAGTTACAGGTAGGCATGTTCTCCAAGAAGAGAAGCTCCATCTAACACTAACACATCTGTCTTATAAAGCAGGTGAAGACCCACTGGCAAGTCTGTGGGCCAGTCTAGGAGGGGAAAAAAAAGGAAGAAGGTTGTTTTGTTCGCTTAAGGAGATTTACTGTTAATGTGTCTGTCATCAGCATAAGCACCTACAGTTACTCTTCAGGCTCTGCAAGAAAGAAATTCTTCTACCTGTGACCTACCAACTAGCAAGAAATCTAGCAAGCACAGGAGGAAGCATGAAGCAAAAGTATATACATGTAATACAGCATTACAGCAGAGTAAAATATGGGATCTTATGCAAAGAGGTACACATTCTAGCGACAGAGAGAACTGAATAATTTTGCATTCCTATAAATATCGGTTAGTGTTTCAAAATAAATTCAAAAGGATAGACTAAACACTCAATACAATTTCATCAGTCCACACTTGAAACAGTCATTCAGTTAACAACTACATTTCAATTGAAGTCCATTAGTTTTTCCAGTCACAAGACAAATCCCATTACATTGCTTTCATAGACAGGATGCAGCAATCTTTCACAATAATTTTCAGTCTCTTTGGTATCAAAGAGCTGCTTATTATGATTTGTATCTAGATTCGATTTCTTTTCCAGGTAGATAGCCCTCTAGACTCTTAGCACTGTCTTAAAAATCTTAAATAATCCAACTATGTTTATAGATTCTGATTTACTCCACACTCCTGTTTAAGTTAAATGATTTTCTTGATTGCCTAGCAAACCGGCATAAATATCAACTACAGGTATATCCCTAAATAAGCTTTTTAAAATTTCTGTGGAATCCTCAAAACAAAAAGGTGCGGGATAAAAAAAATTCCTGGGATAAGAGTAATACTTTTCAGAATGCAAAACATCTCAAACTTCCTGAAGATCACGTTTTATTCTCATCTCTCATTATGAAGAAAACCAGGCACAGTTGCCTGTGTAACTTTGCTGTTGTCCAAACCTGCTACGCAGTGACAGTAAGACTGTCCCAGACTAGATATTTTCAGTACTGTCCCTTTATTCTTCCTGTTTGCCAAGCTGGCATTTTTCCAAAATCCGGGAAGACTAGTACAAAGATGTCCGTAATTGTCCTCAATGAAAACATTATTACACACAGATTTAGACAGTAGAAATATTGCTTTCTTTAGTATAGAAAGCAGGAGACTGCAGTATTGCAGTTCTGTTGTCCTATTTCTTACACCTTACTTTCACCATCATTCCACAGAAAAGGGGCAGATACATGGAATTGCTTATCTGATCACAAACAGCAGCTCCAGGGAAACATACAAACAGAAGAATTTAACACTGTTGAAAACACATCATCTTAGCGTTTATTTTCCTTATGGAACAGGCAAGTATTTTCAAACACTACCAATTCTATTTGTAGTTACCTATACCACTGCCACCACCAGCAAAAAGATAGTACTCAGTACCCTTGCCTTTTTTCTCGACAGAGCTAAAAAAAACTAACATCATTGGTAGCATCTGCAGAATTACAGTACAGCAGAAATACAATTCCTATGAATGTAAAATCTCACTGAAAATTAGTGAAAAGAAGTTCCAGTTTAGTCAGACATGAGAACATGCGTTGACTAAATTTCAAAACCTTTCTCTTTAAAAGTTATCTTACACACAGATATATTTTTTGGTTTCAGAATATAATATCCTTGGATTCTGGTTGTAGTGACTTTCAGATACCATAAACAAAATTAATGGTGAGGTCATCCTGAAAAAAAACAAAGAATCCACTACAAAGTATTGGTCAAGAGGTATTTTTTTAATATATATACACACACACGTTATCTGTTACTGAAAAAATACAGATCAAAAAGCTAAAACAAAACCAAGATTAACAACTGAAAAAGATCTGCTATTGCTGGAGTCTTTTTTTTCCTTCAAGAAAACCAAAAGACCTTTGTAGATTCTTCTGTTCAAACCTCCTTGCTTGCCCTCCCCCATGCATGCAGGCATATTGTTTATAGCTTCACTCACTATCTGGGAGCCATGAAAACAGGATCACGAGAAAGAAACATTTGCAAGTTGCTGGTGACCTCTACAACTCCCATTACAATTGTGCTTTTTCCCTAGGGATCCCATGACATACCGAGAGCAAAATGTCTGTCCCAGAACATTTTCTTCTAGTTAAAGGCAGATTTTTTTCTCTTTGTTAAACAAAGGAAAGCCTAGAATTAAATCTTCCTTTTTAGTCTGAAATCACTCAGCAACTCCATTTCTAGCTTCACATCAAAGGAAAGGATTTTGTTACTTACAAAAACCTACTAGTCATAAAAACCAACAAAGAATTAGAGAAGCAACGCATCTTCTCTTTAGACTTCACATATCTGCTTACTCATTATTTCAACAGCTTGCTTGACTTGCCATGTAGCAGGATGAGAATTACTCTCCCATCTGGCTCTGTTCTGGCTGGAGCTGCTCCTCCACAACTAGATGTGTACTCTGAAGCTCAGTGAGCAGCACTCAAACCCTTTCAAGCTCTTTATATCAAACTCCTTGAAGTTCAGCAATGAGTCAGAGGAACATGCTGGGTTTTTGTACCAACAGAAATAAGGTTTTCCTCTGATTGAATGTTTCTAATACTGTTATATGGGTGATAAACATTTCTTTATGTTAACAGCAGAAAGAGCATGAATTAAAAGCACACCACAAACCATATTCTGCTCCTTGCAACAAATACTGAAGGCTTCAATGTCAGTTTTTGTATGCAGAAATATTCTGCTTTTGGAAATTAGCGTATGACAATGTAAACAAAAGATGACTCTGCAATGTCATTCATGAAACTTGGTTAGATAGGTAACAAATGCCAACTATATATAGAAAAAAATAAACGCTCCACCTTTAATAACGCTGTTTGCTTTCCTTTCTGTGTTTTTTCCCATCCTCCCTCCTTCCTGGGATATTTGGATCCCAGACAGTAAACAGGATGTTTAAAAACAGGAAGCACTGGCACAGACAAGGAGCCAAAGCAGAGTAAATGCAGGTGTTCTATGCTCTGATCTAGTCGGAATCTTCCCTTAATCTAGGCAGCTGCGTAGCAGGGCTGTAACTCAGATACTGGGCTTTTGCTGGTGCCCATCTCCCCCAGGCACGTCACCTTGTCTCTCTGCTGAAGCAAGATGAACCTCCAGTTGTACTGAAAAAGAGGAAAGATTTCCGTTCCCACTGTCCATACCTAGAAAGGCTTCAGCAGAACAGCAAAAGAACACCAGAGGTACCGCAGTCCTCACACTGCTACACTCGCCTCTACCACAAGCAAGTATCTAGAGGTTTCAGTCTACAATGTTCCATGACCAGCTCCTCTGGATGGAAGGCACAAAGATAAATATATGTTTGTAAGAAAAACTTAATGGAGAATATGCCCACTACTGTTTTTTATATCAACTTTCACTCAAAAGATGCACCTTGTGAGCCCCTCCTTTAGTAAGAAGTAGCTGAGAAAGACATCAAACTCGGACTGACTTACAGCATATTATGTACTTCCTACGTAACGTTTCTTAGGATGGAGTCTGACAAACTTTTAAGTTGAGATAAAGGGTTTCCTCTGTACTAAATTACTCCAGTACCCTGAAAGCAACTGATGCATAAAAAAAAACGTTGGGAGTGGCAGTGAATAGCAGTATTTTTACAACTTTGCAGATTTTTAATATTAAGCATGGGACAGTGAACTGGAAGACAGGTGTTTCTGTTCTATAATCCAAACATAAATTAGCTTGCAGTTTATTCTATTTTAACTGACTTCTGTAGCCCAGGCAGTATTTAGAAAAGTATGGGTTTAGTCTGCACGACCTTACTGAATTCTGTTAGCAAAAATCATTATATTTTGTTTTCTGGCATACAGAGGATGGGACGCAACCTTACTTTTGATAGAGCATTTGTAAGGAAACATGCCTCAGCAAAAGCCATGGAAGGTGGTGTTTGGTTTGGGTTTTGTTGGTTGGTTTTTTTTTTGTGTTTTTTTTTTTTTTTTTTTTTTTTTTTTTACTTTAAGCTCCCAAACTGAAAGATCAAAACAATACATTCTCCATTGAGGTATTTAACTCCCTTTTTAAAACCATTTGTTGAGAGAACTAAGTTTGTGGCAGAGTTAACACAAAGGCACAGCCACCATAATGAAAAGTTTAAATTCTGCAGCTAAATACTCTTGCCCTTTATACAGCTGAAATTAACACAGTTCTTAACAAATTGTCTTCTACAAAGACACATGGAATAAGATAGGCAAACAAGAAGTCCAGTTCCTTGCAAATCCTGCCTTGCAGAAGTTGCCTACTTCTACATGAGCTATAATCACAACAGGAAAATACCGTGGCTTTTCAAGAGTCAGTCAAATAATTAAGTACTACCCCCTACTAAACTTGTTTGTGATACAGAGTCAATGGTGATTAACTAAATATTTATTTAGCAGTAAATGATAACCCTGCTCAAAGGTAAGCATCAACAGTTTTCCATAAAATATTATCAACAGACCTTTATTTACTCTAGCAGCATACCAACTGTCCTGCCTACTCCACGCAACCACCTGTGTGAGTGGCACACTATTCAGCCACAACACATTTAACACTACTACATGCTCCCATCAGGATTCATTCTCTTAAAGGTCACTGATCACTTATATGCATTGCACCTAAGCACATCAGAAAACCAGATCTTCTAAGTGAAACAATACTGTTGACTGAATTACTGATTTTGTAAGCATAGTTGACTGCTTTATGGAAGTTACAAAAGAAACTTTTCTCTGAAACCTTAAAGAGCATAGGTTTATTCTTGGTTTAGCTGTTGACTCTGGTTGAATGGGACTTCTCTGCATTTACAGGTTGGATGCCAAAGCAACAATCATGACTCAAGACACTAACATATTTGCGTTTCTGTTCAAGAAGTACAAACAAACATGATTCACTGTGACTATGTATGTCATTAGGTCCTGCATGCTTCAGCCTGAAGTATAAAAACAGTTATGGTAAACTGTGATAAATGGTTCTTCAGTATGTTTAATCAAATGTTTATCATTACTGTACGTATCTGTTAGAAGCATCTGCTTTGCAAACTCAATGTTGTGCAAACATGAAAGCATAATTTCAAGTGTGGGGCTACTGAGACATTAAGCTTGTTATTAGTGCATCTCTCTCCTATACTTCAAGCTGTTACCCAAATTGTTTCTCTAACAAGGTCAGAGTACCAGGAATTTGCTTTTACAACATCTGAAATAAATGGCCAATATTTGCCTAAATAGATAACGTTTGCAATTAACATGAACTTTCCACAGAAGAAAATGACACAAGTTCATAAGCATTTAAACAGTGAATCCCAGTAACGTCTCCACAACAGTTTAAAGATTTCTCAAATTCCCAGCTTGGAAAGTCACTTCCATATTCCAATTAAACACTCTGAAACTGAGGCACATGCCTACTACTACAATCAGAGCTCTCCAAGAGGGATGTTAGAAGGAAAGACCTTTATTTAAAAAAAAGCCAAGAAAATACTGGCAGCAGTCAGTCACTGCTATTAGGAGCGCTTTACACATCCACACAGACATGGAAGTATTTTTAATACATGTTTCTTTGGAAACACTTTGTTAGTGTTTTTGTCTGTGTGTATATTCAAAAAGACTGAAAGCAGTTTTCAGCCTGGTGAAGTTTAACCCTGGGATAGAACAGAAGACCACAAAAGCTGAAGTGTTTTGGATTTAATTTCAACCCATAAAAACACTGATTAGGGAAGGGTGACTATATTGCAAATAGTCTTTTTTTTCCTGTTTAAATAACCTGCTGACATACAGGACACCAAGAGATTGGAAGCTATAATGATGGGTACACATCTCTATTGCCTTGAAGTTGCTTGTGATACTATCCTATCTGCTGATATAGAACAAAAAGTTTGAAAAGAGGTGATGAAAGAAGAGTTAAAGAGTTGTATTGCAAAGTAATTTGACAACACATTTAAGAGGAGTTTCCAGTCAGGAATAGGCTTTGCTATCCCTTTGTTCATGTACCAACACCGCCATTTTGTTGCTTGTTGGCTTCCATTTTCATCCTTTATATCTTGTTGGTAGTTATGCCATCTTCCTCTACATGTCAAAACGTTCCAAGCTAGAGGTATCTAAGGTCAAGAGAGCACTGCTACACAGTGATAACACCACCAGTGCTTTATGCTCCACTGAAGGTGGCAGGTTATTAGAATTTTACTGACCACAATCTTGGTAAATAGTTAAACATGAGAAAAACAATAAAAACGTTACTTTCTCAATTAAAGTGTTACAATACATTTTAAACATTTTATCTAGTGACCACTTATGAAAAAAAATTCACATAACTGGTTAAGTTTATCATCTACAGTGACAGCATTTTGATTTCACACGTTACTATTTTATACCAAAACACAAACACAACTTGTTATAGATCAACCTTGGTAACAAACTGGCTAGACTAGAAGTGGCACTCACAGGCACCCTATTTGAACACATCCCCAATTATACATCACAAACAAGAATATTCAAGATGTCTGGATGTTGCTTAAAAATTAGCTCTTTCACTTAGACATTAGATTTTTTCTTGGGACAAATGCTCTTCTACAGTACTGAACATCAAGACTAAAGGATAGTTTCAGAGGTGACAGCATGAAATTGCAAGAAGATAAAATACAATATATTAATCCCTTTCCTCCCATCAGTGGAAACTGCCCTGATAAACTGATAAGTTGAACTGGTTGTTCAACATCCACATAAGCTTTTATGAAAGCAGAAGAGCAATTTTCAGTTTTATTAACATCACTTCCACTTTTATAATCCAGCCACAACATTTTCTCATTACTCTGTTAAGAGCTGGGAATATAAATACAAAAATGAAGAATAAGTGGTATGTTTTATAATCTAAGCAGTTTAATGACCACAACAAGCATATTTTAGAGTATTTGGAATGGAAGCTTTTACTTCCCTTTTCCCAAAGGGAGCTAGCTCTATCTAGAAACTTCTCCATATGTTAGCACCATTAACTTTGATCTTTTATACTATGCCTGCAGTCAAGAGTCGTTAGTGTTTTTCAGCCTTAATGAAAACTAGCTTAATGGCACAAGCATCAAAGTTGGATCATAACACACCTCAGTCACACAAAGTATATATTTGAGTTTGAGAAAAAAACCAATTCATCTCCACTCTGCTTCCTTGGTAAACTAGTGTTTACTCTCTGCTCATTCTTAACTTTTTGTTGTGCTTGTATTCTCAAGTGTTTCGTGCTTAGTTTGCCTGCATCTTTGCAGAGATCAGTTTCCTCACTTTTCTAGCAAGGCAGATGTTGAAGTCCCAAGGTAAAGAAAATTTTGTTCTATTAGATTCAGGTCACAGAACAGACTGATATTTCTACTTATGGTTGATTAGTCTCAGATGAAATGCTGAATCTTGAATACTTTTTTCAGTAACATTAAAACATTTCTTGCATTTTGAGGATGTTCAAGAGAACTTATTTCTTTGTTGACTGCCAACAACTAAAAGAAGGAATTAGATTGCAACAAGGGTGATTTTTTTGCTCACAGATTTAGTGTCTTCTGCAAGAATCCACAGCTAAACAGCTGATAGGTTAAGACACTTTTCCAAGACAAGTGCAAACTCAGCAGAAAATCCATGCTTCTGGACAGACCATGATACAAGTTAACAGTGAGAGTTAAAAAGCAAGAACAGCCTTGAAACATGTTGGGCAACAGTCATTCATCACCATTAACTGTCACAAAGTATTGGCAGAAGACTGAATAATTAGTATGGAAATAACAAATACAGTTAAGCCTCAACGACAGGTAAGTTTTTTGACATGTACAATCTAGGAGGCAACCTTCCAGTTTTCTTTCTTCTCTGTCTGGATTTTGAGAGAAAACACCCAAGGGATGATTCTCTACATTTCTTTGCCTGAGAAGAGGGCCATAACATACCGCCAGTAATGTGACTCAACTGTCTCAAAATTTCAGGGAACCCTATGGTAAGCCTTTGGCCAATTCAGTAAGTCTCCTGTATTTGACAAATATACTTTATGGTTCATAATCCTCAAAAGCTACGTTTACAAGCATTTTGTTAAGTCAGAAGCTGCAAGCAAAACTGCCAAAGTTTTTCTACATAAAAATCCATGAAGTTAATTAAGTAAATGTGTTGATGGGTAGACAAAAAAACAATCTCTCTGAGGTGTATCTAACTTTCTGTTAGTAAAAAAAAAAAAAAATAATCGGCAGGGCATGAGATTGCTGAACCTTAGATTCTATGTTTAACCCGACTGTTCTTAAACTAGACTAACATAGCCATTTACTTCTATTGCCACAAGCTATCACCATGCCAGAGGGGAGACAGCTTCACTAGCACTCCATCATTCTTTCCCCTTCAATTTCACAAAGGTAAGCTGGTTTCTTTGAATTGCATTATTATATTCCTGGAGTTCAGTTATTTGAGCACTGTATTTCAAAAACAGACTACAAACATTCCCAGTGAGTGTACTTTGCAGGCATGATTGTCCACATGCTTTCATTGCCCACTTTACCAGCTTTAAGAGAAAGAGATAGATCTTGATAGAGAATAAGTGACTACGTCCCCTCTCCTGCACATTGCTTGTGTGAAATACACAGACTTCTTACACTCTTTCACAAAATCTTCATCCAGAATTAACTAGAAAAATACTTTTCCAGAACTGAACTATAAACGCATGCTATGTAAATTTTATATATATATATATACACACACACACACTGACTGCTAAATCATTAAGTACTGCTTCAACTGAAAAGACAGATCCAGAATTACATAAACTGTACTCAGTCTGCTGCATTTCCATTTGATCACACATTACCTTAGAGGACTTTAAAAAAAAAGGTGGGGAGAAAGCTTTTTTATAAGTTTAATTCCGTCTACACCCCAGTTCGGCTTGGGTTTGTGTTGGATTTTTTTTAGTTGTTGGGATTTTTTGTTTAGTTTGGGAGTTTTGAAGTTAATACAATAGCAGCGCTGCAGAAAAACAGTTCATTCTTCAGAATTATATTTCTGGTTCATTTAACACTCCACTAAAGATTCAGAAATAGATTTATAGAATAAATTCAGATGGAAGGAGCCTCTGGAGATTATCTGAGTTAACCCTGTACTCAAAACAATTCATGTTTGCTGTCCAAATAAACATAAACAAATTATTTTCTTTCTCCACTGCTCACATTTGGATTAGGATACTACAAAGAGAAACTTGTAACAGAATTCTTTGCCATGACACATTGAACTTAAAGAGCAAGAGAAAATTTCCACCCAGTTTTAGCATAAATATTTTTGTGGCCTTTTCTAGCTATAGCTACAATTGCAGACAGGAATCATCACTTGGAGCAGCTGCATGTCTGGCTTTTTAAAAGGATGAGACAAAACTCCCACAAGCATGGAAAGCAATGCAATGCATAAAAAGCTGGGGGGGGGGGGGGGACGGGGAAAAAAAAAAAAAAAAATTCAAACACTACCTTAGCTTACACTACAAGCCACAAGTCTGTTTCTTCAGTTCAAAGTACAAACACTTACTCTTTCCCTAATGCTCCCCCTCCGACTCAATCACACATACAAGAAAAGCTCATATGGCGTATTTTTCCTCAACCAGGAGATTTACTAGATCTCACACATTTTTTTGGTAGTTACAAAACAGTTAGTAGTAAGACAAATCTTATTTTTATAATGGTATTTTAACATGAAACTGGAAGAACTCATTTTGCAGTAATATTCCTGCTCCAAGTCTAAATAAATCATAAAAAAATTCCTCATCAGTTTCAAAAGTTTTTTATAAAAATCTTAGCTCCCCCTCACCCAAGCACAACATTAAGTGTCCTATTAACAACAATCTTTGTTAACCTTCATTAACGTACTCAACTAGGCAAAGCAAACCTACATACAATACACATCTATGAGATTATTTCTTGCATGAATTTGAACCAATGTATCATCATCCCAATTTCCTTTCCCCCAAAACAGGCAAGAAAAGCAATTGCAATAGCCTTCTATTCCAAAACAACAAATATTTGCAGGGTGTTCACATACTTGAGTATTCCTGGTACCCAGAGAACCTGCACCAGAAGACTATATCATGAATTGACTTACAAAGTTTTTAACAAAGCCATTTGTGCAGAGTAAGTATCAGCCTTAGGCTTGCTGTCTAGCCATTCATAGATTAATTTCTTTTTGACTTAAAACCATGATGATCATCAAGGTTGTTCAAAACTATATTACACCTAACCAAGCCATTAAAAAGCATGCTACACATTTTCAGCTGAGGAACATCCATGATCAAGTCCATTCCTTATGGAGTAACACCTTTTCAAAGTGTTATTTTCTTCCAATAACTGGAAACCTCTTATGATACACTTCGTCTTGTGAGATAGCATGATGGTAAAGCACAAAACCCTTGCTTGTTTTAGAAAATCCTATTCTAAAACTTTCAGCAACTTGGGGAGTAAGTTATCCAGGAAAGAAGTATCTCCCACTTCCTTCCATAAACAGCTTGATTGTCAGCAAGTTACCTAACTATTGAACTACTTTATGACTTCAAATAAAGCACAACTGCTTTGTAAACAGCTCAGCTACACCACCTTTCCCAAAGAAAACTCCAGAAAAAAATTTTAACATCCAGACCACTCAGTGTCTCAGTTTCATACAAGTAAACAACAAGCTGCAAAACAAATCTGCCATTAATACTAAATGACACTTTGAAGCAGCCAAACAACACACCTTGGCATGGATTTGTAGACTGTGCTTTGCATGCTTTGAAAAAAAAAAAAACCCAAAAAAACCTACAACACAAAACACTGTCTCCAGGTTGCTAAGAATGACATCAATTTAACACCTATACAATACAGGACATCTGACATCCAGTCAAGTTTCAACCACAGCTCTGACATTGCCATATTTATTGTTTTAATGAAAAGACAGAATATGTCACAGATCACATAAGGAATTGTGTGGTTTCACAAATTTCTCTGTAAACACTATGAGCCTGGTTGATGCATGGTTTGTCTATGTGATGACATTGGCTAAAACATGCTTCCAAATGACTAACCACTCTGAAGAAGTTTGCCAACATTAAAGTTTCACACTACATAACTTAATTCTCAAACAATAAGTCCACATGGGGTTTTATTTCAGAACAGCTTATCCACTCAGCTCCCCACAGCAGACAAACCATTAAATCGCACCATTCCGAGTACTGGAATATTCCTAGCAACTAACAATGTTTACACACAAGAGGTGGACTTTGATTATTACACTGCATTATAGAATCACAGCATGGAAGCAACAAGTATAAGAACGTTTCTGTAAGTTGTTAGGTGGGAGAAATTATTCAAAATATCATGGGATAGTTTCTAACTTCATCCAATATGATGACTTTGAAAACCTGCTATAGCTCAAAATGGGGATGTTTATGAATAACTAACAGAACAGAGTCCACATTTCTTCTATTAATTACTACAAAATCCAGACTCAGAATCGAGCCAACCACTCCTTTACAAGTCTGCTGCAGAATGCTCAGAACTGCAGAATTAAGTGCAGCAAAACTTTACAGTCCATCCTGACTGGTTTTAAACATATACGTCCCTTGTGCTTGTTCTGAATATGCATTGTTTATAAAGTAAGCTCTGTTCAATCCCATATTTAAAGTTGACAAGAAGAGTTACAGAGAAAGAAGATTTACAGAGACATACCAGCAACAGCAGCAGGAGTAATAGGTCTGACACCTTAATAACTTCAGGAACACTGAAAACAGCAACAAAATTCCCAAAGAAAAGCAAACGTGCTGTTTGCATTAATTGGGTCAGTTTTGTTAACATTCAGTCTATTAAAAAGTACAGAAGTACTCATAAGAAATAGAGGCTTCAGATTTAATAACAACAAAAATCTCTGAGTAGCATGAAATAAGCAAGCAGTTTTTACAGGTACCATAAATGTGACACTGCTACTGTAAATCAACTGCAGCTGGAATAGAACACCGGTTGCCACCGATCCACACACACCCCGTCGGAAGAGGTTCTCCCAGTATCACCAGCTGGCCCCACCGTGAGCCTACACACACTCCACCACAGGAGCGGCCGAAACACATTTAAAGCAAACAGCTGCATTTCGGCTGTGCGAGAGAACCACGCTCGACAGCAACATGCCACTACGGTTTTTCCCCTCCCAGGAAAACGACGGGAGACCCACAAATCGGGATTCGGCGACGGAACGGCTCGGAGCACTGCCAGCCAAGGGAAGCCCCGCCGGCCCCCGCCCCGCGGGTCCCGCTTCCCCCTCCGGCTGCCTAAGACGCGCCAACCGCCCCACAGCCTACCGAGAGCGGCGCTCCGCTCCGCCGTCGCCCGGCCACGGCATACCCCGGAGAGCGCTGCCGCGCCGGGGGAGCGCCAGGCGGCCCCGGCCCCGACCCCCTCCTCACTCACCTCACAGGCGCGGCCTCCCCACCGCCGAGCCGGCCCGCAGCCGCCGCCCCGACGGGCAGGGCAGGGCCAGGGCCGGGCCCAGCCCCGCAGCGCTCACAGCCCTGTGAGACACCCGGCAACCACCACCGCAACCCACGGCGGATCACCGTCTCCCCAGCGCTGGCGGAGGCGGTGCCGGCAACCCCCGCGCCGCTCCCACAGAGCCGCCTCCCGCACGGGCAATAACAGGAAGGGAGCGGGGCCCTGACC
>JAVJGJ010000003.1:21040086-21069635 GCA_035590215.1 Microhierax caerulescens
GCGTAGCGGGGCTGGGGGCCGGCTGGGGCGGGGAAGGGGGGTCGCCGTGTCCCTGCTGGTTTTCGGGGCGCTGAAGCTGCTCCGGCGATGCGGTGGTCTGCCTTGCCTTCCTGCCCGTTGTTTCTGCGTTTGCCAAAATTGTGTGTTGGTGCCTTGAATCCTTGCTCAGTTGCAGTTGTTCCGAGGCAGTAGATTCCAGGGCTTTTGCGGTCTGGGTTTGTGTTGTTGGGTTTTTTTCCCCTTAGACTCCATCAGCAAGTCAGCAAGGCATGCATCTTTGCCGAAATGCCTGCTAGGGTTTGCACCGTGGTTTCTGATACCTGGCTGATGTAAGGGATGATAAATGCCCTCTGTGTCTGGGTCCCTACATAGGTGCCCTCCCCAGCAGAGGGTTGGGGGGCCCTGCACCCTCAGGTGGAATTGCAGGCGATGTGTGTTGGTTTTGGTGCACTGGCTTAGCTCCCTGCAGCGTTATAAAACGACCCTGCCTTTCAGGGTGAAGCTCTGTAGGCCTAGCCTATGGCCGAAGGTAAACTTTCTTGCGAAGTTAGGTTACGTGGTGTCAGTGTTTCAAGATACAAGTAAATTTGAGAAGAAATTATTCCTGTCTTGAAAATAAACCCAGCCACAAAACCCACAGCTTGTTCATCATTTGTGTAGATTTCTATCACTGTTATTAGTTGCCTGAACCACATGTGAAAACTGCCTCTGGCGGGAGCACGTGGCACATAGATTTCTCACCGTGGCTTACACTTACGGCCCAGGAGGCTCGTGTTGTGTACGTGCCCTCTCCATCAAACGGTGCCAGTTTCCTTTCCCAGAACTGTGCTGCTGGCAGCTGGGAGGTTGCTCCCCAGTATCTGTGCCACCAGCAGTGCCTCACTACTACCGGGCTGTGGTACTGTGGGTGTGAAGGCTGGGTCTCCTCCTTCAGCGCTGCCCTTAGGATGCTCCAACCTGGAAGTAGTGAGGAGGGCTGCGTGCCTGGTGCTGTGCATCCACCTGAAGACAGCTGGCACGGAGGGAAGTATGTTTTAGCCCACGCAGCACGTAGGAGGAGGCACAGCTGAGATCTGAGATGATGTCTTGAAGCAGAATGTCTCCTCAGCTCACCCTGGCCAGCTGCGGGTCCTTACCTTGCCTCAGGCTCAGGCTGTACTGTTATGAGTCCTTAGTGATGGAGGTGCCTCATTCTGTTGCCGTTGTGTGCAGTAAGGATTTTACAGCTTCTCGTGTGAAGGGAAAGGAGGTGTCCTGTTATCTTCTACTGGACAGGTATCTCTACTATTAGGGTATCTCTAATGACCAGCAGTGGAAGGGTTAAAGGGATGTGTAAATGAGCTGAATTTGAGTGATTTTTTTTTTCTTTTGAATGATATCTGCAAGAAAGAAATCAATAGAATTAGAGCAATTTTCAGGGATGAAGGATCACCATTAAAAGAAAATCATAGCTGCATATGCCAAGTCAAGAAGCTCTAATTTTAAAATTGCCCATGCAGCCTTAATTTTATCTTCAGACTACTACTTACTTTGAGAAACAGTAGATGACCTTACAGTTAAAGATTTTCAAAGAATATTACATTATACCTTTTCCCCTGTGGATGCAGTACTGTAAGCACCGTGCCCTCTCTTGTACATGACAAATCCCATCCGTGACAGTTGCGTATGGAAGACTCAGTGCAGCAAACGCTCATGCAAAATTAAGCAGATGGATCCTGATTGCCATTTACTGTAGAACCCTTTATATTGTTCTGTGAAGTATTTATCTATAATTTACTCCCATGTTAAGGTAAGAAGCCCGGTATGGTGGTGTATTCAAAATTGGAAATTGGATGGCACGCTTACCTGCATGCATAGTTGCTCTAAACTGCTTTGATAGGCCTATGTTATATTTAACCATCATGAATATGAACGTGTTCCATCTGTAGCCCCACAGAAATTAATTAGACTGTCTACAGAGTACTAGTTAAGAAACTAAAGATAGTAAAATCTTCTCTAGTTCTGTTTAACCAGGAGCACATATGCTGAAAGTTGGAGAGAAGTTAGGTAACACTGCAGAATTTATGCTGCTGATGGATGATTTGCACCTCGCCATTCCTGTGTGTCTTCTTCCTTCTTTGTGGCGGATTCCAGTTTATCTTGTTTCGGTTAGTTTTCATGATACCAGTTTTGATTTTGGTTTTATGGTGATACCATGTTATGTATAGTTCTGGAATTTCACAGAACCTTGATGGTGAAGGGATATTGAAAAACAAGAAAACTCCTGGTGGCTCTATTATAGTCTTAAAAGCTTGTCCCTGAGGCAATGCATGCTGCTCCTTTTTTTGTTTCCCCTTGTCTTTTCTTCCTTACCCTCAGTTACTAGTAATATCTGAACCACCTCCAATCTTGTATTATTCAGAAGTCTGGTTTTAGAGGCAAACATTTCAGAAATGCTTTTGTCACTTAAGCACGGTAGTTCCACTGATTTTCTTTCTTTTTTCTCATTTTTTTATAATTATTTTTTATTTTTCCTAATTGAATGTAGACCTCTGGGGCCAGACTTCCAGAGGCAATACAGTACCTAAAAATGCAGGCATCAACTGGGATTTTCCATAGCTTGAGTGCAGCAAGGTATTTATCTCTTGCTAATTTTAGCTGATTGAAAATCCCGGAAGTTCTCCCAGGTATATGCTGTCAGCTTCTCCAGGTTCTTGAATGACTGTGAAGTTAAACTGTTCTCAGAAGCGACTACAGAGCAAAGTTCCTGGGTGGTATTTTGTTTACTTTTCCCTAATTTTCCCAAAGTGTTATTTTAAAATCTAGATGTGGCTCACTTTGCTTAAACAAACAAACAAAGCCCGTATGGTAAACATGGTTGCTACCAATGCAGCCCTAGCTGGAGGTGATCTGCAAAGGCCAAGATAATCCTTCTCTTGATCCCAGTGTAGCAGTGAACAGGATTTGTTTTGATAAGAAGCTAATAAGACATTAACAAAAGTAGCTGTGCCTTGATTCATAATATCACTGCTCCGCATTATTCTAGGAATGTTCATCTAGGCTTTAGATGTGATTTATAAACTTTAATTAAATAAGCCTCTCGGAGAACCCCTTGTTGGAAATGTAGGGTTAGTTCTAAGAACTTGAATTAACGGAGCAATAATTGAATAAAGGTTAATATGGGATAAGCTCTCTATTTTGCAGAAGAAGTTACAGCTTTAAATGTTGCATCGGTTGTAGTTACTGAAGGAAACATGAGGAATAGCTCAAGGTCATTCAACAAGACCATGGAAGAGAGCCCTTGGGAGCTGACTGCGTACAACAAGGTGTGCTCAAGTTGATTCCCACTCTTCTACTTTTACGTGGGAAAAGTTAACTAGAAGTTAAACTTAAAAAGTTAACTTAATCCTCAGGAAAGTCTTTGTGAGTATTTGAGGGATGTGTGTGCGTATTTTATACCTGCCTATATAAAATAAATCTGCTTCAAAATATTTAGGTTCTTTTTAAGTCATCAGTGATGGTAATACATTGTACTATTTGTTTAGGTCTTGGAGTGTGAGCTTGTCCTTAGGCTGCTAAGAGAGGATGTGGCTAACGGTTGTATTCTTCCCATTCCCATTAACACAGCTTTATGTTCTGTGTATGTTTTAGGTCACATCTTCTCATGGTCATGGAGCAGGAGGGTGAGCGTGCTTTCAGTCAGGTACTATGGGTGGTTAGGAATCGTCACCCGTCCAGGGTACTGCCATGGGGTGCTAACAACTACATTTCAGGTTTCCATTCGCTTCTTATACATGTATCTGTTAATCTGGCCCTGGCTGTCTGGGATGCTGCTGTTCCTGTGCGGTGAAGTGTTATAAACAGACTTTATCCTGCTTAGCATTGTGAAAAGGCATAGAGCCTAGGAATTCACAAAAGTTGTCTTCTGGATCGTTGATATTTCTGTTAGCGCTGCTTATTTCAGCACTTGTGTCTCTCTGGTCTAGACCTGAAGAAGACATCTCATCCTTCAGAAGTAGCATGCCCACAGTCTTCCTGGCCAATGATTCTTCTACAGCAAGCAGGACTTCTTCCTCATCCTGAGAAGCCTTCATCTCTTCCTATGTCAGTGGCTACAAGGCCAAGAGCCAGCTCACCACTGTCCCCACCGAAGTCTCTTGGACTGGGGCCCTCCTTTCATCACACGCAAGAAGAAGAGCTTGCAAAAGTGGTGGAGCAGGACCCTATGCTGGAGGAACTATGTAAGCCTCTGTGCTGTAAGCTTTGCAATGTCACTCTGAATTCAGCACAGCAAGCCCAGGCTCACTACCAGGTAAGAAGAGCAGCAGGAGGCACAGCTTTCAGGGCTGCTGCATCTGCAGCCTGCGTAGACACACTTGTGCCAGCACCTGCCCTGCCAGCAGCGTTGCCGTGGTGGGACAGAACTAAGCGTGGGCTAACGCGTGAGGACTAGCTTAGCTTCTCAAGGGGGTTTTGAGTGCTGAGTTGAGGTGGCTGTGCACCAGCAGCAGCGTTTGAGTTAGCTCATCTAGAGCTACCTCTGCACCATGTAATGGACTGAAACTGCTCTGTAGACATATCTTCACCTTACTTGATTTTGCTGGTCATCCAGACATGCTGCAGTGCATAAATTTAAGGTGTCATCACTGGAGCGTTTTGCAAAAACGTTTACAGGGACAGAGAAGTACCAAGATGAGCATGGGTAAAAAAGCAACACTTGTGGGTTTTTTTCCTTTTTTTTATGCAATTTGGTTTTCACCTCTACACTCTTCCAATAAAATTGAACTTCTCATTCCATAGACACGATTTGGTAAGGCCTGGACAGATGTTTTCTGCTGGATCCAGCTGTGCCATTTGAAAAGGGGGCTGCTGCTATGAGCTTATCGCAGTCTCTTTTCTGAGGTTATGCACACCACTGATCTGGTGGGGGCATTTATACAAATGCTCTCATCAGCTCAGACCAAATTAATTTTATTCAAGTTGATCTGGTTGACCTGTCTGAAATAGGTTAGGGACTATTTGCATATGCTTCTCTGCTGAGAGATCAAATGTGTCAGTCTTGCATTACCCCGTTTCACTAGCACCCTCTCTGCCTAGTGCTGTATTTGTGTGAAATGTGGAGATAGTGACTTTCTCCACCAGTAAATCCAAAGGGGTCGTTGTCTGTATCCTTAGGACACCAGACTCAGATCTCAGATTTTCTGTTGGCCCTGAAAAAGTGGTATCCTGCCAGTGAAGGGGTAGGTTGAATTAGTGTTACAGTGTCTGATTACTGCAGTATTTCTGCCATAAGGGGACAGAAGTTATAGTACAGAACTTGCATGTATGCCTTACTATGTATCCACAATGCATATACATACTGTCATGTAGGTCTGTTGGGTTTTCAGAATACACAAAAAAGAACTATAGTGTAAGTTTTCCAAGAGAAAATAAAATATGAAGCAGGGGTTTTTACATTCAGTCTCATGTTTTTAGCTCATGCTTGCAATCTCATGAAGAAGTAAGTGTGTGTGTGTTCAGGCTTATAAAAAAAATATAGAAAGCACTTAATCTTTCATTTTATTCATAATTTGAAATACAAAATACTGTCTTTAAGCGAAATGGAAATAGATTGTGGAACTAACTGTAATCTTACTGATTTGAGAAAATCGGTTGAAAGTGAGGCCCAGTCACACTAGGTGAGGAGCATTTGGGAGGGGGATGCCAGCATCTGTCAAGTTCAGAGCTGTTATTTTCTGAGTGACAGCTCCTTACCTGAGGGGCCATCTTCATGTCCACTTTCTCATTTTGGTGTCTGGATACTTTTTCTTTCAGTGTAAGATACTATTATTAGGGCAGTGATTAATCTCTGTTCTCTTTCCAGGGTAAAAACCACAGTAAGAAACTCCGAAATTACTATGCTGCCAACAGCTGTCCAGCACCTGCCAGGATGAGTAATTCAGTTGAGCCTGCCCCAGCTCAGGTTGTCTCCCTTCCAACTCAGGTAAGGCATGGGAAGGTGACTGAGATCATGCTGCTTATTTGTCACCTAACCCCCAATAAGGATAACTAGATCTCATGCTTTGAGGATTACCATAGGAGTTGGGAAATAATTTTCCTCGTGGTGGCACAGGATGGTGGAAATGGCTTGTTGTGAGTTGTTTGCTTTCCTTTGAAGACGCAGATATTGATCTGTCCTTGCAGCAGAATGTTAGACTTGAAATGTTCTATTTCTGCATGGCAAATACTTTGATTCCTAGGTAAGTCTGATGTGCTGCTGATTGTGGTTGTTTAA
Source organism: Microhierax caerulescens (assembly GCA_035590215.1). Lineage (NCBI taxonomy): Eukaryota > Metazoa > Chordata > Aves > Falconiformes > Falconidae > Microhierax > Microhierax caerulescens. The sequence continues at coordinate 21,046,340 of JAVJGJ010000003.1, forward strand.
GGGCAGGTATAAAATAGCATTGTTGGAGCTGGATTTGGACATGAGGGTGTGGCATCCACTCTGCACAGTCAACCCTCCAGTGTGTGAGGGAAGCCTACCTGGAAAAAGTGCATAGGTGCTCCTACGCCCATTGCCCCAGGTTGTTAGCTAACTCTTTTGTTTTTCCTTTTGAAGTGTTCCTTCCTGTGTGTAGGGTGAAGGGATTGTTCCCTCAGTGATCCAGATTAATTCTGTCTTGGGCACATTAGAGGCAAAAGAGGTGATTTTTGCTTTCTTTTCTAGAATTCATCACTTCTCATCGTCACGGGACTTAACAGCTAACTTGGCTTTTGCAAGTGACTGTGCAGGGAACCACAGCTGGGCTGCAGGGATTGAAGCTGTGCCTGTCATTTCCCAAAACATAAGCCTGTGTTGTCTGTAGAAAAGCAAAGAGCATTTGCCATAAGTGGCAGATTTTTATACATGCTCTCAGAGCCACCAGTGGGAGACTCGGTCCCATGTAAATTGCCTTTGCAGTCACGGAACTGAGTTGAGATGGTGTGGGGTCCAGTCCTAAGTAGTGGGATGTGAGTCCTATACCTGCTGGGGTATCTGATGTGGTTTTTAATGGAGAAAATGGTCTGTGGCAATAAAAAGACCACTCTCGGGCCATGCGAGGTTTCATGTAATGAAGTCAGAATTGTGTGTGTGTCTGTGTCTATAAGCTTGAACAGTGACAAAGGAGACATGAAAGAAACTCGACTTGGCAAGTGCCACAGTGACGTGGCTGTATGATTCACTGCTGCTGCACTGTTTACAGAGCGCTTTTCTGTGGATGATACACACTGAGGAGACATGGTTGCTGCTGTGATCAGCGTGTGGTCTGACTAGACAGTCAAGGTATCCTTCATGTGGCAGCAGCTACTCTTGTGAGGCTGGGTCCTTCCTTTGAAGTCTTGATCCAGGTGTCCTCCTACCTGAAGGGTATAGATCAGAGGTTTGGCAGCTCAGCTATTGTTTTTTTATCTCTTAGTGTGGTCAAGGTGCTGTGTGCAGACAGGGTACTGTGGAGAGGTTAGGTACATTGTAAATAGGAGAGAGGAGCACTTTTACCTTTCGGTGGATCTTCCTCAGTGTGAAAGTCATTGCTCATCAGTTCCCAGCAGTCAGGAGTAGAGCAGTTAGAGCTGTGAAGTAAACAAGCCTCTCTAGCTATTGCAGAGTTACAAGGTGTGTGTTCAAATTGTTTTCTTCTCCATCTGAGGGCAGGGATTTGCCTAGGTCTCAAGGAATTTGCAGGTTCTCCTGGAGGCTGAGGCAGGGGTAATGAAGTTCTGGTAAGAATACTTCAAGAAGAACTTGAGAGTGTCTTAATCCTTATGTTCTAATTCCAGCTGTCTTGCTGCCTGAAGAAGATACTGGTCTCACTCCCTGTGATTCAAATATTTCAACGATTTAACCTTCTTGTGTTTCACATGCTGTTTCTCCCTTTGCTGCTAGATGGGATCAAGTAAACCAGGTGGCAGAGTGATCTTGGCCACAGAGAATGATTACTGCAAGCTTTGTGATGCCTCATTTAGTTCTCCAGCTGTGGCACAGGCTCACTACCAAGGGAAAAATCACGCCAAACGGCTGCGTCTTGCAGAAGCACAGAATAACTCATTCTCGTAGGTATTGTTCAACTTCACGCTCAGGCTGAAAGCATGTGGCAATGTCTCTGGCAGTCTTTTTCTCAGAAAACTCTGAATTGCAGCTGTTCATATTTGTTTAATCTTCAGGGATGCATCAGAACTAGGCAAACGAAGGGCAAGGAAAGAAGGGAATGAATATAAGATGATGCAGAACAGAAGAAATATGTATACAGTTCAGAACAACACAGGTAACTGGAAGCTTGCATCTGTTCTGTAGTTGGAATAATAATGAATAATAAACAATAAACAGACTTGGTTTTCTTCTGTTTCTGTGGTCTGTTTTAGCAGAGACAGGTTGTGAAAGGAGCTGGGCCTAGCTCTGCTGGTGCTTCTTCATATCTGGATGTTTTTTCCCAGCTGCTAAAGTTGCTTTGTTTTGTCAGCCTGCTTGTTAGTTTGGTTTCTCAGTTTGCAACTTAATTTACCATCTGCTTGTCTCTAAGGCCGCTCTAAGTGGTGACAATTTTCCTGCTTTATTTTCTTGGCAAGTGGCCAGGTGCTTTGACTCCTACTGTAGCACATCAACCTGTACTTGCACTTCCATGACCAGAATGAGACAGCATGTTAGCCTCCCTCTAAGACCATCTGTTCCTAGAGTGTAGTCCTTCCTCAGGTGCTGGATACCAACTTTGCCTCTTTACTATGATTTAATGTGTGTTTATATACATGTGTGTCCAGCCCAGTATCTGTTTCTCTTCTTCATTTTAAGTTGTGTTATGAGCATGTTAGCTGAAAACCTGGTTCCTGGTGAAGCTTGGTTTAACAGTGTCATTCTAACCACTGCCATGTGGAAAAGATAAATCCTTTAAAGTTGTATTAAATATTGTTTTGTGATAATTTTACATGGAGGCAGGTTATTGTATTCAAAAGACTCTTCTAATTCTGGAATTGGAAGATTAAGAAAAGAAAATTAATTAGCACTTAAATGATTAGACTCCTAATTTTCAGAGCCCTATTGATTCTTAATAAGACGGGCATTAAGCCCACTCTACTGCTCTGGAAAATACCAGCAAGTCCCGCTCCCCTGTGTGCTACACCCTTGGAAATCTGAATGTCAGCAGGGAAGTCATGTGGGAAAATAAGGTTCAGACTCTAACCAGTTAAAGAAGCTAATCTTTGGCTGCTTTTTAATTATTAGTTGGACTTAGAAGTTGTCGCTGAGCTGCCTCAAGCTTTTCTTTCTTGTAGATAAACCAGGCTTTTCTGTTGACTCCTCAGGTCCCTACTTCAATCCCCGCTCACGCCAGAGGATTCCTCGGGATCTGGCCATGTGCGTCACCCCCAGTGGCCAGTTCTACTGCTCCATGTGCAACGCCGGGGCCAGCGAGGAGATGGAGTTCAGACAACACTTAGAAAGCAAACAGCATAAAAGCAAGGTGTCCGAACAGCGGTATAGGAATGAGATGGAGAACCTAGGCTACGTACAATGACGCGCCACCCGTGGTAGTAGTTTGCAAATAGAGCAGCTTGTCTCTCGCCTGCTGTTTGCCACATGCCCTGCTTTGTGCTCCATTTGATAGGAGTATGCTCTCGAGCTATACATGTAACACCTGCAAACTTAATGGTATGGTTAGATTTTCTTTCTATCATAGTTGGCAGGATGACGCTGTGCAGGACATGAAGTGTTTTTGATGTTTGTTTGCTAATTTTCTAAGGCTCTTCATTGCATTGAGTGCTGGGGAGGACTTTGCCTTCTCCCCAGCCTTCTGCATGAATATGCAAAGCCCAAGAAGTGCTGGGAACTTCTGTGGTTCTACCACACAGGTGGACCATGTGCAAAGCCCACTCCCCTTTTTGCACACCACAGAGCAGTGCTCCAGAATGCCTTTCTACAGCAGACTGAATCTCTGTGCAGCTTGTAAAAGAGGAGCAGGAATGGGGCCTGTGAAGGTGTGAAGTAGGTGGTGTACTTGTCCACAAATTGCTGCTTGTGGCCCCCATTACAGCCCAGAGTAGGTTCTTTCCACATCCTTGTAGAAAGGCTGTGCTACCTCTCCTCCTTGGAGGGTCTTGCCTGTTACCGCTTCCTCTGCAACGCAGATTTCATTCTGAACATCTGACGTTGGATATCAGCTGATTAGCCCCATTCAGAAATACTCTCTTCTACCAGTTAACAATAAAAAAAAATTCTCAGTGTTGTTAGCTGGGCACCTTAATGTACCATGGGTGTAGCTCATCTCCCTGAAGAGAGTCTGTGGGGGTCTCAGTGGCTTAATGGTGTGAATTGGAAAGCAAACCTGGTCAGATGAGATGTGTTCTGCCTTAGACTGAGTAGGGTTAAGAATAGGTTGGAAGGAGCTGTCGGCTGTAATTTCTTTGCATACTGGTGTAGAAGAGAGCAAGTGTTGAGTCTCTGGCCTGCAGCTTTATTGCTCTGAGAGAGCAGGGCTGCCCGGACCTTGGGGAGCAGATGTCGGTATGTCCCACTTCCATGCCTTTCCCTGGACAAAGCCTGATGGGTGTTATAAAGGAGAGCTGAAATGCTCCTTTGGACTAGAGCTACTGATATTGAATGAATTTTTCTCCTTTTTTCTTTTCCCTTCACAGGATGGGTTTTAATTCCATTCCTTGATGTGAACTTCACTGTTTTAGGGACCATCAAAAGTCTAAAGTCAGGTAGGATGTGAATGTCAGGGATGATGATTGTTTGAATAACAGCTTTTTGGCCAGACCAAAGTATTCATGAAAATTGTTAAGCAAATTTGTAAGCACACACAAACCCAAAGTGGGGGTGTGTCTCTTGATTTTCCTTAGCAAAAGTAGAAAGGGGATAAAGAGCAGAAGTAGGGCTGGCATTTGTTTTTCTGCTCATTTGGGTAGATGTGAGTAGCTGTGATTGGAATCCAGTTCACAGTGTTTCTAAAGCATGGGCTTTGGTGGCAAGTGCAGCGTGTTTGTAAAGTCTGTTGGACCTGATTCACCACTGCGCTACTGCAGCTGTACGCTGGTATAGCTTCTTTGACTTCAGTGGCCGGTGCAGAGAGGGGATAAAGGAAGCATCATGGCTTGTCTGTCACTCCTCTCTAGGTAGTACGTTGAATGAGGTGCAGCTCCTTTGGTTTCAGTAGCATTTTACCAGGGATAAATTTTACCTAGTGCATAATTTGAAGGTAGCTCCCCCACCCCCTTTTTTTGCCATTCTGATCTTGCCTCTTGCATTCCAGAAGGACTTTCTGCTTGCCTTAAAAAAAAAAAAAAAACAAAACCAAAACAACAAAAAAAGAGTAAACTAACAAAAAATCCAGATAGTTTTAATTCATCTCTTTAGTCCATCTCAAAAAGGTTTGTTGCACTTGGCTGCTCCTCAGAAATATTGTTATCTTTAGCTACCTGACCATCAGGTAGCCATACAATCTTAATGCAGCCTTCCTAAATCTGGGCAAGATAAGCTCTTGCACGGTAGTTGAAAACAGCCCCTACATCATTCCATGCTGATCCTTGCCCTGCAGATACAAGGAGTGCAATGGACATCCTCTTGAATGGGATTCCCTCCCCTCCTTTGTGCAAAGTCCACTTAAATAGGGTTTGTGCGCTGGCGCACGTTAAAAGGTAGGAGGACAGGTGCCCAGGTTGCAAAGAACTAACTGAGCAGTTTTGATGGCCTGTAAGTGTGTTTCTTCTGTGCTTTCGTGCCCCTGGCTCACCCTCTGTGTAGCCTTGAGGAACATTCCCCTTGCAAATATCTGTTGTCAGCCTTTTCCCTTCATCTTTTGCAGTCAAAGAAGGGCTCTGGTTTTCTCTTTGTGTTCTTTTGTTTTGCTAGCCTGGCACCACTGTGCAGGGACAGAGGGGGTTGGATGGGCCTTACCCACAGTGTGCTTCACCGGAGTGATCCCTACGTTATGGTATAGACATTCCTCTTGCTGTAAATGAAAGCATGGCATTTCTCATAGGCTGCAATTAGTAGCAGAAAACCACCACTTTGTGACATATGAGCTGGAGGAGCTGGAGGTACTGGTGTTGTCTAGCTTATTGCTAGGGCCAAGAAGGCATTTTTGCTTGCTTTCCTGTGTCCCCAAAATGAACTGTTCGCTGCTTTGCTTTGGTTGTTGCATCTGCTCCCAGCCCAGCAATCTGCTCCTCATTTGGCTTTTCCAGTGACTGCCAAAGGTGCCAAAACACAGTCTGCCTCATGTGGTGGTACCTCCTGGTAACAGCTGGTACAAGGCGCCACAGCACACCAGTGTGCTGGTGTGTTTGGGGGGGTGTGAGGGGGAGGTGCAGGGAGCTGTTCCTGCAGGCTCCTCTCCACATGGGGCTGAGTCTGGTTTTGAGGAATGGTTTGAGTCTGCCCTGAACAGGGAGGCCTGTATCTGCTTTGTTTCATTCGAGGGAGCACAAGTGAATGTTGTCATCCTGAGAATTTCAAAGCGGTGGGTTATACAGCAGGTATAAAGCAGACAGTGGAACTCAAACAACAAGAGTAGGACAGGTTTCCTACATGGGAGGGAAGATATTTCTTGCTGGGAGAAGCAGCTGAGACTCACTTTGTCCCAGTGCTCTGTTGCGGCTGTTCCCTACAAGTGATCAAAGCTTTTCTCTCCCTCTTCAGCATTGCTAAACAGTTTGTGATCTACCTGCTCTGCCTCTGGCATAGAAGATTGTTGACTGCAAAGAGAAAACACCCCACCTCACACTAGTATCATCAGGGTTCTGGATGATCCAAACTCATACTTGTCAGCAGGAGAAACTGGGTGGATCCTGATTTTATTTTTTTAGTGAAAGCTCTTCTCCAAATCAGTGTTCAAAACACATATTGAAAACGTGTCCTGGCCAAACCCTATTTGATGTAGATGAGCTGGGGAGAATACTGTACAGCTGTAGTACCATTTTCCAGGCCCAGTAAGTCTTTTTCTTATGATAAACAAAGTACCAAACCCAAGAAACAGGACTTCTGTGAAACTGTCTCATTGGCCAGTAGGTTAATGACCTTTGCTGCTAGAAACAAAACATAAATCAATGTGTTCATATTTATTTTACTGTGCTGACCACTAATTGATTTGTTAATATTTAAGGCATTATTCTGTAGGTTGTTTTTGTTTAAGTGGAAAATTCTACATCGCACTTTGCTTTTGGATCAGAACAGGTATTTATTATATTTGTGAAAATGTTTTCCCTCCCACATATGTATTATTTTCTTTCCCTGGATGCAAAAAAATACCCCCAAAACCCAAATGACAAAACCCACCCCAAAACCAATGAAACCCCCAAATCCAATCAATGGATCTTCTTTGCTTTTTTTTCATGCCCAACCAAATAGGTATTTCCTTGCAACTCACTCTTAAATGTTGTTTTCTAAATTATTATTTTTTCCCCTGCAATGGTTCCTTTGGTAATTTGGGGTGATATTTTTAGACACACATGAAGTTCATACTACATTTAAGCATTTCTTTTATGACAAGGAAGTAAACTGTGGAATCCATGTATTTGTGAGGAGTATGAAAGTGATACTATTTTGTTTGTATTAAGCATTAGCTGTTATTTTGCATTCTGCACTAATGAGTAAATGTGTTATAATCTTGCCTAACATTGGTCTATTTTTGCCTTTTTGCTTTCTTCATGTACATCAAAAGGAACCCTGAAAAATTCTGTGGAGTTGCTTAGGACGGTCATCAGTGTAACAAAATGCAAATTTATTTTTTTTTTTTGTGTAAAGCTTCTTGTCTTTTTTCCTTTTCTAGGTGCCCATTATAGGGCATTAGAAGGGAAGGCTATTGCCATAAGCATGGATTCATATTTTAGCTTACTAATGCATGATGTCCTTTTGCTACTTTACTTAAGTAATACTCTCACCGTAACTAATGGGAATCTTGCCCAAGTCAAGAGTAAATGAAACACCCTAGCTAAATATATTATGTTGGCTAGGGCCAGGCAAGGTACATTGCTGAGATTTGTCTCTGACTCCTATATTTGGGTTGCAACACTCTTAAGGTTTTGCTTTTTGAGGAATGTGTATCTGGTTCTGCAAGGATTTGGTCTTGTTCGAGCTAGAATAGTTTGAAGTACATTGACTTTAGTTGAGTAGGAGCAAGCCTTGAAACCCTTCAGGAATTTCTGATTATTCAGAATCAGAATCAGCAATTCAGGAATTGCTGATATTTTCTCAGTGTGTGTTTTTTGTTCTGGGTTTTTTTTCATAAATTTTGCAACCTTATATACAAGGATGCTCTGGATGAGATGGACATCTGTTGCTGATTATGGAAAAACAAATGCCACAGTTGCCAAAGGATTAACAGAAAATGGAGACGTATGGACGTTTGAAGTTTAGTTTCTTTGAAGTTAGTGGCTAAGCTCCTGTTTTGAGCTGGGCTGGCTTCATTGCCCTCTGCATAAAGTTGAAAGTGAAAATAAAATCCACTTAGAAATAAATGTAGTCAAACAGTAGTTCTGGGAATCTCTCCTTTAAAGAATGTATCAGAACTAAAATTGTATCTTTTTTTCTGAAGTATCTGCAGGTAAAGGCAGGACTGTGGATTTTTTAAAAATCAAATCAGTTTTTCGGTCTGTGTTTTACAGGGGAAAAATTATTTGATTTAATTTCCTTCTGCATCTGTCCAGCAATATCATTTGCAAGTGCTTTGAATGTGTTTCATCTAGAGCTTTCTTGTCAGGTCGGTTTTGTACATTTATCCTTATTTTCTTTATATTGTACTTACCCTCATGAGGGAATACTTGATGAAAATTATTTTTTTTTTCTTTTTTTTTTCTTCTTCGGTATATAATAAATCATCTTGCTCTTATCACTTACAGCCTTAGTCTTTGGTATTGCTACTGCTTGTGATATGGCTGGACTGTGCATGACTGAATTGATTTTAGTCTAGCAATAAGTGTGACTACACAAATAGTATGTTTTAATACTGATAAAAAGAGTATATAGTTCAGTGTAAAATTTGTTGCTCTGGAGGGAGGGTCAGTGTGCTTTCAACTATTAGTGAAAGCCAGCTGAGTTCTCCCTCTGAGCTGTGTTGGCTTCAGGAGGGGTTGGGAGTGCTCAGCATCTGACAGGGTGGGAATCAGAAGGTACAGGAAGGGCTCTGTTTCTGGCTGTGCTTTCCCCTTACGTAGATATCACAACCTCTGCAACACCCCCAGGCTGAACCATGAACTGATTATCAACTCTAGCTGTAAAAAGGTGGGGACAAGCTGAGCCTGATACTTATATTTGCACATTTTTGGCCGACATGCTCTTTCCTTCTTTCATTACTTGAGGGCTCCAGAGGAGCATATGCTTATGCAGCATAAATGACTTTCCAAACAGAAAGGACATTCTGAACTGGAGCCTTGAAACAGGGAAAATCTGAGGTTTGCTGTGTTCATCTCAGCAAGAGAAGGACATTGCCCTTCCTTGGTGCTGCAGCCACACTGTTAGGGCAGTGAGCTGTTGGCCTCGAGGGCAGGATCCTGGTGGCACACTTGAGGCATTCAGGGTGTGGGATGGCTGCCGAGGCACAGCTCTGAGTGTATATGCAACTGTGAACAGGGATGCGTCCCTGCACTCCCCTGTCTTCCATTCTTCAGGGCACTGGACCATTACAGAAAATTGTGACACTGTGGTGAAATTATCCTGATTTACCATTTTGTTGGGCTGAGAGCTGCCTTGGTGCTTAGGTGACTTCTTCCATGCTAATAATGAAATGCAGGACGCTTTATGCCTTCTCATTTATAGTAAATAGAGTCATAAAAACTTTGTAAGTGCAGCTTAATGTTAAAACTCACCCCAGCCCTTCCTTGTCTTTTGCCCATGCAGACTGTTACTTTCGGTCATCCTAGGAACCAGAGAGGAGCAAACTACAGAACACTGTGTCCCCGTTATCAGATGTTAAAGCAATGCCTTTTTAGCACTTACATATGGTAATTGTATTCTGTATTAATTCTGTTGAAATTTGGTACAGCCAAACTGACCTGGGCAATCTAATTTGGTCATAAGCATTCGTTAAATTGGGCAGCAAATCAGATAGTATAAAAAATAGATGAAAATCTAACACTGATTTGAAAACATAAATAGCCCTTCTTTTACTCCAGTCACCCTGGTGTTTAAGGATCTCAGTTAGTTGTCTTGCAATGTTTTACAGCTGAGGAAGTAAAGTTTGGGTAAAAATAAGTGATTTGCTCAGAAAGTCTATGGCTGAAAAGGAAAAATGAACCCAAAGCCTTTAAATACCAGGCTGCTGACCCTGCCACATCTCCGTTCAGCCCCTGCTGTTCACAGGCTGATGAAAATGACTGGATTTTAAAAACAATTTGATTAATAATTATTGGATTTTCTTTGTTTATATAACAGCTTTACAATGCATTAGGAAATAGACTTTAGCACATGGTTTAAAAATAATTAAACTTGGCAGAGCTGTCTCTCAATATTGCTTCTTCCATTAAATCTTAGTGGAGAGATGGAAAAAACAGGAGCTTTTAGGAGAATTGTAGAAGGTGCATCTTTGCTAAGCGCAGATTCCGGAGGCTCTTGTGTGTTCGTTTACATCTACTTCACATAAATTCTCTTTATTCCTACTTCTAGTTCTCCTAAAGGATTTGGATTGAATGCTCCTTGTCTGTTTTGGAATAGTAAAGAGCTGCTGTAGCAGATGATACGTTGAATTCATTGGCCTCGTCCTTCAGTGAGTGACACTCCTTCAACTGGCATTATTCCACTGGGCTTGCTTCACCTCTCTTACCTGCATGAAACACGAGCAGATCTATTTAACGTCAGTGAAATTACACAGGTGTAAAGAGAGACAGGGAGATTATTCACCGTGTATTATCTGAGACTGGAGAGTGTCTTTGGCAGATGTTTGCTGTACATATACAGATGTTAAAAAAGTGTTAATCTAAGGCTTGTTTCTCGATATCAAGGTACAAAGAGGTACTGTGAATGAATGAACAAGGTGGAGGCTCATAAGAAGAAATGAACACAGTTACATGATAAATTGGACATGCTGCATTTAGCGTGCCTGTGGAATTTTATGCAGGAATGCAGTATTTACCTGAAGAAGCCAGACTACGTACTCAACTAAATGCAATGAGACCGATAGTGTGAAAAACACTACGTGAGCCTGTGTGTTAGCCTGGGGTTTAAAAGATGAAATGTAGGTGTAAAAAAACCTGTGAAAATCAAATGACAAAATCCCCATGCACCAGAAGAGATGATGATGTACAGGTTAACACCTGATATTTTGGGGGAGTCTGTAAAGAATTCTTCAGACTTAAGCGACTTGTAAAAACAACAGCATGATTCCAAAAATCTTCGCTTGCAGCTGACTGGAGAGTTTGGGAGCTGAGATGTCCTTTATGATGATGGCTTGGTTTTGCTCTGCGTGAACTTGCATAGGTGAGGATTGTTTCAGCAATGAGTGGAGGCTCCTGGGTGAGGCAGGGCTGGCTGTAGTCTTGGTAGCTGTGGGGATTCATCCTTCTCCACTTGGACCTGCCATCTATGTGTGGGCATGCACGTGAAGTAGTCCCTTTATGGACTCTTCCTCCTTAGTATTATCTGCTGTTTATAAGAGATCGTTTTCCTGTAGCTCCTTACTGCAGCTGCCTCTAGTACTGTCTGCAGTATCGGATCTGCAGCAGCATGTGGGGCTTAATTAGGAAATAGCCAAACTACCAAATACGTGGGAGTCTTAGACAAGCAGCTTCTGTTTGTAAAAGCTGATCAGCACCTGCTACTCATGTAACAGTGATACTCAGAGCATATTTGGATTAGCAGGTCCCAATTCAAGCAGAGGAGCAATGCAGTTCATCTCCAGGATTTGCATTTATTTATGTCAGGTGGGATTATGGGCTGCTGTACATTCTGCTGGTCTGTCTGGTAGCTGGCACCAAGTTACCCAGGCACGAGAGCTGGATACTTCTCATGCCTCCTCTTACGACTGGTCTCAGTGACTATGTCTTTGAGGGTCTGTTTTTGACTAGTCTGTCTTTGGCTTACCTTGTCACGCAGTCACAGAAATGTAATTAATAGCACAGCTTTTATGATGTTTGTTTAACAGCTTTGGTTTAATTTTGTTTACTTGTGCGAAGCGCAGGTTTTTGTTATGCAAAGCCAAAGCAGTTTCTAATGAAAGTTATTGAAAAGTACAAAGAAAAGTACAAAGAAGTCTGTAAAGAAAAAATAAGACAGCAGTTTCAAGGTTGCAGTGACCCCAGGCACGGAAAACTGAGGACATAGAAATGGGAGGCAGCAGTGGATAGTACCCGTCTGTCTTCTGCTCATCCCACGGTCCCAAGGCACGTGCTGCATATTTGGCTGCCATATTTGCAATTATACCCTTGAAATAATGTCTGATAAAATCTGAGCCATACTGCTGACCGTTCATATTAGCCTTCCCTTGAGGCTGGACTGCTGCAGTCCTGGACAACGGGTGGGATGCAGGTGGCTCGGGGATGGTTACACGTGGCCGGACAGCCTGCGCCTTCCCCTGCGCTCTCTGCCCACAAAGGCAAGAAGCAGCAGAGCTGGGTTAAGCCCCGATCCGTAAGGTGGGCTGTGTGGTAGCCTGATATCAGCTCAGAAGGCATGACAATTGTTAAAATGTAAGATGTAGCCACATACCTGAAGCTTTGAAGGAAGCGTCAGAGGTTGCGGGTGAACAGGGTGTGAAGAGCGGCTTGAGGAGTTCTGGGTGGATGTGGATGTGTGCAGCGGTGTCTCTGCTCTTAACAGGATTCTTGATAAGTGACAGTTACATCAGCCTGGAGTCCTTACACACGTTGCCTAGTGGCCAGTATGTGGGCCAGACTTCTGAAGACTCATTGTTAATCTAGATTAGCATTGATCTTCGCAGAGCTTCTCACAGCTGCTAAGAAATGCAAGGATGGGTCAGAGCGCAGCTATATGGATATACATGCTGGGTATATATTAGGACATAATAAGCTTCCAAGGGAGTTCTTAATTTGGGTACAGACTTATAGTCTTTACAATTAGCATGCATAATTTTGCATTTCTGATGGCAGTAACAAAGCCAGTGTTGCCTTCTCCTCTCAGTAACTTCAAAGGCATTGTCTTGATGTAAGAAATGATGTCCTAAAGCTGTCACCAGAAAGAGAAGCTGTGCTACTGCGACTGTCAGGCCACCCACTTAACCAACTGCATGGTGAATGAGCAGCCAAGCTCTCTGAAACGGTTCATGAGAGCTTTGAGGTTGCCAAATGCCAGCCAGCATTTATTGTCATTGGCATACAACATAGTATTCCCACAGTGAATACTGCACCGATCTTCCAAATCAGAGCATGCTTCCCTAAAATATCAGGACCCAAAGATATACCTTGGGCCCAGATCATAGGCTGTACTACTTAAGAGAGAATAAACGTACGTGTCCCAGGAGGAAAAGTAGTAATTGGCGGAAGAAACGAGAATAGTAACAGAGACAGAAAATTTGGAGTTCCCTTGGGTAATCCTGCCAGACCTTGGACGTAAGACTGGCATGGGTCATGGGTAACATTTAAAAACATTTGGCATCTTAATGTGCTTGGGTGCTTTCATAAATCTCAGCAGACATTTTAAATTGCTGTAGTGTTTTTGTAAATCTGATTGCAAGTCGTCTTTGAAAACAAGGCTTAAAAACCCAAGCGAGTTAGTCTTTTAGAAAATTTAACTGTACAAGGAGAGTAATTAGCATGTGGTTGTGCAACTGCAGCGGGTGCAGCTGTAGCCTTTGAGCCTAGCTAGAGCTATCCAGGACAATTCCCTGCACAGAGCTGGGGTGGCCTGAGCTGTCTACAGCAAAGTTCAAGACTGCAGTCCACTGCCTGTGCTAAGGGTGCAGTACTGGTTACCAGTCTCAAGCTACACATTCTGTATAGAAACCCATCATCTCAATGCTGCAGTGCCACATCAAATTATGAATATTTGAATGTCCTCCTGGAGACTGGCTGAGGTCACCCTATGCTCAGCAGGTGCTGCTGAAGATGATCTAGATTTCCTCCAGAAGGGAATGAAGCTGTGGCACATCACACAGGAGCATCACTTATGTTTGGCATTTGGGATAAAAATTAATGTTCTACAATTACAGTGTCGGATGGCTGGCAGCAGTTTTACCAGACAAATACCACGTGTCTTTCCCAGAAGGATTCAATCTTTAATATTGTTTTGATGCTGGAGGCTTTTCCAATTTCTGTTTATTAGAAATGACTTATCTGTGTTGGACGTGCTGCCTTTAACCCAGTACAGCTGGTGCCACCTACAGCACTGTGGAAAAATCATGGCTGCAGCATTTTGCTTCGGTGGAGATGCTGTATGGCTGAAGCAAACTGTCCCCTTGCCGAAATTAAGCTTTTGAAGGGCTAAATAGTGTGTTAGCTCTTCCTCTGCTTTGCATGCTTTGAGGCTGTTTTTAAATAGTTTCACTTTTCCACCCTCAAAGCATGGAAATCTATTGTTGAGACTGCAGGGAAATGCTGAGAGTCAAGCGATACAGGTGGAAAGCCCGTGGAAGGGAAAGCCAAAGCGCAGCCGTGAGGTGCTAGGCTGCACCGGTCCAGAGCCGAGCTGAGGAGGGGGACACCCGCCAAGCTTCACTGCTTTCTACCTTTGTGTTATTACCTTTTTTAAACCTGAATCACCAACTGCAGTTTAGGTTCCTGTTAAGAAGTTAGACTGGTGATGAAATGTAGGGTTTGTTTTTGTTTTTTTTTTTGGGGGGGGGCAGTCTTGTTCATTTGCAGCACATGTACAAAGCCAGGTGCCCTGAATCCTGGCAGGTTCTATTATTTGGAAAAGATTTCTGCCTAAACAGCAAGAGGCCAGTTTTAATCAGCATCGTCATGCCCAGCCTTCCTTCAGAGCAGAGAATGGGGAGCGGCTGTTTGCTCTGTCTTCACGTATTCGAGCCACTGCTTTTTCTTTTGTGAAACCTCAGTGGAGCCGTGATGTTTCTCTGTTTCAGGGGAATCTTGCCTGTCGCTCTGTGGAAAGGGCAAGTGTGGAGTGACTGGATTCACTGCTATTTCACAAGGATATACATAACATACAAGGTGTAATACATGAGTGGCAAATCTGACTGTGCTGAATGTTCATGTAAATGCAGTGATACACTTGATTCTTCGTCTAAGGGCTTTAACTGGGCAGCTCAGGCATTCTTCTATTGCATTTTATGGGGCAGACGAGACAAGCGAGCAGTCATGTGAGATCATAAGTCACCCTCCTGAAATGCTCTAACAAGAGTTTAATGTTTATTCTTCCTGGAGGAGTGACTTTAGTAACTGAAAAATCAAGAACAATACAGAGGTGAGGTCAGTTTTGGAAGAAATGGGTCACAGTAATTCATAATTACAAAATAACTCCTATTAGCTGATCGTCCACCTCCAAGGGCTCTGTTTTTGCCCACCCACATGGTGGTCCAGCAGCTTTGCTGTGGTTTGGGATGTGCTGCTTAGTAAGTGCCAACCAGCCTGACACCCTTTGCAGATTCAGGCCATGGTTTCCTAACTGGCTACCAAAAAAATCCAGAGTGAAATTTTCAACAATCTTGTAGCCCCTTAGAAGACTACACGTTTTCATGTGTTCGTGCCTTCTGGATGCACAAATCCCATCAGTCCTGAGCTGGCCTGAGGCTCTGCTGCAGCCAGAGCGGTGGCTGTGCCTTGCGGTGGCTCTTAGGGGTGCCTGGAGCCATCAAGATGCAGTTGTCCCTTGACAGATGTGTGTGGGATGTCTGTCCCCACATCGTCCGTCTGTCCTGACGGCGGTACTGCCTAGCCGAGCAGGCTCAGCCTCAGCTCAGACAAGCTTTCTTATGCCGTGATCGTACCTCCTGATGGCACTGCAGACATACTTTCAGAAATCCCAAACGATTCCCTCCTTAGACCTATATTTCAAGCTCTTATTTAATATTGCCCCGTTTTCAGAGGTTTTAAGGAAGGTGGCGGTGCTTTATTGATATTGGTTTGTTGTTTTGAGGCAGTGGTGGTATTTTATTTTGATTTCAACAGCACACCCATTAGGATTTGGAGAGGTGGTAATATTCCCTGGAAACAGAAGAGGGCAGCTGCTTTTTGAGAAATGAAGAGTGCATTGACTATTTTTGAGAATGAAATAGCAGTCACTCAGATCTAGACGGAAGGGCTTTTTTTTTTTTTTTCCTTCCCCATGAATGAATAAAAATAGCGCAGTATTCCAGGGCCTGCGCTAGTGTAATTAGTGTATAAAATAGCTGGACCCCCATCACCTTTCACAGAGTCCCTGGGCTTCATCTGGCAAAATTAGATTCCTTGCAATTTTATTGCAATGTAATTAAAAAGTAACCAAGGGAATACAGAGCTGTCTTCAGAGATGTTCAACATCAGACAGAATAAAAAGCATTCGGCAGCTCACTAGATTAATAGCCAGTTTCTTTGTTCACTGCCTAAACAGAAAAAAACCCAAACTGCTGTGAATTGTCACTCTGTATGTGTGGAAAAATATTCCGTTAAATGTTATTCAAACTTCCAAATGTATATTTTTTTTTAATAGAAAGATGTTTTCAATTTGTATTTAACAACAAATGCATAAATTCCAAACCAGAACATCCTTCTGCGTAAAATCTTTCGCGATGATCCAAAATAAGGCATTTTGTGACTTCCTAATTTTTCAAGCTTCAGTTTCCAATGAAAACGATGACACGGGTTTGACAGGAGTTTACCGTGACATCATGTCCATCCAAATCTTTATTCCTTGGCAAATACTTCGCCGAAACCTCTGCGGCTGCCCTGGTGAGCAGCCCCAGAGCAGCACTCTCAGGCAGCAGCACCAGCCTGCCTCCCGAAAAGCCCGTGTCCCAATTGTTCAGTGTGTTCAGGCCGCACGTAGGCAGCGTGGCCTTGTAGCACGAGGCGGCAAATTTTTGCATAAGAAATTTCCCATAGCTGGATTTCCACACAATGCCCATTCCCCATCCAACCTGCACCCCCACCCCCACCCCACCCAGGTCCCCATGGTGGGGGCTGTGCTGGGAGCATGGCTAGATCCAGGGCCAGAAGCCTGGGTATATACTAAAAGCCAAAAAAATGCCACTGGTTCCTGTGGCAGCATAGATCCTTACCTGTGCTTCTTAACGAGAGAGGCAGTTAGTCCCCATTCCCCACCGGACTAAACCGTGGCTGGGGGGAGGGTGGAGCGGGGTCCCTGGGGGGTGCCACCGCTGCTAGCAGGGTGAAGTGACAAGCGAGAGGTGGTGCAGCTATCGGCTGAAGTTGAGGAAGGCAAAATACCCGCGTGGGGCTTACACCTCCCAGTGCCTTCGCTGGGCCAGTCGATAGGTAATTTGGAACGCAGTGACTCCTTCCAGAACCTTCCCAGTGCCACTGTGCCTTTCTGGCTCTGAAAACAAATGGGGATTTTTGTATTTGGCTCCAGTGAGGAGCATGTGAAAAGCAAATTGTCATTTTTTATTTTTTTTAAATAGCTCCAAGGCAGAACCAATTAGAGACCCTCCATAATGAAACAGTACTGACTGAAAGGGTAACCCAAAAAGACTACTCTTCTGATGCAGAAAATAATGAGGGCTGCCCTAAACTTTTAATCAGGAGCTCAACTTTTATTTGCAGCTCCTGACAAGGATAGCATCCCTTAATAACACTTCTGACAGTTCCAAACTCCTGAAATTAATATGAGAGCAACAAGAATTTAATGGAAGTGCTAATTACAGATGCTGGAATTATTCTGCTGCAATTCAAAACCTCTGATGTGGAGAAACTCTTAGCACGGATGGGCTGTCATCTAATTTCTACAAAGTTTTGCTGTGAAAGGTGACCCTGGCTTTACACACCTTCATTCTGCAAGATGTGGGCATCCTTCCCTCACATTGACTTCCACACCTTGCAAAGAATTAGGATGCAAGCAATTAATTCCTCTTGCTCTGGAGACTGTACTACTCATACCCCTCATGTGTGCTGTTCCCTCTATTTCCCCTCTCATGATTAGTGATAATGTCCTGGACTAGCGGGCTTGCATCCAGGCTTTTTCCAAAACCGCTGACTGATGATGCAGGTGGATTAAACCCAGATGGCTGTAGCAGTTTGTACCTAGGTTGGCACCTCTGCAGAAAAATCAGCTGAACCACAAGTGAAACAGGTCCTGCTTCGCTGTGCTTTAGAGACTAATTTATGGGGACAAGCTGGTAGCAACAATTCAGTGCTGCTTCATGTGGTTCTTCAGGTACTGGTGGTGCAAGGGATGGAGGTGGAGGCCAGGCAGCCTCTAGAAGATGTGAGAGAAGGAACGATTCAGGGAAGGTCCCACCGCAGTCTTTAATCCACCCTTACTCCTGAGTGAGCATCCCCAAAACCACAGATCTTTGGAAAAGTGATTTGACATTATCAGTGGACCTACTCATGCCTTGCTCCAGAGCTCCCTTTCACCCTGGGCTTCCTCCAAAGCCCACAGAGGTGCATGGGGACACTGCCAGGTCCCCGGGGTCCCAGTGGGTTGTGGGAGGTGGCCCCCCCCCGGCAGAGCAGATGGCCAGCCCCTGGTGCACACTGTGACACACAACCTGGCTCCTTGTAGCCTTCGTAGCCGTGCCGTAAGGTTGCTGCTCTCCTGATCAGATGCTCTATACACCCAGAAGATCCCTGCCATCATGTTTCCAGATGTGAGCGGGTTTTTGGAGGCTGGCTACATGGCCACACTGCCCTCCTTGCATATCCTGAAAATGCACCGTCATCTGGCTTGGGAGAACCAGAGCTGAGTTTGAAGGCTTTAAAGGCAGAGCTTCCATTTCCAGCTGCTAGACAGACATTGAAGGAAGCCACAGACTGAGGGACTTCTCCATGGATCTTCTCCAAAAAGCGAGCAGCTTCTGATCTGTGCGACTTTTTTCCCGTCTCCCTTACAGCCAGCTGTGAAACCTGAACTTGATATTAATTCCAACTGTTGAATGGCGTTAGATGATTCATCTCTTCTATTAATACAAAAAGTAATACCGTTTTCTGCTTTGCGCATAATGCCTTTTGAGAAATAGATGAAGACATAAGGGACATCGAAGAATTATTTAATCTAAGCTTTTTTCTTCAGTCCTGCATTTTGTCGCTTTATTGAATGATTGCCCTCCGGCTCCTGCCCTTCCATAGTTACTCTGGAGACGGTGCGCAAAGGCAGGAGCCATCTCGTCCTGCTTCAGTGCCCCTCTCCTAAGGGAGGGGTGTGCATCTTTTATCAAAAAGTAATAAATGTCCCTTGGTATAACAGAGCGAAGAAAAGGAGGGGAAAAACAACAAGCCGGTTTCACTATGCTCTGTTAATAAGCCAAAGCAACTATCATAAAAATGCCAGCACAAACATTGAAAATCGAAGTATAGTCTCAATGATTGGGCTGAAAGATCTCGTTTGACCAAAGAGGTGGCTTAGAGATTTTCCACCCTATCTGGTCAATGCTGGCAGTCATGTGCATAAATACAAATGTTCCTGGGAAACATTGCAATGAATCAGTGTGCTCTGTGGCAATAAAGATGGAGAAGTTTTTATCATTGTGGTAATACTTGGCAAGTGACGTGGATTTTGCAGCTGAAAGATGATGGCCAATTTTATGGATTTTTGAGCTCATCAAGTTGTGAAGACCTTGATAGGGTGCAATTTGAACACCCCTTTCCTCCTCCCCTTCCCCTCTGCTGTGGCAAAGATCAATTGATGGAAGTAAAAATGAGAGTGAAGAGAAATCTTATGGCATTAAATTTCAGGGAAGGATATTTGTAAACCCAATACTTGGTTTCAAATATCAGTGTAAAATCATATTCTTTCTACACCTCCCTGAAATTGTGGACCACATACTCCTGTGAACGCTCTCAACCACACTTAAAGACAACAAGCTTCCCATGCTGCCGGAGCCACATGCCGCGGACCCCCCCATGTGCCCATCTTCCCCAGCGCAGACAGGTGGGGGGTGCCCCTGCCAGGACCCATCAGCTGCACTGTACGTCCTCGTCAACGTGCCTCCAGCCCCAAATTACAAAACTTGTTTCCAAGGGAGAGACTCGGCTCTTCCACCGCTCATCACCCTGCTCCTCTCGTGGAGGCAGGGGCTCTGCCAGGCCAGCAGGGCTGGCTGCTGCTTGGCTTCAACCGTTCCAAAGCCATGGCTCCAGGTATGTACGTGGCTTCTGTGAAGAACTACGTATTCATACTGTTTTCTCTTGCTCCCCTTTTTCTTCTTTTTTTTTTTTTTTTTTTTTCTACATCTGACAGTAGTTTCGTGCTGTCTGTTGAGTGCAAGTTCGCCAGGCTGTGACCTTCTTTTACATTATATTTGCAAAGCACCTGCCATGGTGGTCCCCACCCCCCCAGGAGATGGGAGGGGAAGGGGACCCTGTTTCCTTCACTTTTCTCACTTCATGGAAGCTCAGTCTTTTCCTCCCGCTGGGTGTTGAAGCATTAGGTAGTACTATCAGAGGAGGGCTGACCCCAGCTCACACTAAAGCTACTAAAAGTAAAGAATGTTTTACTAAATTCTTTACCAAAAATAATCTTGGGTGCTGCGAGTGGGGGGAGAATGACATTTTACATAAGCATCTTAAAATGCCAGCTACCCATATAACTTAGTGGTAGGTGGCCTCCTAACAAATCCATACTTGTTTACTGGGGTTTGTAAGTGCTATAATAACAACGGTAAATGATACAGAAAGAAATTAGTTAAATTCCCAGGACTGAGAACAGAAGGTCCTTTCTCCTGGAGTGCAGTTCTTGCTGCTGTTAAGTTTACCAAAGAGGAAGCTGCATTTTTCTCAGCACATTATTATTGTGATTATTCCCCCAGCACTGACAGCACCCTCGATACTTTCTCATTGTTTAGTAGATGTGCAAGAGCCTGGGCTGTCTCCCGTTAAAGTCAATAACTATCTTCCTTAATTAGCGTTCAAATTACGATCAGTCTCTTAACATTACTATCAATTAGGTGCAGCACAGCCAGGCTCCATTGTGCATGTGGATTCTTCGAGGTGAGCCAAGTGGGGTCCTGAGTGGGAGCCAGACCCCGGGGGGTTCGGTTGCATCTGCTGATGATCACAGGCTCACTGAAATGCTGGAGGAGGAGGAGGAGGAGAAGGAGGAGGAAGAGGAGGAGGCTCTTCTGAAATAACAGACCCAGCACAGCTAATTTAATTGCCCTGTCCAACCAAATGAATGACTTGAAAGTGTCAGAAATTTAATTGTATTCACAAAAAAGGGTGTATTTCCTCCTTTTCCCTCTGTGCTGGATCGCCGAGGGCTGTAAGTGACCTTGGCATGTGGTGACCTTTCACCAAGAGCTGGGCTGGGGCCCAGAAATTAAGACATGCAGGTTTCTAAGGCCAATTACAGCACATGGGAGCCGATGATAACTGGCTCGGATGCTGCAGCCTGGAAAGCCGGCATGTAACAGCGCCAGGTTTACTCTGCTCCGAGTGCAGTACATCAAGGAATTGATGTCGATGTTGAGGAGGTACAAAGGGAGTTTGCAATGATTGATGTGTCAGCGTGACTCCTCCAAAGTACCCGCCAAGTGGGATGTGGGACGGTGCAATGCAGGTACTGGGGACCGCAGCCTGTGTTTGCAGTGCAAGATTATTTATTCAGATTGGGATCAGAAGTATTTGCAGTACTTCAGTCAAAAAAAAGAAAAAAAGAAAAAAAAGAAAAAAAGGAAAGAAGGAATGTGCTTTGATGAAGTTAAAGCACAGAACAAACCTGGTTCCCTGCTGACTGTACCAAGGTTTGCTGAAAATTAGCTCCTCAGCACATGGTGATATTTGCTAGCAAAACAGACCAAATGATCTAATCCAAAGCACATGGGGCTGTTATAAACCTCCTATGCCTTAGAATCAAAAATTACCTAGCACTGGCAATTTTCTCATAACACCCCTCCCCAGTCTAATACACATTATTCTCTGGAAATGTCTGTTTTCATCTGTGAAAACTCAGGGTGCCACCTCTTTTTCTCTGACCCCAAAGCCTGTGTTACATTTGCAGTATTTAAACTCCTGCCATTTTATTAGACTATTATGTTTCACAGCAATGTGGTACATTTAAATTAACTCTGTATATTACAGAAGAAACCAAGGCAGACAGAAACCTGCGCTTTGCCGTGGGTCCCATAGATCCACGTGGGAACGAGGGCTATTTCCACTCACATCCCAGACCTTTATACTTCACCTCCTCTCTCCGTTGCACTTATCCGAGTTGCTAGAAGGCCCTCTTGCCAAGGATAGCCAAGTTGTCCGTGTGGAGGAGTGACCTTTTCGTCTATAATTTTTGCTTGCTTGGATGCCGTGAGCATCTGGAAGAAGGAGTGCGGCTAGTGCCACACTGCCAGAGGGTTTTTGAGGACTGCCAGCAGCTGGTCCATGGGGGTAAGACAAGCAGCTCCAGACCAGAATGACACTATTAGCATTAACTGAAAGACAGAATTATCTAAAGGAGATGGAGGGTGCCTGTGTTGCTTCTGGAGAGGGCACCCAGCCTTACTTATTAACTTCTTTGCTGCACATTGAAGGACGAGCCCCAGCCACCCCAGCACAGCTAGTTTAATTGCCCTGTCCAACCAAAGGAATGACTTGAAAGTGTCAGAAATTTAATTGTCTCCACAAAAAAAGGGTGTCTTTCCTCCTTTTCCCTCTGTGCTGGATCGCTGAGGGCTGTAAGTGACCTTGGCATGTGGTGAACTTTCACCAAGAGTGAAAACATTGGTAAGTATTGACGGAACCAGGATTTTCCCACAGGGTGGAGGATGTGAGTGGCCACAAAATACTAGTGTGGTGCCCAGGCACCCCTTGACCTGGATATTTAGCTGGGACTGCCTGCCAGAGCAGGAGATGGGGATTTGGAGGCAGGAACGGGGACAGATGGAGCATCCCCCCACCTCTCTGCCATCTTCTTTATTCATTTACATCTCACAAGCAGACTTAATTTATCTAGATATGCCAGTCCAAAGAAACTTTGGTTTCTTCTCTTAACTGCTGCGATAATCTCACCTCTGCTGCCTTTTGAAAATAGAAAAAGCTGTGCAGCTAAAATGGCCCATTTTGATGAGTATCACCTTCGTGCTTTTTCAGCTCTTCCTTTGCCTCACATCATAGAAAACTTCAGAATTTCACCTCAGCACCTGAAGCACTGATTTCAATTTACATTAATTTCAGGCAGCACAAAGTAATTCCCTAATAGCTGAGAGCATTGTTAATGCTACTTTTTTTTTTTTTTTTTTAGGTAAAGAATGAAGAAAAGAGTCTAAAAAAATTCCATATATTGTACATAATAACAATTTGCAGTGAAGCAAATACCCTTAATGTCCCAGTGAAAGTTCTTCCAATAAAATATATACAGTTCCCTTTGGCTGTTAATTCTTGTTTCACACATTTTATCTGCTGAGCTTTTCAATTTTCTGAGCAAGATGAGAAGAATGAGATCTTGTGCTCCATGCTCAGGAGCAGTCTCAGCGAAGGGAAGAGTTTTCTCTTTAACCTTGGTGCGATTCTCCTGTTGCAGGTAACGGTGAGAAGGGAAACCCTCACCATGATTAGAGTTTCCCAGTTACATCGCAAGGTTTGGTGGGGAGTCTCCTGAGGAGAACTTCAAAACCCGATCACTTAAAACCTAATCCTGAGATCACCTCTTAGAACTGGTTTTAACCTTTAGCTGCAGCCCAGCGCTGCCACGTGTGTATATATATATGACGTTGTACATTGCA
>JAVJGJ010000003.1:21077682-21095429 GCA_035590215.1 Microhierax caerulescens
AGATGGAGACAGTTTATCTCTGACAAACTTTTTGGTTTCCAAGAGATCCTGTCAGACCACAATTCTCAAAGAAGATGCTGACACAGCTAATCTGCAGCTCCCAGGGCCCGGGACGTGCTGTGGGGAGCCCAGCCTGGCTCAGGTGCTGGGGGGCAGCCCCTACACCCATCTCTGCAGCAGAGGTTTATGTGAAGCAGAGAAGGAAGGTGGTGGGATTGGCTTGGGCTGGAAGCTCAGCCGAGTCCCAGCCTGCTCTTTATGGGTACCCCATAGGCCTTTCATCACCCAGTTTTAATTTGGCCTCGTGGTTACTTATTTCTTGAGGGGCAGAGCTGGCTGCTGGTGTTCACCTTGAATGGCAGCACAAATCCCGTGCCATGTTGCAACTGTTTGGGAACGGTTGCCCAACTTGTACTTTTGCATCCATCTTTCGGGGGAAAAAAACCAAAACAAAACATCAACCAACCAAAACAGTAGTTTCATTATTTAGAAGAATATTTCAAGAATTTATATTTCCAAGCAACCCTTTTTCTACTATCTATTATTTTGGTTTTGGAGGATAATGTTTTGAAAACTTGCTTTTCCCCTAAGGACCCATGTTGGGCACTGCCTCACACTGGCCGTTGATCGGATCTGGAAGACTAGCCCTTGCACGGGTCCCTGTGCCGTGCTGCCTGGCTCAGCTGGGTGGAAACCCCCGTTACAGGTCCCTCACAACTGGCCCTGCTCGGTGGCTCACTGGCAGTGATGTGGCAGATGCAAACACAGCTGGAGCGTGGAGGCTGAGGGGGGATGCTGCTATGAGGGGTACCAGCCCAGCACGATGCCTTGGCGCAGGCTGGTGGGTGCAGCCCAGACAACTCAGCTGTTTGGCAAATGTTTCCCCACTTCTGCAGGGCTACCGGTTGTTCAGGAGCTGAGTTTGCAAAATGGCTTTAGAGCCTTCAAAAATGCTGGCTGTAACATATCCCTGCTCCTCTGGGCTCTTCAGAATCCTGAGTTTTGCACGTGTCCGCTATTGCAAAGGTGGTTCCGTGGGGTGGAATGGACCCGTAGCTGTCCAGTTAACTGGGTTGGCTCTGCTGTGTGAGCTGGCCATGGCAGCCCACGCTTGGAAACACTCACAAAAGGCACATCTCCAGAAAGACATGGTTGAATTTGTGACTACAAGGACACAAGCTCAGCATCTGGCTTGAAAATGTGCCTCTAAGAGAAATCAGTGTTACCCATTGCCTAAGCACAACGTGCCTCAGTTTCCCCTCCTGCACACGCCAGCTCAGCATCCTGGCAGGCCCTGGGACATGCTGCTCTGCCCCTCACAGCACCCAGATCCAGCCCTTGCTGGCTCTGCTGGGACCCACAGGTAGTTGGAACAGCCCAGTTCTTCAGCTTTCAAACCCAAAACATTGCCCAGACTTTGAGCACTTTCCCTGCTGAGCTGTTACTGCTGCAGGCTTTGCTCCGTGCCAAAACTAATTGCCCTTGACAAAGCCAAGTGCAAGTTCTTCAGGTCTCCAAGTCTCTGGGACTGGATACGGTGGGCATTTCCCTGGTGTCTCTGCTGTGCTTTTGCTTTGTAATTCCCACATCCCCAGAGACTGCAACTTTCCAAATTCTTCCCTTGTGGCTGATTGCAGAGTTGTGTGTGCTGGGGTGTTTGGAGTGTGAAATATCTGCTCTGAGTGCAGTGGCTGGAGCATGGAATTTATTGCTCTATGCGACAGTCTGGTTTGTGGTGTCTCTCAACATGACAGTTCAGGTTAGTGCAAATGCCACTGGTGGGTGATATCTTGTTTTGATACCAAAATGATGTTTGATTTGTTTATAATAGAAAATGAAAGTAGGAAATATGTTGCTTTGAATTTCAAACAGAAAATCCTCATCTGAAGAGGTCAAATGTCCTTTTTTTGTGTATTAAGATAAAATGTTACTGATGCTGTCGCAGTTTGCCTGCAAAAATTGTGGAATAAGAAATACTGTGACCTGATAGAAAAATATTTTGCTGAAAAATCAGTTATCCTGCTTCTGTGGGTTATCTCGGACACCTGTAGAAAGGCATATTACTGGGGGAGCCTTGAAATGTTTGCACATGAAGATGCAGCTGCTGCTGCCCTGCCTGAGTGGTCCAGGCCAAGGTCAAGGGTGCAATCCTGCACAACAGTATGTGGCACCTGAAGGAGGTGGGGGCCAGTGCTGCTGGGTTGCTTGCTGCCATGCTGCTGTCTGTTTGCTCATTCTTGGGATGTGACCAGACCTTCCTCTGGGCCTGAGCTTTTATAACTCTGATTCCACATGGGAAAACTCCCACTGCCAAATCCCTCCTCAGAGCTCTCCTTTGGGACACTGAGGGGTTTTTTTCTAACTGTGCAAGAGCCATGCATGTATCAATATGCAGAAGCTTGGTTTCATCTGGTCCAAGCCACTGAACTTGCTCAGTAGTGTTGTCCCCGCTGGTGCCCAGGGTGGAGGTGATGTGCTGGCTGTGGGAGGCACTGGTGTGGCTCAGTTATCAACTGGGTTGCCTGACCCCAGCTCTCAATCTTCTTGCTCACAAATTCTCAGTCCAGCCCGGCAGAGCTGGAGTTTATAGCTGCCGGTGTTTGCTTAGATAACCAAGGATAGAGAGGATGCTGTTATCGGTGCTTGTCCCTTACAAGGCATGGGCAGACTCGTGCTGACTGCTGCTGGCAGGTACACAATTAACCTTGCTAATCAGCAGCTCTCTGAGGAAGGAACAGTATTGCTTCTGCAGGGAATTAATTTTTTTTTTTACTTGAGGTTGATTGAGATTCATGTACTTCAATATCTTGGCATTCCCCTGCTAAAAGTGTCAGGCCTGGCTGGAGCAGGAGGAATTTTTCCTCTGCCAGATCAAGGCAGAATTGCTCTGTGCAAGCTGGTATCTCCTGGCAAACCTGACCTGGGCTGGGAGCTGCTGGAATGCTTAATAACATTTAAGGAAATACAGGGAAAGGAAGAGAAGGAGTCTAAATCTATAGGGAAAAGCATGAAGTGAACTAAATTAGCAGAGAGAAAAATAGAATTCAAAGTGGGTTTTTTTGTGGAGCTTGGGAGATTGGTTGAGATTGGTCCCATGCCCCAGTCTAATGTGGCTCCTGCTAACACGTGGTAATTTAAAACTCAAAGATAAACTGAGTTGGAGAGGGTGCCTGTCCCAAATGCAGAGCAGGCTGGAAAAGCCTGGACTCCAGTTACTGCCAAAGGTGGTGTGTGAAGGGTGGGTGCTGCCTGGTGAACTCCTTGGCAGGACCCAGCTCTGGGGTGCACCCACTGGCCTGGCAGCAGGAGAGTGGCTGGGCTTTGGTGGGTGTTGTAGCAGTCTTTAAAAGTAAAATTTGGCCCAAACCATGGATGTATTAAACTCTAAACTTCTCAACACTCATTTTTCCAGAAAACACCCTGCAGAAGGAACTTTTTCTAGGTGCATTGTGATCAGTTGCAAACCCCTTCTGCAAGACAGACCTACATTTTGCTAACTTGAGTTGCCTTCCAGAAATGACAGTGCATGCCCAAACTTGTGCAAGAAGAACATTCCACCCATAAGCACAAGCATATGCATTTACAGGTTATATTTATGCAAGGAAATGCACTATATTTTTTAAATGCTGTCCTTGTGCCAGCTTACCTTAAGAAGACCATCTGAACGTGCAGATGTGTGCTCTGGTTCAAGGTGTCGCTGGTGCCCCCATTACTTTTACTACCCTTGGCACTGCAGAAATGCAATGGACATGAGTGGCTCTGTGTCCCAGCACCTGCTCCTCCAGATCGGCTGTGGCCTGAGAGATGCCCCCTCTCTTTAACAAAATCATTACTCTAAGGTATTTTTCCCAACTGAATTTATCAGTTTCAAGAGCTCAATTAAAAGGCCAGCAAGAAGTCCTTAAGGGCACTGTCTTTCATCACTGATGAGAAGATGAATGCTGTACGAACAGATTGCAGATATGATAAATAGCATTGAAAATAGACCCCGCAAAAAAAGAAGGAAAGGGACAATATCCCGAGCAAACATCTACTTCTTCTCTACGTCTTACAACACAGCCTGTGTACCCTGGATGTGCCTTTGTCCGATGGGTTTAAACTGTTTCCTTGTGGCTGGTGGATCATAAAGAGGTTTTGAGATTGTACCCTGTGCAGTTCCCATGCTGCAGGGATTCAGTCCTAGGGAAAAACATTTGGAGAAATGACCAGCCCCATGCTCCAGGCTGTGGGGAGCATTTTCTCCAGAAAATTGGCCATAAAGTTGCCTCTGGGGTTCATGCTTACTTTGGTAACTGTAAGGCAGCTTCAGATGTGTATGTCAAGGCTCTGCTGTACCAGCACTGTAAAGCCAGAGCAGAAGATGACTTTGTGCCCAAAGAGCTCCTGGTCTGCAGTGGGGGATCCTGGATGGACACCACTGGGCATGGGGAGCAAACAGCTGGGACTGGTTAGCACAGGAGAGACAAAATCTTTACTGTAGGACAATTTTCTGTGTCACTGACCTGTTCTATGAAAGGGAGCTCCTGGGCTCCCATGAAGTTTTGCTGGTTTTAGGTTTTAGTCTCTCCAGTTTCCTTCTTCCTTCTTTTTGCATCAGCCCTTTGAACTGCAAAGCCAGCGGCAGGGCTTGTACCTCTGAGGCACCCCAAGCCCAGCTGCGATTACGTGTGGGAGGTGAGGCTCAGCTCCAGCTTGAAACCTGCAGTCAGCAGGACAAATAGTCTTCAACAGTCCCCATCTTAGTGCACTGCTGGGCTGTCCCATCTTCCATAGAACAACGTAATATCAATAAGGTAAATGTAATTATTTCCTTCAGCTCAAAAACTTTAGGATTTGCAACTTGCACCTGCTTATTTGCTTCCCAAGAAACGGGAGATGCTGTGCAATGCAAAGGTGTTATGGATTGAGGTTGCATTCATTCTTCCTTTCCTGTGCTGGAGATACCCTGGAGTTACTGGGTAGGATCTCTGCCAGGTTCAAACCAATCAAAAAAAAAAAAAAAGGTGGAGTCACTGAAAACAAGGAATGGTGGGAAGGACCGTTACACTGTGTCTGCTGTCCATGAAGCAGTAGTCACCAGGGTAAAAAAGTTTTGAAACAATCCAGTCAAGTTAATTAATTTTGTATTTTCCTGATTGACACTTTGCCTTATCATGTTTTGCCACATTTTGCTAGAATATGGTGATGTGCACCATGGCTTCTGCCAGCTGACAAATGATGGTAAATCCAGGTGGCTTATTGTGGGGATTTGCTGGGAAGAATTCTCTGTATCCCACTGGACTCGGCATATCTGTGTGGCTGATGGCTGGTTTTGACCACTTGCAAATATTTCTAGTGTGCAAACACCCCGATCTTTGGCTTGGCATGTGGGTAAGGCCAAGATGAGCTGGAGGAACGTGGTCTCTAGTGAAGTCTCTGCATCAATGGATTTTTATTTTACTTGGGGAGCGGCCAGGGACAGGGGCTTCAGGGCAAGGCTGTGTGCTGGTGGCATCCTTGTCTGTTTGCTCTGCCTCGAAACAAGTTGCCAGGCCCTTCTGGACAGGGCTAGGGGGATCAGCACAGGGGGCTGGCGACGAGGACTGGCCGATCACCAGGGACCCCTTTGGCTGCGGGGTGCGGTGGGTGGGTTGGTGACAATCTGCTCAGCTGGTGGCAGCTGTCCAGAGCAAAGGGGTAAATTCAGCGCGCTGGCACCAGAGCTGAAGGGAGGCTAGTGCTGCTTCTGTCCTGCAGCATTTTTTTCACAAAATGGAGGTAAAAACTAAAAGTAAACTGGCCCTGCTTTCTGGGGGTCTGAAATATCTAAAGATGATCTATCTGGAGCTGTCACAATGCATCCTTCATGTTGTTTCCAGCAGGGAGCTGACCTGCTCGGGGCTGCGCCCTGCTCGGAGCAGAGCCAAGTGTTTGTGTTGTGCCAGCCTGGTGGTTTCACTGATGCTTGGCAGACTTGAGCAGGAAAAGGAGCTGCAGGATTTTGGGGCAAGTAAGCGTCTCAGTCAGCCTCCCTTAACTCAGTCCTTACCACCCTCACAGGCATCACAGCAGTGTCCTCCTTTGAAGGACATCAGATGTGTCGCCCTCCTTCCATCCTTGCTCTGACCATATGGTACCTTGGCTGTGACCCTACCCTGGGTACCAGAGCCTCGTATCTCACCTCACATGATGCTCTGCCAGCAAGAGTGTGTCTGCTGGTGTCCGTCGCTGAGCTGAGCTGCCTGGGGCTTGTGTGACAGCCTGTGGAGGGAGCTGCTTTGGGACCTGGGGAAGGAGGCAGACAGCTCTGCTGGCAGAGCAATGTTTAGCAGCAACAATGAGGCACTGAGGGCACGCATTGAATGACAAGGGTTAAAAAAAGATGTCGAAGAATGAGTAATTACCTAAACTTCGTTTGTCTGGGGCAGGGCTGGGTGTCCTGTGGAAGATGTTAGATCACTGTATAGATAGTATCGTAATGCATACATGCAAGTGGTGCTGCATGGAGGCTATTCAGGCAGCTCTATTTCTGGCATTTTGTAACTTCTGAGTGTTTGCTTTTGCAGCCTGAATAATGTTCTTTTAAGTGTAGAGTTTAAGGGGTTTTTTTTTAGGATGTAATTATAATCTTGTTCTACATAATTTAACAGCATTGGGGCAGGAGTTTTTTTTTATCCGATGCTGGAAGTAATTGTCGGGCTAGCTTGTTAAACAGCGAAGGTGACACAGGAAGGACAGAGGTGCATATTTCCAGCCACATAATAGAGGTGAGGACAAGCCCACTCATGGGTGTGCACGCAGGACCTCTGTGGTGGACAGAATTGCTTGTGAGCTTGGGGCAACGGTCATCCCATTGCCATGCTTTGGGCAGCTCCTGCAAACCACTGCACGTGAGGGATAAAGATCATCACCAAGACATCTGCACCACGGATGCAGAAGAAATGAAGTGACTATTTGGGACTTAGAGCCAGGCATCTGCTGGCATGCCCAGGGTGGACTCCTGCCTCCTGTCCAGCTCTTGGTGGGAGGTGTGAAAGTTTTGAGGGTTATCTCAGGGATGGGGCATCAGGGTTTGGGGGCCAGGGATGTGGTTCAGCATAGCAGAAGTGTTAGTGGCCAATGACTGCATGAGAGGGCCATGAATGCTCTTTCCTCACAGTCCCCTTTGGGGACCCTTGTCATTTGTGGTGATGGATCCATAGCAAGCTGTTGGTGGTGATGGCCAGCACCAATGTCAGAAGGCTGGTAACACCAATGCCTCCTTCCCCAGGCATTGGAACTTGGGTTGGTGCTGACCCAGTTTACATGGCCCTGACAGTGGGAAGTGGATAGCACCTTGGTTTTGCTTCTCCTGCTTTCCTGCATGTGTTTGACTAGCATGGTCAAGTTCTCACCTGGGACTCCGGAAGGGTATGAGGGAACAACAAATTTCCCAGATCATTAATTTGCTATTTGTGGCCAGAATGGTTTTGGCTCAAGACGAAGGTTTGACAGAGACAGCAGCAGAAATCTGGGACTGCAGGTTTGTTCTCCTCTTAAGGTGATGGCTCAGCAGCACAGAGCTAACAGCAGAATACTGGAAAACCAGGAGCAGCGAGTGCCTCCCAGACTGCTGCACAGGGATTGTGTCTGCAGAGCCACGGGGCTCAGGAGCAGCATCACTTGCTTTTGGGGCAGGGACACTCGAAGCTGCCCAGGCTTCCCTGTGCCCCTCTGTGACACAGGCTGTGGTCCTGTGCTCCTGGCTCAGGATTAACCTGCTGGTTGGAGATATTGTGTAAAGCCCTTCTGGTTTTGACAGGAGAGGATCTATAGTCCCTCTAATGCTCATTCTAGTTTTGGTGCTCCTTAGCATAGGGAAAACCTGGATAGCTCTGCCTGGTGTTCTCCATAGGACACTTGGAGTTAAGAATGAAAAATGGAGTGTGGTGGAGCATTAGCAGAAAATCAGGCTTTTAAGTGAGGTTGATCAAGTTCTGAACTTGCAGCCAACGCCATCACAGCTTCTGACTTGGCTCCCATTTATATGATGAGACCTGTACTTGGGGCACTTGCCTACCAGGTATTGGGGTGTCCTTTCCCAGGTGCTGTTGTCCCCAGACCCCAGCCCAGCCTTTCTGCTGCCCTCCACATGGGTTTTGCAGTGTTTGCAGTCCCTCCTTGGCCACTGCCCAGATGGTGGGACCTGCTGGTTTATCATGGTGCCTCTGGTGATCACTGTGAGCAGGTACTGTGAGGACCTGAGCAGTTGAATATTCAGCCCTGAAGCAGCTGAATATCTCGGTGCTTGGTAATGGAGCACATCCTGAAGGGTGCTGGTTCTGTGTGTCCACTCTGTGCTGTGGTGGATGAGGTCTGTCTGCAAATTCTTGTCTTCGATAAACACAAGAGAAAAAAAATCACCAGCGACTTTGGAGAAGGTGGACCATTTGGGTCAGAGTTGCACTGGCAATTTTTCCATTACAACCTTCTGCAACATCTTTTTAGCCTTGCCTGACACAAACCCCTTTGACGCGGAGGTCACTGGTAAATTAATGATGCTGTCGCAGCCCTGGTGTAAATGCTGAGTGGTGAGCACCTACAGGGAACACAAGTGCCAGACAGCTTGGCTGCTGGAGAAAGTACTTGCTTTCTACATAGATTCACTTGTTGAGCTGCTCTTGAATCCCGATTTGTTTGAAATCAGCAGAGATTTGGCTGCTAATCTCAGTGGACCAAGGTCAGATGTCCAGACTGGACACGTTCTTTCCTTGGAAATTTTTCTTTTTCTTTTGGTTTTGATACTGAATACTCAAAACTTTTAGCATCTGGTTCAGTGGGCCTAATAAGCAGTTACTCCTCGGGAGGCAGAGAAGGGCCATGTGTTGTGCCTGTGAAATGAAATCCTGGGTGTTATTTCCAAACAGGGCATGCTGCCTGCACAACAGGTTTGTGGCCTTGGACTTGCCTTTGGGCTTACCTCCAGGCACAGGTGGTGGCTGCTAGACCAAGGGCTGTGTGCCTGTTGTGTCCTAATGTCTTGTGCCCTGGGAAACCCCTGTATGGAAGCAGATGATCCTCGTTCTGAGCAAAACAGAACATCTCGCTTACTCATGTTTGCGATTTGTTTTTTCCCTTGCATGCTTTCCCACTCCTTCCTGGAAGCTGTTTAATAGAAACCTCAGGCTAATGGCGCTTTTCTGTGGCAGTTCACATGCTACAGAATAAATACTCTGCAACAGATTTCCTGGCTTGTGTTTCTCTATTGGGTGTGAGATAATGTCTAATATTTGGAGACCCGACAGCTCCTATGTGCAGGGGGTGGGAGCCAGCACGTGCTGGGGAGGCAAGAGAGTGGCTGGCAGTGGGAAATGTGCTGCTGCTGGTACCAACTTGCTTTCCCACCCATCTTTAAGCATATGGTAAAGTGGTGCAGGGGAAGAGGCAAGTAATTACACCAGGACTCCCCCAGCATAGGGTTTTGCAACCTTCTGTGGTTTTAGCAAACTCCCATTTCTATTGTGCAGCTGTCTTGTATACACATGGCTTTGAACTCTTGCTTGTAAGGGGAGTGATTCAGGTGTTGCCACTTAGTCATCAAACTTTGCCTCCTACTTGATTTGTGATGAGTTTAACAAAGCTCATGTGCCTGGTGATTTAAGTGCCTTCTATGTGGAAGGGTTTCAAAGTGCTCTGCCTTTTTGCATGTTAGATTTTGGGTCTGGAGCTGCCTGGCAGCATCTGGCACAACAGATCCTTTGCTTGTGATTTGGAGTTGTGTGCTGGGTATTAAAAAGCACTTTTATAACTGAATATGGAATAACAACTGCAGCTGGGTGAAAAAAATATAGTCAGGTTGGAGACTTTAAGGAGAGAGGTGATGAAACATCCCACCTTCCTCATGTATTATCACATGATATATTAGAAAACCTACCCCAGGAGACTTTCTCAAACATTTTAGCCTGAGTTGTGTGGGAAGCGTTTTTTCAGTTCCACAACACTTTAGCTGTTTTTTTTTCTATCCTGCATATGGGATGAAAAATAAAGAACTCCAAAATTTTCTTCAAGATGAAAAAAACTTGGGTAGATATAAAGCGCTCAGTGGGATAGTGGCAGATCGCTCCATACGGGTTCAAGTTTTGCTTGTATATTTTTTCCCACACCAAATTAACTTGTGAAACAAAATGGTATGTTAGAAATTATGTCTTTAAATATAAAGCTTGTTTGGGGTGAACTGAATGGCAAAACCAGTTTCAGCAGTTTTCTAATGTTTTTCCCTGGGATGTATTAGAAAAGGAGAACATTCCTGAACAAAATAGCCATAATGTTGTTGGTTGGGTTTTTTTGTTTTGCAACCTATAGCTGTGGCTGATCAGGCTGTGCTGTACTATGGGGGTGAACATACCAGCTCCCCTCAATATGACCTGCCTGAGTCCTCCTGGAGATGCTTCTACTTCTCACCTGTTTTTCTTGAACTTCCAAAGTAAACAAACCTTTTCTGTGTTTTGGATGAGAAAGCCGATTCCCTGTCTCTCTGATATTTTTTTTTCTATGAGTCATTTGCTGCTCCTCTGCCTGGAAATAGCCATATTTTAATATTGCTGGATGCAGAGTTTGCAGAGCATTTCAGAATGAGCATCTCTTAACCTCTATATTACAATAAAATCACTAGGCAATGAAATATGCTAAATACTCACTGGAATCAATGTAGTTCAGTTAAAAATACATACTCACCTACCAGCTCCCTGTATGGAAATGGAGAACTACAAAAAGTAGATGGGCTTGTATGGAGTGTTCTGGTAACGTTACACATTTTTCAGTGTTTGGAGAAATTTGATTCATTTAAAAAATCCTGGTGTGAATTCACCTGGCAGCATTTCCAATTTTTTTTTTACATCAGTTCTAAAGGATGAAAAAAGTCCTTTGTGTGAAATGAAGTTCGTTTTACATTCAGCTACCACAGGTTGGGGCCAGAAAACATCAAAACGACTTGTCAGGGGATGGGCATGTGGCCAGAGGCAGCGTGCTTTTGCTGGGCAGCGTTGCCCACTGCTCCTGGTTTGCTGCGATTTCTTGAAACACGAGAGAGGATACAGCTTGGGAGAGCCAGCTCGTGAGGCCAGGCGGTGTGGCTGGCCGTGCTGCTGGGGCTATGATGGCATGCCAAGCCTATTCACCAGGTGTACTGAGGTGTACTGGCCAGGGGCTCTGCCTGCAGGGTCCTTCCTAATTTGCAACAGCTCAAACAATTGAATTGCATGGCTTGATCACTCCATTTTGTGTAAAAAAAAAAAAAAAAAAAAAAAAAAAAAAAAAAAAAAAAAAGACTTGATTTAAAGTGCATAGAGTACATGCATGTGAACTGCTCCCTGGAGCATCTTCTGTGGTGGTCTGCACCCTGGAGAGGATGGAGAGGAGCTGATGTCTGGTGCCCGCTGCCCCACACAACGGTAATGCTGCTCCTTTCCTCCTTCCTGGTGCCCCCTAAGCCGGTAGCTGGTGTATATACTCTGAGGCAGGTGCTGTGCTTTGCTTTACTCATAGCAGTGATCAGTGATGTTCTCAGAGATGACGATCACCTGAGCCTGGCTGGAGCCCGGCCAGGGTTGCTGCTGGTTATGTCTGTGTGACTGATTCTGCACTTTGCTGATGGGTGAGAAAAACTGAAGAAAGGAAATGTGTTGCTGGTCAGCCTCAGAAAAAATAGAATGTTCAAAATATTCAGTGAACCGAGCAATTGTAGATAGTTTTGTTTCATACCAGAGGAACTATTATACTTATATTTCAAGCTTTGCTAATAAAAAAAACTTACCTTCACCCCTAGATTTTAAAAGGCAACATCTATTCAAACTGAAAAATGGAAACAACTTGTTTTCAAAACACTAAACCACAATAATTCCTATTTACCCCTGCTTTTCACTCTTTCCTGCACAACAAAATTAGGCAGTTTGTATCCAACTGAGATGTCTGGATATGCCACAAACTGTGGGGTTTCTTTCTGCGAAACCAAGTGCTGGGTAGTGACAAGTGTTCAGTGGAGCAGAAAAATGAGTTTTTTTTTTTCACAAATCTTTGTGAGATGATGAGCAGGGGCTAGTGGAGAGCTGATGCTACTGGGCTCAGATGCTGAGTGTATGAAAAAATGGGATTGCTGCAAAGATATTGGTTCAATCCACTTGAATGGCTGCAGCTATTTTAATAAGGGCATGATTGTATGAGAAGGAAAATTAGCTGGCCAATTTTTAAGACTGTATTACCTTGAAATTGCCATTCCCTTCAGAGGTTATGCGGCACTACAGCAGTGCCAGTAAGGTCACAGCTTTCGTAGTCAAAGAAGTGCAGGGATCTGTTTGGGCCAGGCTTACGCCAGGCAGTCCTTTCTCAGCAGCTTCTTCTATTCAGCTCTTATGTGGCTGGTGGTGAGGATGGAGGTGAGGAGATGAAGCCAGCAGCATCCCCAGCCTTGCCTTTGGACTTTCTTTTCTTTTCTTTCCCTTCTTGTCCCTCAGGTTTGAAATCACTGCATTTGTGTTTTCTTGAGATGTGCTGGCTCTTGTTTCCTGAGCCCTCTCTCTTCTCTGTATTCACCTCGGACTCATGCTGGAGCTGGGTATGTCACTCTGGGTACATTTTGTGAGAGAGTGATGTCTCCTCAATTAGGAAAGCTAAACCAAAAAAAGCTCTCCATTGTCCTAGCTGGTGACATTTAGTAAGTCTGCTGCAAGGTGCCAAGTTTCAGAGTATTACAGCAGGGATGTTCACGCTTCAGTTTCAGATTTAGCTTCAGCTTTAGAAATAAGACCTGACATAATCTAATTAAGAAAATAACAACTATTAAAAGGCCATGCGAATTTGACATCTGGAATACTTACACATGTTTTAAATCCCACAAGAGTGCCTCTCAGGCTCCTAATGCCCATGGATGCTGTGCCACCATTCTCATATTCTGGGTTTTGCAGCACTGGTGGTTCCCAGCAGTCCTGAATGCCCGGCTGGGGCATCAAGGGGTGAAACGTTTGTGCTGGTAAGAGTCAGGACCAGTATCGGAAACAGGGTGGATTTGCCTGATCGCTGAATTTCTCTGCCATGTATTTCTCATTGGAGCTGCCTACAGGGCCATCAGTTAATTTTGCAGGGGATAAAGATGATATTAAAATGGAGGTAGAGAAAGAAACAGCACAGTTGGCATCCCCGCTGAAACATTACCTCTCTTTGGGGCAGCAGCACCTGTCAAAAATCCTGTTTGCAACACTAATGCTTCGGTGGGGGGTTAACTGTGCCAGTGATCAGATAGATAATTCCCTTTAAAATTATTGTTTTACCTCACTCCATCCAATTACTCAAGTTGTTTTGCTATCCCACAGATCTCTCCGTTAATGTCAACAAAATGATTATAGACTGCAACAGCGTCAAGATGTTTCACCCACAGGAGCACTGGTGAAATGTTTATGGCACAATGTGTTGAAAGCAGCGTTTGATGTGTAAATGTCAGGAATAATCAGCTTTCCTGTCACCAGAACCAAAGCGCCCAAACGCAGGCGCTGAAAATGTCACTTGCCTGACCAAAGAGTGGCTTTATCACAGGCCACGTAAATTGTCATGCAAATGGTCAACATCTGTGTTGGGAATGGCATGAAAAAGCCATTTTTCACTTTTTTTTCTCTTTGCTGGAGGGGCTGTGCAGGGCTTCTGGTCTGCGGCCTAGTCCATCCTTCAGCCTCAGGGTTGGAGCTGAGGGCGGGGAGAGGGATGGGGGACGATGGAGGGTGGCAACACCGAACACAGACCCCTCTGCTTGAGGGGGGATCAGCTTTACTGAGGATGAGGCTGCACCCTGGGAGGCACCTGGGCTAGCTGGGAATGGGTTGCGATGCCTTCGTGGCTGGGGGGGCTCACCTAGACACCTCCCCTCTTGGCAGGACCTGCAGAATATGGTTTTGTAGCAAGGTTGAGCATTTGCAGCCCTTCACCATGCAGCCCTCGTTCATGGTGGGCAAAGAAGCGCAGTCGTACCGCCGAGACCACGGGCAGCCTGGTGTCCACACAGCAGGGTGGTGGGGTACTATGGCAGCGGGGCTGGGGTCCCCCATCGCCATCCCCCATCCGTGCTGGCACCGGGGCAGAGTCGTGCTTTCTTCTGGCAGATGGGTGGCTGAGTTAAAGCTGCTGCCAGGCTGCTCACGGCTTTGTGACTCCAGTCCCACTGGTGTCAAGGGCACCCAGATCCACTGAAGATAGTTTCTGTGAATCCCACAGACTGATAAAACCCACGTTATTTTCTCAAATAAACCCCAATTAATTCCCTGTTGCATCAGCACTCCTCATTTCTTGGTAATAGAAGCTACAAAAAAAATAGTCTGATAAACCAAGCCAGATCTGAAGGCAGAAGATATTGAAATCTGGAAGATTTAATTTAATATTTTTATTACATATTTTTGGATCCCTCATTTATACCCTCACCCTCCAGGAGTTTATTTACTTAAGGAAAATTATACTACTGATTACAAGATTGCAGGCTCATTTTCACTGCTGAGAATTTTTTTTTTTTTACAGCTCATGTTACACTTGCATGACTTGTAAAGTTTTGTAACATCCTGAAATTTTTAATGCTACATTGTGGAAAAGTACTTAAAAAGAGATGAATAGCCAGAATACTTGCTTTGCAGTCTTTTTGAGGGGAGAAAAACTTAGTTTCTTGGATTGAATAGGCCTGTAAATGGTTTGTTTAAGCTGTTGGATAGTGAGTTCACAGGAGCTGTCTTGCATTTGTCCTTCAGGCTGGCTGCAAAGTGAGAGATTGAGAGAGATGTCTTTAAAACATAAGAAAGGGAGTGCTTTCTATAGGGGAATAAAAATAAATTATGCAGGAATTGTGACTATAGTGTGCATAAAATTATACTGGCAAGATCCCTGTGGTAAATATTGACAGATAGGACAACCATTTTAGTCAGAATCTCAGTTTTTACAATAAATCATTGCACCTGGGCCTTTTAAATCATAAAACAAGCCAGCCAGCACCGAGTTAAGGTCAGGAGGGATTTCCAGATGTATTATGATGATTAGCCAACAATTCAGTTAATAGAGCCATAGAATTGGATGAGATTTTTGCCAGTTCCAATGTCACAGCAACAGAGACCTTTGACTGAAACAACATCATGAATATAGGGTGAGATCCTGCAGTGCTGCTCCCCCATGTTATAATATTACCCAGGGCTGAAAGTTATAAACATGTTATACTGTTCACTTTCCAGTGGGTAAAAACAAAGAACCCCCCCCCATAATCAAGTTCCAATACACAACTAGAGATAATATAGCTTTTTCTTTATATATATATCTGTATATATATCAAGTAAAAAAATCTAAAATAGTTGGAAGTAAAAAATGAAAAAATAGCTGATTGTGTTATTTTTTTTCTTTACAGTGATATGGTAGCAAATACAAGACAAATGAGTAATAAAATAAGGAGCTCTGGTCCCACCTCCATCAATAGGGCTCAGACTAGAATAGAAAATGGAACAAAGTGATATTTGGTTTTTTGGGCTGCAGCTTCTGCAAGTGACATAGACTATGTTGGTAAGACAAAAAGAAATTATACCACTAAATAAAAGTCTGAAGTTTTCCAAAAGACCTTAAACATCATAGGGTACAATTTGCTTCTGAACTGGGGAAACAAATACAAAGCATCACCAAGTCCTACTGAGGCTGAAAATACTGTATGTTTATCCCAGCCTCAAAGTATGTCCCATTTGTGCTATCTTACTGTAAAAAAAACACTATCAATGCTTTTTTTTTTTTTCCTTTGCAGCCAGTAATAAAAAACCAAACCCACAAATCCATTGAATGAACTGAGCCAGACGCAAGACCTCAGCGATGAGCGAGTGCTTGGCTGCTTTTTGTCCAGTGGTGAATTTTCCCCAGAATCCTTTATGCTGAAAATGTTAATTGACTAAGCTTAGCGAATGGTCACACTGAGCCCTATTTTGGCCATACAAAAGAAAGAAGTACTAGTCTCAGCATAAAACAAGATCATACAGACGGTCAACACAAAACAGTATTTTTTTTTTCAGTGGTCTGCATAATAATAACATCATGTTTGCATATAGAACAGCTTTTGCATTATTGCTCTACTTATAAGAATATATATAGTAAGGAACTTATAACAGACTTGCACATTACAAACTTAAGGTTCTTTGGTGAAGAATGAGAAAACAGTATTTTCGCTGTAATTAGATCTCAGGGTAGTTTGTTTTTTTTATCTGTTGATCCTTTGGATTCTCTCACAGAGGAGGGAGAGGTACTGAGTCAGCTTTACCATCGCGACGATAGCGACCCCGCCGATCATCATGCAGGTGGGCCAGAAGAGGGAGTGAAACAGCACGTTGGAGCTGTACAGTTTGGTTAATATCACGTTCTTCTGAACGCCTTCGGGGTCGTAGAAGCAGGAGAAGCGTTGGTATTTTCTGAAGTTTTCTATCACGACATTCACGAACGACATGGATTCCTCATAATTCTTGCCGCACTTCGGTATGTATGAGCACTGGGAAGAAATTAGGGGGATAAAAATGCATTTCCAAGCCAGATACAATGTCTGTTTTCAGGTGGCAAGCAGGAAAATCTCAAGATGATTATGCTTTTCATAGTGAGTGGAATACTATTAAGTTAATAATAAATATATCACAGACAAAACTCAATATTTTGCACATCTACAGAATTTCCCATTGGAGAACCTCCAAGAGCTGTACAAACATTAATGCTTTAATCTGCAGAGCAGCCTCGTGAGATAGGTGAATATATTATTACTGCTAATTTACACATGCAAAAATGGAACTGATGAAGTACCTCTTCATCTTAAGTGGCATGCATATGCTTGCAGTTAGATGGGTAATTGACTCTGTAAATACAGATCTGGTGGTTTAGATCTCAATTGGGTGGGATCAAAGTGAACATGCTGGGCAGAGGCGAAGGCTGATGAGACACCTCTATACAAATTTTCCCATGGAGGTAATGCCTTAATTAGGGACAAATAGATAGTGTAGGAGAAAACAGTTTTCCCACTGACAAGCCTCGAGCTGAAGATCAGCCTGGATACCAGGGGGGTTCTTTGTATTGTTTTTCTCTTGACACCAGTGCGAAGTCCAACAGTTCCTTCTCTCTGAAGATGCTGCTCGAATTGCAGTCTCAGTCACAAAGAAAAGAAGATGTGGGAGTAGCTCTAACAGTTTCAACCTGGCATTCCCAAAGAATGCTAAAGGCAGGCTACTTAAAAACTAGCTTATGGGCTCCATGCATTGAAGATATTCTGTGGGACTTGTAGGACAGTAGCCCTGGGCTGTGCTGACCATTCCCTGCAAAGAGCTGGTGTGGGCTGGGGAGGTGGTGGGCAGACACACAGAGTCTGAGGCTACAGCTGGGTTTTGACCTAGAGCAGAAACATCTGAATTGGTGGTTGCTGCTGCTGGTCTGGGAGGAGACTGATGGGAGCAGCCCAGGCCCCCTCCCCCTCCTGTCTTCTAGATATTTCCAACCCTGAACGTTTTCTACACCTGCATAGGATTTTGATTAACTGCGTCAGGATGGGTGGAAATCCTTTGCTTAACTTCTCACTGAATGTGCATGGGGGGAGCCAGCAGGTCACGGCTCCTCGCTGTTATGGGGTGATGGTGGGTCCTGCCGAGCCCCCTGCCTGTGCTGCTGGGCCTGTGTGTCCTGGGTGAGCACCTAAAGTAGCTCCAGATAATTTAATGAG
This sequence comes from Microhierax caerulescens, assembly GCA_035590215.1. Lineage (NCBI taxonomy): Eukaryota > Metazoa > Chordata > Aves > Falconiformes > Falconidae > Microhierax > Microhierax caerulescens. The sequence continues at coordinate 21,095,387 of JAVJGJ010000003.1, forward strand.
ATAAAGTGAGTTTTGCAAAGGAAAGATGTTTTGATTAAAATAA
>JAVJGJ010000003.1:21095529-21110112 GCA_035590215.1 Microhierax caerulescens
TAATGTGACCCGTGATTTTTAATTACTATTGTTTTAATGTATATAGTTTATAAACATCCCTCCGTTCTTTTTCATGACTGTGCTGTGACTTCTTTGTAATGTACTGCGACAAATCTCTAGTCCTAATAATGATCAAAAGATTAACCTCCTAACAGGATTTGATTGATTCATTGGCAAGTTTATTAGCACAGAATATGATTTGAAGCACGGCAGAAAGATTGTCTGGTGTTAGCAGACTGGAGCATTAAGGGTAGAGCATGGCAGTACTGCCATTATGAATATTTCATAGAGCTCTAGAAATTAGAGATGGAAAATATCAAAGCAGTAATATCTCATCCATCTTCCTGCTGGTGCAGGTCTGCTTCCTCCAGGATATTCTCTTGTACTCTGACCAGCTTTGTCTTAAATGTCCAAAGCCACACAACCTCTTCCAGTGCCTATAACTCTTTAATAGATCATAATCTAATAACCAGGGGAGATTTCTCAGTGAAGCGTACCTCATTTTCTTTTACTAAATTATGTGCTATCGCTGTTGTAACAGCAGTATTTCCAGCTCAGATTATTATCTTTTTTTAATTGCAACTTTGGTGCTGTACTTTTTTGTTCCTTGAAATTCCATGAAGTATCTTGAGGTAGGACATTAAATGAGGTGTTGGCTCCTCTTGTCGAGTACAGCCCTTCCCCCTTGACAGAAAACAGCAGACATGTAAAACACCACATACTAACTGACAGATTCCTGGATTCAGAGTCTCTGGAAATGCCCCAAAGGTGCAGCAGGGATAGGTCTGACTTCCTGCAAGTCCCAAGTATTTTCCAAGCAATTTCAAAGGAGACCTGATGCTGAAGAAGAACAAGGAGACCTGATGCTGAAGCAGAACTTAAGCTGTTGCCGCCTACCCGTGATGGCACAGAGCCACCACCCATGTTGGGCTGGCTGGGCTGCCCATGATGTGAGGGTCTGGAAGCGTGAAGCTGTGAGATGCAGCTGTGCAAGGGGGGTTGGTTTACTTTGCCTCTCAGCCAGGCTCCTTGTGCTGAAACCGTCCCTCTTCAGGGTATGGTCTCCCATGCACTTGCCAGGACATGGGTGCCCTTTACTCTATGTGCTATCTGCCTTGATCCGGTTCCCTTGAGCTCCTGGAGGCATCTCGGCCTCAGCTCTGAGGAGCTCCTCAGCACGAGGACTCCCTCTGTGCATTAAGTTGTGGTTGTGGGGTGCTCCTGGCCTCTCCTTCCATGCCTCAGCTTCCCCAGGGATAGATCAGGGCTGGCTCTGCCATGCTGGTGTCTGCCCTGTTGCATAGGTCATCGGTGAATGGGTGGGTGGACATGGATAACGGGGTATTTTGATGTTTTCTTTGGTTTGATTTTTATTTAGTTTTCTCCAGTGCATGGCAGGGAATTTTGTATCCACGATTCTCATGCTGTAACTGTGAACGTAGACTGCTAACTCTGTGCCACCTTATCACACCTCTACATTGTCGAACACCTGGAAATCTGAAAATCTGAAGGTAAACAATGTCTGGCTCCCTACCTCAAGTGAGGATTCTGTGATACAATGTGGGAAAAGCGCTTGTGTTACTTGCAATCTGATCACAAGAAGGACATACTAGATGTTTACAAAGAGAACTTGTTACTGAGTTTCCAGCTCTACTTTCCTAATTTGAAGGACTGGATAGGCAGCCTGTATGAGCTGCCTGCCTCTGGGCATGTCCAGTCCGATGTCCTGTGCAGCGCAGAGCTGCTCAGGGACTGGTCCAGTTGAGTTATGAATAGTTCTGAAGATGGAGGTTGCACATTTCCAGGGAAGCTGGGCACGGTTTCATCTAAATCAATGGCATTACACTGAAAATGCTGTTGCCAGTAAAGCCACCAGTTCAGGGAGTTACATGACTCCCATCAGATGTCTGCAGCTGGGAATTGTGTCCCTGCTGAGCCTGGAAACTTTGAGATGATGTGCTGTGGCAATCTTTGTGAGAAAGTGGTCAGAGCATCAATTGACATCTCTTTTGGAAAACGCTATGGGTTTGAACCAAGGGCTGAAAGAGGAGCTTTGTGTCTGTGTTGGCCTGATATTGAGCCCAGACTGAATTTTCCAGTCCCAGTCCAGACACAGGTCTGCTGGGAGTAGCAGCTGTGCATTGTTGCTCCCCCCTGCACCAGGCAAACTCCTCCCTGGGCTATAAATACCTGAACCTTCAGTGGGAAACCATGAGATCCCCCATCATTTCTGAGTCTCAGGCTGTTGTAACTGGCGTAACAGTGATTCTGGTGATTAATTCCTGCTTGTTTTCTCACTTACGGAGCATGGGTGTAAATCAGCAGTAGCTCTGATGACAGGAAAAGAATCAAAATGATACAGTAGGAGATCAAAACAGGGCCTCTAGAATTGCTTTAACTACCACAGCCCTTGCTCAGGGTGACAGCCTGGCTCCGTGGTCCAGGCACAAGGGGACATTGGCTGATTTACCTCTGGCAGAGGCTGTTGCAGCCTCTGACAGCTGAGGAAGGGAAGCGTAGCTGTTTAAGCTGCTGTGGTTGTAGTATTGGCAAGGGGCTGGGCTCGTCCTAAAGGCTAGAGATGAAGCACGCACAGCGAGAGCAACACAAAGCCGTGAAAAATCTCATGCGCTTTCCTGGGAAAGACTCGAGCAGCTCGACTGGAATCTGCTTACTTCCCACCGATTCCCACCGGAGACTGCCGGCAGCACGCTGTAGATCTTGATATAAATTGCACCTACTCCTTACTGCACCTCGTGGGCCAACAGCTAGGTTAGACAGCAAGTCTCCTAGATTAATGGTTATTTAAAATCCACGTGCATTTTTCTCCATCCGCGCTAGCTGGCGGTGAGAGGAGAGAGACGGGCTCCAGATGCCGCTCTGCATGTGCGGCAGTGCTCAGCGAGGCAGAGAGGTTGGCGGGGGGATGCTGACGTTTTGAAGGTCACTGGTGCTGGCCTCAGAGGGTAAGCACCGCGTTCTGCAACGTCCCCAGTAATGTCAGGGCTCAGTGAGCCACGGATGATGCATTATTTTTTTTGTTTATTTGGCAAGGAGGAAGATAGGAAATGCAGACTTGAGTAGGTGGATGGAGAGAGACAGCTAGTACCCAGCTGGAGCATCACAAAACAAGCCGGGGCCACTCTCCAGCTAGGGGAGAGGGAGCACCTGCCCAGGGAGCTGAGGTGGGTTGTGCTGAGCTGAGCCTGGAGTCTCTGCAGATCCCGGCCAGGCACAGGAAGCCTGGTATTTTATAGATGTTGCAAACTTCCATTCAAAACTGCATTTGGATTCAGGTCACATAGACAGCGGCATGTTAGGAAAACCTAGGAATCCTCCCGAGAGCAGAGCTTAACCTGTAAAACAACCTTGGGCTGGAGAAGTATTAACTGTGCCTACATTAAATTAAGAGGAGGCGGCATCTGAGAAAATTTCAAAGTCCATTTCAGCAGGCAAAAATCATCAATGACAAAATGCGGAGATTTATGGTGAATCTGTTGATTTGTTTGAAACCAGTGGGATGCAGAAACCAATCTGATCTGTTTTTATCAAATTGCGGCATGAGCGTTGCTGGATTTTGCTTCTGCCCCAGCAGAAAGTGGGGTCTGTCCTGCTGCAGGCTTCACGAATGGCGAGTGTCCCCTCTGCAGTGACGATGAGGGGAGGGTGGGGATGATGAGCCAGAGGGGAAGGTGGGGACACTTTTCTCCATTTCACACTTCAGATCCAGAGCACTTTGTTTCTCAGCCACAGGAGCTAATTATCTAGCAGAATAACTGGCCCAGTGCAACCACGCCGTTCTTTGACTAATTTTAATATCGCTTCATCTTAATATGCCGAAGTAATTTGGTCTACTGAACTGCTGCCACAAATAGAAACACGATAGGTTACGTTGTCAGCAGCCTGAACCGAGGCTGTGCTGTTACAGGCTGTGCTTTGCCAAGTGCCCGTAGTTTGGGGTTCAGTGACCTTGGATAACTAAGTAGTTAATGCAAATCTGGCACTTGTAAGTTTAATGACTGAGCTGCACCCGGCTTACTGCAGCTTGCGGACTTGGGTACCCAGGTGCTGTAGATACGGAGGAAGGAAGGTGGGGAGGGGGACGTTTCTTAGTCTGACCCTGCCTTGCTACATGGAGGGAGCAAAAAGCCACCTGTGAAGAGGCGGTTGCTTGCCTGGGTGTGATGCACAGCACTGCGTCAGCTGCACAGCTGTGGCTGCGGGCTGGCAGGGAGAGCCTTCTGTGCATCCGCTGCGCTCGTTATAGCCTCGAGACAGGAGCTGTCTCCATCCCACCTGGATGGAGTTACGCTGAATTTTGTACTTGCTGAAGCAGAGAGGAATTCTTCTGTAGATTTGTTAAAAATATTTTTTTTTTGGTTCAACATCTAGAATGAGGGAATTTGTGCAAGAAAGATGAGCTGACCCCTTAGCTTATACATGCCCCAAAGCCAGGCCTTCTATTTTTCTGCTTCTGCTTTTACCTTGACAGTCCCTGCTCAGTAAACTTTCAGCGTCTTTGCACCATAAACGGGGCTAAGTGCTGTGCCTTGAACCCAGCGGCACAGCTGACTTCAGTAGAGATGCTCAGGGCACGGAGTTTGTCACCAGAGATTGAGATGGAGACATGACTGCTGTTAGACACGGAGCCCTGGTCTCTCCCCGTTGTCTTGCCTGGCCCTGCAGTAATAAGGCTGTTTCTGTTCTCGCTGCCACAGATGCTCGGAGCACATCACTTAGGGGTGTTTGCTATCATGCAGTCGTACCTGTGTGGGCAGTGAGTTGTCCACAGATCCACAAGAATGTCAATGTGACATAGCGCTCAGCGCTAGCCTGTGCCTGTAAAGCACTTGCAAAGGATGAGGGAGGGTCTAGCCCCCGGGGGACACCACCCCATGTGGGACCAGCTGCAGTCCCTGGATGGGATGGAGGTGGAAAACTGCCCCCTCCAGAGATGCGAGCTCAGCTTGTGCACTGATTTCTGCTCTCCCAGCTCTGTATTTCCCCGTGAAGCAGGAGGTGGAAGCCTTATATATTGTTTTAAAGTGAGAAATGGATATAACAAGATCAGCAGCCCTCCAGAAACCCATTTAGGAAGAAATTTTATTTTGTGCTCCTACCTCAGAATTAATTTTCATTGTTTCCTCGGTGTGGTAAAGCAAAAGCTTCTGGCCAGAAGAGGTGAGATTAACGTACACCTGGAGGCAGGGGTACTGTGAGATTTTCCAGCAGTCTGGGCCGCAGCTAAATGAGCAATTGAAGGTTTCTGTGATGGATGCATTGAGAAGCGAGCACTGAGTCTCCTCTGTCCAGACACTGAGGAGGAAAAAAAGAGATGTTAGAGCATGGCTAGAATGGGCAGTAGGCACTAAACACAGCTCAGGCTTTCCATATACATGGGTGCATCCTGTAGGATTTAAATGTTGGCTTTAAATGAAGGCTGGACTTGCTCCCGTTGCAGACAGTGTATTACTCTGTAGTAGCCGAAGTTTGTGCTTTGGGCACATAAATGCCCGATTCATTTATGTCTTATGTATAAATGAAATATACATCTGGAGAAGGTATATTTGAAACCAAAGGGAATTGGCAGAGGTATCAGTGAAACGAACTGAGCAGCCTGCCCTGGGAGAGCACAACGCATGCAGTGCTGCATGACGGGACGCTGTGGACCAAGACTTGGTGGTTAACCACCAGGTCCAGTTCAATTTAAAGCGGAAGGTGGGACGATGGCTTTGAATTACCAGGGTACATATATTCGTGAAGACACAGTAATGCACAAGCGGTACCACAAGCAGCTCTGCCCATGGAATGGCTGTCTCTAGGGGCAGCTAGCTCGGCTTTCTGTAAGTGAAGTCAGTGCTTGTAATCATTCTGGAGGATTTCAGCTTATCTCCAATTCACCAGAGGCTGAAACTGGAATGATGAAGCCTGGGTGTGCACTGGAAATGTTCGCTTAGTTTTCTTGCATGTATTTAAAAACCTATGGCTGTATTTTCCTTAGGGAGCAGTGGGAAGGGCACCCTGAGGGCTCTGTGAAAATCCCTTTGGGGGCTGGGGGAAGGTTTCAGCCTAGGACTCCCCTTTAGTCCCCCTTAGCTCACACCTGCCCCTCACCATGAACAGGCTGAGGGGCTGCTTTGCTCCCTGCCAAACCTACAAAAGACCTTACGTGGTAAGTGATATCAAAAATTTCTGGTTAATTCTCTAGCTATTTTACTTTGGCAGTAATTATGCTTGCATATTCTGTTTTACATTTATAATAAATTATGCTATGATTTCTGTGGGGAAATCAAGTGAAAGGATTTATTTTTTTTTTCTTCTTCCCCTTCCAGGCAGTATTTTGTTGGAGGGGTATCGCTGTCTATAAAGGGGAATAACCCCTGAGGAGATCTGGCTGTGCAAAGAGAAGTGACAGCAAAGACTCCTGGGTTGTCATCCTCTCACTTTCACCTTTCTCACTGCTGTTTTATTCATGCACGGGGCAATAAGGTAACACCTACCTACAGCAGACTTGTGAAGGTGGAATATTTGATACTTCGTAGGTGCTTTGATATCTTCTGGCAATTTTTCACATAGTTTGTAATATAAATCATCTCTTTCCACATGAGCAGTTTTGACCTTAGCAGCCTCTGCAATTGACCCTGATATTGCTGAAAGGTCTGGGAGAGAAACTTGGAAAAGCAAATGCTGGTGGATACTTAAAAGGTCTTGATCTCTGCTTTCAAAATCTAAACTCTGCCTGGATTTAAACAGAGACAAATACCTTTATTGCACAAATAAGATGCTGCAAATCAGTACAGTTCATCCTCAGGCATCGCTACGTTTTCCTTATCATTGCAGGGTCAAGAAGGAATGCTGTCCTGCAGGTGCACCAATACAATTGAGGATATTCATACCCGTTAATTCCAGGCACTTATTGCACTTGTCTAAAGAAGAAGCCTATGGTGGATCAGCCAAAACATGCCAGGTATTGGCCACTGCCTCAGGGGTGATTTTGGGCATGACAGACGAACGTTTTGATCCCCAGTTACACATTTTTCATTATCCTAACTCCACTGATCAGGGCAGGAAAAGCATTGTGACAGTCTTATTACAGTTGGGGCTAGATTTTAAATAGGGCTGGTGCTTGAAAACTGATTTCAAGTGCTACTAATGAATCACAGGCCAAACTTTCTGCTCCATGGCAGAGAAGGAAGCCAGAGAAAGCCTCAGAAAAATTAAGTGCAGTGTAGAAATGATGAAAGATGATCTTTCCCTTTCAGCAAATTAATATATTTCAGGAGGATTTCACTTGTTAAAATGAAAGTAATAACCTACATGGAAACCGACATGCTACAAAGCAGCTTGATTTGTTTTCCAAATTATTTCTCCATTCTTCATTTGAAAGTGTGTTGTTTCTGAGGCTGCTAAATACTTTTGTTATTTTCTCCTGAGTTTGGGCTTTGCACCACCAGCCCCTGGGAGGGTTACGGGGTTCAGCAGACTGCCGACCAGATGAAATGGATATCATACTGGTGCTAAACTCTGGCAAGTCTAAAGACTATGTGTCAATATTTCGTCAGACAGGGATCCGGTTCTTCCCTTGCCTAAGCTGGTATTGCTCAGCTTGCACTTGCTGTAGTGATGCCTAGTTTATATCGGGGTAAGGAAGTGCAGAATCAGTCCTATGTTGGCCAAAGGAAAACTTATAAAACTTTAGCAAAAAAAAAAAAGCCAAATGCGTAAGCCACATGAAGTCATCTGGAGCAGAGAGTGTGAGATCAGGATAACCATCACGAAATTACCTTTGCATGTACGACCGCAGCAGGGTGATTCCCAGGAGAAAGTACATCATGATAGAACACACCATCATGGCCAGCCCGAGGAGTATGGCCCGGTCTTCTCCGGCTTTTAGGGCTGTGACTGTTTTCCTTTTGTCCAGTAGATCGTGATCCCTGATTTTTTGGTAAATATTTCTGAGGTTGAAAATAATACATTCTTATGTGAAGTTCATATTTAATCAATGAAGCCTCTACAAGGTGGGTAGTTCCACCTCCACACCCATCTCATGGCAGAGAAAGGCTTAAGGGTCCTCAGGTGTCCTTTATCATCGGATTCACTCTGACCTGGTGGAAACTTATTCATCTCCAAAATAAATTACGACCATTTCTGAAAAGGTAAAACCTCCTTATAGCAAATATAAAGATTAGACACGTGTGCCAGCTCAGTAACTCCTTCTTTGGTACAGCTTCATTGGTTCAGCTGAGTTATACCATAGGTGAATGTGACCTGTCAATGCCATCTGAGGCCATTAGAAGATGTTTAGGAATACGGGGTGTCTTTCTTCAGCTCCATGTGGTAACGGGTCTTATGTCACCATAGGCAGAAAAAAGCCTGAAGAAAGTCGGCACTAAAATTATCTGAAAGGATCATGTCCCTCTCTGATCCCTTACAGACTAGTGGCTTGGGTAATTTTCCACCCTGAGTGTGATTCAAAGCTCACAAAACACTATGGGGATTTTGCAATTGATTTCTGTGGGTTTTTTTGGTTGGGAGCTTATTTACTTTATTTATAAAATAGCTTTCTGGAAGCCCAGTTACTCATTACAGTGAAAACCCTTGCAGAAAATTATCCACCAGAGCTATTTGTTCTGGGATTTAAAAAAAAAAAAAAAAAAAAAAAATACAACAAGCCATTCCCCCTTCAGCAGAGAGTCCTTTGCATTTTCTAACCATAAGTCCTTCTTTCATCTCTGAGCCTTTGATGATTCAATGGGTCATGGGCACACAATGGTAAAGAAGGAAATATTTGAGTACATTTCAAACACACTCAAACTTTGTGGGTTTAAAATGTACTTACAGACCTGAGGCTGGTCAAAATCTCCCGTGTTTTCTGTTATGGTTCTTTTGAATCATCCAGGCAGCACCCGAAGCATGTGAACCGCACGCCTCTGAGCCCTGGCACCACCATAACATGGACATAGTAGTATACGTGGAAGAAGTTCCTCTTCTCCTGTCTGCAAAATGGCAGGTGAGTAACATCAACATCACTTTGGGCTCTAGCAAACCCACCACTCATTTAAGCTGAAATCACCAAGTTTCACTCAACCTTGGAAAAAAGCACGGTGTCACCCCAGCCATATAACTTACATTCGCTAACAGGGACAGAGAAATAGAATTGACAGAAGTAAAGTCATACGTAAACATGGTAGGAATGAGAAAATAGGTTGAATCATAAACTCCCTGAAACTAGAATTGTATTTGTGTTTAGATGATGACTCATAGTCAGGAAAAGCACATATGGTGTGGGGTTTTATAACAGCAGCCTTGCTTAGGTGGTACTGCAGTCAATAGTCTCCCATACCTAAGACCCCTTGAGGCTTCTTCATCCAACTGTATTTACATCTTTAGATGTCCATGGTTTCTCTTCAAAACTATCCTTTACAGCTTGTCAATGTTTTCCTAGTTGGAAATGAAATGGTAATTCAGCCTGTCAAAATTTTCTCCAGTGTTGGGGAGAAAAAATATACCGTGAACTGGCAGATGCAGTTGCCTTCAAAGTAGCAATGTAGAGTAATAATCTAACGTTACTTTTCTATTATTATTTATCAAAGTGTGTTTAACTCTGAGAGCTGCTATTAGGATGTGCATTGCTCCCAAATGGAAACAGGCAGGAAGGCAGAGATTGTCATGCAGTTCCAGCACATTAACCGATCACACAGCATAACTTATGTCAGCGCGTAGACATAAAACAGACACAGTGCAATTGCTCACTAATGTCATCAGAGCAGCTAGGACATAAAAGGGATACAAATGGACAGTTTAAAAACAAATAGCTAATTGGGAATGGTTACAAGTGCTTCCCACGTGGCCTTGAGCTGAGAAATGTGCAATGAGAGGTAAAAAAGAAAAAAAGGATGGACTGAAGGGTATGTTGTAGAGATGATCTACCTGGTGGGTGACTGGCAAAGGGGTCAGTGCATGGTGAGCACCTGCTGGGCACATGTCCTGTGCTCACCTGCTGCAGTAAATAAAGCCCTGCCTCCGGGGTTGTGCTTGGAGCACCAGCTTGGTTGCTCTTCTGCAAATATTTGTTATTCAAAGCCCCAAACAGCAAAACTGGTAGCCTGGTGCACCTTGCTGAGGGCTCTTTTTTTCTCCTGAATCCCTGCCAGGAGCCAGCCTGGTAACAGACACGCCGAGGCGTGCGGTGGCTTGGCACGTGCCAGCACGTGAGGCACTGGCCCTGGCGCAGCCCAGGGAACACGCTGAGTAACCGTCCCTCCTCCTCCTCCTGCTCGTGCCTGCACCAGGGAGGCACCAATTTTCTCTGTATGATGCTGGGAACACCTGCTATTCCCAGGCTTCACATTTGTGCCCCAGAACCTGGTTTTGGGGGACATGACCAGTTGTGCAGAACATTTTGCCACTAACAGGGCAACCTCGGCATCTCCCTAGCTGGGGCGGCAGCGGTGCCTGCACACGCGTGTGTGCTGTTCTTGGGGGATGCGTGTCATTTTGCGTATGTGTGAACTTTTGGCACAGCCCAGGGACCTCTTTCTGCTCGGTGAGCTGGAAGAGCGTCGTGCTTAGCTGGTTGGTTTTGGATCCCAGGGCTGCACAGCCACAATTAGCTGACTGTTGCGGTGTGTTTAGGTACAGATCACTGCATTCCAGACACTACTTATCTAGGTGACTCCGTCTAATACTTGTGACTACCTGTGACAGCTCCCCAGATATGACACTGAGGGGGTCTGTCTGTTTTTAAAGAAGACCCAGCTGTCAGAAGATGGGGTCTATCCACCCTGTGCAAAGACATTTATTAGAAAGGAAGCCTGCAAGGATAAAAGGTCTTTGCTCCCTTGGTCATTTCCAAACGGAGGTTCTCCCCTGCTAAATCTCCGTGCTCCTTTTGCCAAATTGCTCAGAGGATATGGGCTGGCTGCTCTACCCGGACTCAGCTGCCAGAGAGGGAATCTCAGCCATAACCGTGCCTGCAGCGAACAGAGCAGAGATTTCCCTCTCCGTAGCTGCCTGCACAGCAGCAGTGTGGGGATCCCTCTGCAGTGTGGTCAGCAGCTTCTTATGTGACCTCCAAAAGGAAGACTTAGGGAGGACCTGTGTGATGAAATTAGGCAGCCCAGGTTGCGTTAGCCTGAACAGGAGACAGCCAGGGAGAGTTACAATGCCAGTCTGAGCTCACCAGCCTTAATAAAGAAGTTCTGCGTCTTCTGTAGGGTTGCCCATGTCGGCTGCACGCAGGACCTTTGTTTGCCATCGTGAGGTACGTGGCATTTTAGTACTCGCTTATACGAAGGACGATGCATACCAGCTTTGCTGTGTGCTCTGTTGGCACAAGACTGCTCTGCAGCGCTGGGGATGTGATTAATTTATTGACATGTATTAGGAATGGTCCTGTATGCAAAGAGTTTGCAACTGGGCACTGCCGCATAGACCAGGAGTGACTAAATTAATGCTTCTTCCATCCCAGTACAACAGTTGTTATTTCGCTCCAAAATGGGTAGATCTAAGAGCTCTGCAAAGGGGGTCCATTTCCTCACTGGAAAGCTAAAATAGCCAGGCATCTGCAATTACTTAAAAAAAAAAAAAACAAAAAACAAAAAAACCCACAAAAAAACCAACAAACAAACAACCCAACAAAACAAACAAAAAAAACCCCCAAACACTAATTACCTACCCTCAGATTCCTTCCCTTGCAAATGAACCGTGGTGTGGTGCTGAGGGAGCTGTTACCTGCTCTGGCACTGTGTGGTCATGGGGCTTGTCAGATGAGGATGCCTGCCTGCCTGAATCAGTCAGAGTGACTTTGAATTCACATTCACTTCTCCGGTATCACAGTTGTTACACAGTTGTCTCTCAAATTACCTCACACTGAGATGTTTACTGATACCAGAAATCCTTGAATGCAAGGGTCAAAAAATCCCTCCTGTATCTTACCCGCAGAATTTGCAGTGCTCAGGGACTTTTCTGCTTAGAAACCAATTTCTTTACATTTTTCTTTACGGGGTATATTTAGCCGCATCACTTTTTGTTATTAGAGCTATGGAAACAGGACATCTCTCTGGAGCTCTCACAAAAGTCTCAGTGATGGTTGTAGAAGGATTCCTATTGATATGAACAGATTTAATTCACTCAGTTCCTTCCCTCTCCCCCACCACGCTGAACTGAACCAAACTGGTGCTTTGGTTTTCCAAGCTTACAGCTGTGGAAAGCCTAACTGACAGCTGAGAAGGAATGAGGGCTTGACTAGGTTTTCTGAAGCATAAAAAGTGGCAGCTAGGGAAGAGTGGACATCTAAACCAGCAATGAAATACATACATTTTGGGCTTGGTCCTGCAAAAGGAGATGCCTGAGACGTATATTCCACCCAGTATGAGGTGATTCCTCCACAGCAAGTGACCCATTGCTGCACAGGTTATTATTATGGTACAATGCCTCAAAAATCTGTGGTTGCAGCATGTTAGGTGACAAGTTTGCTGCTCCATATGACAATCTTCCTCTCTGAAGCTTAAAGAACAGAAATTCTTAGGAAGGGGTCATTTAGGGGAAGCAATTGCTCTAAAATGCGCTACCTGTTTGATATAGTGACCTTACACGTGTTAAAATCACTGGCAGATGAGTTTCTCCCGCTACCAACACTTGCCTGTGTTCACACCTCTCTTCTGCAGTCCTGAGGCTGTGGTCAGCACTCTCCGATTTCCATTTTCTCTTCCTCCTTTCCCCCCCTGCATGTCATTAACCACTCACAGGGAATGAACAATTCCTTCTGTACGGCTCGACGAGACCACCCACGAAAGAAACCCACCGGAAGGCTTGAAAAGGCACCTGAAATTACCAGAGCTGGTGTGTAGGTGTTGAGATGCTGCTCCCTACCTCTCTGTTTCTGCGGGTGGGCAGGCAGGGGCGAGCTCTGCCCGGGGTTGAAGCTGCTCAGCACCAAGGAGCCCTGCTCAGCACCAAGGAGCCCTGCTCAGCACGGCACTCAGCCCGAGTTAGCAGGTCTCGCTGAAAGGCATGGTGTGACATAAAGGCCACGCTAATCAGGAGCACGTGGCTTCCAGCCAGCCCAATGTGTGGGCAGGTGTCTCCTCCAAGTGTCTAACCTTGGACCATCCCCATCCTGTCCATGACAGTGTATTAACACAGAAGAACATTAGCCTGGGGAAAATTCAATTAAAAAGGAGACTTGCAGAAGTACATGAGGCATTTAGATAACTGGCTCCAACTGAGAGTCCATGGGAACCTGCTGCCAAGCTGGCCTGTGTGGCTTCAAAATACCTGTTTGGGATTGCATTATCAAAAGGGCCAAACACCCATGCAGCCCTTGCAGAAAAGTTCAGCAAATGGGCCAATTCTCCAAAGAAACTTGGTGTCCTGAGGGCAGCTCTGCTGCCTGAACTCATGCGTGCATTTTTCCAAGCAGATGTCAGCAGTAATGTCTCATTAGAGTAACTGGAGTGTGTTTTGCTAATTGGCACTGTAGCTACATTGACCTCTGGTTTTGTTTCACCAGTCTGATTTTTTGTGGTTACATTTAGTAGTGACTGCAAGAGGAACTGAAGGAGAGGAGGCAAGGGGGGGAAGGGGGAAAGAAAAGAAAGGGAAATGTGTCTGGTTGCGACAAGGCAAGCTGTCCAACAAATGTCACTACAAAGGAGAGAGGTTTTGGAAGGATGAGTCTGAGCATTGCTGCAAATTGTTCTTTTATCAGTGACATTTAACTTTTTTCTTCCCCAAGTACTGCCTTTGCCTGTGGACTCAAAATTTCTTTCCCTATCCTTCTCTTCTGTGTAATTTCCTGCTCCCCTGGGAGATCCACTAACTCATTCATTCCTCTGTCTCCTTCTGCTTATTCCCTCCAGCAACACCACTTCAGTGGGCTGGTGGCTACCAGCTCACTTTCATGCCACTTGCTGTCTCCCAGCTATTGTGCGATGTATTGCGCACAGGCACATCCTCACGCACGTGTGCATATAAACAGAAAACATCTCTGACAGCTGCATGCATCATCCAGATGTGTACAAGTTACGTAGGGCAGTGATCTGGCTGAGGGACAGGAGGCACGGTATGTGTGTGTGCTTGGAGCAGGGTGCAGGAGCAGTGTGGGCCAACAGCTGGAAGCAGGACACTTGCAACCGGCATGAAGGCTTCACAGGGGCTGGAGCTGGGGCTGCAAACCTGAGGCTGGAGATTAGTGTGCTCTTAAATGCGTGATGTGTGTGCTGACCTCAGAGATGGTCACAGTGTGCTACTGATGTCCTGGGAACAAGGAAAAATTTGGCCATGGCTCTGGCATTGTCCCTCTGCTCTGTTTTGGCTTGGCACATTAACCCTGGCACTCATCGGCTGGTCCTGCTGTTATGGAGCAGTAGCTGGTGGGGTTGGAGGAAGGGACAGGCACCCTTTGCACCCCTCCTCCTTCTCTAGTGCCACCACTGAAGAGAAGCTACAGGCACACACCTAAAGATTCAAACCTGTAAGAGACAATCAGCATAGATGCCATTTACCTTTTCTCATCATGTCTGTAAGATGTAGAACTTCGGCCACTGGTCCAAATAAACATTTTAGAGGATTGCCCAGTGT
>JAVJGJ010000003.1:21116664-21131409 GCA_035590215.1 Microhierax caerulescens
TTTCTTTTCTTTTCTTTTCTTTTCTTTTCTCTTTTCTTTTCTTTTCTTTTCTTTTCTTTTCTTTTCTTTTCTTTTCTGTTCTGTTCTGTTCTGTTCTGTTCTGTTCTGTTCTGTTCTGTTCTTTTTTTCCAGTGCCTCTTCCTGTACATTACTATCCCCATGATGACTTGTTTCACTCACCTTGGCCACAGTGTTAGTCTTAATTATTCTGATTTAGTTGATTGAAACAGCAACTTCTTGAAGAAATTCCTGTGTCCCCAGGTCAGCTACAAAGTAGGCAGCTACTATTTGTCATTGCCAGCAAGAGAGTCCCAACATCTCTTCTTTGGGGACCTTCTGGTCACCTTGAAGCAGTCTGACACACTGGCCTCAGCTTCCTCATCTGTACAAGGGATGTTCTAGTCCCATCACAGCACATGGCAGAGGACACTTTCAGGCCATCTCCAGGTAGCAGAGCATCTAGGGAAAAGCCAGCCCTTATTACCATCCTCATGTTTTGGTGCTGGTGAGTTTGCAATCCAAGCACGAGGCAATGCCTCTCTTGGCATATTGTGGCCACTGGGGATCAACATTTGTGAGGAACAGCTGAGGATAATTGTCCCCTTCGCCTGTCAGGACTCTGCAAACATTTTTAGCTTTCTGTGCTGAATTTAAATTTACATAGCAAGTGACACATTGGACAAGCACTATATTCATTGTTTCAGCTGCTCTCTGGCTTTGAAAAAGGGCAAAATCTGCTTGTAAAACAGTTTGGCTTTGGGATGGGGTGCGTCAGTGGCAAGGGCTGGGTCACCCCACTGCAACATGCCCCTAGTCAATTGAGCCAAGGGAGTTTTATGGGGAGATTTGCTCTGCCAAAGACCAGGTAGCATTACACTGATGAAGAAGGATGCTGGGGGTGCAAATGAAGGCAGTGAAAGTGCTGCACTACCTCGCTTGATGCTCTCCTTTAAATCTTAGGACAACACTCTGTAATTACAGAGGGATATAGAACCTTGGGTGCTGCACCACTCAAGACCTATATGACCCTGAATCAGTCAGTCTGGCTGAAAATACATGGGTGGCAGTGAAGATGCTCTGTTTACTGTGATCATGCCATGATCGATCAAGTGGGAACTGGAGATGGGGTGAGAGAAAGGAGACAAAGGGGAGTCTCACTGCTGTATCAGTCCTCCACTCCCAGAGCTGGGAGGTGTTTCCAGCTCCATGCTGAAGTTAGTCTCTTTGATGGTCATCAGGAGGGAATGACCTTCTCCCCAGCTGAGGGTGTGTACCCACTTAATCAGATCTTTGATGAGGTTCTTTTTGATACTAAAAAGACTACTTCTAAGAATAATTTATTGCACAGTGGCAGCTGGACACTTCTGACTATGCTGAAGTGAAGTGGCTTCTGATTCAACTCATATGTCCCTGTACCACTGTCAGCTCAGGGTCCTGGGATTTACACCCCAAACCGTGAAGCAGCAGGGTGTGGGCACTGCTGTTTTGCAGGCGATGAACGGAGACACAGAGGCTGCTGAGACTTGGCCAAAGTCTCCCAGGAAGTCTGTGGTGGATGTAGTGGAGAAAATAGCCTAAAAGGTGGTGGGCAACCACTTCCCATCCAGCAAGGAGGGAGGAGAGCCAAGACATACACAGATTCCCATGCCAGAGAGCAAAAGCAGAGCCTTGCTTTGGGGAAGCATCAAGTCCCATCCATGGGGACATCCCCTCCAGCTTTGTGCAGGCTGTGCCTCAGCTTTACACCCCTCCAGAGAAGACTGATCTAAGAAGTACGCAGCTTTCAAATATCCCTGAAGAGAGTGTTCCATTTTGGAATGCAGAGCTAAAACCCTGATTTGTGGGTGGGAGCACAGGGAGGGGAAGGGTGATGAGCTGCTGAGGACTGGGAGGACACCAGCAGCCCTTAGGGAAGCCACAAAGTAGAAGCAGATCACACAAGTGATGTGGCTGGGGAGAGAGGCAAGGGCAGAGAGAGATAAACAGACGCAAAGCAGTACCCAGGGGAAAAGCGCAAACGGCAGGGCAGATACAGCGGGAGTGGTTTTTCTCCCACCTAAATCCTTGAGCAGGTCAATCATCTTTTATCTCCTTTGAGTCAGTCCCCGTGCCATTGAGAGCACCAGCCAGAACAAAGCAAAGGCAGAAGCGAGCTAAAACTACTGCCCAGCGGGAAGTGAATGCTCTGGCACTATTTATTTTTGAGTCCACATTTGGATTAGCTGTAAAGAGCTGTGTGGATAAGCAAGCAGGCAATTACAGCTGGGACGTGCTGCTCATGAATGGAAACAGCTCCAATCTGCTCGGGACATATTGAAATTCTAATTCAGTTAGATTCCTTTAGTTACAGCGCTCATCACAGACACTAAAAGAGATGAGATTAAAGAATAAATGCGACTCTTATGTTGCCTTTGGTCTGCTTTCTCTGCTCCCCTTTGCCCCCTCCCCTCCCCAATTTTAGCTGTCTGACTTTATTTTCTGTGGCAAAATAGAGCAGTCCGCGTTTAGTCTGCTGGTTAATTTTTATGAGATCCAGCGACTGCAGCCGGCCAAACAGGCGCTCCGCTAGCGGGTGGGCAGCCAGCACGAGCACTAGCCCACTGCTGAGGGTTCACATGTCGCATCTTCCTAAAGACCGTTAACCAGAGATGCCTGTAAATCCTGCAGAAGTACCAGTGTCACACCGGGGCGCAGAGCAAGGGGGTGATCTGCACAAGCTCTTCACTGGCTTCACCCCCGGTTCAGACCAGTGCCCAAGTGCACCAGCCCGTGCTGCTCCCCCGGCAAGCAGGCTGGCTGCCTGCTCTGGGTGTTGATGTAGAGCCGCTTTGCCATTGCAGGCAACAGCTTTTGTTGCTCGTGGCACGCTGGGTTTGTGCGGGAAAGTTAGTAAAAGGTCTGATCCAAAACAGTGGCCAGGGAAGAGAACCAAGAGTGCTAGGTCAGCCCTGCCAGCGTGACCTGAAAATTCAAGCAAGTTATTTAACTACTAGCTGGTTGAGTTTCCCTGGCTTTCAGTGAGTGACATTGTATTAAATCTGCTGGGATGTGCAAGGAACAGTTAGTTGAGATCTAATTGTCTGAGGCTGCCGGATTGGAGGAGTGAGAGGAGCATGAGCTTGGGTGTCCAGCTGCCTGGCAGCCACGCTTCTCTCTTCAGTGGTCCCCTGGACCTGCCAGAGGAGCTCTGGATACAGAAGGATGTCTACAGACAGGTTGTGAATAGTACTGATGGCATCAGCCCAGAAACCTGGCTATGACAGATATTGGGTAGAAATTACTTGTCTGCCTTGAAACTAAGAAAAGGGCTTGATGGGGGAAGACTGATTCAGCACCTCCGTACTAC
The DNA here is from genome assembly GCA_035590215.1 of Microhierax caerulescens. Classification (NCBI taxonomy): domain Eukaryota; kingdom Metazoa; phylum Chordata; class Aves; order Falconiformes; family Falconidae; genus Microhierax; species Microhierax caerulescens. Next base: position 21,120,011 of record JAVJGJ010000003.1, read on the forward strand.
TGATGCCGAGGCATGGAGCTGTGAAATAAACACGTCTGCAGTAAAAGCAAAACCCCAGCTTGGATCTTATGAGTATTCTTCCTCTTTTTCATACTACAAAAGGGTGCACTTTGCAGCATAAACACCCTGCAGTGGCTCCTCATCCTTTCAGGACACAGACTTCACCATCTGTATCGCTTTTAGTTGAACAAGATCATTTGTGTCAAATTCACAAAACAGAATTTTGTGCCTAAGTGCGGTAGAAAAGCACCAGAAAAAAATTGTTTCCTGCATACATTTCATGTAATTTTCACAGAATTGAGTATTCTAAGTGCCCTTATTTTAAAAATGCGATTCTGTAGAGCGAGCCACCTATTGGCTCTTGAGTCTAAGTGCAGTATGGCTACACCCTCAGAGACCACTCAACCCCTGCACGTGTTCTCCGGAGCTCCCCGTTCGCTTTGCCCGCTGGTAAGGATCTCCAAGTCGCATGTCAGGCATGGAAACCTATTGCTTGATTGGAAACACAATGCAAAAACCTAATTCCTACAGGGAAGGTGCATGCTCCAGGGAACGATTTCCAGTGTAAGGAGAAGGAAGCATTTCCAATGGATTCATTTGTAGTTAGGACACAGATCAAATTCAGCCTAATGAGCAAGACTGGGAGAAAGTTAGAAATTGAGTGGGTTACATTAAGGCAGGGTATTAGAAAGACAGGGAACACAACGTAAAAGATAATAGTGATGTGCACACACAAGAGAAAGTATGAACAGCTGCGTATTACAGAAAGGTAGTAATGAAATCTATGGAATTATTGGTATGAAGTGGATGGGAAATCTGGTAAAGGGGTAAAATGACTGTTGGGATGAGCTGGGCTTAGTACAGCGCTGCAGCAGTCTATTAGGTCAAAATCAGTGTAAACCCGAAATCACCTGTTTTGTGGATGAGTTCAGTGCATGATACACTAGCCTCCTTAGCAAATTAACAGCTTGAGAGCTCATGCATCTCTTCGTAGGTGTGTTCTTGTAACATACTTTTTTAGGATAAACCAAATTTTTCTTGAGAGTCAGGGAAAAAGATAATGATTAAAACAAAAGCAAAGTCTCTGTCAGAGGCAACAGCATATGTATGCCCTCTACACAGTTTTGAACTGAGTGAACAAGATCTCTGCAATGCTCCAAGCCAGCAGAGCACTCCGAACAGCGAAGGGGCCATGTCCACAAAACAAAACCCCAATGTATTTTTGTCTCATAGCTGGTCTAGAAAGGAAAACAATGGTAGGAGCAGGCACAGATGCTTCCATTCTTCATATGGCAATAATCTATATTAATTACAGCAAGCATTCAGCTTTGAACTATGTCACTGCAGAGCTATTACTGTTGAAGATTATTGAGTTTCCAAGGAGGTGAATGTCTTTTTCTCTCTCTAATCATGATTACTTGGCTTAGTACTTGGGCAAAGCTTTTGCTTAACCAAGATAAATGGATATTTCCAAAACTAGCGAGTTAACACTATGCATCACATTATTACTCTCATCTCAGATTTCTTGCCTCATGTGCTATTTTACTCATCTGCTAAACACAAATAACAATAAGAAAAGGAAGGAGGTGCTGTGCCGGATCCCATATGGATTAAAGATCAAAAAACTAAATAAATCTGTTTTCGACCCATTAGTTTGTCCTATTCTGTGCTAGCATTTTCCCTCAATCAACGTAATATAACATTTTGTCCTACAGTTTCCTTTTCTTGAAACATGAGTGCCCACACCACAATTTTGCAGACACCACCAGCCTATCTGACTAACATTTTGCTGCTTTCTATTTGGAATCCCTATTTATCATTTAAGCTTATGTGCCAATACTGTAGGTTAACATTCAGAAGAGCAGATGGGGAATTAGAGGCAAAACTTCTGTCAGTGATAACGGGACTTCCACACTTCATTTCCCCCCGGGCACAGTGAACGTTTTCCTTTTCAATAGCGCTGTGTAAAGCTGCCTCAAGGAACCAGTGGCAGCAAAACTGTGTGCTGACGATGCACTGAAATGGTCAGGATGCAGGAATAGATTTTTGGTTTCTGGGCCATTTGGGGGAAGTTATTTTATAGTAGCCCCTGGAAGATACCCATCTCGGTACAGAAGTTCAAGTGTGAAACAGCTAGCAAGAATTGCCTTTCTAGCAAAATCAGCGAAAGGTCTGGCACTGAACAGCTTCTCCTACGCAGGTGGGTTCACCTGGCCATGTCACTGCCCAGCGGTCCAGCTTTTGATGACTAGGACAGGCTGCAGATCCAGGAGAGGTCCTAACTCAAGTCCCTAAACTCACAATCGCTTTATTTCATCAGCTACCCTGCTCCCCACTCCTGCACCCTGGTGCTGGGAGGAACTGCAAGGCTGTGCATGGGCATCTAAGTGTGGCTTCGTACCCACCTCCCACAGCTCCTTACACAGTGGTGGTGTCCAGGACACGCCATGTGTCCCTAAGTGTGGGTGTGTGAAGTCCACACGTGTTGTACTATTTGCCAGGGAAAAAAGCTGTCACTTCTCTTGAGCATCTCCATGCGCCATCCCCTTGCACACACTCAGGGGAGTCGCTGGTGTGCTGGGGACTGGCACTTGCAGTATGAAGGACTTCACAGAGTGGGAAGTGGTTCACCTGCTGTAGGCACAAAACTCCTCACCATCAGGGACCGACAGTCAGATTAGCATCCCATCTCTATCTTGGGGAGGTTCCCAAGCTGGAGAGCCCCATGGCACCTCACTGGGATTGATCAGCCCCGTACTCCGCAGGCTTTGCAGCAGAGCTGCGCTGCCGATGCCGACCAGCTGCTGCCCAGCAGTTGCTGAATGACAGGAGCTATCAGGATCAAGAAAAAATTCACAGTCCTATCACACCAAATGTCACGCAGGAGATTACAAGCAGATTCTGGCTGCTAAAATGTGCATTGAAGACATGCTAGAAATCTGCTCAGAGAACAAGAGCTTGCCCCTACCCTTGAGTGCCATGCAGATGGGATTTGTGCAAATGATTACCACAGATACAGCCTGCACGATTTTGCCTTCCCTGGTCTTTTTCTATAAGATGTCCATCATTTGGCCAGCCTGCACCCACCTTCTTCCTAACAAAAAAAGATGCTTACTAAGCATTTGATACTGAAATTAATGAAACAAGGAAATAGATGTTGAAAATCAGAACATGTGTGTTATGTCTATATACTCTGCTTTTTAGGGCAGTTTAAGAGTTGCCTGTTAATTCTCACCCTTTTTGATGCTTTTATGAAAGCTCTTCCTGCCTCTGTCCCTCCTAAGAATACCTGAGCCCCAGGAACCATTTGAATCACATTTGAATCAAAATGCAGAAAAGCTGTGTTTTCATATTGACCTTGAAATCCTGAAGACCAGTTCCACCTCCCACAGGATGCACTGGGTATCTCATTGTAAAGGTGCTTTGGAGCTTAGCTCGTGACTTCAGGAGGCTGCTAAGGTAAGTTTAACCAAAAATGTTTCTCATGTAGATGTTCTCAAGATCCTATCTTTCTACTAAAAGCTGGTAATTTAATTCTTAAATTTATTTAGATCAGTTTAAGCAAACATACTTGTAGGAAAACTTGTTAAGGCACCAGCTAACACCCTGCAGATGTCTTGAGTTGTCCCAGTTGTAACACTTGTCTGCCTCTCGCTGTAATACAGTATAGTAGATAAATAAAAGCTGGTAGTTTTCCTCCTAATGTGTTCAGAGGGCTTTTCTCCCATATTAATTTGATAGTAGTAATTCAATTACAGAAGATATTACCAGTGGCTGCTGTAATGTGGACTGCATTTTTATTTCATGGGGGTGTAAATTTTAACTTTCATCCCCACCTGCTCCTCTTTCTTACGCTGGAAGTGCTGTCATGAATTCCCCAGCTCAGCTATTTTCTTCTTTGAAAGTTGATGTACAAGCTTAATGAAGTCTATCATTTAAATGCTCTTTGGCACGTACTTCAAAAGAGACCAGGTACTTGATTCTCTTCTTATTTACATCAGAGAGGTCAGGAGCTGTATGCAGAAGCAAAGTAGCAGGGCAATGCCACAGAACCTGTCAGCACCAGAGCAAAGGCATTTCTTCAGTTTGCTATGGTCCCTTAGGAAATCCTAACAGCTGGACTAATGCTGGGTGTAATTGAAGAAATACTCTCCTTAAATTGGCAGGAGGTTCAGTATCTAAATATAACCCCTGCTGAAAGAACGCTTAAAATCTGAATTTTGACTTTCATGCAAGGCAAAAAAGAGATTTTTCAGTATCTGTAAATATAAAAAATGATGCAGAATGTTTTGTCCATTAGTAGCTTTTTTATTTCTTCATGCTGTTTGTATTTATTTTTACCATTTGCCACAATGGAAATTCAAGTCCAATATTCAATCAAAGTCAAGCATTTTATCGCCTTTCCACTCAAATGCCTGAGTCAGATGCTTAAAATGTAACACCACCAGCACTGTGAGTAGTGGATAAAAAAAATCAACCTTTTGCACTTGAGCCCAGAGAAGTGCCTTTTCTTTTTTTCTTTATCCTGGTGGAGTCATTTTCTATCAGAACATGCTGCCATCAAAAGCAGTCTGCTATTGGCACCTTACAGCTATTGCAAAATGTTGCTGCCAGAGTCTATCTGTTGCTAGAGTGCTCCCCAGTCAGACCAGTTTGCTGGCAGAAAGCTCGGAGCTCGCAGTGGGAGCCCTGCTACCGAAAGCGTTACTGATGGGAATCAGGCACTCACTTCCCCTCACTCAGGTGCAGATAAAAGCAGTTTATTTAATCTGGAAGGTGTAAAGCTGGAGTGAAACAAGAATGACTATCACTCTGCAACTTTCCAGCTTCCCTTACGTCCCCAGGAATTTTGTTTTTCTTCTAGCACACCCTCAAAAGCTCTCGCTTCCTCCAACGCTGCTGGAGCACTGGGCTTTCAGCAGCCAGCTCCTTCTGGGGCTTCCTAGTCCCAGACTTGGTCTAATATGAAGGTCACCGTAGGGTGACAGAAGGTGCTCATCCAACCCGTTGCTCCCGTCCGTCCTACCAGACAGGACGCCAACACTGGTGCTAAGGTGGTGGGAGAGGAAGGACTGACTAGGAGAAAACACGCCGAGTTCTGTTTCTGCAGGTTTTGATGCACAAAATAAATCCCCATGGGATGTGCAGGTATTGAGCATTGACCACTGGGCAAAGATATGTGCGGGTTCTTACTCCATGTACCCCACAGTGAACACAAACCAGCTGACTGACCCGGAAAGTCAAGCTGGCTCCGGGAGCACCCCCCTTCCTGCTAGTCTCTGAAAGACCATCGCCCCAAGTGTTAGTCTGGCATTGCTCGGAAGAGTACCAGCAATTGCAATAAGTAACTGACAGTATTTCCTAAGCGTCTATATTTTCACTTCCATGGAAAGCATGGAGCTGAAGGAGGAATACCTAATTTGGGAGCTTTAACTCAACAGCAGTGACAAGCAGCGCTGGAGGACCGCCCGTGGATTTCAGCAGGTCAGATCCCCTGTAGTTAAACTAAATGTCATCACAGTGTACACGGCTGCTGATTTCAGGTTTGCTAATTTGTAAAACAATGTGAAGAAGATGCTGCAGTTGTCAGCGGAGCTGCTGAATTATAGGTACTTAAGCAGCGCTGTAGGGATATGAATTCTGTTTATTGCACAAACCTGCCTCTATAATTAATAGAAATAGTAACATTTCCTTGCTCTGTTTTCATTAATTCAGACCAATAGCTTTGGAAGATAAGAATGGTTTAGGAAACACATTTTGGAAGAACAGGAGAGAACCAGAGGACTTTCTTGGCTTTTCAATATCACTCCAGATCTTCAGTGTGCAAGGAACAAAATTACTAGCAGTGCTCTGTGTGTAACAGACCATCTGTCACCATAATCCTAGCTTTGTTTTATTGTTCCCTGCTTCTGGGAGAAAGGAACCAAACTTCTCTAGCTACCTGCCTGAACTGAACACTATGAAATATGTTTTAAATCCCTGAAAACCAGCCACAGTCAGTCCAAAGCCCACCTAAACCCCAGCAGCTCTCTAACACCAACACCCGCATCTCCCAATACAATCTGGCTTCAGGGTTTACCTGACAAGCTGCAAACGATTTGAACAACCGTGTGTCCTTTAGCGGGAGTTTTATAGGCCTTTCCTCCTCTCTTATGAGGTGTAAACATATCAAGGTTTAAAATTGTGCTTTCTCTCTCTGGGTGGTGTGGTGTGATGTTGTTCCCACAGAAGGACTGCTGATGCTGTGCTGTGGTAGAGAGGAGGGCGCCGCACGGAGCAGAGCTGTGCATGAGCCACGGCTGGTGACCACCGAAACAGAGCACAGGCTTTAGTCTAGGCATTACTTTATCTTTTAGATGCATCAGGGACTGGAGTCAAGGGGTGTCCAGAAAGAAGTATGAAAACCAGGCAGCTGAGCAAGGGTCAGTGGCCTTCACCTCTCCTGGTGGAAAGCTTTGCCCCCGACCCCATCCCTATTGGGGTCAGAGGCAGAGGAATAGGTATGTCAGAGACGACTTATTTTCCCAATGAATCATTGAAAAAAATATTAATCTTAATAGCTTTCTAACACGGAGTATGTACCAACCACTGAACCACTCTAAGGAGGGCCTTTTATTGATAGGACTCCTTAGCCAAATGTAATGCAATTAAACGATTGGATTTCATTACGTATATTGACATGGTGTCAGTGACAATTTCCATTCTCCCTATTATTTCTATAAATAAAGTCATCTGCCATAATTAGAAAATATGAACGTGCTAAGACCTTCATTAATTCTTCTCCATATTAATTTAAGAGCTGGGCAGATGTTTATTAGTACCTTGTTACATTGCGTTCATCAGCTGTTACCAGGAATAGAAAGGCTGAGGCCTGATTTCACACTGAAGGTTAAGTAAGAGCAGATCTGGTCAAATCTTGGCTTCTGGCTCATTTTTTGACAGTATCTTGGGTTTTTATAAACATTCTTTTTAAACCTTTAACCACTCGCTCTCTTTCTTCCCCTCAGTGTCCTTTGGACCATGTATGAAACTCAGCGGTGTTCCCCTCCTTCCAGCACTGAGTTCAGCAGTCCTTGAGCTGCATCCTGATGTCTGGTTTGATTTTGGTGGAGCTGAATTACATCAGCCTGTGACCTGCCTTCTGCTTCTCCCTCCTGGAAGGTATTTACGGAGCAGTGGCACCAGGTGAAAGCTTGGGTCCACCCCGTTCAATGTGGGGCACCCACGGATGAGTGCTTGGGCTGGGTGTGAGGAACAGCAGGTATGGATGAACGTTCACCGAGATGTGAGGGGTGCTCTGACCAGCCTGTGGTACCTCATGCACCTTCCCAGTATCCTGCATTTGGTAGGTTTCAGAGCTTGTCTAATCTCTGTTCCAAACCACCTGCCATTGTCACCTTCACTGGGTCTTCTGCCAAGAAGCTCTGTAATTTAATTATGTTCTCTGTCAAAGTACTTTTTTCCCTTTTTCTTTTAAATATTATGCTCGATAACCTCAGGTCACTTCCTGGTCTTCCTCTTCTTTCCTATTTGCCTGGATTTCTCTGTCTCTTCCCATGGTCTGTTCCCTCTCACCACCACCTCATCTGTTCTCTCGGCACTCACTGCCCAGGTTGGGTGCCCACCAGGGCACCTCCGCCAGCTCTGGCAGCGCTGCGTTGACTTGTAGCAGCAAAACAACGGTCCTGTAACCTGGCAAGCACGGCACATGCTGGGCTTTGCCCACGTCTATGTGGCTGTACAAAGGAGCTCTGAGGTTCAGGCCGGTGCCAGATTCCTGTTCGTTCATGTTCCCAGTGTGCTCCAGCTGCCTTCAGGGAGAGGAGGGGCTCATCCAGTCTGGGATGAGCCAAGGGAAGTGCAACCAAGATGTTGAGTACATCAGATATTTACAGAAACAGTGCACAAAATATGCGTCTATTTTACTGCATTGAGGCTGCAATGGAGCCCATTTCCTTATTTTAGGAAAAGTTTAAATCTTCCTGGCAAAACCTGATGACCTTCTCCTGAAGGACTCAGTCTTCCAGGCTAAACCAATTTTTTTTTCAGATGATAATTACTGTAATTTTTGTGCAAGCTCTTAATATTTTCATGTACACCAAAGTGGATGATATTAAATTGTCATGTGACCTTTTCTCTCCAGAACACTGGGGTGTTGCTGTGCGTCATTTAAAGCCAAGCAAAGCATGGCTGTTCACAACTGGGATTTATTTTGTAGGGTAAGATGTAATGCACTGAAGTGGGTGAGGCAGCACTTGGTTTGAACCTGCCTTTACATTTTTGGCTGGAGCGCACCTGAAATGAAACTAGAGCCTGTTGTGAGTTGTTCAGGGCTGGAGCTGGCCTTTCGTTACTGCTGTACCCAGCACCAAGCAGCTGAGGCTCCTGGGCTTCATCAGGCCTTGAAGAGTTTAAATAATATTTTCAAGATAGGCTGTCTGTACTACAGTGGAGAACAGGCATGACCCAACGTTCACCATAGGGTCATCAGCCTAAACCCTGAACTGACGAACTGGCTGATATGTACTTTGAAAGACTGGTGGTGGCGGCTGGCCCAGCCTCATCCCATCCCATCGTGTCCCGTCCCGTCCCATCCCATGGCAGCTTCAGAGGCAGCCAAGGCAGATGGAAAAATGGCTCAGCAAGCCAAACAGACAGGGTTCATGTTAAAACTTCTCTTACGAATAGAAGAGAACATGGCTGCAAAATTAGACTGGCCAGCCACAGAAAATACATGTGTGTGCATACCCATGCCACTCCTTTACTCTCCCCAGGCTAATTTCAATGACAGTGCTCAGACCTTGTTTGGTAGAAAGTAATTTTTAATTCATATATATATATATATAAAGAAAAAACCTCCAGTGTTGCTTCCATCACTTTCTATCCCTTGCCTGTCTCCTTTGACTTGCATGCTACTTGTCTGTTCTCTTGTCTACCGCCTCTGAAATTATCCACTTACTTTTTGCACTCTTCTTCCCTTTCTCAGAATTGCCTGTGCAGAAATGCACATAAACAGCTATTCTTCAGGTCAGCGTTTCAATTAGTTTTAAGTTGTTCTATTTCCTGGGTCTTTACTTATTTATTATTATTTTTATTGAATCTGTTTCTGAGTGTTTACCTTGATTCCGATAACTCTGTTGGGTGCTTATCTGTATAAATAGATCAATAGCTTTTGGACTGCTCTTACTGAAGCAATAGACTGAGAGGCTTACTTTGAACCTGAAAGCTTCTGTACTGAATCTATTAATACAGCAAGCTATTACACACGTATGATCCATAAACTTACTTCAATTGCGCACTAAAGGAAGCGGATTTTGTACCTTTTCTTCCTGGCCAGTTGTATTTCAGCAGTTGCCAATCTTACTCCTCCTTTTCCCATTACAGACACCCCGAGTTCATCAGGGAAAGGACACTACAGACGTCATGCCAATGCTCTTTCCAGAGCTGACAGGGCTGGTCCCAGCAGACAAGGATGTGTGGATCATCCTGGGCTCCTCCAAGGGACTAATATAAAGGGAGGATCTAACAGGACTCAGTCTCCCATGTCAAATGAGAGATGTTCCCTTCTCTTAAACTGCAGTAAAACAAACCCTCCTCTAATCTGATCCAAATTAAAATCAGGCACAAAGTAAGACATATTTCTAGCTTGCTCAGGCTAAAGCTTCTTTGCGCTGCCTTCCTCCAAGCCAATTTTGGGCTAAGTGAAAAAAACCCCACAGTTCCACAAAATCTCTGTGTGAAGCCACCAGGAATGCAGCAAGATAATAGTGTAGCGAGATAAGGGGGATTAAGATTCCTTCTGGGCTTTTTAAGAAACAAGGGGTGAAAAAGTTAATGGAACACTCAACTGGGAGGCATTGCTGGGACCTGCAAAAAATGATAGACCAAGATAGCTGGGTGCACAGCAGTTGCATTGTGTGAAATACCATTGCATAGCCAGCCTTTTCCATGTACGTTGAAGCCTGCTGAATTCCATGTGGATTATGGCACGGAGCCTTTAGGAGCTATGGGTAACAAAGCTGATCATTTCCAGCTGATGTGCACAATGAAGCAGTAGCTGAAGTACAATGAACTGGCCATTAGCGAAATGAGAAATACAATGGCATCATCGGTGCACGATGAGCGCCCTGCCTCTTGTTGACTATTCATGCATCCCTCAGAGGATGAGCCTAGGATTCTTCTGTGGCATCTGCCTATTGATTACATCTCATTTAAGAAGGTCTGATGTTTGCCTCCCACCCACATGTTGTTTTTTGGGGCCAATTTGGTTCTCGTTTAACAGAGGAAATGGCTCTGGCACAAACGCAGCAGTGCCTCCTGCGCTTTGTGTCGAGAGCAGCACATATTGTGAATTTGCCTGTATTGTTGTGGAAATTAGATGTTACTTTAATTGCCGTGGCAAGTTTGAGTGGAATATTCTGTAGGACAAGAACAGCCACCGACAATTCAAATCCAGTGGACGCCTGACCTGGCTTGTATTGAAGTTGATGAAGTATTTCTATTGTACTTAACGGACATTGGCCTCAGCCTCAAAAGAGTGCACTTCAGATTGAACTTCTCTGCTTTTGCAGAGATCTTATTAGATTTGCAGAGTTGGTATTAGATTTGCTCAGTTGTATGAGAACATTACTATTCTGTTAAATTACTTTTTCAGTTAATAATTTATTCTTTTCTACAAGGATTTTTCTTTCTTAAGTCCTTTTTACCTCTTTGCCTTCAGCTGGTTAGGGAATTCATTCTCACTTTCTACCTTGAACTACTACACACTGTTATCTTGCAGGATTAAACAGCTCTCATCCAGTGCTCTGTATGCTAAACTTTATTTTTCTTCCTTGGGCTGGGTGTCTCTTTTCCACTGGTGGAAGCAAAACAAGAAGAGCCTCGTGAATTACAAGGAAACCTAAATCAAAATAGGTTCTTGACCTTGAGGTCTTCCAGGGCAAGGCTCAGCACTGACTTCTGGGGAAGCCCTCCTTATACCTGGGCCTTTTCTATCACAACATATAGGTACGCATTGTAAGCACATTCCAAATGAAACAGATCTCAGAGATTCAAACTATATTATATTATTTGTAATATTTACACCTGTAATACCAGCAGCTTGCTGAGCGCTTTGAAGAGATGGTAGAAGACAAAGTCCCTGCCTAAAGAGCTTAATATTCATATTTTATTCAAAGTAAAAAAAGTATCCATACTTTGAGTCTGTAAGATATCGGATTAAAAAGGCTTTTCTCCTTAAATTAGCTCACAGAAATATAACCCCCTGAAGGGAGTGAAGGAGACAGCTGTGGAGGGAAAGGAGCCAGCACTACTGAGTATAAAGCAACTTTCAGCTGCCTCATCCGGAGATGCACTTTCAGCCTCAGCCTGGGGTCCTTAAGGACACTTTTATCCATGGA
>JAVJGJ010000003.1:21140843-21151051 GCA_035590215.1 Microhierax caerulescens
TGATTAAAAAGGGTCTGTTTTATCTGTGACTAGTGAGAAATGCAATTATTTCTAGTGTAACTTCTCTACCAGTCAGAAGTGGTATTAAATGGGTTTAATAACTTAGCTGGAGGTTTGTTCTGAGGCATTGAAAGCACATCGTCCCTCAGACCAGCATGTTAGTGCAACTCTGGAGCTGGTGTGGGGGCAATGCAAGAGAGGCAGGAGCCCCGGAGGCCAGGAGATGGAGGGCAAAGGGGTGGGGATAGGACAGCTTGCAGTATCAGGTGTAGTATCTCAGCCTGAGGGCAGCTGGGGACTAGAATCTAATGGGTCGGAATTCTAATAAGGGTGACAGAGCTGGGGGACATTGAAGGATGTGGAGGGAAGAGGTCTGGAGAATGGGCTGAAGGGGAAGGAAAGGTCTTTTCCTTTCACACCCTGTGCTGACAGTCGATCCCACGCAGGAGCAGCCTCGGAGTCCTAGCGCTGACCAGCTAACTGCTGGGAGGCAGCCTGCAGTGCTGAGACCCGGCGGGTCTGCTGGCAGCAGTGGGATGCTTCACTCAAAGCTACTTAAGTGTGAATTGGTGGAGGCAGACTTTGGTTTTAAGCAGAGTAAACCCAGCTGTGAGCACGTGGGTAGGATGTAGATGGGCTTAAGTTATTTCTGAGACTTTTTCATTCATTCCTCCCTTGTATGAGACTTATTTTGTCTCCCCACCAACCTTTACACATCAGCAGAGTTAAGACTTGGAAACGGAGTAAAAAATGAACAGTTTTCCAGGCTTGTCACATCCTCTAGTGTGAAGGGCTGCTGTTCAATTCAAACCCAATACAGAAGCTAATTGCTGAGAAACAGTGGGATCTTTCAAAGCTCTAATTAAAGGCAATTTAAAATCTCCACTGATATTAGCAAGAGCATAAAACTGCTGCTGGACACATACCAGTTAGAAAGACCACTTACCGAGGGGTGCAGCTGACCTGTTTTAGAAGCAGACATGGCTGTGCTGGGCAGATTGGGAGTAAAATTGGCAGATATTGTATAAAAATTTGGCCTGGTACCCCTCCTGCACACCCCTGGCAGTGCAGCTGGGGAATGACACTTGTGAGCACTAAGTGGCAGGTCATGTGCTTGTGCTGAAGGGTGAGCGTGGTGCTGAGTGAAGCCAATTGATCTGGACTCAGCCCAGTAAAGAGCGTAGATGTGTGCATGAAGCACAAGGGTAACGAGCATCTGTGGGGCCGTATCAGGGGTGCAGATTTTCAGGTCTGTACTGGAGAAGCTTTACCTAAATGATAATTAAGTAATTTTTTTGCCTGACTCCATACTTCCACCTTAATTTCTAATGAAATACTGAAATTCTTACTGAAATGGTATTGCCTCATACTTTTGTTAATGACCGAATATCCCACCCCACAGTGTTTACCTGCACGTGGGCACATAGAGGTGAGTCCCTGCCTGCATGGGAGCTGGAGGGAGTTCTGCCTCAGAGTTCAACTGGCACTAAAACTATTACTGTGGAAGTGCATTTCTACAGTTGCACTGTAACATCTTTGCTGTAGACCTCTAGTTAAATGCATGTTAAAGTCTAGGATTAAGCCACCTGGCAGTAAATTAATGGTCCATAGTGTAGCTACTGCTGTGATGCCTCTCTTCCATTAAGAGAGGCAATGCTGCTATAAGTGGCTTATATGCCCAGAATAATGGTGCTTGTGGCTTGCACCTGCATAGGAGAAGATGCTTGTTGCATTTAAACAAGATTACATGAGTCAAAAGGCATTGCTCAGCCCAAGAGGCACTGCAGAGCTGCAGTGTCCCAAAGGGGGACTCTTGTGGGAGTGGAGGCTTCTGGCATGTCCCTCCACGCATTGTAGACCCCTTCACTGATTAGGTTCTGCTGTCTCTGCCTGCCCTTCACCTGGAGGGGTGTTACAAGCATCAATCCTTCTGTGTTTGTAGCTGCTGAACAAGCATGTGAAAACAAGGAGACTCCTTTGCTGCCACTGCCCCTCTGCTGGCACAACATGAAGCACCCGGTTAGTTGTGAGCTGATCTACCAAATAATCCTTAAATATCAAGGGGAGAAATGTTGGTTAAGTTAATTCTGGACCCATGCAATGCTCCAGCCTGCTGGGCTGCCTCTGGGCTTTTGAACAGCAGCCTGGAAGGCAAGGTTCAGCACTCGGCTCGGGGTCTCCCCAGTACCCTGCCACTTGGCATGCAAAGTAGCACAGGGAGGGGGAGACTTCTCCAGCTTCTTTATAAGAAAGAGTAGAAAGGGAAATAAGAGACATTTACCAGCTTTGAAGGTGGGAAGGGTGCTGAGGCCTTCTGCTTTCTTTTCCCATTGCTGTGTTCCTTGTCCCTCTTGGGCCCCATGTTGCAAATCCTATGCTCCCATCTGAAGAGCACTGGCTGTGGGCTCCCTCCAGAGCCTGTTGATGCAATCTGGGTCATTCAGAGAAGGTTGTCAGGAAGGATTCCGTGCCTCCCCGCTGTGCTGGCACTGAGCTTTGCCTTCCAGGGCATGTGAGGGGCCAGGCTGGTCCCGAGTCCTCCTCCCAAACCTGGCTTGCTCAACCCACTGCAGCCTTGGGACTCCCAGGATCTCCCCTGGAATGAGCAGCTGAGGTAAGGGGGATCACACTGGGGACACAGGGAAACACCCTGTGGGATCTACCTAAGCCCCTTTTTTTGGGTGGGGAGAAGTCAATGGCTGGAGCTAGCACAGAGCGTCCCTGTGAGGCAAAACCTGCCTGCCCTGCCAAGGGGCTGCTGGCGAATAAGGGGATTTCTAGCAAGGCAACAAAGCCCTCCTGGGGGATTTCTTCAGTTGGGACCGAGTGGATTATGACAGAGCTAATCTGTATGGTTGTTTCATAAGTTTCCTCAGTGCCTGGACTCTGAGCTCAGCAACAGACTCTATATGTGCAGAGAATAATTGATTTCTCAAACACCATATAAGAATATGTGCATGCAGAGGTCTGGAGCGAACTACATCAGTTTCCTTGTATTTCAGCTTTATCTGTATCAAAATCTCTCAGTTTCAACACCAGTTTAGTACTGAGGGACCAGATTTGTTGCCAAGCATATGGCTTGGTGGAGGCCACCCTTCACCTGGCAGTTCATATTCCTCTTGAATCCCCACCTCTTTCCTTGACCTTATTCTCCTTATTACACAGGCAAATGCTTGTGGCAACAAACCTTAAACTCCAAAGGCAGTGTTTAGACCACTGTCAACCTCTTACTCATTTGCTGCAGCCAGCATTCCCAAGCAAAGCCAGAGTGCAGGTGTTGTCCAGCCCAGGGACCATGCTGTACAGGGGCTGTGCTGCCCTTAGTCCCTGTGTTGAGGCCAGCCTTGCTGCATAGCCAAAGTCACATGAGCGGTGAATTTTCAAGGCTTTCCAGACCAATAGTTACTGCAAAGCAGTGGAAATGAGGACTTAAGTTTCTATTTGGACACTTTTTCTGTTCAGCTGCAGGTTTTTATCCAAATTATTTAAATGCTCACTGCCTCAATTTCTCCACTGGTAAATCCCTAACCTGCCTGTTTGCTGTTTTTGGATTAAAAGCACTCTGTAAGATCCGCTTCATGTTCTAGCAGCTGCTGCTTGTACACATTTGGAAAAACAAACTCTGAATGCTTCCTGGGGAATATGGATATCCCAAATCAGCCCAAGGCTGGAATAACAGCACTATTGTGGCATAGCGTGGTTTGTAAGCTGAGGAGTCCGTGGAAGTTTGTGCTTTGCCTGTGGGAAGTTTGTGTGCAGTTACAGCTTTCTCAGCCCTTCCCTGTTTTAAATGCAAACATATAAATGACTTCAACTTCACCCTAAAGTGAATAAAGATCATAAATATGAAGTCAAACAAGACCAAATAGCCCATTAAGTGCATGAATGCTGGCAGCCTGTTTTAATTTGCTGCTGCTACATCTTTAATTTGCCTGGCACAGCTGGGAAGGGCAGCAAGTGAATGCTGTACAAGCCCCTGTATGAAGCTGGAGGGGGAAGGACAGTGAGTTACCCACTGGCTGTAAGCCATGGCTTGGAAATTCCCGACAATTTTTTTTGCAGTGCCAAAAGCAGCTAGCTGTCAGCAAGTGTTTCTTGCACCCCTTCCCTACCCCATATGCTGTTTTCAGTCTCTATTGCTGCACTCTGGAGTATTTTTGCTTCCCAAATGAGGCCCGCTAATAAGGGGTCCTCCCATAATAACATCACAATATGCATCACTAAAACGTTACTGTAAGCCTCTCGCTTCAGCCCACAAATGCTACTGACAGCTAATTCATTTCTGAGATGAGCAAGTGTAATTTATATCTCAAAACAGCACTTGAAACTGTTTGCTTATAAGATGCCCTTCACTCAAATCCTTGGTTAAAGCCTGGCTCGTGCCAGCCTCTTGTCAGACACAATCGCTCTAGGAAAATCCTTTTCCAGGGTGCAGTAAAGCCTGAATTTGCTCTAATACATGTTTTAATCTTCACTCCCTGATACTTCACAGCAGCCCATCTAAGCTCTCGGCACTGTCCCAAACACCTCAGCGCATCCTGCAGCTTCCCCCAGTAAGGATCAGGTTTACCTTAGTAGCAGCGGAGCAGCAGCACCCAAAACGGAGATTTCAATGGGATCTGACAGGGAGATTTTCCCTCTCATCTACATACTTCTGTAGTTTCCACCTTTGGGAAAACAGCCTATCTACAGGCAGGAGTTTTCCATATATCTTGTCTCTTGATGTCTCCAAATATTTCTTGCTGTTCTTGCAGTTCCCAGGCAGTTTTAATTACTTTGTTTTTAAATGCAGGCAAAGCACCAGGCTTCAGTAATTATTCAGAAACAAGCCGCCAGAAGGAAGTGGGTGCAAAGACCTTCTGAATCTGGTCAGCCCCACAAAGCTGAGCTTTTTCTTGTCAAACTTTGTTCCATGCAGCTCCTTGTTATTCCCACCTTCATAAAATCTCTTCTCATCTGCTGTCTGTGCATCCCTGGCTGCCTGGGCTCCTCCGGGGCATGACAGCCATCCCCACGAGGGTAGGATGCTTGGCACGGGGTCAGTGCCTTTGCTGTCATTTGGTGAAATTCATCTGTCTCGCCCGCTCCTCAAAAGAAAACTGCAAGAGTCTGGCAGGAGAGCGGGCTCAGGGTTGGGGCAGTCCCAGTATTGTGCTGCACCCGTGGCTGGCACACGGATCGGCAGCACCTCACCAGGCTGTGCAGCCTTTACTTTCCGAAATGCCAGGGCTGTGCGGAAGCAGGCGTGCAGCTCTTTCTCCAGTGCTCACTCATCCCTGTGTATCCCTGCACGTGCTGGTGTGAAATCAGGGGCTTCCCAGCCTTCCCCTCAGTCACCTCCATCGGACCACTTTGTCCTTGGGTGGTATTTGCTTTTCTGAGTCAAGAGTGTGCTGGAGAGACTCTCCCATTCATCTCCGGCTGCTCACTGATTTCCCACACTGTGTGCTTGCTATTTGTTCCTATGGCAAAAATAAAAGCTGCTTTTGCTGGCGTGGTCCACGGCTGGTTGCGATAGGATCTTTTTCCCCCTGTTTAAAATGTAAGGTCTCACGAATTAAGAAGCTACAGCCTGTCTAGATCTTATACCAGTCAGTGTCTGATTCATCAGAGAATCTCCTTGGTAACTAGCTGTTCCTCTCTGATGATTTGCTACAAAAAAGCTCTCCCAATTTAAAGATAAAATACAGTGAAAGCAGAAGAGGAGCTATACCATATGGGTACCTTATACAGAAACATACCTTGTGTGCGTGCAGCTGTTCTGGCTATTTTCTGGTGTGTGTGGGAAGCATCCTTTCTGTGAGACAGCATGGTATCATCCCATGGATGGGAAATGTGCCCTGCTGCATTATCTCTGCTAGAAATCTTTTTTTTTTTTTTTCCTCCAGGGCCAGTAACCCTGCCTGCAGAGTAAATAATCCCACAGGTGAAGATGTTGTTGGCATCTAACAAGGGGCTCAGCAGTTCATGCTTTAATAAGCCTGATTTCTGGCCTTGTATGGGACTGATCACCAATTACAAAGATTCAGAGAGAGGGTGACTTTCTGCAGGAGATGTGCCTGGTCTGCTTGATGTCACCTTGCAACCCTCCTGCTCTGGTAATGAGCCCCCAGTGCCTGACCCCTCTTCACCCCGCAGCAAAGCACTGCCTGTGCTCTCATGGCTGCTTGAGTTGTTGAAGGTGGTTGTTGAAGATCTGTTTGTTTTAGTGGTTGTTGGTTGTTTTTTTTTTTTTTTCCCTGGGAACCAGCATTGCTGAAAAAGTTGATCGGAGGAAGGCTAAGAATGTTTTGTGATTCAAAAAGCTGGTAATTGCATTAAAAAAAAAATATCAGTGTAAGTGAAGCATTTGACCTGTGAATGCCCAAGGCTGGGCAGCTCTGTGGTGAGAGCTGCCTGGAGTTAGAGGGATAAGGCAAAGCTATGGGGCTAGAAATCTGTGTGTGTTGCATGTGTCCTGAGTACCCACAGCCAGAGAGCTCTGACACCCTGCACGAGTGCTGCTGTGTGTGTGGGCTCTGTGCTGCTGAGCCCACCAGGATGGAGAAGGGGACAGACAACTCTAAACGAGGGCAGCTGAGCTGCTTTCAATTCTTTTTTACTAGATAAAGTAGAAATCAAGAATCATTCCTAGATTTCTCTTGCAAAACCCTTCCAGCAGCCTTCAGGTGACTCTTGGCAGCAGCTGACAAAGGTCCCTCCGTTAGCTGGAGGATCCCATGGAGGCTGGAGTAGGGCAAGTGCACAGCCAAGATGCTGGGCAAGTCACCTTCCTTGCTGTATTTCCTCAGTGGCCTTATATGCCTCCTGTCTTGTAACACTAATTTCTCTGAATTAATACAACAAACGGCAACAAAATGCCAGATCCGTGATGTGTCTGTTTTCCCTGCCTCAGGCTTTGAGCTGGCTGTCAAAGCTCACCCAGCAGCTGGGGAAAGGCTCCTGTGGGCACCTCTGGCAGTAGGGCTATCGCATGCCATGGGTGTTGGCCATCTGGGATACAACCTTTGTTCCTATAAGGTGTTATGGCATCTCTAATGCCCGGGCAGGAGAGACCCAGGATTGTGCTCCCTGCTTGGGATCCAGCCCATGGAGGGAGGTCAGGTCCAACAGCACTGGTGTCCAGTATCTGGTGCCATTCTGTGACCATGGTGTGGCTGAAGCCACCAGGCTGGGAAAAGCAGGCTTGGTTTTGTTTGTCCAGGGGTAGCAGGAGCTGCATCTGCCCCAGGTGAGTGCCAGGGCAGAGCCTGGGTGCTGTGTCCTACTGCGTGACTCTCCAGGAGCAGGGGATGCTTCCTTGGAGCTCGCACTGCAGAGGCAGTGGGCAGACCTGAGGGTGGTCTGTTTACCCTTGGTGGAGCTCTGGAGTAGCCAGCCAGGCAGATATCCATTTTTGTTATGTTTTAATCACTGATGTGACTTGGACCTTGGTGTGGGGAGAAGTGGGATAGCTTCAAAAACCTGCTTGTTCCTCACCCCCAACCTGGTGCCTGCAGCCTTCAGCTGGTTCCCCTGCATGCGCCTGCAGGCAGCATCTCCCCAGCTGCATCACTGCCTTGGATGGCTTTGGTTACAAATTCATATTTACTTAAAAAAAAAAAGGACACTAAACCTCACATACAGTGTTTTGCTGTTTCTATCTCCTTTGCAATGTGCTTCTATTTTTGGAGACAGAGCAAAGTGGCTGTGGCTATTTATAGCAGCGGAAGGTGTGTGGATCCTGCAGCCTGGGGTGGGCACAGGGCTGCCTGCTTGAGGGTGGTGTGGTTGTGCCCTGCAGTCCCAGGGGAATTTTTTTTTTTGCTTTTCTATGACTCTTCCATTTTATTTCAATTGCTGGTCTAATCCTGGATCGGTTTTGAACTTGAAGGAATGTCAGTGGCAGTAAGAAAAAAAATAAATAAACCCTGAACTAAATGTGTACAGCCTTGGCAAGTATTTTTTATGAATTGGATTTCTTGAAAGAAAAGCTCCGTTGCTGTAAAACAATGAGCCTGCTACACTCTCAGTAGTACAAATGGGTTACATTCGTGTTAAGAAGATACAAGCTTATTATTTTTAGTCTGTTCCTGTAGCATCAGGAATGTTTAATGTGATAATGAATGTAATTGAGGGACTGAAAGTACAGAAAATAGCAACATTTTCAGGGGTCATAATTACAACTGTAGTGCTGCTGAGTGATCGGGGGGATGTGTACAGGTGTGGGTAAAAGCAGACTGATCCCAAGTGTGGGTGATCCCACGTCCTGCCATGCTCCGTGGGAAGGCTCTAGGCAGCTCCAGCACAGCCCTTGCACCAGGGGCTGGACCCTCCTGGGTGCTGGTGGGATGTGCCCACCCCGGGATGGCTCTTCTGCGAGGGCACAGGGAGAAGGAGCTGCTGCCTTCTCCCCTGAAACCCGAGGTCTCGGGAGGGACAGTGTCCCCTCTGGGGTCTGGTGGGAAGCAGGACATCCAGAAGCAAGCCTGGCTGTAGAATTTGGCAGCTACATTTGTTTGAGTAGGTCTGTACTGAGTGTTTGCAAACCTTGATAGGTTCACAATTTTGGCTGGTTTGGCAGCTTTTTTTTTTTCCCCAAAATAGCAAAAGGGACACTTCTGACACCAAAACCCTCCTGCCAAATTCCCAGCCCCTCCTCCTAAGTACAGGGTTGCTAAAGCTTTTCAGTTAAATGCTTCAGAGCCTTTAACACGGACGAAACACAGCATTTTGTCTCCAGCCCACTGCTCGGAAACTGTGAAGCTGCTCTGTGACACTTCCCCCCCCACCTTCGCCAAAACACAGTCTGCAGCAGGCGCCCACCATGAATATTTTCAGCCCAAATTCTATGGAAAGTGTAAGCAGCAAACTCATCGGAGGGCTGCCAGCTATAGGTGGGTCACCTGTAGAACTTTGGCCACTGCTCACATGAGGCTGGTCCCATGCAGCTCCCGCTCTGGCTTTGGGAGGCTGCTGGTTGCCACGTACCGAATTCAACTGCTCCTGTACCTCCAGGCAATTTCATTGCTAATTTTAGTCCCTGGGTTTCTTTATTTGTTTGCTGGTGATTTGCTGTATGCATTAGTCTGCTACAGAGCTGGCAGGGAGGAAGGTGGCTCTGCCATGGCCACTGCCCCCAGGGCAACAGGGCTGAGTGTGGGGCAGGTGGGCGTGTGTGTCGGAGCTGTTGGGCATCAGCCTGGTGGTGATGGGTGAGAAGAAATGTCTGGGACCTGGGGGAGATTGAATATATTTTAGATGCAGCCTCTGAAGCCACTGAAATCAGAGCAAGCCTGAAAGAAGTGACAGCCGGCAAGGGTACAGTTGGGTTTGCGTTCAGCCTTCTCCATTTTAATTTGTTGCTCTTAGAGAGGGGAAACTTTCTCCATTAGAAAAATTGCCTTGTTCTAGCGGTTTTCTAACAAATTATGGCTTCAGAGCAAAAGGCATTTGGTGCCCTCCCTTTTGAGGAGGTCCTCACATGCTGGGATACGCTCCTGGCTGGCGGCATCGGAGGCAGTGCCCGGTGTTGCTCTGTGGGGCTTTCTCCTTGCTACGGTCTTGCACAAAGGCTACACAGCAGCTGGGTTTGTCCATTAAACCGACTCCCTTTAGCACATGCAATCAGTTGTGCCGCGAGTTCCATTTCAGCCCACCGCAATCAGAGGGTACTTTGCTGAGGGGAAAAGCCCGCAGGCAGGGCGGAGGGTACGGCCGCGGTGATGCATGGGCTGCAGCGTTCACGCTCATAATGCAATTGCTTACATTACAAAGCAATTATCAGGGCTTAAAATTCCAATAGCATTTTGAAGGCGTATATGCCATGGGGTTTTTCCATTTGCAGAGATGTTTCTTTTATTGTACATCCTTGCCTAATAACTTCACCATTTTAAACACATTGAGGTGGTTTAGAAACCTATTTGTGATCTTTGTTGAAAAACAAAGGCAATCCCGCCAGCTCCGCGCAGAATACGTGCTCTGTTGCAAGCTGCTCCTAAGGCCTGATTTGGGCTTTGTGCAGGTTTAATGAGGTAAAACCCCTCTACAGTGTTTCCTGCTCCCTGCCTTAGTTTTTGGCAGCACATCCTTCAGCTGGGGCAGAGCACTTCGGTGTTCGCTCCATCACTGTGACAGCACCAGCTTTTCTCAAGCTGTCTGGGGGGGGGGGGGGGGGGGGGGGGGGGGGGGGGGGGGGGGGGGGGGGGGGGGGGGGGGGGGGGGGGGGG
>JAVJGJ010000003.1:21161761-21174834 GCA_035590215.1 Microhierax caerulescens
GGCTGCCAGCGCAGGAGCAGGCAGAGAGCAGGAGCTCAGCTGCAGCCCCCACGCCAGGGCTCAGCGGGGAGTAGCGGGGTGCTGCACCCACAGATATGGGGGTCTGGAGGTCAGCTGGCACCAAAAGCCATTTAAACGGCTCCAGCCTTCAAGGAGAGATGGTCATATTTGGAGGCAGCTTTGGTATGCTTTTCTCCCTGCTTACGTTCTCATTTTATACAACATGGGGCACTTACTGTCTCCCCTGCTGTATATGCCTCATCTCTAAAACTTTTCTGGAAGTGTGAGTTTTGTTTTGCCTCTGATGTCAAAGACGTGGTGCACTTGCAGCCTTTGAAATCAGTGTCTGAAATACAAAACCAGCATATTTGATTACGCTGGATTTGGCCTCTGCTAGGCAGCTCTTAGTACCTCTGCTGCGGCAACTTGCTCAGAAATAATGTTATCAGATTAGCATAACTGAAGTGGGAAGGGCTCCAAAAACACTGGTAGAGATAAAGCAACATAATCAGATGCAACATGCCTGTTTCCCCCCCTATCTGTGCAAAGAAGTGTGATAGATGGTCACCCAGGCAAAGGCAGATAAGAAGTGCCTTGAGCCAGAGACGAGAAAATAGACAGCTATTTCCCACTGTTTGTAACAGTTTGTAGAGCGCTACAAATTAAACTATGCTTTATTTTTAGCCTGTGTTATTGTCAGCCTATAGCATTTGGGAACGTTTTTGACGTGGAAACATGTTTTATGTGCACCCTTTTTTGTCTTTTATGTCACTTCACAGCTGTGTGACACCACTGAGGCTGCAGCTGGGTGAGGAAGCTGCTAATGGGGCTGTGATGGGGTACTGAAAACTCTCTTCCTTTGGAGGTGGACTTCCATTTCAAATGTTTCTCCAGGAACACAAGCCCTTTCCTCCATTGTTGTCTTCACCTTATCCACCTCAGTGAGCCTGACTCCTGGGGACACTCACATTCCCAGTAAGACCTTTGCATCATTTTGACCCTGGTCCTCTAAAGCCTTGTTCATGTATCTTGTATCATATACCAGAGCAGTCCTCCCCTATAGCACTAGCCATTTGCATGCAGGGATGAGGGATGGTGTTGCAGGTATTTCCCAGGCAGGGAGGAGGCTTTGCTCCCTGCGTGTGGGTTGTGCTCCCCATGAACTTTGTGCACAGCCTGGGCTGGGGGGCTGCCGCTGTGCTTGTAGGCTTGAGCGCGGGCAGCAAACGGAGCCCGGGGGGCACTGCCATAGGTCTGCAGTGGCTGTTTGGCTGACTGCATGGCTGTCTTTCTGCTTGGCAATTTGTCCTGCCTCCCTCCCTGTTTGGAGGGGATATTAACTTTGTTGTGGGAATAACCCCAGAGACAATTTGATTCTTGCAGCAGGAAAGCGGTTAGCTGGGGTAGGAACCTCTTGAATGACTGGGAACTGGTAGATGGCAAGATGGAGAGACAACAGGGAGCAGGGAAAGCTGTCCTGGGATTGCCTAGAGGGGGTGGGCAAGTGGCTGGAGTCTGGGGGGGGTAAAAGGAGAATTGGAGAAGGAGGGGCAAGAAACTGTAATAGCCCTGCTGCCTGGTTTCATAGATCCACAGCAGGTTAGGGCTGTCCTGAAGAGCTAATGTGAAGTTGGAGCTCCAGGAAATCAATCCGCAGGAGCTTGTGCATTGATCTGTTTAGAAGCATTAACCTGAGGAATTTCTCCATCTACACTTGTTTTCATTTGGGTGTGTGTTCAGAGGCATTGATTTTCTTAAGATCTGAGCATTGAATTAGATGTTTTTTCTGGATGTACTGGTTCAACCTCACTTTTGTAAGGAGCTACCAGTGGGGATTTTACCTAATTTGACTTTGTTATTGAGATTCACTGACAGTAAGCAGTAGGTTTGTGACTGCATTTTCCTCAGCAGCCCTTGAAAGGGCAGAGAGCTCTCTTATTTGTAAGAAATAACTGTGTTTTCACTCAAGTGCTGCAGAAAATGGGGACCAAGCCCAGCTCTTGCTGTGCCACAGCATCATGTGGCATGACATAGGCCTTGACTGGTAAAGACAACACTGAAGTTTATCTTTTCTTAGGACAAGTAATGTGTATAGATACATGTGATGTGCGTGTAAATACACGTGTGTGTATTTTCCAGAGTTGCTTTGTGGTCCTCTGGCCACAGAGGAATGAGAGTGGAGCCTTAAATAAAGTGAAAGCCAGGTGGCTCTAGGCTGTGCAGTTCTGATGAAAAACACTTTTGGGGAGAGAAGGAAGCCACAGGGTATAGCAGAGGGTACAGCAGAGGCTCCCCCACTACCTCTGCCTGGTGCTGGTGCTGCTTGTCTTGCAGCTGATCGTGTTTGGGTGCAACCACACTTGCCTCTCACTGTGGATCTTGGCAAGTGCCAAGCCCCTTTGATGGAAGGAGTGGTTATCTGTGCCAAAAGGCGAACACAGGCATTAATGCAGTCCTGCTTTCCCTGTCTTCACCTCCCCCAGGGGCTCTTTACCTGATCCTGCCCACCACTTGTCACTTAGCCCCCATGGTCCCAGGATGGGCTGCCCTGAATCACAGCGAGATTGCTCCAAACCCAGCTGTAAACGGAGATGTTGAATAGGTACAGGATGAAGAGTGACTGTCCTCTGCAAGCTTAACACCTCTTTACCTTGAACCTCTGAAGAGCTTGACATTGCAGGGGTCAAGTCAGAGTGAGATAAAGTACAATTCATTTCAATGTGATTTGTACGCAGGGTCTGAGCTCAGGTGTGCTGTTACTGAAATCTTATAACAAATAGATAGGAAACACCTTTGAAATGTTAACTTATCCTGAAAAGCCCATTTCTTGGATACTTCTAAGCAACACAAAGCTTCATCCTAGACATCTGCTTCCTTCTCTCTATTTTAATAAGCAAGAAGCATAGCATATGGCTGGAAAGGATGTGACAAATATTTTCACATTCACAAGACTCAGGAAAGAAGGGATGTTGAAACTGGGGTTTCTTGAAGTTTTGCACAGTGCAGAGATGAACAGACAGAAGAGAAAGCTGGGAGCAGTAAGCTCTTGGGCAGGAGTGTGTTACTCCCTCTCAGCTGTACGGCCCCATCTCTTCCCTATGGGATATAAGTGGCTGCTTAGGCTGTGCCCTTTCCAGGGGATATTTTATTTTTAATCTGTGTTACAAGAGCAGCTAGAAGGCCAGGTTTCTGTCATGCCAGGCTCTGTTTAACACAATATGCACTTGCTCTCCCCAGCTGCATTTTCCCTGTGCTCCTTCTGAAGTTGGGTTCGCTGCTGAACTCCTTGTGTGGGTACACTGTGACCCATTTCAGTTCAAATGAACTAGGTTAGCTAAAGCAGCGTAAAATGTAGGTCTCCTGCTATTTTGCCTTGCTTTGAGCAAAACCCATTGGATGCAGAAGACCAGTCCCTTGGCTGATGTAAGTCAGTGTACCTCCTTTGACTTTGGAGGTTTGCCTCGTCGTTCCAGCTGCAGATCTTGCCTGGCATCTGGTACAATCTATCCTGTGTGGTGTTTATTTTAATAGCCTGATAAAACTATTATTCTCAAGGGGAGATAGCGGTTGGTAGCTGTGTGTTTAGCAAAAATCTGCACCCATACAGATTCCATAATTATTTGCTTCAAAGATGTAAACACCACATTACCCAATTAAAGGACTGTGCTTAATAATTTATCAGGCAATTAAAGTATTCATTGCCCTTTATCCCAGAGAGCTGTACCAGTGATATATAATCTGAACCTAAGTTAAAATGCTATAATAAATGAACAATGATGCAATGTATCAAACGTAATGAGAACATTAAGGCAATGAAGGGTGGTTTGTCAGGAATGGAGGGTATAACACAGTTAGTGGTGCTAAGTTAATTTCAGGAAACACCATTGCTCTTGGAGTGGCGCTTGGAGGGGGGATGTCTGAGGAAGATATCTCAGTAATACATTCCAGGGAAAACTTACTAGTTACAAAGTTAGAGACAGAAAAGGTCTGTCTCCCCAGTTTGTTATTAATAAGCCTCATGAGAATGTAATGAGAAAGGGAAATAAGTGACTGAAAGAGGGATTATAGCAGAAGCAGCGCTCCAGCATAGCTCTGACTGCTTGTCATAGTACAAATTTGCTTCGTACTCATGTAATAAAAAAAAAAAAAATCAAAGGGAAGGGATAAAAAAGAAAATGGTTCTGTTACTAATTCAGGCCTGGATGTTTTAAAAAGATGACCCAAGAGGTTATGAGTCAAATTAACACTGAGTTGTAACCAGATTTGGACAGTTCCTTTCCCTTTTGAAAATCTCGGTTGCTATTGTAAAAATGCCAGAGCCTTGGTGGTACCAAATCTGCTGCCTGTGCTGCTGCCTGTTCTCCTGGGGAGCTGCTTCTGATACTATTTTGTGGTGTGAATGTGACCCCAAAATATGTAGGTTACGTAAACCTACAGTTGGGACATGTTGCACTGTGGATGGAGGAGGGATTATGGTTTTAAACTGCCATTTGTAATAGTATCTTGAGATGGAGGGATGATTAAGGACCACTGTTACTGCTTTTGAAGAACTGTTCTCGAGCCATTCAATTCTGGATATGTAAAAGAATGGGATGGTAGTGAACAGAGATATGAAAATGATGGTCTCATAGTTACCCTTTCCAAGCTCTGATGCTCTAACATGTTGGCAAGTGATTTGCTTTAACGGGAAAAACCCAAATGAGACTTGTTCTCTAATCGGAGTTTGATATGAGCTTCACAAATATTCACAGCCACTTTGATTGTGGGCATGAATGTGGCGTGCTTTGAAAAGGTTCCCACAACAGTGCTTTTAGTGTGTGCAGCTCTGGTCTTTTTATGGTGACACTCATCTGCCAGTTTAGGAAAGAACTGCCCTCTCCAAGGCACTATTCCGTGCCTGATGGTTTATTCGTTAGCCTTTATAGACCCGTTATAATACCTAGGGGAACATGGTTGTTAATACTGGAGTCTTTGAAGAGCATCTTGCATCACAAGAAGCTGACTGACCAAAAGGCATGTTGGGGAGTCCATTGCATGCAGCAAGGGCAAGGAGGACGTGGGCTCTATTCCTGCCTCAGTTACTGACTTGCTCCCTAACCTTGGACACTTTGTGCTATTATTATTTTTTCCTTTGTTTGTTTGGTCTCTTGTGAACTCTTCGGAGAACGAACAGCTGCTTGCTGCAGGGTTGCGTGGTGCTTAGTGCTGTTACTATATGGCAACTCATAACAATAGTGGAGAGGGCTGTTGGATAGTGAGCTTTATATTAACTAATTTGGAGTGGATTATATGGACTAGAACAGCATAATTGAATGCAGGGCTTATCTTTTCCCCACCACTTGCAGTATACATTAACTCCATTTATTTATACTGCTGTGCTTTCTCCTTGGTGTGATGCAAGAGAGTCAGCCTCCTGTTACAAATTCCACAAAGACTTTTGGGGCTACGATCTGCTCTTCGCTATGTACCAGAAAGCTGTTGCAGTTGTTGCTAGTCTCTGAAAGAAGCTACTTCCAGACATACATGCAACTCTGCCATCCTGGCCTGCACAGCAGTATCTGTGCTGGCACACTGCTACCTGCCCTCCCTGGAGTAATAGGCTGGGGAGCTGGACACTTCTTTGCAATCCCCTGTCCTAGTTGAAAGAATAACCATAGAGATGAAATTCTTTGGTTCGTTGGTTCACTTAAGAATCAACATTATTACGGGACAAAACCTAAGGACAGAAGAATACATTTAAATAAAAGCCATAAAAACAATAGCAAAATATGCTTTTAATTGTGATAAACCATCAAAAAGTTATTTGTGTGAAGTAACTCAGACAGCATTTAATTCTTTGTTGTAGGTTAAAGCAGACATCTCCTTCTCTTGGCTTCAGAAAGGAACAGAGAAAAAGTGATATCCCTGTTTCTGCTGTTAGGAGTCTGCATGTCCTTGTCTTTCCTTCTTCCCTTTTGTGCTTGGTTCCCTTCTTTTTGCAAATGAACATTTGGATGCTGTTCAGCCCGATGGGGGACTACAGCTGTTCTTTCCCTCCTCATCATTCTGGTCATTTGGCTGACATTTCTACTGTGTACCTAAACTTTCCCATTCCTGGATTCAGTCTGCTTTTCTCTACACCTTTTTGAAGGCATAGCAGTAAGACATCTTGTATTGTTATGAGTTTTGAAAGGGAAAAAAAAGTACCCAGGCTTTTTAGCACAGTCATTACTATTTTCTTGTGACTTAAGATGCTTAAATGAGCAATGGTTTGTGTGATTTAATGATGCTCCTTCTCGCTGTAGGGTTATAGGGAGTGCTGAAGGTCCTTCTGCAGCTAGGTACTGCCATTATTTCCTTTGTGTAACTGCTATTGGTTGGCATAAAACTTAGAAGATCTGAACCTAAGCCAAAGATCCAATAGCCTATCCTCAGAAAATCAGGAAAAACTGTAATAAACTTGCTGTGAAAATGTTTGATTTGTGATGAATTCCTGGCAGAGGGGGCGGGACGATGGAAAATTGCTGCCTTGCAGAAACCCCAAGAATTTCAGTAGCTTACAACAGAAGTGTTCTTCTTGATGACTGCCTGAATCCTCCTCATGTCATGTAATTTATGTTAATTAAATGCTGATGGAATCTGAATAAGCATATTGGTGGAAGATGTATTTGAGATACTGTTATTAATTCATCATTCAGTAGCTAGTGTGTGAAATAATGCATTCCTAGGCTCTGATTTAGGACATTTCACTTCTAATATTACCAAGATGTCTGTTTCCTATAGAAATAACCCTTTAATCTACAGCTGAAAAAGCAAAACACAGCAACACAAAAATGAAGCACAAGAAAACTCACTTAAAAAGTCATTAGAGGCAGTGTGGTTGAACAGCTCTGAAACAGTAATTATTTACGCACTTTCAGAGCTACAGCACAGACTGATCACAATTCTCCAGGCAAACAGACCAAACATTAATTTAAAAACAGTTATTCAAGTATGAAGAAGGAGAACCTCTAAACTCAAAAGCATGTGCTTTATTGCGCCCTAAGCTTCCATTTCAGCCAGCATAAGGGCAGGCACCCTTCCTGGAGAAGTGCTCGTTGTACCTAAACCTTCACCTCACTGGTGGCGAGCTGTGGCCAGGGCTCAGCATCCCCCATCCAGCCTGGTGAGAGCTGAGGTGGCCACAAACCTGACCTTATGGCAAGGTGATGTTGGGACATTGGTCTTGTCTGCTTGATGAAGGTGACCTGGTACTGCTCCATCAGGCAGCTGGTGGCCTCAGGGGTCAGGGATGGTCTGTGCCCCTGCTGAGCCTCTCCTCCTGCTCCACCAGCACCAGTGCCTGGGTGTTAGCCTTGGCTGACTGTGACCTGCCACCGAAGGCACTTCAGCAGCCAAAAGCATGGAAAAGGGGCAAACTTGCCATAGCTGTTGGGTCATCACCCCTCTTGCACAATGGTGTAATTATAAGCACTTAAGCCTGAGGAGTCTATAGCACATCCCAGCTGGTGCGTTGCTGCTGTGCCCTCTGCCAGTGCAGGCGTCTGACAGCAGAGCAAGGTAAGGATGGTCTGGGTATCCCAGACCCTCAGCTAGAGCTGAGCTAGGAAATAAACTACAAAACAGTGGAATGGGATGTTTTGGAGTGCACAAGGCTAAGGACCAGTGGTAATGATAGTTGTTACAAACCTAAAAGTTTGCCTTCACTTAAGGAGGAGCATTTCTATTGAATTCTGTGGTTTGGATGAGGTATCAGGTGACTGGAGCGCTCATAAATGGGCCTGAATAGTTGGGAAAAGGAAACAGAAGCATGGGAGCCAGCTTCTCACCATGTCATGATGTTTACTGGTGCTGGAGTTGGTTCCATGGGTCATCTGTAAATGTTCAGTGAGTACTTTATAAGCTCATTTGGGGAATCAACACTGCCCAGAAACATAACTGCTCCTCTGTCCTGGGCTTTACTGGAAGAAGGGAGGCAGTTTGATCTCCAAAACCTACTGTTCTTTGCAAAAGGTTGGCTCTCTAACCCATTGTGCTTAGTCCTTCCTCTTGGGGACACTAACATGCATGCTGGGGTTCCCTCAGCTGAGGGCCAGGGGAGGTCTAATCCCAAATCCAGGCACAGGCTGATGGGAGGCTGTGATGTAACATTCCCACCAGCTCTAGAGTGTCTCTAAAAGGCCTTTGATTTGTGGGATTGTGTGAAACTGGGTCCTGATTTGTCTGCAAAGATTTTAAGGTGCTCACCCAAGGCTTACAGCTTTCCCCCTCTATAAAAGCGACGTTGCTTCAGGAGGTGGGGAGGTGCTGATGTTGATAAGTGTTATGTTAATGCATGAGGATGTTCACGCTTTCCCCATCACTGCTTTAAGCCCTGGGGATGAGTTCAGAAATTATGGAGAAACCTAATGATGAGCTTCTCCGAGACAATTACAAATGTAATAGAGAATGCAATGAGGTAAGCAATGAAAACCAAGGTGAAATTTGCCGAGTGACTGGAGCTGCACTAACTGTGGGCACTGCTGAAGGAAGCTGTCCTATCCTCCGCTCCTAGGTGTGCAGGTTCTGCCGCTTTCTTCACCCAATACCATCACATGGGTGGCAAGCTGAGTTGTCTGGAGCTCTGGGGTTCGGTTTCATGTGGGTCACTGACCTTAAGTTGGTGGGAGATTTTGCTCTTGCTTAAGATGGAGTAAAGTTGCAGCATTGCCAAAGTGTGCTGTACAACTGAAGGTATAATGTGACAACTGGTAATGCTGTAGGTTGGGTACGTGGGCGTATGTGACAGCTACGCTTGCTCTCTGAGGTGGGGAAATGTTGGCTTTGGCATGCTCATAAGTAACGGGAAGTATTTAATATTAGGTTTTAGCCTCAAGGGACCTTTGTATTGCACCATCGAGAGAGAAATTAGAATCTGGGAAGAAGTTTCTCTGAGCATCTCAATGGAAAGGACAGAGGTGCTCCAGACTGCAAACAGCTACTTTCCCCTTCTGCTCTGTGAGACTTAACAACCCCGGAGTCATTCTGCACTTCGTCATGAGCGTTCAGACTGGTGAATTCTTTTATTTAAATGTAATTCTTGCAACTCCTCAAATGGTACCTGGAAACCTTTCCTCGTGACTCCACCACAGGGAATCACAAGTCGCTTAGAAAAAAGCACTTTTAGCCCGTTGCACTTGCAAAGGAGATCGTGTTATTCAAGTAGGTATGAGGGAGGTTTGCAAACAGTTTCTGTGTTCACATACAGCAGGGAGGGGAGGCTGCTCGCCGTAACTCCCAGTTAAGGCTGTGCTCGGGGGAGGCTCTGACTACCCCAAAGATGAAAGGTGTCTGTGTATATAACCTCCTTCTCTGCTGCTTTCTGCTGACAATGGTGCCTGGCCCAGCTATTGGCAGTTGTAATACATGAACGGGTCTATGTAAAAGGCACAAAGCTGGAAATACTCAGGAATTGCTATTTGCCCCCTCAAACTATTTGGATTGCTGGAGGAGTGACTGGAAAAGGCCCTCACAGGAACATGGCCAGGAGCCACCTGCATCTCGTGCTGGTTGTACTTGTGGATTTGTGCGTCTTTATAGCCTGCAAACCTGTGGTTTCCCTCCCTAGCTATAATTCTTTGGTGTCAATATGTTTTCATGACAATAAGGCTTGTGACTATGATTTGCTAGGGATGACATTTGCCTTTGGTTTTGGCATCTTCCCATCCCAGGGTGGAGCACACTGCAAGAGCAGAAGCTGTGCAGTCTGTAGAGCAAAGCACGAGAACTTCTTAGCTTCTCATCGCATTCGTGTCCTCTTTGGTTTTGCATTGCTATGGTTTTATGTACATCCACTTGCCTGGGGACTTGTCATCTTATTTGTAATCTATTGTTTTAATTATTTTCTGTGAAGGTGCCCAAAGACCTTGGGGTATTGAGACACAAATACATTATTTATTCATTAATTATTCATTATCGCTAACTACTTGCTACAATGTAGTTGTCTGCATTAATGTGTCTGGGTGAACTTCCTCCTGTGGATAAGAGGGCATCTGTCTTTTGCCAAATACTCTGTGGTAAAGGGTAAGATTGCTCAAACAATTGGGGAGCTGGGGTGGAAATAGCTCTATACTTGATTTGGCTGATAACTGTTTTTCTGATGTGAATGTCTGAGTTGACCTAAAACTAACCAGATGGAACATAGGTCCCATAAATCAGCACCTGGGTGTCGTTACCTATTGCTGATTTGTCCCAGAACTGCCAGGAGAGGGATTTACTGGGTGGGTAAAAGGGCTTTAGTTGCTCTGGTTATCATTCCCTTTTCCCACTTAAGAAACGTCTCCTGCTTCCTCTGCAGCTTCACCTAGGTCTGAAACCGCTTCAGTTACCTCTGTGATTCAGGGCACAGGGAGTTGTCTTCCCTGTGTTCTGTTTGAAATGCAGAAATAAACACAGAAATGTTAAAAATAGCAATAACCCTGAGCTGGAATGATTTCCCCTTTCTGGCTGACTGCTTTGTGCACCAGACTTTGGTCATATTTCAGCTGAGACTGTTGAGTACTGATCTGATGGTTCTATCATAGAGATACTTGGTCCCAGTTCTTCATGGGCTTTTATTCCTTTCTTGTGGCCCTGAGATCAGATTCCCATGATTTCCCTGCACTGATGGCTATGAGAGAGGGGCCTGCAGCAGCCCTCCAGCTGCCACCCTGCTGATTTCCGCAGCAGGAGAGACATCTTCTTGGCCGAAACGTGGTGGCTTCAGTCTGCCTTTCTCCCTGATGCTGTGGTTCATTGTGCCCCTCGGCACCAGGGAGTAGTTGTGTGGTTTAAAACTCCAGTAGAGGTCTGAGTTCTGGTCCTGGTGGGGGCTGTGCTCCTCTGGCAGCCTGACCACCCTGCGGCTGTGGGTCCAGGGGCTGGCACCACGTACGGCTGCTGCTGGAGGATGCTTTGGGGCTGGTCAAATACAAGTCTGAGCAATGGCTTTAAACAAAGTCCTCTGAAACCCCAGGGGAGTTTTCACAGGCTGTGAGAGGTCTGTTTTGGTGTTTTGTTGGCAATGACTAATAATTGCTGGGCTTCTGATTTTTTAGCTTGAGGGGAAATCTTTTAATTAGTTAATTGATTGGTAGTGGGTCAATGAGGTTGAAATACCTCTGGCCAATTGATGAGACCAGACATTCTGGGGTTGGGAAGACAGACTGGAGGGGTTGGAGTTGGATGAGAGCTGTGTGGAATATCTAGTGACAGCATTTTGTCCTCCCAAAAGAGCATCTTTTCAGGACTCTTACAGCAATCTGGATTTGCATGTGCACTTCTGGAAATAAACCCCCATGCAGGAAAATCAATGCGGGCTGCCGGGCACTGCCATGACTAGCAGTAAGTCTAGTGAGACTGTCGGAAGGACTTTTTTTTTTTTTTTTTTCTTGGAAAGATATTCATGGGCTGTTGAGCAGTAAACATTTGAAACTCCAGAAACAGCATAAAAAGTGCTGGGACCTAAATTGAGTTCTAATTTTTTGAGAAAGTTGAAAGTGAAATAAGTTTAACATTAGAATAATTTCTGTGTTTCACTTTCTGTGCACAATTTACTTTCTGCAGAGTGATGTGAAACCATGCAATAAACCTGCAGTCTGCTTGGCTGATGTCGTAGTTTCCAGTTTATGTCAGCTTTGATGGGTTCACTTAAAACATTTTGATAACATGACATTCCCCAATGTCCAAATACAGCTGAAGCAGAGTGCACCAGCTGTTGCTTTGACTGGTGATCAAGAATCTCCCAGATAAAGGCAATCTCATGTAAATCTGCCATGAAAATGAAAATCCTCTAGTGTGAAGCTATATTTTCCCAATTACGCTGCAATATAAAGGAAAGCCAAAAAAGGAAACCTGAGAACACACATGAATAAGAGATGTTCTCAAACTGAAAAGAAAAACAACCACCCAGTGTCTTCTTTAGGATGGGGCCCTATCTTTCTGTTTCAATTGTTCTGCCAGCTAAACCATCAAGAATTTCAAGAACAGAGTTTTTAAAGCTTCGTGTGTTGGTAGAAAGTCTGTTGATATGTGAGGTAAAATTATTTTCTCTCACCTTCCCACAAATGGCTGTTCCTTCCCTTGACTCCTTGGTTTCATAAAGTTTATGTAGACAGATGTTCCCAGAATTCCCCTCTCTGCGTGGGACCTCTTTACAACCCCAGCAGGCAGCCAGATTTTGCAGTGCAACCCAAACATTGAGACTTAAACTGCAAGCAATCTGTTACACTCTAGCTAAGGAAATAAAAGTTTTGCAGCTGTCAAGGAGAGATGTATTAGTTTGGCCATGCCTAAAATGCTTTGGGAGGTTTTCTGAAAATAAACATGCCAATCTTGCTCTGAGCCCTGTTGTATGGGGAGATTTGAAAATGTATGGCTTTTGTTTCCAAATTTAATGCAGCCAACAGGTAGAACCAATTCAAAAGGACTTTTATTTTTTCCTAAGGGGCTGGGAAGCTCATTAGAAATAACTGCACACATACTCTGCTGGAGTTAACAAATGCTCAGCAACCTATTATAGTGCATAACAGCAGCCTATAGTAATTTAGGGGTACTGAACAGCTCTAAGATTAACCACATTTGTTGATTTTGAATTTAGTAAATTATCTCTGTTTATTTAAGCTATTCCTGGATAAACTGCTATTTAGACTGAACTGTTTGGCTCTGTATACATTTTTTTTATATTAGATGAACCAAAACAGGGCACCAGTTTGAACATGCCTGTTTCACCCCTTTCCTCTGAACAATATATCTACTTCCTTTCTGGCAAGTGGACAAGATCAGCATTTTAGACTTGTAATTTATCTTGTCATCAGTAAGAAGAATGAAAACATGTTAGACCATTGTTTTGATCTCAGGCTTGGCTTCAATCTCTGATTTAGCTCACTTCTGTATCCCTGACCAAGGATCGTTCTAAGGATTATAACTAAGGATCATTCAGGACAAAATGAATGAAAGATTATGGTGTTAGATGTAAGGTATCATTGACGCAGGTAGGATATAAGCGTTTTCTAACTGGAAAGCAAAGAAAGGCTGTGCTACTTTGCCCACTATCCCACAAACAATAAATATACTGA
>JAVJGJ010000003.1:21174934-21229262 GCA_035590215.1 Microhierax caerulescens
GTCGGAAGGACTTTTTTTTTTTTTTTTTTTTTTTTTTTTTAGTATCTTGAGATCATTTCTGGGAGCTCTGAAACTGAGAGGAAAACCTCTTTGGCTTTATAGTCTCATCAGAAATTCCCCTGGGAAACTGTGGTCACCGTGACTGTCTGCTCAAGAAATGTTTGTATCTGCTTGATTAGAGTGTTGGATTGCTACAATAATCAAGGAAATTAAGTCTTCAGTGATATGGACAGATTTTCTGACAGCCCTAAAGTGGGAAGAGAGGAAGTTTGGGTAAAAAATCCTGGTGCTGGAAGGGTGAATTGATCACCCAGCATTGCCGTCAGCTGTTTGATGGAAGACCGCTCAATCACTGGCAGGATCAATCCCTATAGATGGAGCCCACGGCTGCTATTAACTTTTCCCATGTCCTTGCTGCTTGTAAATTTAACCTCACCTCTCAAATTTTAAATAAAAGCATGGCAGTGCTGCGGAGAAAGGAAACAAAATCTTTCCCTCACGTTGCCCTGCCTGTTGTCTACGCAGATTTGCAGTTTCAATTTGTACCACTCTTCGCTCTCTGTTGTGGTTGAGCACAGCCACAGTGTGACACTGCTGGGATGTACCTGTCTCTGCCCATCCAGAGTTATGAAATCCACTTTGTAAACACTTAAAATGTTCTTGGGGCAGCACAGCCCATTACACGTGGCCATGAATCTCTTTAGCAGAATTGTGTGTATTAAATGGTTAGTGCCTTAGATGTTTTGCAGGTACTTCTCCCTCTGTTGCTCTCCAGTACTCCCAGTGTTCCTACCCTCTTGGAGCTATGTGAAAGCAGGACTTGAGTGTTTTCAGTCCCTTGCTGATCTACCTCTATATGTCTAGAAAGCAAGGTGGGAAAGTGCTGGAAATCCCATTATCAGCACTCTTGCTTGTACACTTGTGAGCATCTGTGGAGCTGTGCTGCTGCCTCCACTTGGGAGGACCACAGGAAGGGGGTACCAGTGACCACCCTAATGTTGTCGGGGCAGTGGCCGAGTGCTGCTGGGAGGAGATGGGCTGGAGCTGGGGCGAGGAATGACAGAAAAGCCTGTCCTATGGGAGTTCCACATTTGGCCTGTGGCACACAGCGAGTATTTTTAGCTTTCATGCTCTCCCTGACACTTGGGTGTTAATTTCATAGTGCCCCGATCTGTTTGCCTGCAACTGTCGGCCTCGCGCAGCCCTGCTGTCCGCTCTGCATCAAGCCCAGGCACGTAGCCAGTGACTGGAGGTATTGGATGTGGCAGCAACAGGAGCATCCTATGCCAAAACCACCTCCTAGGCCTGGGTTAATGGAATATAGCTCAAATGCTTGCTCAGTTTAACAATAACAACAAAAAAGTCAACATGCCCTGGCAGCTGAAGGCCTTAGTGTGTAATTGTGTAGAGACTAAAACTGTGCAGAAAGTGATGAACTCGGAGAGTGTCTTGGCATTTAGGGGAATGAATACACCACACATTATTATTGGACATTATCATACAAATTATCACCTTCTCTATACCTCCCAATTGTACTATAATGTTTCATGGTGCTGCTCCTCAGCATGCAAGAAGCAATGAGGAACCTAGTGCTTCACACTGCTTTTCATACAATAAAAGTGCAGCATTATTCTGACAGCCATTCTGTTTGATGCCTGGGTGCCTGGAGCACATCCAAAGCCATCTACTCTGCACCTGCGAGACAAGCAGAGCTAATCTGACACTGCATCTGCCTACACTGTCCGATGCTCTTCGTAAATAAAGAAACAGTTCAGACTGACATCTGTAGAAACTGCATTTTACAAGCCTTGCTGCCACATATATTTCAATCTTTGCTCAAAGCAGAGAGAGAACCAGGAGTCTCGAAGGATCTTGCTTTTGACTCATGGTTGCCATAGTAAAAACAAACTTCTTCGTGCAAAGGGTGTGAAAAAGTAAAAGTTTGCAGTTAAAGAAAGTAGGTTCATTACAGGAAAAACAATCACAGAGGGAAGAGCCCCAGGGAAGGAAAGCACCCCTTCAGAGATTTCATCATGCATCTTGTGAGACAAAGGAGCCATTGAAAAAAGCTTTAACAAGTTTCAATTATGTTGCTTTCAACAGGTCTTGCCAAAGTCTGAAACCACAGGCTCTCAGGAAGAATGTGGTAATGATGGAGATGGGGCTCAAAAATTCAAATGATGGAAACTGTCTGATGCAGGGAATTTGCTTGATGTTGTTTTGAAAAACAGCATTTCTTTCCAAATCCTACCTGTCTTAGTCTGTCAAGAAGACATAGACATGTATATAGGATGTGCTCAACACCAGAAAGATATATCACTGATGAATGAAGAACTCTGTAGCTGGATACCTGCAGGTTTAACACATAAAACAAACCCTCTTTGCCACAGTGCATTGCTGCCTGTTGCAATCTTCCAGTGAGCAAAAACACGGTATGGAAAGCTAGCAGCTTTTTGCCAGCAGGTTGTCTTCAAACACGTAATTGGTACTAAGTTGTGACACTACGAAAGCTAGCAAAAACTGTAACTGATGATCAGAAAGAAGCATTTTCTGGAGAGAAAGAATTTTCTCCCTGGTTTTATAGACCCTGTTAAGTTAATTTAGCTGACCACGCAGGCCTGATGAGTGCTGCAGCACTCTCGGTGCATACAGCTGCTCTCCAGGTTCACCTCCTGTCCACTCCTCCTGGCTGCTTTGATCCCAGGTGTATTTTACAAGCACCTGAGATGGTATGGGAAGTGGCATCACCCCCTCGCCAGCTGGGATGGTTGCTTGACATGGGAGCACTGGAGTGTGGGAGTGGAGATACAAGGACACTGCATGGAGAGGTTTGGGGATCCTTCCATTAGAAAAGCAAAACAGGACCCACCCGCAGGTCTCTTCCCTGTATGAGGCAGCTTTTGTTCAGTCTTTCTATTTGTTGTGATAAGCATCTGAAGCCATCCTCCCTTGACCTGCGATAAGTGATCTGTGAAGATCACGTGCTGCTCACAGTGATTACAAGGTCGCTTCTTGCAGCATGGGGCAGAACCTGGAGCTTTTACTCAGATATTTCTCAGCCATTATTTCAAGCCAAAGATCTCCTTTAGAAAAACAGTCTGTAATTACAGCTGAGCTAAGGTTTACCCCATCCCCCCAGCAACCTTTTCATTTCCAGTTCCCCTGCTTTTTGCCTTGCAGAGTGCACCTGGCTAAAGACCTCTTTGTGCCTTGAAGGAGCTTGGAGGGAGCACAGTGAGGTGCTGTGATTTGACCTGAGTCTAGAGGAAGTCAATGCAAATTTTCTTTCATCTTATTCATTTAATATGCACCGGGGTAAGGTTTTCCAGGCGTTGATTATGTTTGCAGTAGCGCTATGGCATGGTAAATAAACATCTAAGCTGACTGTGCCTATAGAAAATAAATTTGCCCCAGTGAGCTTGCCTTGCTGGGCAAAAGTAGCTGCAGCATGTTGAAAAAAGGCACCGAATGTAAGGACTTGGAGGTAAGAATAATCAGCAAGAAACTCCACTCCACACATACATAGGAAGTTTCTGATCAAAAGCAACGCGTTTTTTAGATTATGGAAATTATTTATGAAAATTACCTGGGGATTTTTAACTGGCACAAATGAAAGGAGCTTGTCCTCCCCTCCCTGCAATTTGTCAGCCTCCAACTTCTCACCTCCTGGTCGTACAACTCAAACCTGGGCTTTTATCTGAGGAAATGAAATCTAGGAAAAAGTATTTTTCTAAAAGCAATCTGATCCCTGTGACTAGAGGGAAAACACTACAGCTGTAGTATTTAATATAGCTTAGAAGCTGATTGCCTTGCATGTGGAATAAGTACTTTTCATAAGGTTTTCTATTACGTGTGGTATGTACTGTAATTCGTATTAACAGCTCCTAAGGAGCCATCATAGTTTATCAAGAAAGTAATATGCATTTTAAAAGCACTCAAATAGAGATTTACATGATAAACCTTAATGATTTGGGGATGCGTTATTAGCTATCATACACTCCCAGCAGCAGTCACTCACTTCTGGCAAATTAGGTAATTCAAGAAGAATTCAAGAAGCTATGAAAAAATCCAGCTCAGAATTAAGCTGTTGTTCAGCCACTCTCCAGGATTTATTTTATGCATTAAGGGGCACTTTCCACCTCAGCCTTTCTATGGCAAGTGGCTATTTTGTGCATAGGAACATCGCTATGATCCCTTCTGAAGCTTAACAGGTTGTTTTCTTGAGAACTCATTATTTCTCTTATAATGGCCTTATATCTCTGGCAACATTTCCCTGCAATTGTCCTGTCAACCAGATGCTAAGTAAGATATCAGTATAAACCGATTTCACAATATCTGTGAAATATAGCTGGGAGATAACAACGTTACTGAGATGATGTTTTAAAATCATGACAAAAGCCAGCCAGTAAATTGATAGCTTCTGTAAAGCCAATGGAAAAATTAATACTGTGGAAAAGTGGGGCAACAGCATTTCCCCCAGCAAGATGAGATCAAAGCAACTGTGAAAATGAAAATTCAATAATTTTTAATTGTGTTGAAAATTAAGACACCCCCCCCCCCCCCAATGATACAAAGACTTGCACGGAACTAGAGAAAATACATTCTGGGGAATAGCTACGTGCTCCTAGTAAAAGGATTAACTCACCTTTCTCTGTCCTAGTCCAGATACTTTTTGCTTTAAATGTACTTCCTAGTGAGACTAGTCATGTCCTTAAAAATGAGTGATTTACACTTCCCCCGCCCCATGGAATTCTGAACTGGCATTTTCATGCTGTCACCTCTCCGTTTTCTGACTGTTCTGTCTTTTCAGTTATTTTTTTGTGGACAGCCTCAGCGCTAGG
Organism: Microhierax caerulescens; assembly: GCA_035590215.1. NCBI lineage: Eukaryota > Metazoa > Chordata > Aves > Falconiformes > Falconidae > Microhierax > Microhierax caerulescens. The sequence continues at coordinate 21,179,776 of JAVJGJ010000003.1, forward strand.
GGTGAGCTCTGTGCTGCTAGCTGCTCAGCCTCCTGGTGCTGCCTGGGCATGGAGGGTGGCCTGCCCAAGGAAGGGAGGGAAGATTTAACTGCCTGGACCCGTCGCTTGCATTAGCGCGCAGCCAGCGTGGTGCTGAGCACAGCCCAGGAGGTTCCCATGCCTTAGGCTTGCTTCCTCGGTGGGCTGCTTGTGCTCTGTGGTTTTACACCTTCTCTGCAACTTTGGAGGAAAGCAGTCTGCAGCGTAGGTTTGGGGGACTTGCTACTGATGTTTAGAGAGAGAATTAATGAGAGCAGAAGAACAGGTTTTAAGCGCTCTGTACTTTTTAGACACTTAGATACCAGAGGGTCTTAGCTGGAGCAAACTCTGATAGCTAACGGCTGTCGAGGGAAATTGTTCTGAAAGATGAAAAGCCGTAACTTCGCTTGAGCGGCACTTTATATGTCTACCCACCTTTGCATGGCATATGCTGCAAAAGATCAGCTTCTCACTGGGGCTAGGGGAAGGATGTAGCGAGAGAAAATGGGATCAGAGGGAAGAAGGATAATTTTACTGAAGTGATCTGCGCTTTACCCATGTGTCTGCATGACAGGGCAGTGCAGAGATGTGCATGTGAGAGTGAAGTACAGCTGAGTGGGGCCAAGCAGGAGCTGGCAGAAGAATGGGCTGGCTGGGTCAGGGGGATGGCCAGTGAGTGCCTGGCACTGGGTTTGTTATCCAGTAGGCTTGTGTTATCCAAAAGTTGTTATCTACTGGACTGCAGAGCAATTAGTATGGCAAAATCACATAGCTGGCTATTGCAGAAGCAATTAGCGCAGTGCACTGATTACTCCCCACCTGGGCTTGATCACAAAGGGGCCAGCCTCAGTGCTGTGAGCACTGGCTCTGTGGCAGGTTAAAACTCAGCTGGCTGTCACTGGCAGCAGGATTATCCTGCCCCGGGTGCCCAGCAGTGAAGAAGCAGCTGGTAAAGGCTCCCTGGGGCATTTCTGGAGACTGGCTTGGATGGTTTGTTGTTTTTAAAGGACTGTATAGCAGAGGCTGAAGGAGAAGGGTCAGGTTGCTGCATACAAGGAAGGGGATTGCATCACCTTTTGTTCTTTCAAACAAAAAAAAGCAATATTTTTTGAGTTCTGTGTATCTTGTAGGGCAGTGATAACTGACTCATTACGTTTGGAGCTCCTCTGCCCAGGCTGCTTTCAGGCCATGCATGAGTTCATTGCAATGGAAGCTTTGCTGCAGGAAAAGAAGCAGCCTTGGCTTATCCCCAGCTGACCCAGACTTGATGATACCCCTTTATAAAAACACTAAATGTCTGTGAATGCAAGTGCAAATCTGAAAAACTGGGCTGTCTCCAAATGGGCTGTAGCTGCCACTTGGGTGTATGATACACATTTTGTTTCTTGCTGGGGAGCGGAGAAGAGGAGGTTTGGTAAGCGTCGCACTCTGTGCGATCTCGCCGGAGGCAGTGCTCGCCTTCCCTTGGGCAGGGTGGCCCTGAAAACACCACGGTCCTGCCTTGGTCCTTGCCTTACAAGCCCTTTTATCAGAAGCAGAGAGGGTCAAAGGCCACTTTTAATTTACATCTGGTCCCTTCAAGGTATGTCTTTAATGAGGTACTAAAGAGAAAGCATGTTCATCGTCCTGGCTGTACCCTTCTCACTGAATCACAGAATGGTCGTGGTTGGAAGGGACCTCGGGAGATTGTCTAGTCCAACCCTTGCTAAAGCAGGTTCTCCTGGAGCAGGTACTTCATTCCTCCTTTCTTGTGTGCCGTGGCAGCCTGGGCTTGGGGTGGAGGAAGCCTTCTCCCAGTGATGCTGTGGGAAGCAGCAGAGAGGGCAAAGGATGATCCAGGATATTTGGAGGTAGCTGGAGAGGGAGTGCTAAACACAGATAAGGCATGAGTCCAAATGGGGTGATGACTTGCACCCTGGGATGTTTTTCCTTGACACATGAGGGGAAGAGGTGGTGAGTCTCCCACTGACATTTCTTTGTTGAATAGCAGTTCAAGAAAGTGAAAAACAGACAGTCTGGACTCATCTCTTCATCCCTTCCCCTGTGTGTCTCACTAATAGCTGCTTAGGATGGATTTCCAGCTGTGATAATTATCTCTAATTGGCTGCAGCTTTCTGGCCAGGCTCACCTCCCCACTAGGAGGTGATGGCCGGGGTGTGAACAGGGGTGACCTGATCCAAGGCTGAGAAGCTGCTCCTGCTGCCTGTGGCCAGAGACCCCCTGCACGTGTCTTCCCCCTGCGCTCAGTGCCGAAATGCTTCGGGCATCTCAGTATCTTTGGGTACTCAAGGGAAAAATAAATGTTTTAACTCCAGCTAGTTTGACAATAACTAGTAATAAGTATATAAAAATAACGGGCATTCCATGTGGGTTTCTGGTCACACAGATTTCCTTCAGCTGCCTGATTCTGCTGATCTCAACTTGAGTATTATATGAGTTTCTAGGAGCTGTAATGGGATAATGAACCTTGAAAAGGGAGTTTAAAGTGTTCCTATAAAGACACAATGAAGTTTTCCTTCTCTCCTACCCCAAAGCTAGACTTTGTTTTGTGTGCTTGAATAAAAAGCTGGTTAAGAGTTTTAGGTGCATTTGGTATCTGTTTATGCAAAATTTAGGGCTTAGCTGTGATGAGATAAAAGTAAATCTGGCTTTATTGTTTCTCTTCCTCATTTAAGCAATCACAGAAAGAGCAGCCATAGCCCTAAATGCTCAGATGTGCTCCTTTCACATTTGGTTTTTGCTTGTATTAGCATAAGTCAGACTGTAAAATCAATTTTCTGCAAATTTGTTTGTATGAAGTTTGGCACAAAGCAAATTCAAAACTTGGCATGGCAACAGTGAAGGGGAAACCATTCAGAAATGCAGAGAAACAAGGCTGGCAGCATTTCAGCGTTATTTACCTTGATCTAAAAATCTCACCTGTGACTGCTGGGACTACTCAAAAATATGCTGTGCTCCTCTCTGTTCTCCTTCTCCATTAACCTGGTAGTACTCGTTAACTGACGAGCCAACTCGTATCACTCTCTAACATCTGCCACAAAAACCTGTGTTAATTAAATTGGTTACCAAATGGTGTGGTTTGGGAGTGCGGTTCCTGAGGTGGAGTGGACATGTCTGTGGGTAATGTGAATGCTTTGAGTAATAATATCTAGCAGCAATAAATCAGATTTTGGAACAGATATAAAAATTCATGCTTCAAGGCTTAAAGTTAATCTCTGTCAGGATAAGACCTTCATTGGCATAGATTATCCTGCATTTACCAATTAAGCAATTTCTTGTATCTTCCTCAGAAGACCGTTGCTGTCTGGTTTTGAAGACAGTGTTGTGCCTAGGCAGAGAATTTGTCTTACTGAGATGGCAGCTCTCGTACCAGGTGCACTGACCCAGGGGGATAAGGCAAAAGTGGCTGTGATGACATCAGTGTAGGAGTAGGAGACATGAACTGAGGTTTAGTCATTGTGCTGGGATTTAGGAGACTGACTGCTAACTTTTAGGTTTAGGCTTCTTGTGTGGTTTTGGATAGCATGGGTAATTTTTCTGTGCCTTTGCTCATCTGCTTTCAAATACCACCATCCCTCCCCCTACACCTTTTCAGCTAAACCACTAACCCTTTACTGAGTAGCGATCGGTTCTTGCTATGGGCTGCTCCAGTAAGTACCTGGCACTGTACAATCATGGAATGTTGATTGAATGTGAGGATTTTCGTTTTTAGCTGTGGTGCTGTTAACACTTTTCATGATAAGGATGATAGCTGTAGCTCTGCATTTTCTGAAGTTTATTGGTTTCAGCATTTGTTTTTATGTTTCGTTTTCTTATGTTAAAAACCACTATTCACACATAATAGCCTGTTTGTTTGAATTTTCAGTTGTGAGGATGGATAAGTAAAGACAATCAGGAGATAGCAGAAGGTGAAGTAATCTAACAATATCACTAGAATCTGAATGAAGAAATCAGAGTTAATTTATGATGAAACGCTTCTTTTGCAACACATGTTCTGTCCTGTTCACACAGATTTAGCAAAAAAGATACCACAGAGCAAGACACATCTGAAATCTCAGGAGCTGGGGAGATGCTGTCAGATATAATTTCTAACTGTTTTTTCACAACTGGAAACAAAATAAGTTATAGATGAAAAAGATGAATTAGAGAGGAAAAGGAACTCTGTTTGGATAAGCAATGCTTCCTAGACATGTGCATGTGGAAGCCAGATATACAACACATAAGAAGGAATGGAAAAAACCCCAACAACCTATCCTGGGAAATGTGTGCCAGAGAATCTGAAAGGCAGATACTGCTTCAGAAAGGGAAGATTTGCTTCTGTAGTTACTATGAAGCCTCATGAATGAAAATGTCATTCTTCTGGATTTATATTATTCAGTGCAATTTAATGGCAGGTAATGAGCTCTTTGAAAGAAGAGCTGATGGTCTGGTTGCTGCGATGCTGTAAATACATCCCTCCACCCAGGAAAAAACATAGCCAGAGAGAAAGAGCTAGAAAACAGTACGGTCTCTGATTACCCCTCCACTTTTCACTTCCCTGGCCAGACCACTCTGTCTCTGCTTCTCTCTGCCCCAGGATATTAGTTATTGCCCAACCAGCCTCAAATAGCTGCAAAAGAATCATTCAGTACCTGCAACGCGGCGATTCGTTTGCAGCTTCCACTGTCCCAATCTTTCATCCCTCTCTGCTGCTCACACCAAACGGTCTAGAAATACGAATAGGACCCTCCAGAGAAGTGAAGCAGCGAGAGAGAACGTGCATGTGAGCAGTTTGCTGGGGTCTGTGCAACCTGCCCTGTGCGCGGCGCAGTGCCGGCTGGTGGCTCAGCACGCTCTTGGGCTGCACCTGGCACTGGGTCAACGCGCTTGACTCTTGCAGGATGGCCAACAGCCTGCAGGAGCAAAGGTGGCCAGAGGTTACTGCTTTCATAACGGCATACAGTATGTCGTCTGCAGCCAGCACGGTTTCGCTTGCTGCACATCGTTGGTTCGGCACAGTGTAGGTATCTCTGTGTTTAAGGAACACAGAGTGGACCACTGGATAATGCCAATGGTACCTCAGACACGGCCAGCTAATTGGGACGTTGCAAAAATATATCTCTAGGTGCAAAACTCACACAGCAAACCTGCATAGACTTGGGGTTTCACTTCTATGAAAGATACTCAGACCTGTCAGATTATAGTTGATTTGCAGTCCTGCTCAGGAGGGCAAGGAATGGGGTAAGACGTGCCTGAGTGAGGTTGTGGGAGGGCTCTGGCTGCAGCGAGGACATCAGTCCCACCAAAATCCAGCCTGGGGACTGGCCAGGGGTCACGACAGGGTGTGATAAGCTCGTTTTCCCAGCAGGTTCCCCTCCATGCGGGATGCTCCTCAGAACATCTCCAGCGTACCTCTCCAAAGCCCACTGGTGCGTTCACAGGGGTGAGAGATATAGGGTGCTGCCTGTCCTCCTACAGCTTGGGCAGTTCCCATGGGGTTGTCCAGTGCTTTTTGCAAGTGTCGCATTCATGTGCAATGTCTAAATACATTTAATCGGTCTTTATGACCATGTTTGTCTTCCACCTGGTACAGCCTGAGGCTTTAATTGGCTACCATGTCACACACATCAATAATAAATATGCCAATGAGATAAAATTATGCTTATTAGTTTGGCAACTGCTTTGTGTTATGCATCATGAATGGAGGTACACAAACGTTGCTGTACGCCAGCTGTGCAGTCTCACAAACCAAATACGCAGATGAGCATTCAGATCTCGTGTCGGGGACTTGCTCCTGCGCCTCTGCTTTTGAAGCAGCTGACAACGTGTTTCATCACAAAACCAGAGACTTTCAATAGTAGGTGACACTGTTACAAAACAGGTTTGTGTGACCATTTGCAACCTCAAAATCCCTTGCCCACATCCCGCCTGTTTCCTAAGCTCTAGGAGGGGTGGGAGGACTGCTGGTTGGTTTGTGGGGGCAGGCTGAAAGTGAAAGACCAGTGCCCCTGTTCTCAGTTCTCTGTTTTCCAGGGAAGTCTGAAGGCACTCTTGATGCCAAGCTGCTTTGAAAATCTAGCCCTTACTTTTGGCAACTCTTTGAAGATAAAGTATTGCTATTGTTGGTGTTTTCAGCTTTGAGCAGATCCCTAATCTGTGGTGTTGCGTTTCTGTCCTCCACCAGCAAAAATGAGGCAGTGCGCAGCCACCTTGTAATGAACAGGAGAAAAGCAACTGGCTTTGTCATACCTCTCACAAAATACTTGTATTTGATTTTTGTATCAACTTTGAGACGAGAATCAGGCTGGGTTTTGTCCAAAAGAGTTTGTTCATCTTTAGTTGACAAGCAGGTCTAAAAAAAGGTCGTTATGCTCGATCTTGTGGCTCTCGTGGCATCGCACTGTATAATCCCTTCTGTTGGGTTATTGAACTCCGTCATAAAAATAGTCAGGGCTTTTTCCCTTCTGTCACCGGGGATACTTTTCATATTCTAATCCCTTTAGGGTAAGGCGATTTGACACCTAATGTAGTTTTCAAGGCAAAATATATTATAAAGGCAAAATTAAATAATAACATTTATTCTCTAATTGCCTTTATAAACTACTAACACATCTTGACACAGTCAGCTTTTTTTTTTTATATTTGACATGCGCGCAAGAGATGGAAGTTATCGGTGTAAAGAAATGCAAAAGTCATTAAGGATGCTGTCACATAATATTTATTCGTGCACATCTAGGGGGCTTCTAAGGCTTATGGTGTGGTTCAATAGAAATTACAGGGCTGGGGTTATTTTAGTATTAACGGTTGTTAAATGTGTCAAAATTAGTGAAGTCAGAGGAGCTTTACAAAGACAAATGTATGAGAAGCATGACAGCTGGTAAAATTCATTGATGAATTCTAGTAAGATTGTTTGGAAAGAATCACCTCAACTTCTTGTGTGCTGGTGGATTTTGAATTAATTATGTTTTAACTGCTTTGGAGACAGACCTGAGAAGAAATTTGTGGAGCCAAATCTAAATGGCTGCTCAATAAATGAGAGGAACAGGAAAGTAATCGGTATTTTAGCTGTGTACAGAATGAAAAAGAAATCAAACACTGAAAATATTATTACAATGCCATTAACATAAATCAATTGCCTGCTTTATCCTCAGGATCTTTTTTCATTTCTGGTCATCCTATCTCATAAAGCCTTTAATGGGTATAAAAAGAGTAGAGAGATTGACAGGGAAAATGATTAGAGACGTGTAGAGATTTTTGTACAAGGGAGGCAACGAACTGGGACTGCTTAGAAGAAAGCTTTAGCTCCGAGAAGAGACTTAAACATCTCAGCAGGACCAGGACAGGTTGTAGGTGCAAAACGTGGTCCCTTGACCACCTTACCTCCTCCCCAGCCCTCATGGTCCCTAAACTCCTTAAGGACATTGGGTTTCTAGTTTGTGGCCCTGGAGGCTCACGCTTGTGCATCTGAGTGGCAGCTGTTGCTGTGGGTCACAGAAGGACCCTGTTGCTCTGAGGGATGTGACAAGTGGGAACAGCTCGACCCTGCTTGTGGGGCAGGCACGGCCAGCCACAGCCCAGTGGCTGCAGGAACAGCCCAAGTGGCCAAACCTGTGATTTTAAAAGACACAGCTCCCTGAAAGACCCATTGAAGGTCTCGCCCTTGCGAGCTGGTTGTGTGCCACGCAGCCTTTGGCGTATGGTGGGATTTCAAGCCTTTCTGATCAGCGCCTTGTGCAGGTACCTTGGTTTGGGGGGTGTCTAGGTAGCTCTGAGGGTTTAAACTCCCTGCCCCCTCCAGAGCTAATAGCTGAAATGAAGCTGTTGGTATTTCTGTATCACGCTAAAATATTTGCCGCACAATACATGCCAATAACTTCATAGGATTTAAAAAAAAAAAAAAAAAGTCTAGAAATTTCTGTAGGTAAAGACAGCATATATCATATTCTACTGAGCAAGCTAAATATTTTAAAGATATGTTCACTCATGCTTTAAGGGCTAAGTCAAACACAGCTGCATATGGCTGGGGCAGTGGTTCCCCCGGCAGATTCCTCTGTGGTTTTGCGCTGTCCCCAGGAGGACATGTGCGGGCTGGCGGGATCCCCAGGCACGGTGCAGCTGGAGCTCCCACAGGTGGGCTTCTCCAGGAGACCCATCTTCCCTGCCATTGCGTTCGGGGGGGCTCAGCCCCCTACTCGCCTCATCCTCTCTACCTTTCTCCTTGGCAAATATGAGAGAGAAAAGAAAGAACGTTTCTGAGATGTAAATAATGTTTAACGAGTGGGCCTTGGAGTTGTAAAGGAACTCACGCTTGCAACATTTTGGTGGTTGATTTATTGCCAGATCCTGCTGGCCTTACTGAGGCAATTAGCTTAATTATTGCTGGAGGGATGCTCACACAATTAAGGTGGGCAGTGTTTCTTCCTTATTCCAGAAACCAGTTGTTTGTGCAAAAGTAGTTGATGCATTGTAGTGGCGCTGAGGCAGTGACAGGCACTGAGAGGAACTTCCAAACCCAAACAAAAACCTGGTGTCCTTAAGAGAAGAGGGATGGATAGATGAACCATCTGCCTGACACTGTTCTCAGTGGAAAGCTAAAGCCTGGCAGCAAGAGACGTGTCCTCACGTGTTTGCTCTGTGGGGCTGCAACTGTTGTTGCTTCCCCAGCTTCTCCAAAGGAGGGGACTGGCTAATTAGACCTATAAGTGCCATTTATCAAAAAAAGCATCCGAAATCTTCCAGCGATATTTTTTCCCTGTGTTCCTCCTATTTCTAAGGCACCTATCAATACGGTACGTACGTACCATCTGGATACCTGGCTAGTGACCAGCAGGCTATGATGTATGAGGCTTTTTAAACAGAGACCAGAGAATAGGGAGTGGAAAGCCTAGACAAACCATGTATTTTAATGGAGGCTGAAGAAGGGTGTAAGTGGACTTGGAAACAAAAAGGGCCAGAGAAATTCCTTTGTCCAAGAGTTTCTGGTTAAAGAAGAGGTGCAGTATGTGAAACCTTCTAGGAACCTCCCTGGGTATAATTAAATTGCCTGGGAAGTGTACTTGCAGACTAGCAGAGCTGCTGCGTTGACTCTGTAGGTGAGTGAACACTCACCACAGAGCAGGTGTCCCTTCCTCTGTGGAGGAAACATCTTCCTGCTCTGCCAGGAGAACTTTGGCACCTCGTGCTGGATGCCAGCACTGATTTGCATTCATGGCATGGATGTGCTGGAGTTTTATTAAGGAAAGGCAGAGCTTTGAGATAGAGTCCTGACTTCCTTCTCTGTCACCCTAAATTCAAGGAATTTTAGAGGTTTTATTGGTTCATAAGAAAGCAGATAAACATTCCAAACCCAGAATTTGGCTTTTTCATTGACCTTAAAAGTTTCTTAATAGCCTTGTCCAAGGTTTTGGTGTGAAGACACTTGTGTTGTCTTGTTGACGATAAATTCATGTCAGTAGAGTTCACTGTTTGTGTTAGCCCTGTCCCTGTGTGGGTGCCCGCGTGTACAGAAAGTAACGTCTCAGGCTGGCAGAGTATCTTTGCTAAGAAAACTTCTGCTGTCAATTGCTGGGAATTTTCCCTGAATTCTGCTGATTCTGGAGCAGAATTAGGGCTTCCAGTGTTATGACAGAACTTTGCAAGTTCTGTGATAGCTTTTGACAGTCCACGTCCCAGCAGGGGAAGACTCCTCACTTGAAATCAATCAACAACTTCATCACATGGGGAAAAAAAAGAAACCAGAGACCTGCCTAGAAACTCAAACCTAGTTGAAAAGGGGATCCTCTGTGGCTGAGCTGAGCGAACTGCAGATATCTCTACACAACAAGCATATTCATGCAGGGAAGCGTCTAAAAGCGGGTGCACCTAACAAAGACATCCTGTTCACGCTTAATGCACCAGATAATTTTTTTTTTTTAAATGCAGAGTTGTTTTGTGAGCTCTTAGTGAATAAACACATCCACACATGCACCTCTGAAGAGATTTTTAATTAATTGCTTTCAATCATTTTCTTTTTGAAAAATTAGAACAATGATGGAATAGACTAGCTGTGGAGTTTGGCTGAGGAAAGATTATACTAATCCACTTGAAATATGACTAAAACAGAAAGCAAGAGGAGATAAAAGTAATTTTTTTTCCAAAGCTTGTTTACCTGTGACAAAACCCTTCCACACAGCTGCACACAAATTACTGGATCATCTTAATTAAACTCTACCAAAAAAGATTTTGCTGTGGACTACTTGGTACATTTCACAACCAGACAGTATGTCCTGCTTTTTGCAAGAAGGGGGAATATGCGTTTTACACAATTAATAATTAGGAGAACAGCAGAGCTTTCAAAGAGGAGAGTGGCAGCAAGGTCAAAGTGTTATATGGAAGCAAATGAAGAGGGGGAATTTGTCAGAAGTTTATGCTGTACCCTGATGCATCATAAACATGGGCTTTCAAAAGTCAGGGGACTTTTCATTTGCAGATCATCCAGTTAATAAAATGCTATCACTAGAAATGAACTTCCTTCGTTCCCTGCTTGGATTATTGCTCCCTATACCTTGAAGTATATATGCTTTGTTGAAGGAATTGAATGATGTCCTATTTGAATTAGTGTTTCCTACTCAGGCTTTCTTTCTAAAACTCTTATTTCGTGGACCAGTAAACTTTGCCAAATCACAACAGTCCTCCTTATACCTGCTTTGCAAGGACTGTTATTCACAGCTGAATCAATTCTTTCCCTAGCACCACAACAGCAGCTCTGGAATTCAACATACAAGCTTAAAAACTGAGGAGCACTCTCGCTCCTGTGGATGGAGAGGGACACCAGTCTCCAGAAGGATTTAATATTCCTTTATTTCCTCTGACTTTGATTTAACCATGGGCTGTGATACTTTAAGTACCAGATATTAATTAGAAGTGGTAGGGAGTCCCAAAGGGACCATACTCCTGGTCTTCTCACCATTCTTAGTTTGACTTATTTCAAGTTATTGCTCTGAAACATTATTTATTCACTCAGGAGCCTGACGTTTATCAGGCCTATCTAAATTCGCAAATAACTAATGGTTGCCAGTAAGGAGTACCACTCTGCTGAAGTGGGAAATAGCTTGCCTGCAAGTAAAATACAGCCAAGTACATCAAATGCTTCCTGCAATGCTTCTTCAAGGCAGGCAATGTTATCTTGTCTCTCCTTCGGTACCATGCCTCAGCAGGCGTGCAAGGACAGTGCTGTCCAGAAGGGTCCTGGTGGGATGGCGACCTTGGGCAGATGAACCACTTTGGGCTTAAGCAGAAACTTCAGCCCCTCTCTGATCCAGATCTCTGATCTGAAAGAGAAGTGGGGAAGTGGGACAAATGCTCTTTTGTCTGCTCTTGTCTTCAAACCCCTTCTGGCGGTGGTTGATTTAGGACAATGCAGTGGCATGCAGAGCAGGAGGAACACAATTCAGACAAAGTTGCTGGGTATGTGGGAACAGCTGAGGCACAGGTCCTGACTACTTATGCCCATTATCCTTGCAGTCTGGGAATCTAGCTATAACCCTCTTTCAGTGTTTTGGAGACACATACCACCTACAGCTACTTGGAGATTTTTCTCCTTTCCCCTGAAGGACACATTCCTCACTGGTTTTGGATCTACCGGTTCCCTGTGATGGAGGTTTATGGTGCAGATCAGTGCCAAGGGTTCAGCAGTCAAGATAGGCTGGTGCAGGCTTTGATGACAACTTGTCTAGTTATGTGATGCAGCGGGTTACCTAAAAGGCTTGTGCATTTACTTGGAGTAGTTTTGAAAGACTGCTGAGGACCTCAAAGCTGCCAGGTCACTCCTCCCTTGGGTGTATAGAAGTAGATGATAAATAAACAGTGGGGACACTCAGGTGCACTTGTGACTTGTGCCCCTGACCTTTCAAGGATCTTAGAAGAAGATGTTGCTGTGTGTCCCTGCAAGGCTTATCAGCGGGACCTCTCTGCTCTCAGCCAAGTGTCAGAGACACCAAAGTATTGACCAGAGGGGCAACCAGCAGCATGGGCAGAGGGAGCTGGGAATTGACGACTTCTGTGTTTTTCCTTTAAAAATTAACTATTTCTTCAAAAGGGGTCCATAAAAAATCATCCCACCTGGCATAAGCAGAGATAGGGGTTAATTATGGTAATACGGTAGCTTTATTTAAAGTATTTAAAGACCTAATAGGAGTTTTATTGTTACCCAGGGGGAGTTTTAAGTTGAACGCATTCCAGACTACATCGAGTCAGTTTTTGTCCTAGCAAAGATCCTTTGCATTTGCTTTGATTTTAGTTCCTCTAATTCTTTTTGTTCTCTTGTTCTCCCCAAGCAGTATTAATCTGGCATTACACGTACCCTGACAGAATGTGAACGCACGTATGTTGTCCGTAGTGACTCTCGCTGTGTGACTCACGCGCAGTGCTTGCTGCCTGCAATTTAGGCACTTCTCTGTTTTTGAAATAAATAAGGATACCTAGGATCATTGAGTTTTAAAATCACTGAAAAGGTGAAAAAGGCCATTTAATGGGGGCATAACACTGCTGGTTGGCTCTGTGTAGTTACAGCAACCCTCTTGACTCAGCGCACACCTGACTTATTCTACATAAAGAAAGAAGTAGTTGGATAATGCAGCTCACTTGGTAGGAGACCTGAGTTTACTCCTATATGACATAAACACAGTGCAAAAGTCATTCTGAAGGCAAATATATTCACGTTGTACAACCTTTTCCTCCTCATTTGTGTCTGAGTCAAAAAAGCTTGGTGTTTTGACAGCTGATTTTTTTTTTGTCTCAGAGAGAAAACACTTGACAAATTCTTCACCCAACTGACTTTCACTGCTTTTAAACCAAGCACCAGATATTAGTTAGTTTTCTTGTGATCTATTATTTTTACAACCCTTCCATATCTCCACGGCATGTCATCAGACCGCTGTATGACCAAAGCAAGACTATGTCACCCCCTTGCTTGACTGCACCCACGGCGAGCACCTGCACGGGGAAGGGTGGGGAGCGATTGCTCCAGGGCTTGCTACGGACTGGGTCTGGTAAGACCATCAGCCTTGTGGTTAATGACCCAAATTCACTAGACTCATTGCTAACATTGCGCTGGTGCATTTATACGTTCATGCTGCACCAACGTCCACCTCCTACATACGCAGCCTGCGCGTGGCTGCCTCCCCCTCCGCCAGCGGTCACCCTCATTTCTCCCTTCTTTCAGTGTTTCCTCTCCCGCACTCGCTGTCTCACAGTTGATGCTCTCTTGCTGTCCTCCCTGTTGGCTGTCTTCATGTCATGCAACGTGCAAGACAGGCGCAACAGGAGAGGCCACAATGTGGAAAATTCATAAATTTCCATGATGGTGTTTTTTCCTTCTATTTTGGCCACACAAACAATTTCCACAGGCTTTGTGGACTTATACAGCAGAGTTAGGGGGAATATGGGAGTATGGAAAGCGCTGTGGGATAACAGCCCATGCAGTGCGTGATGGATGATGCTGACTATTCATTTTAACAGAGCTGTAAGAATTCAAATACTTTTCATGAATATTCATATGAAACTGAAAGCTGTTTAACCCGGCTCTCACATCTGTCTAGTGGGAGCACTTCAGTGCTTATATGTTGCTCGTATGACTACTTGCAAGACATGAATTTTAAACCTGACTGCTCAGATAGTGATGGAAATCCAATATGGAACAGTATACTTGGTTATGAAATTTGCAATTCGCTTTCTGTGAGTTAGCTACACAAATCATCTAATCAAGGAACACCACATGACTGAACTAAGCGACCCAGTATGAATTTGCAAACATTTGCTATTCCGAAAAGATCTGTAAGCCAAGAGTTATTCACTGAAAATACTCCCAAATAATATCAAATAAATAAATTAGAAAACTGCATGAGTTTCGCAGACAATTTGTAAGCAGAAAGGCAGGTGATATTCATGGCAAAAAGTACTCATTGAGTTTCTGAAGAAAACAGTGAAATTGCTTCTCTGCACAGTGATTCAGTTTGCTTCGTTATCTGCTGTACATTGATGGAGCAAAGAGTGCTGAGAGATTTGGAGTCACTTCTGTCAGGCTCTCAGATGAATGGATATTTGCTGCTGGCAGAAGTTTTTGTAAGTGGCAAATTTTTCTTGAACAGTTTTGAAAGCAGATTTAGTTTTGGATCATGGGATTTGCGTTATGTCTTATTTTACCGTTGAAAATGCCTGAAATATTAATGTGCTCCTGATACAAAATCTTGCTTTGCATTTTGCCTTATCTGGAGCTCTACGTTTCAGCCTCGTTCCCTGAGCACCACCATCTGTATTTCCATTGCATCATTAGTACACCATCCTCCCCCTTATTCACAAGGCAGGGCAATTACCCTGCTCGTTCTGCAAAGAGGCTGGGGCACTTGCCCAAGTCCCTGGGGAGGTTCAGCCTGGGTGCAGGCGCAGGTTGAACACAGCCTCCCACCTCCTCGGGCTTTTATACCTTCAGCCTCTTGCCTCAGAAAGGCACCGAAATAAACCAAAGTAAAATGGCCCATGCCTCTGGGCAAAAGTGAGATGAACAAGAAAAAACAGGTACTTGATTTCCACATGCATTTCTGACACAAGTTTAATATCTCTGCATAGTATCTTTTTTTGATCCATGCTGCAAACCACTGGAAACAATTGCTTTGGAAGAAAGTTTTCACTGTTATTATGTACTGGGGAGTGTGTATCACACAGGTCAAAATTATTTTTTTTCCCCAGTTTGCAAGGCAAAGGAATGCAGTTGACTGAAAAGTTGCTGCTTGGATAGAATAGAAAATATTTATGTTTCTTAAAAGGAATTGTAACCATTCCTGATCTAATATTGCTTCTCTGGCACAACCTGTATTTACTTTGACCAAATGCATTTAGCACTTCTGTTGTAAAATTGTCATTAGTGTTTTGTTATTAAATTAATTATATTGTGACCTATTTAAAACACAGTATAATACACTGAAATTCTCCTTAAAGGGAACATTAGTTAGGATGAGTAAATTCAAGTTACTTGCTAAGTCCTTGCTCAATAGTGATTCTTTTTCTAATGAAGATTTGATGAAAACAATCAGTCTAACAATTCTCCAAGTTGGAGCTTTGACAACAGTATTGTAAAGTATGCTTAATGACACCCACATTAAAGTAGGTTTAAAATGGCATCATAAATTTAATTTTAAAATTTAGAACAGTGAGTGATACCGTACCTCTTACTGCAGCATATGATTTTCAGCTGCTTTAAGTGCATTTTTACTAGCTCTTGTGAGAAGCATTTCCGCAAGCAGAACATTTTATTGTTACTAAATACCACTCAGTCTGAAGTCCCTCTGTTGTTTGGAACTTAAACTTTAATGCACAAGTCAAAACAATTCATCTACACAGAGAACGTCACACTTGGATCAAACACACCAAATGATAAGGATTCTGCATGTACACGGACATAAGATTTTCATTCATTAAGTTCCTGCTACTTGGTGAGTGTCGTATGCACTGACAGAAAGGCAAACTGGCAACCCAGCACTGACCAGGACCCCATGCGGCCCTTGCTGCCCTGTTTTGCCATGCAGACTCAACTCTTTGATGTTCAGGCATTTTCTTGTCTAGTAATGCTAAACAGGCACATCATAAAAAAAGTACATGTGGCTTCTAACTTTGCATATCTCTTCTTGGACTTCTGTCTGGGAAGAAACAAGCTTTTTCAAGGGGAAGCTTTCCCGTTGTACTACTAAGCATTCATTTCCCTCTCAGCCCTTACTCCCAACCCTTTCAGCATCCAACTAAATGTCGTTTACATCCTTTCCCACACTGTTGTTTCTCAGAGGGAGGGAGGGTGGAGGGGGCTGGCGGTGGCACAGGAGGAGATCGTACCTATTTCTGTCTGATACTACAATTCTCATCCAGCAAAACAATGCCAACAGTGCAGAGGAAGCTTTGATTATGCAAAATGGATGGACACATCATGCCTGTTTTTTTGCAATAGGTTATAACCTAAGGAGTTCCTCACCTGGAAAATCCCTCCTGCCCCCCTCCCCGGCTCCGTTTTCCCCTTTTCAAATTACATCGGTGGCACTCCAGACACATTTTACACGTTAATAGCATATCTCCCACATCTTACAGGCTCCATAGCTTTCCTCTTCTCCTTTTATTTTAGGGCAGCTGCCCCTCTCCCATCTCACAAACAGCCCAGCTGGCTCAGTAGAAAAGGAGTAAAGTGTTTTCTGCGTGACCTCTATGTATTTTACTCTGTGGGAAGAACAACGTGGAATGCACACTCAGCAGGCAGCGAGATTTGAGCCAGTTTGTCCTCAAGGCATTTCTGCCATAAAATGTAGGACTATGGGCAGTATTTCCACCCTTGGCTCTCCCCCCATCCTGGCACCCCCTCCCCACTGCCGCCTCGCTGACTGCACCGGGCTGCGCGCAGAAAGCCAGGGAGCAAAGCACAAACAACGGGCACCGAACAGCAACAGCTCCCTTTGTTTCCCATGCAAATCCTACCTCTGATTGTGGTCACATCTTCCTCCGAGGCGAAGCCTAATTATTAATAAACAGAGATCCAGCAGAATCCTCCAAACTGCCACCAGTTGTTAGGCGCTGTCATCGTTCCCTCCTGGTGCTTAAACCTTTTTGGACCATTAATGTCACAACCCCTGCTAACTCATAGCTTAGTACTCCCTGCTCAAAATGTCTGAAATAGTTTAGAAGGACAATAGGAATGACAGGCACACTAGACAGCCATGCTTGAAATTAGTTCTCTCAAGCTGACTTAAGGCTGTTTCGTAGTGCTTTTAAGGCTTGCACACGGTAGGGTTTATTAACCTAGGCTAGACGTGCCATTCCTGCTTTTATTCAGTGCTGTAATAGGATGGCTGCTAGGAATGCAGCGATAGGTCTAACCCCACTCATCCCTCCACAGCCTTTAAACCTCCCCGGGAGAGCAAATAGCTTCAGTCACCCTTAAACTTACTGAGGCTGCTGTTTCTGCAGAGCAGGGTTTCACACATTGTTTTGAAACTAAGGAGAAAATCACTCCCGGAATGGGAATGGAAGGTGCCGTAGCTGTCACGACTGATGCAAACAGCAAGATCAACGCGACAGCATCTGCCCCCGCCGCAAGCTGAGGCTGTCGCAGGAGTTAGTGGAAGTAGCGATCGGAAGCTGAAAGTTCATAAAACTCTAGAAGGCAGATGTGGTGCAAAGCAAATGAGGGGGATGGATGGACTGTGCCGTGGCTTGTATTTACAGAGTCACAGATGTACGCTACGCTTCCCAAAAGGCAAAATACAGTTTGCAGATAGAGGGGGTTTGCAATCTAAATTTGTGAGTTACCAGCACCTGGGATAACGATGAGCCAAAGGAACGCGAGTGATGCACAGCTCTCACAGTGCCTGCGATGTGGGGAGGAGGGGTGGTGAGAGGGTGCTGTTGCAGACTGCTGTTTTCAGTAAAACCCTGCACAACTCCAGATCCCAGGTCGGAGATGTTAGTGCTCTGCTGAAATCTCGGAGCCTTTTTCTTCTTGGTTGTCAGTTAATAACAAGCCCGGGTCAAGCTGGATCAAAGCTTGTTAACGATGCTGTCAGCTCGGTGTTGCTGATCGCAGTGTGGTCCCTAGTGGACAAAAGTAAAAGCCACCGGCACAGATGCGTCCCTGCCAGCAGCAAAGGCACACACGGGCTGGAGGACTGGAGAGGGAACCTGGTGCCAAGGCAGGCTGGGGGAAAACAAGTTGGGGGAGTTAGCACTTTTGCTGCTTGTTCAGCACCTGCCTGATTTTTTGGTACCACCCAGTTCGCAACCCTTGACTTGAAATGAAAGTACCAAGCATGGAGATGTTCTTGGAAACGAATGGTGTTTAGAGAGATTAAGGAGGAAAGCAGATCACGGTGAACACCCAGCTGTGGTTGCCTCACGCTATGGGAATGAAGTAGTTAAGAGAGCACTAATGGCAAATATGCATTAGGTTTGTAAATGATTGGGACCTGAGGTACCAAGGGCTGGTTAAGGCTGAGCTTTCTCCTTTGAGAAGCTCTGGTTTGGATCGATGTTGGTCCTTTGCACTGGTGGCTATTGACAGGCTAGTTGAAAGTTGCCCTTGCAGGAGAGGAGGCTGCCAGTCTGTGCTCAACCAGCTGGAAAATTCTGCCTTGTTCCTAGAGGGAAAGGGTTCAACTTAAACCTCTCTTTTCCACATCGCTTGCTGCCACCAACACACCAGATGCCCGCATTGCCAAGGGCTTTTACCAAACAGCATGTCAGTGTGTGCGCTCAGCATGGGCTACAGGTCTTCTCCATCTGCATTGGTCTTCATGGAAACTACTGAGTGAAAGCAAGATTGTTGCTGGTGCAAGCAAGCCAAAGGTGCTAATAGGGACATCTGGGCCTACCACAAGTATGACATTCCCCCCCTAAAACAATGCTGCTCCTAATGGGGCTGTCCCTACATGCTGTGCTTCCCCATTCCTGTACTTGTTGTCATGCTCAGACACCCTCCCCTTTTCACCCCATGCACGTTACAGGGTCAGTGTGTTGGAGGGGAGGTCTCAGGGCTCCAGTATTGCTCCTCAGTTTACAGTGGGGGATTACTAGCACCTTAAGCTCTCCCAGAATAGGTGGGAGCAAAGGGGGCTTTGAATTTTGTAGGCATGAATCTCAGGGTGGACAATTACATGCTGACTGCTAGCACAGCTGCCAGAACAATACCTGCTTTGTGAGTAATTTAAAGAATTTTTTTCACTGTCACCTATCTAGCACCTTTCACAAGCATGACATTTGCCTTAAGGCAGGGGGAAAAAAAAAAAAAAAAAAAAGAAAAGTTCTTGTCCTGGATGATATATTTCTGTCTTACTAAAGGGCTCACCGTGCAATTGATTTGTAAGTGGGATGACACAGCAGTTCAGGAAACATTAGACAGATTCCTACTGGAGATACACAGGTCTGGGGGATGCTGACTTTGTTGATGAACTTCTGAGAGATTTAAATACTGAACTGGACACAACAGTGTTCAATGACAGGTTAAAACAGGTGATCATTGCTACCCGTGTCCATGGTTCCCCAGTTATGTACGCTGAGTGTAAGGTGGCTCATAAAAAGTGGGTGACTCTGCCAGCTCCCCCCTCCCTTATGCAGTAAACAAACTAGTGGTAGACCTCCCTGCCACAGTGATCCCAAAGGCTTCGGTCCTTTGCAGTAGTTTAAAGTCACTCAAACTTGGTGGTCAACAGGTGATCAGTATCCATGGGAGCCGTGTAACCCAACAGACAAGTTGTACTTACTTTGAGTGGTAATTGAAAGGGGGACAAACCATTCAAGGTGTAAGGTGTAGGCTAACAGGGAATGATCGGAAAGATCTCCTAGGGGCTGATTAGTTCAAAATGGTTCAGTCTTAGGGAGATACTCTGTGATGCTTCCCCTTTCCTCAGGCTTTTTCTAATCACTGAGCAGCAACAGCAGCTGCCATCAGTGGTGGGACTCGTGTGTACTCCCTATCCTTAGCAGGGCTCTGCTGCTGTTGCATTTTTCCTACACACCGATCTGCTCCTTGCTGGAAAGAAGATACAGAGAGTGATGGCAGACTGATCTGATTGGGTATGGCAATTTTCTGTCTTCCAGGACTGTATGAATGTGCAAAGTAGGATTGCCCTGGGAAGGAGAGGGCTCACGTGTGTTTTTACTTTGCCCTCTATCAGTAAGATCCTATTGACTTCTGCAGGAGCTGAGATTGCCACTCAGCTCTGCAGCAGCAGCCCCACTTTGAGAAAGTCCATGGCTTGCGAAGGAGTTACCACAATTTAAAACGCCTCTGTCTGTTTCTGACCAGTATTTGCTTAGGAAACGGCCAAGGAGGATGAAGGACAGGAAGAATTCAGGAGATTTGTAGTTTGCATACTGACTGTAAGTCAAACAATATAATGAATGGAGCAACTAATGCATAATTTCATTATGAGTCATCCTAATTATAACAAGAATTTGATAGATACATAACTAGAAAGTGTAACTGTCTGTTACAAATACACATTCCTAATGGGACAGGGAAGTACGGTTAGTGTGACGTTAGCCTGGCAGAGCTACAGAAGTGATGTGCACAGCAGGTGACGTATTAAGGGTTGTATTAAGTGTGTATAATTACAGCGTAAAATGAAAATTCGTCTTAACAAGAAGAAGCATCCTTCAGGAGAGGCCAAATTCTGTCATAGACATCTAGATACTCTTAGGCTCTGTGAAGCTTGAACTCAGAAAGCAGTTTTGCAGAGGGCAGCTATTCCCTAAAAAGGGTGAGTCCAGGGTGGGGGAAGATAAATTCCTAACGGTTTTCTTGGCTACATACACCAATCCCACCTCTGCCTTTTAAGTGAAAGTATTGTCAAGAGAGCTAGTCCCTATATTGATGTCAGTCCCTACATTTACAGCTCTGTCTGGCGTCCCTTCTTCTCCTGTGGTGAAAAGGCAGCACCTGTGTCTTCTACAACTTCAGAGTGCAATAGCTGACATGCTGCCACAGGAAAGCACTCAGCCAGGCTGTCCTGGGTGACTGGTCATAAACGTAGTCATAGACCGTCTTTAGCATAAAGTCAGAAATCACTTGTTTACTGATGGTGAAATGCAACCCTGTGTTTGGCTGTAGTCTCGCAGTCTCTCTCGTGCTGAGAATCATAGGACACCCAGGTGTCCTGGAAATCTGTTCATTTAACTGAGTTATATTATACCGACTAGGTAATCACTTCCACATGCTGCTTGATTGTCCCTCTTCATATGCCAACTCTGTCTTTTTCTTGCACATCTCTTTTTGAGCCACTTGCCTAGGAGAAAATAACTACATGTGGAGTGTTGTTAAATGACCCAGAAGTTGCTGCTTTGCGGGCTGACAGTATTTGATGCAAATAGATGGCTTCTTGCTGTGAAAATCTCCTTGGTTGACAATCCATTGGGTACTTTTGACGATAGTTGTCTGAGGAGTTAAAACACAGGCTTCTCTTTGCATACTCCCACTGTCATTCTTACAGAACTGCCGGTATTAAATTCTTCCTGCGCAGTTTCAGCAGAGGCCTTTCTACTCCCCATTTGCTCAACAGCTGCTGGTGCGCATTGCTCTTCTCTTTGCCTTCAGCTTTTGCCATCTGCCATCATTAAGTTGCCCAGGTGTCGGAAATCTTCGTGCTCTTCTCTTGTAAACATTATTCTGCCGCCTTCTTCACTAACTCAACCTTCATTTATATAGAGGCTGATAGATCAGGCTAGCTGTTCTCAAAACATCTGCTACATCTCATACTTTACGGGGGCGGATGGCAAATAGAGTATGTATACTTGCTGGCAAAAATAAGGACTGGTTAACTCTTCCTTCACTTTCCTTTCCATCTTCAAGAGCTTACTGTTTCCCTGCACTTCTAGACGTGCCAGTTAATACTTACCAGTTGGGATGTTACCTAGAACGAATATATCATAAAGCAGAGCTAATTTTCAGAAACATCAAAGCTTCCACATACTGCAACAACATCTAGTCCTCAGTGGTATTGCGGAGCAGCAGAGATGGGACATACCTAAGACAGTTGTCAGCAAAGATGTCAGAATAAACCATTCTTCCTCTTCAGACTGCTTCTGCTAGTGCAAACAGGCCACTCCACTGACTTCAGTATGTTTTCTGCTCAGATACAGGTCAGGCAGCCTTTTATGATTACCTAGAGGGGAAATCCAGACTCAAAGAGCATCGTTCACAGTAATGGGTAGTGTGAACTATTGTATTCTTTTGCTAGTGATGATGAAATTAAATGATTTCTGCTATGCCCGTCCTCTTCAGTAAATCACTGAAGACTGTAAGTTTGAACAGCAACAAAACAGAATCCAACAAAACAGGCTGCTTACACAATGCTGCTTGCTGGGCCCATTGAATGTTTACTGCTTAAAGGCTGGTAAAGTATGTATCTGAGGATGCACACCCAGCTGCTGGGGCTAGTCTCCAGCATGAATGTTGAGTAATTCCAACAGGATTTCATGCTTCAGTGATTTTGCTCTTCTCCGTGTGGGTCTCAGTACCAGTGCTTTGAAAGCCTGATTTTGTGTGCAACTATCGGGCAGAGATGGTTTCCTGCTCTGAACAGTTCTGCTGAGCAGCAATTGCTGCCTGCTGCTTTCCCATTTGTTAAGCAATGGATTACTGTTCAAACATTTGCAGCCCATGTTGGTGTAAGCTCTGTGTGCAATTCTTCAAATTTACTCCTCTCCTGGAATGCCATGGTCAGAGGTTGTTTCTTGCTTCTTGAATAATTTCCTGAAGCACTGCTCCAATCAACACTGCTGTGATTTCCTTGCTTTGTGACAGGTAATGCATTGTGCTGTTCACCTTTTGCTGAAAACCCGAATTGGCCACTTAGATGCTCTCTGATTTTATTCTCCACCATCTCTCAGTGGCTTTTTCTATCCACACTTTCCTATTCCTATGTTAATATTACTTCTCCAGCAACTTTAGCAAGATATTGCTAGATAATTCTTTCCTCGCCTTTTTTCAACCCCCTGCAAATCATTTGCTATGCAGAGCCCTCCTTTCTTCAAGATTGAAGTACCTCCTTTAATCTGTTCTTCCTTTTATACTTTACTCAGCTGCTGCTTTGCTTTGGTGGAATAGTCGCTTCTCTGATGAAGCTCATGCTTCTATTTCTGTTCTCTCTCTTTGTAAAAGGTCTTTTACATCAGTGAAATGCCTGTTTGGGTTTCTTTGATGATTTGGTGCTGTACGCTAAGCCCTGCACTCCAAGTGTGAAAGATCAAGCTGTGGAGAGAGCATGCAAAGGAGGAGGGAAGGGGACTTTGCCATGCCCTGGTGAGGGGAGTTTTCAATGAGGCAACAACAGGAGCAGGCACATAAATAGCCTGGGAGTCAGGATCTGTACTGTGGAGAGGCAATTTTGTAGCACCGTGCCTCAGTTTCCCCATTTGTAAGCTAAGAATAATCCTCTGCCTTTACAAAGGGCTGTGTGAGCTTTACTTGAGAACCAAAAGATGACAACTGGAATTCAGTCTTGTTAAGCTGATATTGCTGCTGTCTTGCTCATTAAACTTTAAATTCAGAAGAGCAAGAGCCTAAAACTGCCCAAGTAGCCTCCGTATCGTGCAGTGTGCTATGCGCTGTATGCTGCTGCTCACGTACGTCTGCTCTTGAAGGCACAACCTCCCTTGCAGCAGCCTCACGGCCATCTCGCAGCCATTTCACTTTCCTTTGGACTAAAGGGCACGCGGAGCGATGTGCCCAAGAGGTCAGAACCATCAGGGTCCCGGCCCAGCTGTCACAACTCTACTGGCTCCCTAAGCCTCTCGGTTTTCTGAGAGGACAAACAACACATCCCGTGACACTTGCTCTGGCACGAGGGCTGGCATCTGCCTTGGAGCTGCGGAGCCGTGCAGAGGTGTGCGGGTGCGGGGCGGGCAGGCCGGCCGGCTCAGTGCGGGTCCTGCACCTCCCCCCCGGCTGTGCAGGCGGCCCGTGCCCCCTGCTAACACCAGGACACACTGTGCCTTGCGGGACTGTGCACAGAACCTGGGGCTTCGTACCCTCTGGGATGGTTCGGGGTTGTGCCAGGCTTGGGAATGGGGCGGCAGGAAAGAATTTTTCTTCCGTTTTCCCCAAACTGTGTCTTGATGTCCCCTGGTTCTTGTGTCTGTGACCACCGTGGATGATGCTGTGGGTGGTGCAGCCCTGCTTGGAGGGTGAAGAAGGATTTTTGGTGGCAGCTTTGCAGCGGCCAGGGAACAGAAGGGATACTGCCTGGGCAGAGTTTGAAGCCCAGCCTGTTTGGAGAAACCATGTGCTGGCAGGGACAGGAGAAACCTCTCACAAGATGCTGCTTTTAGATTTTATTGACCTGTAGTCTGTAGCAGGTGTTCAGAGGGCCATAACTCACCCTGGGGGATGCCACTGCAGAGTGTGTGGCTACCACCAAAGCTACCGGCACAGGATTTACGGTTGTCAGTATCAAAAATTCACCAAGGCTCAAAATATTTTCTCGCTTTTCATGTGTAAATCTGGAGTGACCAGAGGGATTTGACTGTATTTATCGAAGTAGAGTTGTTTGGGATTTACACCATTGACAGCAACATTTGGTCTTAAACATACATCTCCGAAGATACATAGGTTTCATACAAAAGTCATTTCCTCCCTGTGAAAAACTTACAGTCCCTGTGCAAAGCCTCTTCCCCATCAACACAGCAGCTGAGGACACAGGATGTGCTTACGGATAAATAACTTGGGGGGGAAAAGTGGTATTTGGAAACTAAGCCAAATGCTTTCCAAGAGGAAAAAGCTTTGCCTTTAACACAGGCTACAGGGACATTCCTTTGGCATAAACACACATTTTTTTCATTGATAAAAGAAATCTCTTTTTTCCATCCTCTCTGGTGCATTTTTCAATTCTGCATATGCAAAAATATTAATGTATTATCAAAGGCTTGAAGTGGAGAGGACTCCATAGGAGTTTAGCACAGCCAGTTACCTCTATTTTCTATTACTTAATGCTATTTGTTTACATCTGTTTAACATTATTTTACACTCATTATTATGCCTATTGTGGTAATGATTCAGTATTTCTCCACTTGCGGTAATTCTAAACCCAGAAGAAATAAAAAGGATTAACTTATCCATAAATACACCTGTAACCTGACCTTTTCTCTGCTCAGAGAAGTTTTAAGTAGATTATCTAGATTTTTGTCTGTACTTGCTCTATTTTGGGATGCTCAGAAATAACCTTGACTCTAAGAGAGACACAGAAGATGCATGACAAGCTGTGAGTTCATCCCTGCCAGGATGAGGGGCCATCTCCTTAGCAAAAAGCATGAGGATTTGTCCAACAGTACACAAATCCTGTGCTCCTATTGCAGGGGCTCCCAGCTGGAGCTTTAGACCACAGAAACCAGCTATGATTTAATGGTGAGTGATTAAAACCTGAATAAACAGTCCCAGAAAGTCTTTACTTCTGCAACTAATGCTCCAGCTCCAATGTGACCAGCTGGATGTTGCAAGATCAGGCTCTGGGGTTGCATTTTGGCCTCAGCTGCCTGTGCGTAAAGAGAAAAGCACCCCGATGTGCCTCACACACACACGGCATCTCTAACCCTTGTCTCACTCCTCTAATCCAGTCTCCTCTGCCCACAGCCACTGCAAGGAGAGTGTATTTTCTTTACTTAGTTTTCATCCTCATATTTCAAATAAACCTTGGTGTAGTAAACTTGTAAAAAAAACCCCAATCCCTGGAAATGCAATACCTTTTGGGGGAAGCATGATAGATCCGTAGTGCAGGAACAAATTTTCCCCCCCTAGGGTCCCATTTATATCCCACAGTATCATGTCTATTTACCCCCCACCCCGACTTACTATTATTTTTGCACAGAGGACTAAAGCAGCTCTCTTCCTTCTTGCCCCTGCCACCCCCTGGCCCCTTGCTGGTGCACTCACCTGGCTCATTGACCCAAGAGCTCAGCCTCCAGCAGCAAGCTCTACCAGAATCCCTCCGCAAAGGACAGTGGCTCCTTGGAGCACCTGCCTGGTTCTCCAGACACACTGCCCTGCCTGCAGAGTGGAGGTACATAACTGCAATAGAACAACAGGCCCTCAGGTGCCTCACTAATGCTAATGGGTGAGTCCATCAAACAAGCAAAGTATCTCTGTTGCTCTTGGTCCAATGCAAAACCTCTGCTGTGATCAGGTTGAATTGCTGGCTGGTACGGACAGGTCAGGAAGGGATGGCCCTGGAGTGTGAAACACCCTGTGATGAGGCTTTGCACTCCCAGGCTTCTGCCTGAGCCTGGCACAGCCTTTCCCAGTGAAGAGCGCACCAAAGCCTCCCCCAGACTGCGGGGTGTGAGAGCCTCGACACCCTGTGCCGGTGACGAGCCTCTGCGTTGTATGCAGCCCGCAGCGTTTGAAATATCTGTGTGCATAGCAGCTCCAGTAAAGGGTCACTCGCCTGTCGGTGGGAGGCAGGATTGGGCCCTCGTGGGCAGCGGCACGGGTGTGTGCCGACCCAGGCATGGGCAGCCAGCGGTGCCGGGGCCGGCATTGCCCCTACTGCCCCTCTTTTCTCTATCAGAAATCTCAGGGGGAAGCCAGGGCAGGGGCTGCGTTCGTGTATGATGTCAGTGATGAGATGCTGCAGCGTATTTGTCAAGACAGGCTTTCAAGAGAGAGGAAATCCAAATTATACCTTTCAAAGGCGTAAAGACGTGGAGACCCAGTTCAAGCTCTCAGCTCCACCGGCATAAATAGAGAGCAACTCCGCAGCAGTTAATGGAGTGAAACGGGCAGAATTTGGCCTTGTGGAATGTGGGATAACATGGAGGATCATTGATCTGAGGCCAGCTAGGAACCCAGTGTTACCAGACTGGTATGAAGTGGTATCTCTCCCATGAACTGCCATGAGGAGTAACGGTCTGGGTCCAAAATCTGAAGATCTGCTTTTTCTTTTCTATCTTTTTCAAAGAAATCAATCATGTGTATTAATTATTTTGGACGGGTCAGTGCTTTCTGGGTTCCCTTTCAGGGACCACTCCATTGTGTCAAGAGCTGTACTACCAGTGAACATAAAGACACTGTCTGCCCAGTTATTCATGTGCTGTATTTCAGTAGCCTCTTGGTATTTTAGCTCCTAGAACATTCCTTGAAATATTTGAGATACTGTGAAGAAATTTCATGCTGTTAATTTTTAATATAGCCACTTTTAATGAAATAGAGGATCAAGATTCTGCGCTTATGTATTTGGTATGACACATAGGAGGTATATTCTCTACCATATAATTACTACTGTCTGCTATAATTCCTGACTCTAGATGTACAAATGCATTTTACTCTTAAAAACTTAAATCCTGAAGTGGGATTTGCTCCAGAGATCTTTTGTCTGCTTAATCATAACACTCAATAATGTTTGAGTATGATGGGAGAACCACCTAAATGTAAGTATGAGCCCAGTTACTGTCAAGCAATATAAGGAAGTCTTAAACTTTCCTGAAGCCATTCAGATTTCAGTGGGTTGACAGGAATATAAATAAAAAAAGAAATTTCCCCTTTTGCTGGCATCTGATTTCTGAATTGGATTAATTATGACAAGAGCTTTTTCCCCTGCATAATCAGATCTGCTAAAGTTTCCGTACTAGGTTCATAAAACTGAAAATTAAGTGGTTTTGGGTTTTTTTTGCCACTAAGTTCAGATTTGTTTGAACTTTCAGCTGGGCTCTGGTATCCTATTAGAGTTTGTCTTTGATAATAATCGTGTTTCAGTTTCATTACTTTCTTTTCTGCCTGACCTTTTGGTTTTTTGGTGTTTTTTTTTTTATAATAGGAGTAGGAGATTAATTGTCTATGCGAGGTTGTTTTTAGATGGTCCTAGAATAAATAGCTCGAGTGAAATACCCTCATTTTTCTTAATTCTTCATTAACTCATCAACTTTATTGTTTATATGTAGTATAAACAGTAAAACGCTATATTGCAGTCCTGAACAGTATGGCTTGGAGGTCTGTCTCAGCAGCTATTAGAACAGCCTTAGTGCTCCTACATTTCAGCGTGGATACTGTAAGTGGGAAGGGAGGACAAGCCCTGGCCAAGGGCTGTGCTGAGCAAAGGCGCAGCAGAGGAGCAGGCTGAAGCGTGTATCATCACATCAGACAGTCAGCCATGAGAAGCAGAAATGAAACATAAAGATGGGACGTGACCTGCACAAGGCACAGCATTTCTGGGACTGGAACCTCTCCAGCTCATGGCCTTCTACCCTCCTCTGCCCCCATCTTCCTCCCTCACATAAATTGCACCTCTCATGAGCTAATGATCTCTTTAGGGTTTACTTACGGACTAGATCTATGCAAAGCTGGTGCTGCTTATTATCTGGCAGGATGCAATCACGTCTGGGCATCCTAAGGGATGGTAGCATCACCAAAATAATGAGTGGCACAGAAGGATAGAGGGGGAAAAGTCAAAAAGCTGCCCTGGCTGAGCAAGGAGAAAGGCATTCCTTGGTGGGTAGGATGAGAGAGGAGGGACAATAAGGGAGAGAAAAGATGTTAATACGGATAACTCACTAACATAAATTTAGCACACAGAGGCCTATCAGGTCCCCACATCCAGGTCCTTTTCCATGAGTCATCGAAGGATATAGAGATGCTTAAGGATTAGATCCCCAGCCAGAAGGCTGTGAACATCTAAGAGCCTGTTAGCTGCACCATCCAGAGGTCTTTGTATCACATCCAAGCAAAACACATGCAGTAGTCTCAATTTTATTTTAATTTCAATTTCTAATCACCTGCTTATATGTACTTTGCAATTCTCTGGCCTGTTTTAGGGAACTTATTCCCTAACTGCCATGGGAAAAGATATAGCATATTGTTTTCACTGGACATGCGGAAATACAGGTCTTACGTTATTATTCTAGAACTTGGTACGTTTGATTCCTAAACCCCTGATTCTGTGCTTTGACGCTGTAAAAGCCTGTTTCAAACCACTTTTGAAGTAAAGAATGTAAAAAAACTCTAACCACAAAAAACATAGGAAAGTGGGTACTAGAGGTTAGGTGCTGTTCTGCTGGGGTTTTGCTGGAGCCGGTACGTAGGGAAATCTGCCTCCAAGATGGGGCACTGCTCTTGTCACTCCTTTGTACGGTACTTGCTTAGCATGTTTTAAGAGAGAAATATGATTGATGTGACTAAAGGCTGATTTGTCTGACCTCAATGTTATACAAAGCTTTATGAAGGAAAGGGACTTCTTTTTTGTAGGAAAGAATGCAATATAGCTTTACCAAAGGTATATTGTGTCAGATGAATTTGATGATTTTATTTGATAAGATAATTGATTTCCTTGACAAAAGCAGTGCAATAGATCTAATCTCACTGGACTTCTACAAGGTACTTGATGTAGTGAAAAGATTAGTCAAAGTGCAGAAAACAGGGATTAGTGGAATTGTACAGGAATGTCTGGAGATGTAGGGAGAGTATATAATGTATTTGGGGAAGTTTGGGATGCAGTGGAGTCCCTTTAGGGTTGGTGGGGAGGTTGATTGCATCTATAATTCTAATGTTCCTGGCACAAAAGGATATGCTTTAACATTTGTGGCTGAGAAGAAATTGGGGTGGATCAGCACAATAGTGGAGGTCCAAAAAACTATTTAAAAAAAAAAAAAGGATAGTCTTGAAGGCTGTAGCTGAAGAGATGGAAGCATGAAAAGGGATGTAATCATAGAAAGGAGAAAGCTGGGCACTGGGAGAGTTGTGCCATGCGGTATTTCTGTGAAGTGAGGCTTATCTTTTAGAAAGGATAGAGGAGAAGTAAGTGAAGTTAGCTGTTCTGAGGTGTCCTAAGGAACCCTGGAGAAGGTATTTTTGAACCTGTGATGCATCAGACATCCAGTGTGAACACCGCTGATCCAGGGCCTGATGAGATCCTATTTGGAGCACTAGGTTGTCAGTCCTGGCACACAAGCTCAGAAAAGGTCTGTTAAAATAGGAACAGCTGCAGAGAAATGCAGCAAATGCAGCCTTTATGTGGCTTTGAGATGTGATTGCTGTCTATAAATGCAGGGGGGAGGAGGATTAACACTGGAGAGCGAGAAGAACTATTTCAACTCAAGAACAGCATTGGCACAAGAACAAATAGGTATAAATGGGTCATGGATAAACTTAGACTGGAAATTCTGAGGTTTCCAGCCATCAGAGGAATGAGGCACTAAATTAGTCCTCTTGACAAAAAGGTAGAGGTAAAACCAGACTAGTTTTAAGGCACAGCTTCACTGCTGGGTGAAAGGGATCTTATGAAATGGTGGCCTGTGGTTGCAGAGGATTGGGCTCAGTGATGCAGAACACCCTCCCAGCCCTCTGTTTCTCTGCTCCTGTCAGGCGATCTTCAGTTTTGCAGTGACTCTGTGAAATCCTACTCCCTGCAAGACAGTAGCTGAAGAGGGCTTGAAGAAGAGACTTTGCACCAGTCAGGAGCATAGAAATTATTTACAGAAGGTCAGCTCTGTGAGTCCATGCATGAATATCCCTGGTGTGCGTGTTCATGGGTGTCAGCATCCTTATGGCCTCTGGATGAAAGAATCCACTTGCTCCAAGCTGGGGGCACTCCAGCCAGGCAACACTGAGCTTGGCAGGCACAGCAGAGCGGCTGCTTTCTTGTTCCTGCCCCACAGAGAAAAAGTCAGGCTTTCTTGCAACTGAAAGATTCATGACCTGTGACTGAAACTTTTATCTAAATCCTGAAAACAGAACGGGTCTGATCCTCAGCTCCAAGGAAACAGCAGCAGGAGGGGCAGCCAGGCATCAGCTTAGCATCAGCATCTTTTCCCCTCCTCCGTCTCCCTTGCTAAGCGACCTCCAGATGCTGTCGCTTCTGCTGCCTTCGTTTGAGGGGCCGCAACGAAGCGGGCAGGGTCCCTCAGAGGGCTGTGGCATCCACAAGCGAAGCGTGTGTGCTGCTGCAGACAGCGCTGCCGCTCCGCTGCAGTGTTGCTCACAGGCCAGCGCCCTCAGCATTTGCAGTCGCAGTCTGCAGAGAGTTAGTAGCTCACTCTACCCCCAGTGTAATCGCACCGAAACCTGCGTGGCTGTGGTTAGCCCAGTTCTGGCCTCCTACTAACCGTACGGCCAAGTTGCAGGGATGCGAGTGGAGGGTCGGAGCTGTGCTGACGCACCGCGTGTCTGGAGGTTGCCTCCGCACTTTGACCGGCCTTGCTCATTCCTGCTGGAAAATGCCGTAGCTGTGTGCCACAGTGATGCCGCTCAGCAGGCAGTGGGAATGGAGAAGAATGATACAATTCTTACTGAGCGCTGTGGAATGTTCTCCTTCCACTGGCATGAAGTGGATGCCTCCTTAGCTCATTTAAGAAAGACTAGCTGAGGAACAGCATAGCATGGCTGAGATGTCGTGTTACCCATGAAAGCACTTTTTGGCACATTTTCTTAGGAGTCACTGAAGCAGCAAGGAATGTCAGTCAAGGAATTGTTCATATCTGAGCAAGCATCTCCTCAGCGACTCCTGCAACTGACCCTGCCTTCTGGGCATGAAGGTACTTGCAAAGTCCATAAAGTTACTATCCTAATTGAGTCAGGAGGCACAGGGGACTCTCTGTTTCTGCAAGCGTCTGTACATTTTCTTTTAAAAAGTTCAGGCCATGAAAAGTGTACTGCACTGTATCCAGGTGGTACTGTCTGAAATGAAGATACGAGTGTGTGAGTGTCCAGATCCTATATGCATTTGAGATACCTGATACTTCAGGAAAGAAGAATGAACATTTGCTTTTGGGAAGCTTCTTAGTGTCACAGGGTTAAAGATAGGAAAATAACCCTAGATCTGTAATCATTGCAGAGGAGACAGTTTTCCAGAGGTAAAGAGGTCTGACCCAACCTCCCTTCCTTTTGGTGCTGTGTGACACCTACCAGAGAGTCTCCAGCAGAGATCTTCACTGCAGTCCTTTGTAACTGGGACTGGTGTGTCTACAGCTTCTCTTTTTTTTTTTTTTTTTTTTTTTTTTTTTTTTTTTTTTTTTCCAGAGGAATTGAAAAGACTGTGCCAAATAAAGAGCACAGATCTTGTCTTTGAAAAAAGTAGCAGACAGAAGAATTAAAAAGACCCAAGGGACAGAAAATGAGTATTTAAAAGAAAGAAAAAAAAATACACAAGTCCATTTTTCAGTTTGACTTGAGGTTTGGTTCACATTTTCTTGTACTTTCTGTATGAATGTCAGCAGCTCTTGTAGTTAGAGGTGCACTGCTGGGTCTGCTATCGCCATGCTGAGTGCAGACACCGTGGGGCAGCTCCTGCACCCCCAGGGCTATGGAAGGAAGGGACTTGCCCCCTCCTGAAACTACCTAAGATTCTCTTCCAATGATTTAGAAGTTTTGCAGTTCTCTAGGGAAAGAAAAAACTCTTCAAAAATTGCTCGTTAAGGAAATGATTATGGATCTTGTGAATATAATTTTGAATTGCTCTGATGATGAAGGCATTGCCATCTTTTGTCACTAGCAGTATGTGTGAATGTGGACACTGGTATATTCCCTGACTTACTCCCAAGGAGAATGCTGCTAAAAAGAGGGGCTGGCAGTCGCAGTCTCTGTGGTGGCTGAAAGCATTGACTTCTTGGGCAAGACTTTATTTCGTTGTGTTTCAGTTTGTTCATTCGTAAAGCAAATATTTTTTCTATTGCTGAAGGTGTTTGTAAAACCAGGCAGTGTCCATGGAGCGCTCCGATATCCCTGGCTCCACTGGAGTGGGTAGGGAGGGGCCACTCAAACCCAAGGTCGTGTTGGCCTCAATTGCTGGACATGCCTGAGGCGCCTTTTTTGTTGTTGCTAGAATAGATGAAAACAGTTCACACACTTTTGCCGTTTTGGCAGATTCCCTTTTACTCTGAAAGCTTGCTTCGAGTCAAATGGTCAAATTGTAAAAGGTTTCCATCCATCCAGTAGATGCCTTAGAATGAGAGGAAGCCGACAAAGTTGACACCATAGCAGACATAAGCTGCCCGAACTCAGCTATTACCGAAGACTCTTCCCCATCAATACATCTGAGTACTAAATAGCTGAGAAGTAATTACGCCTAATGTTTCCTGATCTCTTCCCTCTTTGCACATGGCAGTCTATTCTATTTCTGAAACACTCACCTCACGTTCATGGCATTTGGCCTGCAGCAGTGAGGTGGAGTCCAGCCCCAGAATGTCTAAAACATTTTCTTCTAATAGATGGCTCACCATACGCTGGAAATGCGTCACACACCAGCCAGTTATTTCCACATCATAAACTCCTAATGCTTCTTGAGACTGATGGGGTTTTGTATTTGCTAAGACCTGGAAATATGCCAAATATTCTTCCATGCATGATGCTTCTTTTACTTTAGCCACTGTTGAGTTAATCATTGGGTATTTCTGGTGCTTGAAAGCCCCTCCATTTTCTCCTGAGCCTTAGCTTAAAGCACCAACCCAGTCCACAACTGGGAGCACCCTGTATAACAGGACAGGAAACATTTGTGCTGAGAGATGACCTCTCACCTGGCCATGGGGTTTGCATTACGGCCAGTCCCAGGACTGCAGGGAATTCCTGGCGCTGGGAGCTGAGCTGTCCTCACATCCAGGTTCCCACTCAGGGGACTCCTAGGCATTTTCTTTAAGCTCTGCACGTCACCGATCCTATTCCCCCACTTTTCCTCCTTGTTTCCTCCTCCACCCACCTGCCCCATTAAAATCCCAGTAAAGCAGCCTGGCTGGGAAGTTCAGCTTATCAGTGTTTGCTGGAAGGAGAGGTGTTTGGGAGGGCGGTGAGGAGGCGCTGGCTATGAGTACAGATTTTCAGTGATGGCTTGACTTCTGCACTCCAGTCTCTGGTGATCCTGTTGGGATGGAATTGACTGTTGGTCCCAAGAACCAAAAGGCAATTCCACTTCATTATTCACGTTGTTAGCTAGTTTCTAATGGTCTTATCAACATGCTTTGCTATCTGCAAACTGTACCATCTTTGAAGTGCCCTGCCTGCTCACCTCTCCCTTTAGTTTGTTCCTTTTATGGCAAGATTCTGGTAACTGCAGAATTTCCTCTTTTCCCCACTGACTCCAAGTCTGATATGCTTTCCAGATTCTCCAGCTTCTCAGCACTAGTTAAGATTGTGCCAACTTGTCAGTGATAAACCTTTCTTTATTTTTTTTTTTCCCCAGAGGCTTGTGTGTACAAAGCTTCAAGCATAAAAATCTGCTTCAGTCCTGAATCTTGGCAGACAGCATCTCAGGCCAGGAGCAAATATCTTTGCCAGGTTAAAAACAACGATAATACGTTTGGCCATTTTTCAGTACTGAGAGTGTAAAAATAATAGTTTGTATGATGGAGGACTTTATGAGCTTATTTAACTAAAATGAGTGTGATTTAACACAAGCATTTTGCAAGGGATTTGTCCTCAATACAGCCTTATTCCAGTGCTTTAAATTCCTCCTATTTCCTCTTCTAAGGTTAATGCAGTTGCGTTTGCACAAAGGTGAGAATGTTTTCTGCAACTTTGTACTTTGTTCTCCAAATGCATCCAGGAACCTAGGAGTTAATTATATCCACAGACCTACTTGCATATGCACATACATGCAAATACACCCAGGCCCATGCATGCATGGTTTTCTCTTTGCCCTTTCTGAATACTCTGACCTTGTACCAACTCTTCTGTAGCTGCAGGAACTGCTCCTTCCAGAGCTCTGCAGAGCTGTTCTCCACAGACAAAAGCTTTTCCTCCTCAATGCGTGGCAAAAGTCTCTGTGAGCCACTGTTCATGAATCCTGGCTTCCCAGGCTGACAGCAGACCTCACCACATGCAGTGAATCCTTCAAACGCCAGCTCCCCTAGGGACTGTGTTTCAAAGGGCAGCGGTAATGGTAATCTTTTCACTTCTGCCACACTTCTCATCGCAGTATAGCAAAGCATTTGATCAGTACTAGGTCCTGACTACAGGTTTGGGATAACTTTGCAAAAGAGGGGCATGCTGGCACCCTTTACCCTAGAAGCAAAAAAATTCTTGACTTGAGTGCAAGCCTCAACAGAACCACCTGCTATGCCTATGGCCTGCTTGCACCAAGC
Organism: Microhierax caerulescens; assembly: GCA_035590215.1. Classification (NCBI taxonomy): domain Eukaryota; kingdom Metazoa; phylum Chordata; class Aves; order Falconiformes; family Falconidae; genus Microhierax; species Microhierax caerulescens. The sequence continues at coordinate 21,214,330 of JAVJGJ010000003.1, forward strand.
CAGCTATCTGGACGTGACCAGCTACGCAGGGAGGATATTGTGCAAGCAAGGAAGGAAGACAAGGCAAAGCAGTCAGAGCATTGAGATCCTGAATCCAGACTATGTGAATTAACCTGATTCAACCCAAAGCGTTTTCAGATTACAGCAAACTGCCATAAGTCATAATAAACATGAATGCCTGCAAGATCACCTTTGCATTATCAGTCTACCTCCTGATATATAACCTTACAGCCATCCCTACTTACATGACTGTAGAGGAGGGCAAAATATCACACTTCAAGATATATGAAACCTCCAAACATTTCCTGATGCCTAGAAAATCGTTTAGACAATGCAGTAAATTTACTATGAGTCATAATGCACAACAATTAATAACAAGAGCGCAGTTCTTGCCCAAATTCCTATAAGCACAACACAAAAACCTTCCTGTTATAAACACAGAATCACACTACATTGCTTAATTCCACCCCAAAACACTTAAAATCCCCAGTCCCACTGGACGGCTTTATAGTTATCAAAAATCTAATAGATGAAACCAAAAAGGCATAGCAGAACCTAGACTGTCCAAATTAAAGCCTCTGAAATTCTCCGTCAATCCATCACAGAGCATAAAAATCATTAATTTGCCTCTTGGCTTCACATCCTCTTGACAACTTAGTATCCAAATGCATTATCAGTGGCCATTCCTCTGCGGTTGGTAACAGCTGAAAGAAAACCGGGAGGGAAAGGGCTGCGGTTACCGGCATATTGCTGGGCATCACAGCAGCCGCAGTTTGCCACGGGCTTGCTGTATCATTTTGGTCAAGTTGTTTAACCTTTTTATGCCCCATCTCCCTCTCTGTCCTGGATAACAACTGCTGATTTACTTCACGAGGCTTTTGTGAAGCTCCATTTGTCAGTGCCTCCTATGTATTATTTATTGTTGAAGACATAAACAATTGCATCCTGAAGGTGCTGAACACATCACCTGCATTTTGATTCCTGCCAAAATCTCTCTTCCACTTAGGACAAACCCGTTCTTTCTCCTTCACTAGCATAATAGTCTTTTATTCAATTATGATTAAATTCAGCAAGCCAATATGCATGTTTGGGGCTGTGATGTCAGCTCCCAGTTGCTGATTTTCTGTGACAGGGGAGGCTCAAGGAAAAGCCACTGGATTTGTGATGCAGTGGTGGCAAAAAGCGCGGCTAATTTTGAGGACCCTGCAAGATGCTGGCAGTCGGTGGTCCTGTCAGCATCTTCAGCAAGGTGTTACTCATGGCTGAAGGACAGCTTTTGGGGTGAGACTATGCCCTGCATAGATGTTTAAAGAGCAGCAGGATAAACATGTGGAGAAAAAGCTGAACAGAGCCCAGATATAGCACATCTATCTGTGCTAATGCTACACAGTGTAAATGTATCTGAGAAAAGACACATAAAAAGAAGTGCATTTTCTATAAATCTTGGTGAAAATATTGGCTTGGTTTTAATATTTTTTCTACTGGAGCCTCTGGTCTACCAGGCTCCCTTGTTCCTGTTATAAAACCTCATGACAAACTAGGCAGTGGCTAGATTTAACATCCTGACTGACCTTATCTAACCGACCTTGCACCAAAACAGCACAGTGTGCTGCCAAATTTCCCAATTCTCTTCAGTATCCGAAGTCTCAGGAGGTCCATTTCCTGAATAATTTCGCATCTGCTGACCTTATCGCGTTGCTCAGAAACAAAACTGCCAGGCAACCAGTGGGGGCATCTAAGCACACTCACAAAAGGGGGAGCTCTGCGTGCAAAGCTTTCCTCTGAAAATCCAAAAGCGCTGGGCTTGCCTGGATCGGTGGGTGTTGTAAATTACCGAGAACAAGGTGTCTGTTGCTAAAATAAATTTGGCCTCCAAATTCAATCGAGTATTTGATTAAATTCCTGCCACACTCTGGAAGGCTGGAGATGGTCTGAATGATACGGAGCGTTGCGTTTCTACAGATGGGTGGTTTCAGTTTTGGGAGAACTCTTCTCAACACTTAAAAATAAACAAGAGAAAGTTAGAAATGTATCTTGTGACTCTCCAGAAGAGCTTTATGTTACGTCACTTGTTATGCAAGCCAAAAGTGGGTTTAACACAAAATGGCACTGACTTTTCAATCATTAATGGCACAATCAACTAAAATACATAATCTGTTGCAGTGAACACAGTGTTTGTAAACATGTGCAATTAAAGTGGAATAAGATTCAATTATAATGGGTTATGTGTGCATAATAATTCAGATCATGCAATTCTTATTAGTTGGGCTGTACCCTGAGCTCGGTTCAGGAGGAAATTATATTGAAATGTGCTATAATGAAGAGGAAATTTTAATGAGAAGACAAGGTTGAAAAAATAGTACTCAAAGCAAGAGGAATGAAAGTATCTGGAGGCAGAATACAAATGACAATAATACAAAGTCATTTGACTATATCTCTGGCTTCATGCAAAGATTAGAAATTCACACTCGACAGGTGCCAGGAACTAGGTAGGCAGAATTCACCCCACTGGTTGCCACTGCTCAGTGAGTAGGTCCGCGCTCCCTCTCCAGATAAGCTCTCTACAAGCTTTGCTCACTTTAGGAGTTTTACATGGTGTAAGTGACAGAAGAATTTAGCTCTCCGAGCTACAAGAGTGCCTAGCTTCTCCCAGCCTGCTACTTTTTGGGTGGGGGCAAACAGTTCTCCCAAAGATGCTTAATTTAATGTATTTCCACTTTTTTTCCACTGATAGTGGAGGCTTATATCCAGGGTAGACGTTAAGCAACTATCTGATCTTTCCCTTTATTTAATCACTCACAGAAGTTGATTTACTTCACATGAATTGCTTTAATTAACCATCACTAGGAGTGGGGGAGGACCAAACCACATTTTCTAATGCAGAGAAAATTACTAGGTGATACTGAACACATAAGAGTTGATCTCAGATAAAACATGCAGACCTTGTCTAACTCTGGAAACAGATAGCTCACAAATTACTTTACAAAAACCAGTTATAATGGGTACATGTGTATAACAATGCAAACTGTGCTACGATGATTAGTACAAGGCTTTGACTTGACTTAATCAATATTTGAGAGGTGAAAGCAATATAGCATATGAAGTATAACAAAATAAATGAGAAAACCAAGATGCTGTGTTGCATTAGCTACACAATCCTTAGGAGGCTGAGATCCTGAAGAATAACTTGTGTTGGTTAAGACAAGGCATTAAGGGTATCTACCCTGAGCTTGCTGCTGTTGGCACGGGGCAGCTACACTTAAGAACATATGGGTGCGCTTCTGTAGAGTGATAACAAGTGACTGAGAGAGATTAAGCTGGAAGTTTTACATGTGTGTCTGGTCCCACAGGACCACCAAGGATAAAAACTCTCAGATATTCAAGGAGAAAAAAATGTCCAGAGACCAGAATCCGGATTCTTCATTCTGAACAAATGCTTGCTAAAGGAAATTTGAAATTATATGAAGGAAATGATACTGTCACCACAGCTTTCAATAAACAATAGTCTCATACATATTCATATGTTCGTTGCTGTCACCTAATGCTCCAGCCAGGGAGGGATCTGTGCCGTTCCCACAGAAAACAGTAAGAAGCATGGTGATCTTCTGGCTCTCTGGGGGGACTGGGTGAGCATCCTCCATTGTGCATCTTCTCGCTTTTTTTTTTTTTTTTTCACTCTAACTTCAAGTGTTGCAAACTATGACGCTTCCCTTACCAGGAATTTTTTCTGGATGCTTCGTCTTTGTTTCCCTTTTGCGCTCCCAACTCCTCATATTTTCTTTTACACCTTACCATGCTACTTGGTTCTTCCCTGGTTTGGTGTTCATACCCGTCAGCTCTAGATTGCAATGTGTCTCTGTAGCCATTTTTCTCTAAGCATCAGTATATTACAAATGCAGTTCTTCCAGTACTGATTTAGCTCCTTTAATCATTCTTTATAAATGAATGTCTCTGTCTCCTTGATAATTTTTGTTGCTTTTCTCTGAACTCACTACAATTTTTCAATATCTCTTTGCTAATGAGTTTCCCTAAACTGAACACAGTGTTCCAGGTACAGAAAGAGCAGAGCAGCTCAAAAGTGGTCTGAACCTGTGCTGCCCCAAACTGCACAGCCCTTTTGCTGCCATATCTCATTTGTAACTTGGGTCTAACTTGTACCCATAAGTTTTGAGAGAGAAGATGGAATTTCACCTACTATTCCATTTCAGATATTTAACAGGCAGATTCTAAAATGCTAAATTTGAAATTTATTTTAGCCAGTAGTTTTGGGTGTGCATAACTGTCCTGAGGACTGCAGTATGAACTTTAAGAATCATCACCCATATGGAAGTCAAACCCCTGCCTTATGTCACTAATTTAGAAAATATCCAAACTGTACATCTGGATGTGCAATTCAGAACCTGCCACTTAGGAAAGATACTGGGGTAGAAGTGGATTTTCCTAAGTCTTCAGGCTAGCAAGATTCACATCTGCAGAAGCAGACATGCAAAATTATGAACCAAAACTCATTTCTTCCTACCAATGAAATCTGATTTATCTGGTTTGTTCCAGTGAATAGGAAAGCTGGTCAAATTCTCCAGTTCTGTGACTAACCCTGAATTCATGTTATGGCATCCTGATCCAGCTGTTTTTCTCTCTGGATCTGTTTACATTTTTTGTGGAGGATTTTAGTTCCTCCTAATTTCACCTCCTCTGCGTATCTCATTAAAATGTTGCTTCCTCCTCCACTTCTAGATGAACAGTGAGGACATTAAAGAAAATTTACTTAAGAGTAAGCTTTGTGGTTCTTCTGTGGTCTCCTCATCTTCAACTCCGTGCTTTGCCACTCACTGTTAACCTCTCTTTATAGCCTTCCAGCTTGTTTTCAATCAAGACAACAGTGCTCATCTCCAAGCTGATTTAAATTAATTTTTCTAGAAAGATTTCATGAGGCACAGTATCAAATGCACTACTCAGATGCAAATATATTACAGCTCCAGCATTCCTTTCATCCTTTAATTTGCTGTTTCTATCAAAAAAGCAATCAAGTTTGTCTGGTGAGATTTATTCTTGCTAGACTGATGCTGTCTGAGGCTTCGTGCTGCTGGGCCAGCTCTCAGGCACGCTGAACACCCATGATCAGAACTGACTCCAAGGTAGCTGGGTGTACCAGCACCTCTGAAAACGGGTGTTTGGAGGGCACTGTTGCGTTAATCCTGCACTGTGGGCTCAGCCAATTGTCAGTTCTTTCTGTATTGTACCTATGCAAGACCAGGCAGGACTGTTACTTCTGTCCAAAAGTAGTTGGGATCCCACACAATGACCTGGGGCGCAATTTCCGTGGAAGGCTGCAGCCAGGGGTTGTGGTCCCTCCACTTGTTAATAGCAACTGCCCTTGTGTTGTGGCAAGGTCACCTAAAATGCCTCAGAAAGCCGTGTGCTGGCACATCTTGCTCAGCACCATCTGCAAAGCATCCTGTCCCCTTGCCAGGCGTCACTCCCAGGGCTGTCCCTGTTGGTGGCATGGTGCCTGGCCACGATGGGAGACCTCCTGCCAGGAGTCTCATCACACATTTAGCAAGAAGCTGCTGCGTAGCAGTGGCCATTGCCATGAGGGACTGCAGCCACCCAGGGACCATTGCAGGGACCTTTCAATGGGCAAGGTAGTGCTGCTTGCCTTTGTATTCCTCACCCTCGCCACATTCCAAAGAAATGCTGATTTCTTTATTTTAGAAAGGGTAAAAGGTAGCTTTTCAGAAAACAATGGTTTGAAATAATTTATTTCTATTTTTAAGTGTCTGTATACACTTTAGCCAGTTCTTAGTCTTCTGGTCACCAATTAGGAGAAATAATCACTTGCAGTATGGTGTTTTCACAACTTCCCCCAATAAACTAGACTCATCTGTATCAGCTGATTTACACATTTCCCTCAAATATTTTCTCCCGTTACTAAGAAAAGATACTTTATTGACTTTTCCTAATTTCTGAATAGTTCACATTTCTTTTATGTTTCATTAAAGATAGATTGGAGTCATCACTACTTTCATACCCACCCTAGTTGACTAATTAACAGACATACTTTTTCTCTAGGATTTTTGCTTATCCTCACCAGATACTCGTGTAAGTGTCTTTCATATTCCCTTTAAATCCTTTGATAAGATTAATTCACTCTGATTTTTTTATTTATTTCTATTTTTTTGCTATCCTTATCCATTCCCTGCTGAGCTTTAAATGAATCTGTATTCTTGTTTGATTTCCTTCCCACTGTTTCCTATTTCCATACGGTTTTTTAACCTCACCTCTTTGAGCAGTACCTTGAGGTGACTGTATCTGTAGAAGATAACAAACTTTCAATGTACATTTATTAATCATGAAGGTTTGTGCGTACCTGACTGCCATAGGGACTGGAGGGGTCAGATCTGGAAATGGCCCCTTGTGAATTACAGGTGCAGACTCTGGGTCAGGACAGGGACCACTGTCACTGGCTCTTTCTAAGCTGAGCATCCTCCCATGAGCCAGATGAGATGAAGGTGGGCTTCCACCTCAGAACACCAGCCCTTAACCCACCAAGCAAGCAGCAGCCTCAGCAAGTTCAACAGGACCTGGCATATGTTCAACGCATGTGCTTAGAACAAACAATAAACATCTTTCTGTCAGTAACTAGTTCCTTGAATAATTAGTTAATATTGGCATAGTACTTTGAAGATGTTAATTGCTCTGTAAATACACAAATTATTTTTGGCATTTAAGGGTCTTTTCACTCTGCTGGCCTTGCCTAGTTCTCAGCATTAATGAGTTATGTGATGTTGCTTAGGGGTAGATGTGTTTAGCAGAACAGATTAGTTGCAATCTCTCTCTGTATCTTTTTTTTTTTTTTTTTAAGAGATTTGTTGTTTGCCGGGAAAGGGAATATCTAGCTTCATTGCCCCTTAGGGCAAGAGAAAGGCTCATAGTGGGCCCCTGGTCCACCTGAAAAGCTTTTGTCCTGGAGGTGGGAAGCATCGTAGTTAAGCGAGTATTACCCATTCCAAGGTTGCTCCTAACAAGTTCCAGCTGCGCATCCTTCCCTCACTCCGTTGTGGCTTGGTGGAGTAAGGGAAAAAGGCAAATCCTCCTCTTCCAGGCCAGGTAAACCATTACATTTTTTGCTGTCAACGCTAAAGCGGCATTTTTGAAAAGGAAAGATATTTTTTTTTTAAGAGTTGCTAAGATTTCAGGATTTCAGCAGGGATACTGGTGAAGTTATTAACGCTAGGCTATCAATGTATTAAGTAGCCTCTTGATGTGATTTATCTAAAACAAATGGTAGTGGTGTCTGTGTTGGTACTGTTTATATTGTTCTTACAAACTTACTTAAAGCTCCTAGCTAATTCATTACTCTGGGAGTCTAATGTAAGGCAGCAGGTACTACAGTTCCCCTGCAGAGTTTATTTTCAATATTAATTATCTTGCTGTGCGTTAAGTAGTTTTTTGTTTTTGCGTTAAAAGGTTTATGAAGATTAGATGATTAAAATGATAAAAACTAATTTTCTCAAGCATAGTCACTCTGCAGCAGTCAACTGGAAAGAGAAAAATATGTGCACTTAGTTGTCTTGGAAAAATGGCACTATAACTGAATTATCTTATGGGGGGAAGGGAACAGCGGGAAAGGCTGTTTTATCACAAATGTTGTTTCTGTCCTTCTGGCCACACACTTGTGCTTGTGTTGATGTGTCTGCTGCTCATTTTCATTCCCAATAAGGCAGATTTTTGTCTGAGAAATTAATTTCAATATATGACAGGAATGGCTATCACTTGCAAACACACCACATCTGCTGCAAAGCTAAGCTCAACGTGGCAGCAGAGTGTATTTTGACTACTCTTTGAGGAGGAGGGGGGCTGATGAAACATCTCTGTGGCTGGGTCTGGTTTCATGGCGTTAAGCTGGGCTGCAGTACAAGTGCCTCTTACAGGGGCAGCTGTTACTGGAGGATGATCTTATGGTTAAAGAAATCTCTTTTATAAACACCATTACTATGCCTTGGTTCCCTAGCTGCAAAATGATGAGCAAACTCTGAAGGAGAAGGATAAGTCACAGCCTTACCTACTGTAAGACATGGTTATTAGTCTGCTAATGCTGACAGATACCTGGTTTCACTCCTTTGCTCTTTATCCCCAGTGACATCCAGAGGGACTCTGCAGAGCTGTTATGGTTTATCACAATATATTGCTAAATCTGGGTCTGTTGGACCTCAGCAGATTTGTTGGTTATAATTTTGGCCTAATAGTGAACTCTGAAGTGAGATTTGGTTGGTTAAGAAAGATATATCTACGCCTTCCTCTTTAAAACCAGTGGACTGGAAGCGTGATCTGGGCAGCACAGCAGCAGAGGTGGGTGCAGCTGCCAGAGCCCTGCCCTGCAAGGCTGCCACCCTGAAGAGCCCACGCTGTGGTTTTCTCCCCTGTCACCGCAGTCACATCTAACTTGCTGCCTGCTCTCGCCTCCGCTGCTTCCATCACAGGACACACGTGTTGGCTGAGAGAGGGCAAAGTGACCCCAGGCAAGCCAGCAGCAACGCCCTCCCCATAGCGCTTCAGATCGATTCCTGTGTTCCTGTGACTGGCACAGAGTATCTTTTTCCTCCCCCTGCCCCGTTATAACCATGGTGACTTTTAAACAGCATAAAATGTTCTGTTATAACAGTTTCTTGCCTGTCAGGTAGAGGAATCTGCTCAGAATTTGCTAATGCTAAAGCCATGCGAATCAAAGTCACTCTTGCCATCAGCAGCAGTCACCTCTGTTTGCAATGAGGATGAAATCGAAAGAGCAAAAGGTGCTTTGTGCAATACAGTGTAAGCCAAGAAGCTGAGGACAAGCAGGAGAATTGCTCTGATTATTTTGCATGTTGGACACATCCATTTTATATAGTCTTGTGATGGTTTCAGCATTTCAGGACGCTTTCCTTCAATGACTAGCACTCTAAATATTGGGTTTTTCTATGAGGCTGTTGTCATTAGTGTTATGAACTGCTTTTTTTGGTATCATGCAGTTTTTTCAGTGCCCTAGATCATGGGTATTAGATGTTTATCCATTTCACACCTTCATTATCTGATGTAGCTCCATCATTACTCCAGATACATACAATAGTATTATCACTGTTGTCTTGTTTCATTGTAATTCCCATTTGTTTAGTGCTTTATTTCTTAGAAATAAAGCTGAAGCATAATCAGCCCCTATATTATGTATATTTGAATCTTAGATATTTGATAAAATACGTCTGTGGCTCAGAGGTGGTACGGTGTCTGTTTTAGGCCGGTGTTCATAGACTGGGCTAACCAGCACATTTAATACTGGATCCTGAACAGCCTCTGAGAGCCTAAAATGTCTGTAGTGGATACCCAGACTCCTGCATGTCCACAGTGAAGGTTCCTCTCAGTGCTAAATATAATCTCTGTTCTCAGAAAATGAGGTGTTTGTCTTATTAATACATGTCCTACCTACAATAATAATGACTGAAGTGTATTTGATCTTCTTGCCCTGGTTCTCCTGAACTGAACCTGTTATGTTGTGTGAGGCTTCATAATCAGCTGTAGAGAGGGGAAAGGAGGAGAGAAAGGGGCGGGTGAGGGGGTGGGCAGGGAAGAAAAGCAAAGCAGGATGCAGCTGCCTCTGACTAAGATGAACATAGACGTCACCCTGTCATGGTGGCAACTGTTAGATTTTTATGTTGAGAAGGTTTTTAAGGATCAACTAAATAGAAATTAAAGCTGAGATGAGAATGCAGAAAGGAAAGGGGCCAGAAAGACAGCTGTGACACGTCTGACATGAGGGGACTCTTGATTAAGGAAATAGCCTGTCACACTAGGCAGAGAAATTGCACTCAGAGCCTAGGAAAACTCACTGAATATCCTGCCTGAGAGAAAGCATTGAAAGATCTGACCTGAATCCATTTTTAGCAGTGACTGTTCTAACTGGACGTGTTTCTGGCTACAGTGAAGCTACACTCAGCTACAAGCAGGTCCTGCTTTGCTGGACCCCCGTGATGTCAGTTCTCGTCCATCAGTGTAAGGTGGTGGGATGCCACCGACACTTGGAGGAAGAGAGCCTTGGCTTGCTCAACAGCCCTTACCTCTGATACGGGATGTAGCTCGTGGTAATCTTTGGCCACAAGTAACACAGAGTTACGGTAGGTCTTGCAAGAGCATCTGCTGCAATAAAAGCAGATAATTATCTCTGTGTTCTAGGGAAGCTTACAGTAAGTCTGGGTTATTAATCCCAAACGTAACACTTCATCCATGTCAAAGGCTGGAAGGGAAAAGCCCTAGTTTCTCGGCTTGTAAGGTGTCATTAATAGATCAACCCATGGAGAAAATACCAGAAACGGTGTTTTGGAACAAATGATATGGTTTTAAAAGTATGTTTCATCCAGCAAGTAATTATCACACCTGCTGATATTTGTTAAGATATAATTCAGCAAAAAACAAAATCTGTGTTTCTGCTATAAATTCTGGCTCAATTCCCACAGATACCAATCCTCAGTCTTTAGCCAAAATTTGCTGAGGCATTGTCTGGCACAGAAAATGGACTCTGAGCTCTAACACAAAACCTAATTACAGGAGGTACTGCAAGACAGGGTGAGAGATAATGCCTGTAGTGCTGAAGAAGACAGGATTTGGTACTCATTCTTTTCCAGCAAAAAAATACCAGATAGTAACACTGCCTTAGATGCAGAACATGCAGACAGATGCACACTCCAGTACTGAAAAGCACAAACTGCCTTCTGTCCTCTTTACTCAGAACCCAAATGTCTGCAGCTATATCAACAAAAATAATAAAAATTAGAAATAGCATTCCAGTTCCCAGTGCAAGAAAGCTGTGGTGTGTGCATGAGCATGCAGGGGGAAGTGTGAAGATTTGGCTAGCAGGTGGAAAGTCAAAATTGATTCCACATCACACAGTCTTTTGAAAGCCTGACCACGTATTCATCAGGACCTGCCTTGTGTCTGGGCAGCGATGGCAGCTGGGGCAGTCACTGCAGCAATGCCCATCTAGGGACAGCAGGATATTGCAGGGGGGTTATGTCTCTGCAGGCATTAAGACCTCTGGCATCAGAACTGGATTCCCCAGATGCCTTTCCCTGCTTAGCTGTTGGGAAGCTGCACTTTCCTGACAGTTTTGCCTGGAGGCCATATATATTCGCACAAATGGGAAGTTTGCCATAGGCAAACAGCAGAGGAACGAAGGGGGCTGGCAAAGGCAGGTTAACAGCATGGCTCTGAATTAGGCTGGAGGGAAAGTGCTGCAAAATACGCTTTTGTGTGGGAACTGCTCAAAATTGAAGGCTCAGTCGGCCATGGCAGTAGTGTGCCAGTAGTGGGAACAGTCAGCAGCTGTGTTCAGCAAAGAACCAGTTCCCAGTGTCCAAGCATGGACCACAGGCTGCATGGAGAGTGAACACAGGTACCCGCTCTCAGCGTTTACCTTTCATCACAACTGTGTGAGTGACGTGGAGCAAATGTGAACACACATGTTAGAGTGAAATGAGAAGCAGGGGATCTCAGTTCTCCAGCAGGTGCAGGGAATCCATCTACAGGTTTGTCAGGTAGGTGGTATAGGCTCTGATACAGGCTGTGAAGTAGCTCTGCTTCCTGCTGTTTCTCAAGCACTTTTCTCATTTGGAACATGGTTTGACATTGCAGACAGGTGGGTAGGACCCATTCCTTTGTGGGTTTGTCTCCCTGCAGTGCTGTCATCTGTATCCACCCAGGACCTCCTATCCGCAGTTCGATATCCCTGTTGGATTGCTTGGACACGGCTGCAGCTGAGAAGTGTCTGTGTGGTTCTTGTCAGGGACTATTTTCTAGATAATGAAGTGGTGACAATTAAATGTACCAAGGTTAACAAGGCTTTTCCTTCCCGAGGTATATGCCTCCTGTATCTCCTAGGATCACCTGTGTCAGAGTAAGCTGCAGAAGAGCACCTTCTAACTGCTCCCATCACTGCACCCTACCATTGCTCTTTGTCACCCAACTAATTCTCACTGCATGTCTGAGACTTTCTCATTCTATAAGCAGCATCACATAATCCTCACACATCAGCATGCAACAGCCACCAGAGATTATGTATAGACATTAAAAATGCATTTGTTGAGAGGAGGGTTCCCAGATGGAAACATTAAAGAGCCATTCTCTAACATTTGTGTCTGATTGTGCACCATCTCTTCACTAAGCTGGGATTAGTATTTCAAAGGAAATGCAGTCTACTGTGGGCACTTGCAAAGAGGCCCCATGAACCAGCTGAACTAGGGTAAACTTAGGAGATATACAATCTTTTTGCTTCTTTCTCTCTGCAGTATGTATAGTAACCACCCCTTATACAAGTACGCGTGTGCAATCAGGGATGCGATGTGACCTTCGTTAGTTCTCATCACCCAAGGACAGGCAGGTCTGTTATTTGCTGTTTCAGTGCTCGCAGCATTATTTGTGGGATGGTGTTAAGGCTTCACCCGGACACAAAGAATTCATGTTATATCCTGCACAGCACGGGATACACACAAGAAGACACTGTTAATACAGCATCTCTCTACTGGCAGTGAGGCAGAATTACCTTCCTTGGTTGTCCCAGCTGGCATGGGATCAGCTGGGTAATGATCACCTTAAATTTGCGTTGCTTGAGGCATTGGGAAGGGAGGAACAACACTTTACCTTAATGCAAGGTTAAAATCATAGTATAGTAGTGAAAGAGAAAACTGTGAGGCTGCCCTTGGGAGCGGAGACAAGGGAATATTAGTCACTCATTTAAGAAAGAATAGAGTGGGACTCACAGATTTGCTAAATGTCTGAGTCAAGTTCCTACAGAAGAAGCAACTAATGCTTTCTGGCCCATATTCTTATTCTCCATCACTGGTTAGCACATTGCGGTAAGCTTATGGTGGTCATGACGTGCTTTGTGATACTGATCAATATCTAATGAGACAAAATGTTAATTTGTTAATGCCTGAAGCCTCAAGCCTCACCTTCAAGCACCAGCCCCATGTACGTTACTGTTCTCTATAACCAATCCCATGTGTTCTTCACCTAACAGGGTTAACTCCTATCATGGCAATGCCATTAGCCGAGTTTAACCTCTTCTTTTCTCTTTGTGTGAAAAGCTAACCCGCAGCTGTCGCTCAGTCCGAACCTGATGCAGAACTTACTGCTCAGGCTTATTCCCTCTGCGCAACCCCCGCAGGACATACGGGCTGATAGCTTTGCCCTGCATGCTGCTTTACGCAAGAATGAACAAGATGCTTTAAAAAAAAAAATAAAAAATAAGCACTTTCTGATGAGGCAGAACTGCTGCAGTTTCCTCCTGCGACACGAGGAAGTTACTGGCAGCCCCTTTCCCTTTCCTCCTGCCGGGAAATCCATTGCTGGGAGTACAGCAGCACCTAGAGGCCCCGGGCCGGAGCTGGCAGCACAGCGGGGAGCTGCCGGGGCCAGCCCCTGCCCCGAGGAGCCTGCAGCTGGGCACAGGGGGCTGGAGACGGCTGCTGTGGGGGTCCCCAGGAGCACCCACAAAACGCTGGGGCTCAGGGAGAAAGTGCCGTTTTCCTACTGTCACAGAGAATTTGGGGATGAAAGCAGAACGGACTCAACCTTCCGCATCTCAGGACAGTTCATCCCTTCCACATTCAGACCCACCAGCGCTGAGACCGAACACACCTTCCAGAGCTGATTTTGGGGAGGATCCTTCTGATCAGTCACCTTCCCAGCAGGCAGGGATGGGGAAAGGTCAGCCAGTTTGTATTCAGAGATAAGCCTCCTTATCTTGCTAAACCGAGGCTCCCCTATTGGCAACACCTGCACCCCCAGCCTGCCCATACCCTTTTCCTTGCCCACTTCCCCCGGGCTCTCTGCTGCATCCCCAGCTCCTCTGCCTGCTCTGTCCTCCCACGCGCCTCTGCCATGGTTCCAAGACAGCCCAGGAGCTTCAGGGGCAAGTTACCCTAGAAAAGATCTGTGAACAGCTCTGCCCCATGGAAGGGGTCTCTGCATGGAAGAGATCACCACCTTACCACTGAATAACCCCTTTCACTGTAGGGCAGAGCTTTTTCTGAGCAATGCTTTTTCGTGTGCATCTGGAGATCTTGACACAGTACAGTTAAAACTTCTGTGGGAGCTGGGCATGTTATCCGATCCTGACTTGGCCAAGGGAGGGAGAATCTGCCATCCACGCTGACACGGTTAGTCATTAGAAAAAGCTCTGCTCACTGCTTGCTACAGCTCAGCTGGCTGCTTCTTCCAGGTGTTTGCCAGACACCTTTATCTCAAAGATTAAACTGTTCTTTATGCCTCATGTTTTGCTTTTGTGAAACTACTTTTGTGTTCAAATCAAGTCACTTACCTGTCTGACTTTAGCAGTCATATAAGCTAAGAAACAAACTTGTCCTCCATGGCCTTTTGTCATTGCTGTGGATCTGAACTGGTGTTGGTATTTAAGCATTCATGACAAAATATGGATGCCAGAAATAGTGCAGCAATTAGTATAATGCTGTATATGAAGGTAACAGCACTTCCTCCAATTAGTCATAATTTTCTTATTAATATAGCTGTGAAGCTTAGACTGCCTTTGGTGTCTACCTTGGAGAGATGTTCATTTTCACTCTGGGTTTAGGAGGGGAAGCTCTGAGCAAAGGGTGGAATTAGAGGAGGATAAAGAGATCTGAGGTCAGCCCAACCCTTCACAGGAGGTTGGGGCACATGTCTGATGTTTAAGATGTAGTTAGTTTCTGATGAAGGGAAAGAGGTATCAAACATCTGAACAAGGGGATAAAATGGCTGTATGCCACCTGCTCTCCAAATAGAGCTGAGCTACTTCTCTGCTGGAGGAAGTGAGATGGGGAAATGAGAAACTTGTTCCATTCACTGGGAAAGCTGGTGAGTACATGGAGACCTCACCTTGCCTCTGCCTGTCACTGCTCTTCCCACCATGG
>JAVJGJ010000003.1:21229362-21260875 GCA_035590215.1 Microhierax caerulescens
GCCTCTGCCTGTCACTGCTCAGGCCAATGGTGGGTTCATCCTCTCAGCCTGTGGGCTGAGCCATTCCTCAGTTGCATGGCTCCTGCAGTGAGGGCTATGGCGAAAGCTGAGCTGATGGAAGGGCTCTGCTTAGGACAGATGGGCAGTGTATCCATAAAGTGATAGAATTTAGAGCAGACTACTTTTTAGTGTTCATGCATGCTTTTTCAGCCCTTTCTATTGATCGTGTTTTAAGCTAGGCCTAATCCTAGCATAGACAGAACAACACTAAGGACAAAAACATCCCTTAAGACAGGGTCTCAGTTCTCTACTACATCCTACTGGCTTTCCTTTTCATCCAAGGTTTCTCCCTGTGGCTGGCAGCAAGCGTCATTAATGCTGTTACACTGGTGTCTAGGAGGTGCAGTTTATTGTCGTGTTCCCTTTGCACAGGACCTTTGACAAATACATAAGTATGTATTAGAAGACAGCCCTGAAATAAAATGGGCTAACAGGCAATAGAGACATAATCAGAGAGAAAGGAGAATGGAAGTAATTTTCACAAGTGAGACAAGTCACTCACCGCTGCCTTGACAGAGACACCTTGCTTTTAATGCATTCTTATAACCAGTTGCTTTCTTTCACCCCGTTTTTCTTTCCTTAATCTCCCGTTACCTTCAAGCTGCACCAGCTGTGGTCATGCTTTGTACAAAATCTTTTATGCAACACAGATATTATGGAAACTTGGTATTTTCACCATGCCCTGCCACCATCAAGCTAGCAAGCTAATTCATCACAGCTATCCCTGCGCCTGGCAAGCTGAAAGGTAGTGCCTGTAGATGTCAGTGCTCATAAGGATGATTGTATTTTCACTTGCTGGATCATAGTGTGCTGGTCATTAACCCCAAACAAGCAGGGAACTTTTCTTGCTCTTGCAGCCATTGCTGAATCATTGGCCAATCTCCCTGGGTACTTTGCAATACTGGGCAGCTTCTTGCTGCCTCTCCAAAGGACTTTTGGCCACAGAGGGCCCTACAGCAGGCTGGACGTGGTGGGGTCACAGTGCTGAGATGCATTTGCTGAAGGAGAAGGTGCAGTTCATCTCACTCTCATGTGATGAGAGCAGACCTACAAGCTCCTGCTTCCTTAATCTAAACTTGATATTCCAGCAGGAAGTGGCATGTGGAGCCAAGCAGGACAGCAGGACTAGCATAGCAGTTAAAGCATGTTAGCAAATAAATTTATCGTTAATACTCATGAATAAGACTGTGCAGGTGGAATGCTTTGGAAAGAATAGGAATGTGCAGGTAGGCCTGAGGCTGTTGCTTGCTCTCTTACTCAAGCAGCACCATTAGGAGCCCTCTTTCTTGCTCTTGAGAGCAGCAAATTGCAGGGAAGGATTTATCTCTGTTCCCAACTTTCAAAACAATAAAACTGGCAGAATGAGGCTTTAACTCCTGCTCTCTGATTAGCTCCATTGCCTAAAAACCCCTGAGCTCTGTAACTGTCATTCCGGGAGAAGAGAGGTGGCTTAATCCCATCTAGTCCAATTATCTCCCCCAAAGCCCATTCTTAATTAACCAAAGTTTTTCTTAACACCATGCCTGTGGTGCCAGAACCTAGCTGGCACTTCAAGTGCCAGAACACCTTCAAGCAAGCATCTTTGCTACTGCAGCTATTCTTAACATATTGGGAAAAAAAACCCTTCTGTCATTCAAGTCTAAACTATTGGTCTAGAGAGAGGATGAAGAGGGCTGCAGGAAGACATTCGCAGCAGAAGTAGTTACATAATTGCAAAAACCCCCATGTCCCATGCAGGCCTAGGCACTGGCCTACAGAGAGGCCAGACCTAGGAGTAACTTTACTGATGCTAATAAATCAGTATGAGTGTATATGAGATCAAGACCTATGAAAACTGATAAGGGCAACTCGCCAGCTGGCGTGTGTCAGTGCAACTCCACAGATTTTGATTTGCACCAGGTGGTCAGCTACTGACCATAAGGCCAGAAGTGTACGTGTGCCACGGGGTCTGAGCTGCTGCAAAGCAGGAGCCCTGCGGAGCTCCACTCACCAGATGCTTCATGGAGTCCGTTAATTGCTTAAAGAGATGATGAGCTGTTTGAGTGCTTCCTCAGGAAACACTGACCAAAGTGAAGCAGAGCATTTGGAATGGTTTCACAGGGATGTCAGCACAGCCACGGAGGAGCCCCTGGTGGGGAGTAGGTAGGCAGGGAAACAGGACGGAACAGGATGGACTCTGCTAGTACACACCACTTGACATTAATTATACCTGTTGGACTTCTGCATTTTCTTTCAAAACTTCTGTGGGAGATCAGGCATGGCACTACTTTAACTCTTTGAACTGTGGTACAGATGCTTGTCTGGAAACTATGCTAACAGAAAAATCCACAAAACATAATTTTGTTTTCCAGACTGTAGGTAATCTTGTTTGATATCTTTAGTAGGTATTACTAGTAGGTCTGATGCTCTTATTTCCAGTGAAAGGGGCACAAAGTAGCTGTCTTGTTAAGTGTTATGAATGACTATCGAAGTCAGTGAAATCAGCATTGGTTGTCAGAGCCATTTCCCTCATTGCATTAATTCTGGTGTACAAGATTTCATTAAATACAAGAAAACCGACATCGGCTAAGTGTTACAAAACCTCTCCTAACTGCAGTTATTCCTTCCTGTCCTTTATTTATAAACTGAATCCATGCTAGAACTGTACGTGCAGCAATTCACTTGAAAAGTGACAGTAACTGGTATAGTTGAAAACTCACAAATAAGAATGATTTAGCCTCATGAGAGGGAAAGGTTGTATTTATCATTCTAAAGGTGGAGGTTTGGAGCCCAAACCTTGCCTAGGTCCCTCCTGTTACCTGTGTAAGAGCCAGGCACAGACATCAGATCTCCTTACCAGCCCAAACTTATACTATAGGGCTATTTTCTCTCTCTTGTTCCTGCAAGCCATTACTCTATGAATGTGAATGTTTCTAGAGTATAATAATTCCAGCATCCCTTTGCAGCAGAAACATTATTCTTATGTTAGAGATGGGGAAACCGGATACAGTGCTTTGTCCAAGCTTGTGGGATGTTAGGATCTGAGTCCTACAGCTCTGGACTGTGGCTCCAGGTCAGTCCTACACGCTGTGTTGCCTGTCAGTGCTAGCTACTGCCAGTGAATTAAAGAATAGCTTAGTGGAAGAGGAAAATTAAGCAGTAATGACAAGGGAGACAAGATAGGCTTTTCAATGAGATTTGAAAATTGAGACAGAGAGTTGATTAGGTTCATATCACTGTGTGATCTAGACATGCTAAACAACCAGGTCCCTGCAGCCACACTGGTGGGAATATCGACCAGGTGGAATTACTCCTCCTGAAATGCAGTAACCTGTTAGTACTGCAGTGCTGCCTGGAGGGGGTTACTTTGTGGGAGGAAAGAAACAAATCTTTCTTTCTCTGACCTTCAAAGTATTGGAGAAACCTGTGTGCAATGTGGTGCTTAAGTTTTCCTTGACTATTTTGCAAGGAAGATAGTGTCAGAGAAGCACATGGAGACACAGTGGAAGAGAGAAAGCTTATAGGTAGCAACACTACTTTTATCAGTACAATGAACACATCTATCATACCTATGTTGTGATGGACGATTGCAGGAAGTTTGAGTGTGCTGAGCCCCAGAGTGCGAGCGCTCCTGTCCCTGGCACATGCTGTACCTTGGCTGCGGTTGAGTTGTGCTGGATGGAGGAGAGACCAGGAGGCAAAGCAAGTGGCTGCACTGCCTCCTCAGGTCTTGTGGTCAAATGATACTGGGGTGGATCAACTGCACTCAAGACTTCGCCTTCTAGACAACTCTAGGGAATGTCAGATGTCAACAGGAGAGAGTGATCTTGACAGTAGGCTGAGAACTCCAATGAGTTGACAAGTGGTAGAGACACAGTGAGAGAGACAATGGTATACAAACATCCACACGCCAAACTTGCAAGACACAAGGTGGTGAGGGAGGATTATTGATGCTGAAACTTTTTTGAATACTGGTTTCCCAAAAACATCTATCTTTGCTATGATGCTCCCTCTCCAGTTACCTGAATGATGCTATGTTATTTGAAATTAAGTTCCAGCTGACTAATGTACTGTATCAAAGAAGGCACATTGTGAATTGGTGTGTCAGCCTGGTAAACTGAAGAGGGAAAAAAAATAAAATCCCCATTTCTGAAAACTGCCTTTAAAAAGAAAAGTTAAAACCTACACAAACAAAAATATCAAAAAAGCTGCCTCTATAAGTAATTGCTTATAACTCTGTTACCAAAAGGCAAGGGTATGCTGCTGAGACAGGGTGGTGAGGGTCTGGATGAGGTGGAGAGGCTAATTTTATTCCCTGTCCTACTGAACTCCTGAGGGCAATGAAAGCAGCAGTGGCAACTCCTATTCTGTACTCGCATGTATCTGCCTGACAGTTCTGCCTGACTTAATGGGGCACATGAGGTCCAGGAGGATCACCTCATGGTGAATCCTCCACAGTTCACATTAGAAAGCATCGCCTGCAGTTGCCCTCTGCAGACTGCACCGTCACTCAGCAATGGCCCTGGTGGCGATAAGCAAGCGGAATAGAGCTGCATTGACAGCGGAGGTTTGCCTGCTCCTTTCCAAACTGAAAAAGCATGCTTTGTTGGAACGGAAGAGATTAGGGACTATTTACAAACATCCCATCTTCCAAGGTTCTGGAAAATCTTTCAACAAGTTTCTTTGATTGCAGAAAGGTATCTCTCAAAGCACCCAGCCTTTCTGGTGACCTGCTCTGCCTTTTGTACTATTGTAATCCTGTTTCCCCTGTGATGATTAATCTGCAGAGCAGAAGTGTTCCTTACTCTGCCTGCCTGCTGCCAGAGATGCTCCTGCTGATCAGGGGACAAGCTCTGGCAGCCCTGGCAATGGCTCTGCTTGGGGAACCCTGGGTGGCCTAGGGGGACATAACATGTGGAGTTGGAGGCAGTCAGGGTACCAAAGGCTTTCTGGAAAATGAGTGGGTCTTTCTGGATGGCTGAGCACAGCGGTGAATTCATAACATTCTTCTGCTGCCTCAAAAAGGAGCAGCAGAGAAGCAGCCTGGGAAAGGATCAGCATTGATTAAGCTGACAGTTCTGCTAATGTCACTGTGGACACAGCCACTTTCCTTTTCTTTGCCAGCAGCAACTTAAATAAATAGATGCAGAGGGAGAAGGAGGGAGTGTCAGTGCTGGGCTACTCACAGTGCCGTTGGCAGTATTTAGATGAGAAACTGGTGGTGTGATGGATGGCCTTGATGCAAAGATACGTAGTGATCAGTGCTCTGGAAACGCAGGGAGATTAAGTAGAACTGTGCCTGACTAGTCTGAAGGTGACTCTACTAAGAGTTAGTTGTTAGATGTTAATTGCTTTTTGTCTCCCCAAAATATTTATACTGAACTTAGCTGTGGGTACAGCAGTGCTTGCAAATATGTTGGCAGCTGCTGCTTTCTCACTTTGGCGTAGATCTGCATACTGTGCTGCTCACTGGGTTCGCAGGCAGAGAAGAGCTTTTTTGGTCCTGGCCAGAGCGTGACAAGCAAAGTTGCATTTCAAGCCTTGGCAGAGCTGAGTGGTCTAGTTGTCCTGTCTTCATGCCCCAGGTCCTGCACCCAGTGCCCCACTGATTAGCCATTGCACAGGCTGTCTGAATGGCACTCTTGTCACACTGCGGTTTGAGGATAAACTCAATTCTCAAACTCTATAGAAGTCTTTTTCTAAAGTTTACCTTTCTTCTGGCAGTCAAGGATGATCCATACAGCTCTACGTACCCCTAGCTTCATGACCTAGTGTACAAGTCAGCACATTACTGGCTGGTCTGGGATGTACTGGCAAGTTGGTGTGAGACAGGATAGTCTTGGTCATCTTCATGGACACCAGTGAGGGATGGAATGAGTGGGGATAATACCCAGGTAAGGAATGTGAATCATTGTGACTGTGCCCTGTACCTGTGTCAGGCCTGATGATAGAAACTAAATCTTTTACATCAGCTGATTTAACCCTAAACCTCTCCTTCATCGAGGGAGGAGGGGGATTTAGAAATAGCATCTAGACTGGCTGCTGTATTGTGTGCATTATCATCAGCACATGGATCTGTACACTAAGTTTTCAACTTAGTTGAAATAAGTGTTTTCAACTGTAGTTAAGGACAGTGTCCACCAAACCTTGTATTTCACATAGTGGCTCTTAAGTCTTGTGTTAGACTTCTGGACTTGGATTTAGGCCTTATCCATCCATGTTCATGGACAGATTCAGAGTAAGTGAAGTGTGTTTCTGGTTTTATGAGCTTGATGTGTTTTGTATATAGTTAGTTGTGACAGGCAGCCCTGAGAAGAATCATTTGTATAAATACTCAGACATCATTATTTGGATCTACATCTCCCTGGTCATTATGAAGAGGTGATCTTTTGACATTTTTCAGAACACCGCATCAAGCTATTTCCAAGGAGGTTTCTGCTTGGAAATTAGTATAACGCTTTAGTTTTAATTTTGTAGGAGTTAAATTGAATGTTAATAACATCTCCGACACTAGACTTCACATACAGAACATTATGGATATCTATCTAGTGATTCTGATTAGCCAGGGGCACTGTCTTTGCTGCCTGTTTCATCCAAGGACAGAAGTAATTTGTTAGGATAGCAAATTGCCTTCCACTTTTGCAAATTAGCATTAGAGCATCACTATAGAAATAATCCATGCTATCTGGATTATGGCAATGAAATTGCTATAAATGAAAGCTGTTTTCTGAACTAATATTTAAAGAAGATGAGAGAGTTCTATACATGAGGGCATTACCAAATAGATTTCAGTATTTATTTTTCTGATAGAGATTTTTTTTTCCCCTGAAATAGTACCATACATCTATCTTGCAAGGAGTTTCCTTAGAGGGTAAATGAAGAGTGAAGATTTAAGAACAAAGTGAAAATGGAAGGAGAAATATACTGCCATGGGAAGCTCAAAAATGAGGCACTTGGTGTTTCAGAGAGTTATCATTAATCCCCTCCTGCCCCTAGGGCATTCCAGTGTGACCATCAAATTGACACACATGCAACTGTCTGGCCATTTGCCACATCTCTAGGTTTGATGGACTTTGCTCTGGGGATGGCTAAACCTCCAGCTGTTCAGAATGGCAGTTTGTTTTCCTCAACAATCATGCTTGGATGTTTATCTGACCTATCCAAATCCTTTTCCTTACCAGAACCTGGAAAAAACAAATGGTTATCAAAACCTGAAAGCCTGTCCTGCCTGCGTGCTGCTTTACCGTTAAATTAGGTTCAATGGTTTACCAGGGGACTGCTAAGATTGCTGTCGTACTTGTGGCTTAACAAAACATGTATTAAGGTGCACCTTATTCATCCAGGTGGGAGAAACCCAGGCATGTGTCTATCTGGCTTGGTGATGAGACTGCGAAGCTCACACATGCCCCCAGCACAGCATGAAGCAGTCACCAGATGGTTCCCTAGGGCAGTACAGCTCACGCAGTTACATGGCTCAAGCATATACTGCAAATGAGTAAAAGGAGGCAAAGAGTGAGTCAGAAATACACTCCAAGAGGCAAATTAGCCTCTCGGCTCACTCTTCGAAGTAAGCAGGAGCTCAGTGATAGAGCTGAGGGTGTGATGGAGGGGTATCAGCCACAGGATGGGGCCAGTGGCAAGGGCTCCCAAGAAGGTGGCATGTTTCTGTGCACACGGCTGAGGCATCAGTGCCTGAAATAGTCTGGTTCTGTTCACCTTATCATCTTGAGCAATCTCCAAATCAAGATACTTAGAGCATTGAAAATCAGTTAAATAATAACTGACAAAATAAAAGCATTGATTTTGAAAATTCTGCAGAGGTGTGATAAAAGAGTGGATATGTGATGGATGATGGAGAACTGCATGAACCACTTATTTGGCTTTGGTGTTGAGTAAAGGGGGGGGGGGCAGAATGATCTTCTAGTAGTACCATGAATCTTAACAGTGTAAGACACACTCAGACCACATAACGTATTCCAGATACTCCCTTCCTATCCTATGCAGCAGCACACTGATACAGGGATGGTTACTGAGACAGTATCTGATGTCTGCAGACAACTGTTTATTTCCTTTTATTAAAAAAAGTGAGCTGGAAGTATGGCTCGTGAGTGCAAACTGGGAAAGAGGACAGATATTTCCAAAGCTACTGCCAATCCCCTTACATGGATATGACTCGATCCTGCACGCACTCAAGAGCGACCCATGACTCAACACGTGAATCTGAACTGAATTGCATTCACAAGTTTCGATTCATTATGACTCCTCAGCTCCAAACCCAAGAGCCTTTATTTTAAAAAGAGGCCAGGGGGTGATTTAAAAAAAAAACCAAATAACAAACCAACCCCTCTGAAATAATGGGAGTAGCTGTACATATTTCTTAGCAGTGAAAGAACTGAAATGCAGGTATTTTCTGACTCAGATAAATCTTAAGTTTCCCCTGTGTACAATCGAGACTGTAAATTTGAAGAAAGAATGCTGCAGGAAGAAGAAAGTTCCCTTGCCAGATGAGGACTTGGCTCTTCTTGCTCAAATACACGTTTTCAAGATTATTTGCTTTGTGATAGGCAGCTCTAAATCCAGGACTTTCAATCTCTTAAAACTCCTGAACATAGTAACTGCACGTGGAATGACAGGATTCAGGAAAACTGAAACCAGTTGCGTGTCTGCCAAAAAGAGTAGCATGTCTGCAAAAAGAATATCAAATTGGGATGTCTAATGCATTAGGGCAGGAACACAGCAATTTCAGAGTACCTGGAGTAGATACAGCATGACCTGCACTTGCAGAACTAGGTCTGCCTGGAGTCATGGAAAATCCATCCCCAAAATGTTTGGTTATTCAGTTAGTGCCTTGGAAGATATTGAGCATTTTGGATCTTCAGTTCTTTAGTTGACTGACATATGTGGGCTTGAGGCTCAGTGTTGCAGCAACATGAAGTTTAGTCTGGTAAGCTGGGTAAAAACCATAGATGTGGAATGATGGGAAGATGTTGATGCCTTCCTGAGCTACCTGGATCAAAGCTGGTGGTTCTGACTGTGGTGTAGTGGTGTAGTTAGACCCCTGGATAGACTGCAAGGCTGTGGTTAGTCCTCTGTAGCAGGGTGGACCCTCACTGCTGTGCTGTTTTTGTGGTACTCTCACTCAAGCAGGGCACTGGAGGGCTAATTTAGCAAGATGTAATTTACTCAGCAATTCTAATTTGTTTTGAATTTCCATCTAATTCAGATTTTTTAAACAAATACCTAAAATATAAATCAATCCTTTTGTATTTCGGGTGGAACAAAATTTAGACACAGAAGAAAATCCTAAAAAACCCTCCATCAACCAAACCATCAGCCTGGGTTCATCTGAAATCTTGACTCCTGAGCCTGCAGAGCTGGTAGCCAGGCTGAAATCAGTGGATAGCAGTGTCCCAACTTGAAGCAAGGCTTTGAGGAAGAGAGGGTGCAGGCTGCTGTCTGCATGTCCCTGGGTCAGAGCAGGGAAAGTAGGGCCCTAAGTGTGTCAGGGGTACAGAGAAAGCTCGAAAAAAAAAAATTTTTATCTGGCTCGGCCAGATAAAATCCCTGCTTTATGGCTTAATCCTTCTGCTGAGGGACAGCTTTTGAAAGGAACCATTCCCCTCCTGCTGAAGTCACTGGGACCTGCTGCTGCAAGTGATTTCACCCAGCACAGGTGAAAGCAGAATCAACGGTGTTATCTCTCCAGCATGGCAAGGCCTTTGCTTCTTTTCCCAGTGCTACCAGTAACACACAGACAAGTGCTGCATCATTTCCAAAAAGCCTCCACATCTGAACTGGTGAGGTCGGTAGACTGCAAACAGGCAGGGCCATCATATAGTCAGAGATTCAGGGTTAACTGCATTAACCTGGGTGTCATGCTTGAACATGCTGATCCCAGCCTTTCATAAGAGATTGAAGTTCTCAGGGCTCAGCTTGAGGATAAGGTCAGAAACTGACATCTTTTATTCTAGTTTTTAGAACTTCTGCCTCTAAACATAAAGACGAAGTCCATTTCCTCACTTAACAGTTAATATTGTGATAGCAATACCACTACAGTGGAGGAATAAATATAACTCAAATGGTATCACAGACCAATGTAAGCAACTGTGTATTTTCTAAAAAGCTGTAAAATGATTAGCATTTGCATGTGCAACTTTTCTTTTGGTGGCAAAGATTTCAGCTTTTCAGATGTCTGAAAACACAGACAAAGACCAGTTGTGCGTGTAACCTGTTAATTCTCCTCCGGAGCTGGATGACTGTTCATAAAATGAAAGCAAACACTCCACACTGGCCTCATCTTAAGCCATCCTGCATTGCTTCTGTTATTTGTCGACTAACACAGGGCCAGCTGTCTAGTTAGTGAAAGAGAAGCATTAGAGAAATCATAGAAAATGGAGACTAGGAGGCCCCTTAAAGGTCACCTGGTCCATCTGCTGCCCTGTGGCAGGTTCAGTTCTACCTGCACCACCTTTCTCTGCTTTGTCTAACCCGTTTTCCAAAATTGAAGTGATGGAGATTCCAAATTTACCCACCATTAGGTAAAAAGTAAAAGTTATGCTTCATGAAAAATACCGTTCAGCCAGCAGTTTCTCTCAACGAGGTTAATCTGATGTACTAGACATCCACTGGATGGTTTATTAACGCTTTGAGGAAACATGCTGACCCTTTGGGAACATGCAAATCTCAGCACTGGAAAATGGGAGATACATGCTAACTTTTGCCCGTAAGGTTGTTATTGGTAATGTGCATAGATGAATTTTGGCTAAATGAGATTTTTGGTCTAATGTGCGGTTGCCTTTAAGACCTTAATTGTATTGAATGTGATTAGCTTACAGTTCTGTGAGGCTGCACTGTGACAAGGATGGGAGTGTTTGCTTCCAGCCTACACAGGCCAGACAGCCCACAGCCCAGCAGAGGATGTTGCTGTCCCACTGGCTGCTCACTTTAATTAACATATCGGGGCTGTTTAATCTGTACAGTGATGAAGCATGGCCATAACCCTTTATACATCCCATCTGCATTCTTTTTAATTGTCCTCAGCCTCTCCCAACACACATAATTTTGGAGTTTGCAGGAAGGTTACACTACTGCTTTCATGTCGCTTTCACCATGTCTCTATTTCCCAGGCACATACTGAGAAGCTCTCAGGTAGTGCCCTGTTAGTGATTTCATTGAGACTACTCAGGTCTTTCTTTGCCTACCCAAGGCATAAGGTAGAATGGCCTGAACTCTGTTTTGTGCATCCTCCTCACCTTTTCCTTCACCTTTTCATCCTTGAGCACATTTTCTATGGAGGCAGCCAAAATGCCTCCCAAACAGGGTCCCCTGCCAGGCTCAGTGCCACAGTCATTAGGGGAAGGTTGCCACATGTTCCTCAGTGAGCCTCTTCCACACTTCAGGTCCAGTTACTTCTCACCAGCAGCTATTGGGAATGGCACCAAATTGCTTCCTGCAACCTAGCATCCTACCAGTGCTATCAAGCTGGCACCCTCATAGTGTTCAAACCAGTTAGTGCTAGAGTAACAGAAACATGTAAGCATACCGTTAGCACTTATAAATTACTTTTTTTTTAATATCAAATGTCCATTTCTTAATCCCAGTCAAATTAGCTGATCTCCTAAACGCTCCTGTAGGGACTGCAGGTGGGTGTAAAGGAAGAATGCTTGCAACTGGATGAGATAAAAGAGCAGGAAGAGGTTTTCACAGAACAGGCAATCCAGAGCTAACCCCAGGCTCTGCTGCATGGCAGTGTCTGTGAATGCCCTCTTATTTACTGATGACGAGCAACTGACTCTTGGGTGTTACCATTTAGACAATTTCTGAATCGCAATATTTATAATAAGATTTAAACATTTTTCCAAAATTGTGTGCTTCACAGGAAGATGGGGGACAAACTGCCCAAGGAAAGGAGCGATTATAAACCAGTTAATAGGCCTGACTGACATTTTTATTCAGCCTGTACACATAAAGCTGTTTTAAAGTAGCTTTAAGGAAAATGAGAATCAGCCCTCTTGAACTTACCCTGTCTTATGCAGTCCGAGGACCTAGCAAAAAGCTTGCATTCCCTTCTTCAGTACATGGCATATAAATCAGAGAATATTAAAACACAGTAAATTCTGAATCTGCTCCACTTAACACTGGGAAAAGCCATGATTCCAGTATATACATGATTCCATGATTAACAGTATAAAATTTGTTTATCCATACCAGGTACTGAAGGTTTTACCTTCAGTTCCTGACTTAGCAGCAGCTCTCTAGATCAGATGGAGTTTCTTTGTAGCCTCATATTCCAGTATTTTGCTAGCCTGAAGCTTTCTAATTCACCATGTATTGCCTGGTGTTGACCACACAAAACAACCTCTTCTCTGGCAGATCAAAATTCCCTGTGCCCAGTCGAGTGGATACATACATATTACTTGCTTCCTAATCTAGGAATCCTAGAGTTTCACTTTTTGGCCTCACTTAAAAAGCATTAAAATTAGAGAAGGATGAAGGTCAAAAGATTTGAGGCCCTGAGGGGTTGCACTGAAGTCTGGGTGCTTTTGTAGTTTGTTTGGTTTTTGTTGGGGTTTTTTTGGCTTTTCTTTTTGAACCTCATCCAAAGTTCTTGAATGTGGTGAAATTAAGTGACAATGCCAAATTTCTGGCCTACCAATTGCCATCTTTTTCTCCCTATGACTTATTCTCATGTTTGGTAATTGTTTTTGTTTGAGTAGATTTGGTTGAGTACAGCTTTTGTCTGGGTATTTTAAATCCCTCTCAAAATGGAGCCACAAAAGAGAGCGTTGAGGAAGAATAAATTAGGATAAATTTCTGGGGGCACAGAAGTTGAGTTAAAACCCTACTCTCATACTCAGAACTTTAACACATGCTTTTTAATGTCTGCACATGTATCCAAAAGAACAAAATCTATCAGAGAGTTACCTTTGCCAGTATTTCTCAACAAATCACCAGGAGCTTTGGATATGTAAGAAACACTGGACATT
Organism: Microhierax caerulescens; assembly: GCA_035590215.1. Taxonomy (NCBI): domain Eukaryota; kingdom Metazoa; phylum Chordata; class Aves; order Falconiformes; family Falconidae; genus Microhierax; species Microhierax caerulescens. Next base: position 21,242,388 of record JAVJGJ010000003.1, read on the forward strand.
TTCCCTACTTTTTTAAACATCACAGTATAATCAGAAATAAAGAGATTATTGCTGCTTTCAACATAGTTTCATACTGTCCAGAAATAAGGTGGCAGAAAACACTTTTTGGTAAAAGCAGAAATGTTTCATTAAGAATCAACAACTGAAACACTTTATTTGTTAAGCATAATTAGCAGTTCAAAGACACTTGCCTTTCAAAATCTCTGCTTTCATTCCTGTCAGATGCAGCAGCAATGATATATGACATGACACTGATCAACTAATTCTCAACAGAAAAAGCTGTGATGATTTTTTTCCCAATTGAGGGGATGCAAAAGAATTTATTTTTTTTATTGATAAGCTTGAATAATAATTTAAATGGCTGTCAAATATCCAGCAGCAGTTAGAAAACTGGATGGAAGATTTTCAGATCCAATTTTTGCCCATTCCCAATGTTTTTCTTTTGAAAGGATTTTACTTTCTGACATTTCAGATATTACTTACAGGAGTATTTTTTCCCTGTTTTAAAAATACTTCCCGTTCAAATTTGCCTGCTAACTTCATTATGCCATTCTGACAGCTTTCTTTGGGACCAGTTGGTTCTTCTGCAGTGTATTCCAGTTGAGAGGTTTCAGAATAATTTTGTTTTATTTTAGTTTTGGTCTTCCTGTAACTATGAAATATTATACTGGCCTTTTTTTCTTTCTGGTTGGCTGCTCTAGTGTATCTTTCTTTTTATTCTCCACTGACTTACTGACTCCTAGCACATTTTTATTTTACAGGTGAATATTATTTTGTGTACTGTTCTTTTCATATTATTTTTCTCAGCATCTGGATTCTAGAATTAGCATGATTCTTCCTTTTTATTTTAGAAATCCAGCTAGAATAACTCAGGAGCAGAGGAACTTCTGAGTATGAACTGCTCACAGCAGAAATCCAAGGTCTGTGCTCTAGCTGAGAGTTCAGGAGAGAAGGGGTGACTGGTCCTACTTCACAAATACCTCAGTGTGGCTTTGATGAGTGCAGCAAGTTATTTCCATGCATCCCAAACCTGCCCCTTCAGATTTTACATGGGCTGTGGGAAGCATTTCAAGCTGTGCAAAACCAGAAACTGAAGAGCCAGTAGAAATACTCACTGGTATAAGTGAGTCTAAAACCAGGCTGTGAAAATAACTATACATGTTAATAATGTACCTACATCCCTGTTTGTTTTTTGTATCAGTGGTTCAAGATTATAAACATAACCCAGGCCTGTCTTCTGGGTTTGTTCCTGACACAGGACTTTCTCTCTCTTCCCCTGTTACCAGTCTGATAGCTTGGAAGTGTGACTGCCTCTGTTTTTGTCTCAGTGCAGCACATGAAAAGCAAACATCTGCAACAAGAAGCATATTGGAGGCCTTGGTGGAAGAGGAAGGATGTACTATGGAAAAGCAACTGTTCAAATGAGCCATAGCTTCTGCTTTGTGCAGTGTGACTCAGCTCTCTGGGCATGGATTTACCAACATAAATGCAGTTTAACTCAGTATTTCCATGAAACCAATGAACTGACAGTCATACTTTGAAGTCTGGTACTACCACATAAAAAAATCCATCAACTTTAGTGAACTTTTTGCTATGGAAAAGGATGAATGAAGCCAGCACATTTGATTTACTATCTGTGCTACGCTGCTATGTAAGTGAGAGCAAGCCACTTCAAGCACTGTATGAACACCTGGTCAGGAAAGGTCCCTGACCCCAGGAGCTTTGGGTCTACATGGGAAAGAAGATCAGACAGGAGGAGAATGGGAGAAACCAGAGCTAATGTGATCAACAGAAATATAATTCATATATCCCCAGTTCAAGGTGGTCCCTCTCTAGCATCCTTGCAGAGCTAAAGTCCTCTCAAAAGTTACATAACCTTCATGCACCAAAAGGTAACTCTGCTTTCTGGGTCTCACAACACGAAGGAGCATAGCGTCCGGTCTATGTGAACAGAAGAAGAAACTAATCTAAAAGGTTTGTTAATTATACAAAAGATTTGGGGAAAATGTTCATTCTGTTTCATATATGAATTAACTTGGTGGTTAGTTAGACCTGCAATTGTTTGCTATCAATATTTTCCTAGAAAACTTTGAAATAGACATAAGATTGAATGATCAGGAAATAGTAAATAACAATGATTATTTTTTTGGCAGTTGAGTCTGGAAACCTGGCTCTAAAAACCATGATAATGCAGCTGGAGACCAAAAACATATCATGGGTGTGCATGCAAAATTAATGTAACTTAAGGTTTGATATCAGAAGTATCTAATATCAGTAATTATTAGTAATAACAGTACAGAAAAAAACCTCCATTTCAGTAAACTTCAGGATTCTTCAAAGATAAGTTAGAAAACAGAAAGAAGGGGGACCAAGAATATTTAGGTTTTTATTGTCTGCTCTTGATGCACATACGGAGTCTTGTTTGGACATGCACCCCTTTCTTCACTAAACTGAAATATTTGCCGCTTTTCTACAACACAACAAATGAGAGTGTTTTCATTTACCTGACTGACAGATATGACACCCTGTGAGTAAAACATCTGCATGCCATCAAATCCTGTACTGAGTGGTTTTCCTTTAAAGACACTATTTTCAATTTATCTCAAAGTCCAGCTTAGCTCCGAGCATCTCTTTTATGCTGGTACCAACAAATTGTATCAACATTATAGGATTACACAGTGGGATCACTTACCCTGTCAACTCTGGCTTCACACTGATACTACTAGCAGAGCAGGTGCTGTATTTTATTAGTTACAGAGATTCATTGTGCATCCAGAAACTGCCCTCTGCACCCTGCCTTTATAATAGGATTCAGTACAGCTGAGCAAATACAACCTCTGTAATATATATGAAATACAAAAAGATAATAGGAGCAGGATAAACTCTCTGATTAGGTATAGTGTGCACAGTGAATCAGAAATACAGAGAAGCTTTGCAAGATGAGGAAGAAGGATGAGGGAAAATGTGTTTAAGGTCTGCCATGAAGGCCCAGGAAACCCTGCTTAAAAGATTTCTATCTAACCAACTCTGTAATCCCTACCGAAGGCCTGAACACAGTTACAACTTCAGTATATTTCCATGCCAGACTTCAGTTAAATTCTTAACATTGCAGTCAAACAGGGGAAAAAACCCCAAACAAATCCAATGTACTAGTTGTTAGTAAGGTTTGAATAAAGAACTGACAGCAATTCCCCAGCCCAAACAGCTTAATCCATTTGTTTCTACTCACCTCCATTTGTCTCTTGGATATTTAAAGCAAAGGCTCATTTTGTCCTGCAGATTCAATGCTGCTGCTCAGTATTATCTTGCCTGATCATAAAAAGGCTCCTGACCAAAAGGAAGAGGAAAGCAATACGTAGAACAAACACAGAAGCCCAAGAGGAAAGCTACACCCTAAAGACCAGCACTAATAGCAATTGCAAGACAGGGAAAGAGAGAACACTCCCAGTTACTAACTTTTTCCATTGATACATCTGTTAGAAAACAATTTTGCTGCAAACTTCTCTTTCGTCTTGCAAGCAATGCTTTGCTGTATGTGTAGACCTCAGATAAACTACTTAAGTGTGGGGTTTGGGGTTGGGATTTTTTTTGTTTGTTTGGGTGTTTTTTCTTTTCTTTTGTTTTTTTTTTACCAAGTAAGCAAATCAGTGAAATATAAACTAGAAGCTCAGCTGACTGCTTTAAAAGTGTAGTGCTAGGCAGTAATTATCACAAGGTGCATTTGTCTGTACTTCAGATTTTTTTAATTTAAAAGTCTTCAATGGAAGCAGAGTCATATTTGAAGTAAACACCTATGGGACTTTCTGGCCAGAAAGCCTTATTGCAGTGGAGGTGAATGGTTAGATGATTAATAACTTAATTTTTTAAGAGCTTGATGGGCAGGCAGGGAAAATATGCCAAACTGTCCTTGCCTCAGAGGAATTTTTAGTGCCAAAAAAGAACTTCATTAAGAAGGAGAGCTTATGATTTTACCTCTATAGACTTCAACGCTAGAGCTATGTGCAGGGGGGGCAAAATGGGATTTACTGTAGCAGCAGAAGCTGCTGGGCGCAGCTGTGTTTTCACACCCTTGCCTCAGTGGATTTAAGCTTCTCCAAGCTCCAGGGCTGTTGCTCGGTGTGGGTCATAGGGTAGCTATGTGTGTAAGCCCACAAAGGCTTTATGGGAACTTTTGTCACTGACATTTAATATGTGGCTTGGAACAAAGAACAAACAATTGGTTTTTGAATTAAGAAGTTTTGACAGTTACATTTTGCCAAATGTTAGTCAGAAAGGAAAACTGATGGATGCGTCATGTTTGAAAATTCCCAGCGTGAGTAAACCCATTTGTTTTTAAAAAAGTTAGGAACAGATTCTCCTCTTGCCTCAGAATAGATCTGGAACTACTTCAAGGAGGCTGACAGGTCCTTCAGTTCACCCGGGTAAATGAAATCTGCCTTGAGCCCACAGCTAGTAACCACTGTACTGAGTAACAGAGGTGTGAAAGAACTGCTGCAGGTAGCGAAGCTGACAGTGGTCCTATTAAAGGTAATATTATTCCTATCCTCTACCTTAACCCTCCCTGTGACATCTTGCTATTGCAGTTTTCTGTCTCTATATGCTGAGGGGCTTGTTAAAAGTTAGGTAAGGAGACACACAGATCATGTACAAAGGTGGTAAGTCAGCTCATGGGAGAAAGGAATCTTCTAGTTCCCACTGGGGATATTTAAGGAGACCTTGAAGGCATTTGGCTCCCAAGTCCCCTTGGACCCAATGGAGCAGATGTGCCTGTATCCTTGGGGCTCCTTGAAAACTGCAGTCAGCATCTCCTCCAAGTTTTGTTTTCTGAAGGAGTTTTCTCATGTCTGCTCCTCTCAGCTAGTAGCAAAACAGAAAGCTTTTCTATTCAGACTGCCAAACAACAGTCACTCAGCAAGTGATGGTCTCGGGACACAAGCCCAGGAGAGGCACAAGTGTCCCCAGCCCACCCCTGAGCCTGACTTGCCCATTTCCTTTAAGCTGAGAACTGCTCACTGGGCAGGAGTAATGCCCCCAGTCAGAAGGCAAAGTTAGATGCATGTCTCCTTTCCAATGCAGCAGGGCCCCATGCAAACCCTAGAGCAGAATCTGCCCAAAGTTTTAAGGCTGAGATTTTAAAACACTGTACAAGGGGTGAGGGCTGGTTTCAGAGGGACAGGACAACCAAGTCACACCACTGAAGCCCTTGTGTATAAAACTAGACCTTTAAAAGAACATAGGAGTGCCCCTCCTTTTTTAAAGAGTCTTTTTTGATTACTCCTTTATGAGTGCTCCTTTTGGTCTGGCATAATCCGGACTTAAATGGCAGCATGCTTTTTACCCCTTTATAATTTTCTCTCAGAAAAAGCATCCAGCCACACTGCCTTTGTAGCTGGTTAAAAGCTTGACACACCAACTCTGAATAATTGAGCCATGTTAATGGTAGAACATCACTTACATGCCTCCCAATTACTTTTAATGAGCCTGGTTGGTACAGGTGTTTGGAGCAATTGCCAGATATGGATTTGTTTGGTTTTTTACTTTCTTACTGTTCACACAGCTGGTCACCTTACAAAGGAAAATCAGTGGTAATTCCAGCTCAATTGTATTTAAGCTACTGGTTTGCAAAGGGCCTTTGTGTATCCTGAAGCAGAATATTTTCTTCATCATTATTAAGGCAGCAAACTTTGTCAGGATTACCAAACCCTGCTATACATGCAAGCAATGACGTGGTTTATAGTCAATTCAGAGGCTAGTCACTACCAGAAATAGTGAAATTGTCCTGTTTTCCACTTTTAGTATCATTCTGTATATTAATGTTATTAATACTTGAGTGTAATATATATTTAGCTGTTGTAATTAGTTACATTTAATTATACAATTACATCTTACTCTGTATATACCCTCTTTTGCGTTGCTGCTTGCCTGCACACATGGTGAGCTGGTTCAGGGAGTTAAACAAGCGGTAACTTCACAGATAGTGAACTGTTTTCTGTCCATTTAACTCCCTGAACTAGGTCTCTAAGAGGGTACGTAGCAACAGTGCTGGCACAAGACAAGTGGTAAGAATGAGTGGTTCAGGACATAGTGAATAGGGAAAGGATGTGTGAGGTGCCAGATTATCTCATGTGATTGTAAAATTGTCTAACTGCATTAGAATGGTTTAACCCAGAAGGTTTGGGGATTAACAGGTGCTGGTAACTGACAGCATGGGAAGTTTAACTATTCTTGAGTATTTGTACCTAGTCTGTGTGAGGGAAAGACTACATCTTTCACTGAAAACAGACTGTGCTCTGTTATCTCCACACTATCCCCGAGAAAACATTGGAAGAAAGAAACAGGCCCTACAGATAGCTGATTGTCAGGGCATAGGATTTGTGCTCCTGGAAATGCCCTGGCAGTGCGAGGTGCGAGACTTGTCTGCTTAAGAGTGTGATGCCATGACTGCAGATCAAGGGGCACGTTGCCATCAAGCCAAAAGAGAATTAGTTACTCCATTGCTGCATGAAGATGCCATCATGGCAATTTAACACCACGGTGAACTAGAAAGATTTCTAGCTGGAAACTGATTCAGCAGTGTAGTTGTAGGGCACGCAACCACTGGCCCACCTAGCTATTCCACACCGTGTCTAAAAAGGAGGAGCTATGGTGGAAAGCTGGTCACAGCTGGAAGGGTGTTCAGAAGGATAAGGGCAGTGAAAGTCCCTACTCTCCAGTCTGCAAACACTGCAAGTGTCCCAGCAATATGGGGATATTTTTATGGCTGTTGGTCTTCCTGCAGGGTGGTTCAGTGGAGCTGAGGGCAGCTCTAGACCAGCAGTGCTCCAGTCATACTTTTAGTTCTTCAAGAGAAGGCCATTACTGATTTGCTGCGCTTGTCTCACTGATGGGTTTTGCTGATCAACTCATTCACTGAGTGTGGCCCTTTGCACACCAGGGAGCTGTTACACTGGGAAACAGATTTCTCTATGAAGCTTTAAATAAGATTTGTTTTCTCTTTTTTTGTTCATTTGGAAGAAGCTCTGTGCTGACATGTCAACATGTTTTTCTTCCATCTGTATGTGTTTATCCTTGAATTAGAGCATCTCAGAAGCTGGAGAAGGGGAAAATAATTTTAGTCCATCTAATCTACCCAGGAGGTCAAATACAAGATGGGCCACTATTATTTATTTTCCAGAGTTAATGTTCCAGTTGATGTGTTGCTTCTAATATTTTGCAGATAATTGTTTAGCTCAAGAGATCTTTTTCTCTTTGAAGGAGGTTTGTGATGGCCTTTGTCTCACTACTCTCCTGATAACTATAATGCCATTGTGTCATATCCACTCATCTGTGCAGCACTGACACTTTCCCTTTCAAAATCAGCTTTTAATAAATGTTGACGAAGCCCAGTCAAATTCTTTGTTCTGCTGTTGTTCATGCTTCCTACTGACAGACCCCCTAATTGCATCTTTTTCTTTGGCTTTTAATTGAAACATGGCTTTGCAGCTGAAAATGTTATAGGCTTGGCTGTTTAATATGACTCCATGATCCCATCCTTGCCTCCGTGGAGCACAAGTGGCTTGCAGACTGCCCGCAATTTGATGGCTATCGCAGTTCCCATGCCCTGATTCTGCCAGCCTGAAAGCATTAATTTATTTTCCTCATTGAATGAGCGTTGGAAGATATTTCCACAATGGTGGTGTTTCAAGACTAAGTCTCATTATCATTGCTTCTGGTGGTGCGGGGAGATGTGCAGACATTGAGACAGGATTCTAATTCTTAGCACAAGGCAATTCACCATTAACAATCAGATATTCAAAATAGCTCAGCAGGGTGGAGCTGAGGATTTGCACAACTTTGGCCTTAAGTGGTTTGCTCAGAGTCATCAGAGAACAAGTCTGTGGCTGTCAGATTGAATCTGCTAACTTGGAAGAGTGAGTAGATGTCTTGCACAGTGTTACACACTGTCTTGCACAGCGTTACACACCAGTACTGTGGTCCAGCATTATAGACTTAAGTGTTACAAATTCAGGTTTCTTCAGAGTTAAGGCTACGGGTTATGTGACAGCTGAGGAGGCACTTTCTAAGTCTGAATTCTGGATTTATGCTCTTGGATTTTGCTTGCTAACCTTTCAGCTCTGAAAGCACTCTGTGAGCTTGGGCCACAGAAGCATATATGCTATGTTAGCATATATGCTAACATATATGCTATATGTTAGCTAACTGTAAAACATACAGTTTTATATAGCATATATACATGTGAAGTGTGTTGATGTCCATTGCAATGAAGTACTAATGCACTCCATAGAACAGTGGAGCTGATTGTACTCAGCTTCATTTGGAACAGGGATCAATGCAAATTGAATTTGTTCTCACAATAGTAGCAGGATCCCTGGGAAAGCAGAGAGGAACTGGAAAAGGGTATTTTAGAAAAGGTGTTAAGAAGTGATTTACAGAAGATTAAAGGATGAGGTAAAATACTAGTAACCATAAAAATCCAGAGGCAACTCTGTAATATTTTGAAGCAGGAACATTTACTCTCGGGAAGCAAAAGAGGAAAATAGAAACAGAGGAATCAATCTGTACTTAGAGGGGGCCGGACTGTAAATTCACTGCAATCAACAGTAACTTTTCCACAATGGGTCAAGCCCATATATATAGCTATGTTTTAACTGTTGCACAGGAATCATAATAGTGCAGGAAAAGGTGGGGAGCATCTGTGTAGGTCCTTTTAAAGAGGCAGAATATACTGTCCTTTGCTCTGCAGACAGGATTAGGAACAATGGATCTCATTTATCCCTTGGGATTGCCAGGTAGCTGCAGGGCTCGGGTCAGCAGGCAATAGTAAAGTCAATTAAGTACAGTAAGTGACAAGGGTGAAAAGTGAGTTGGTGAAGGGAGGGATTGAAATTTTCCCACCTGTGCAGTAACATATTAAATCCTCTTTACATTGTTTTCCTCTCTTTTTTTTTCACCTTACTAATTTTCTCTTTTTTTTTTTTTTTTTTTCAAAAGAGATACCCAGAACACCCTCCAGTCTTCATTTTCTTCAAGAAAATCCCATGCACACTATAGTTTTGTGATGTTTGGCAATACTATTGATCTTCCTGACATAATCTGTTTGAAAAAATAATCTCCCAGGGACCGTGTTGTCCCAGGCAGCCATTTCACAGCCTCCTCAGGGCAGCTGTTGCAAGCAGCACGGTGAGTCATGGCAGCGAGATGCAATCTTGGATGAGGAAGCTGGAATTCCTCAGGCAGAGACACGAGAACGTGTTTCTCCACCCAAGGGACAGGGGTTTGTTTGTAATTATGCAAAGCCGCCATGACACGGGATGATTTTGGCTGTGTGCTGAGGGAGGCCGCAGCCCCCCTGCTGAGGGGGTCAGCATACGTGCCCCTGCTCTCTTGCTGGACAGTTCTCCCCGAAATGGCTCTGGAAACCCAGAAAAACATTTTTCTCAGTGCGCACTACTTCCTTCAAGAAGTTTGGGGTGCTAGAAACCCTCCTTTGGGGCTGGCTCCAGCCATGACTCTGTCACGGCACTCAGTTCACACAGGTAAGGGCCGACCCCTGTGGGGCCCGGCCGGCGGGAAAGGGCGGTGGCGCTTCCCGCCCGCCAGCGGAGCGTCCACCGCCAGATGGCGACGTCGCCATTGCAATGAGGGGTCTCCGCCGCCTTTCCCCAGCCTGCGCTGGGTGAGCGCTGAGGAATGGAATTTCTTTGTTTTAAGTATCACTTCTCGTCACCGTGGCCCTGTCTGACCATCCCGTGCTGCAGCTGGCCCTGCTTTCCCTCACCCGGGCCCGCGGGATGGCGGCCGGCCCCGCTGCCCCAGTCACCCCGAGCTCCCTGAGGAGATGAACATGGCCACCACCGCCCGGCCAGGCCCGGCCTGCCAGGGGTAGCCCTCACAGGCCTCTGACTCCTTCAGCAGTTGGAAATAAGCAGAAACTGGCTTTGGCTCACCCTCGGTGACTGACGGTTTAGCAAGGTACAAGATCTGTTCCCTGTGTGCTGCCAGTGCCATGCTGACGGTACATGGGACAATCTCCTCAAAAGTGGTGCTATCAGTGCTGAAGGTTTTTTTGTGGACTTCCTATATTATTCTAAATACACTTCAAAACAACAACAAAAAATTATTAATAGTGTGGCCAGCAGTGTGGAAATGATTGTACAAAGAGAGGCTTTGGAAGAATAATGTGAGGGAAAAGAAAGATTTTCCACTTTATTATCTTCTAGCTAACAGATTGGCCCTATCAGGGGAAAGCAAACGTAAACCTGAAAACAACCAAACAGCAGGCATAACTGCAGTTTTGAAGAAAAATGGATACTCTTGTGGGGTTGACAGAAAATCCCAAGTTAGTAGTATAAGCACATAAAGATCACCCTTATAAATGCAGCATCAAATTCACTTTCTGGCTTCCAACAACAGATCATACTCATGTCAGGTGCTTTCAGAGGATAATACGTATATCTTGTTAGAAGTTGGGGTTTTCAGCACTTACAGATGTCTTGAAGGTTATTGTTCCTCCTGCATTTTATTCACGGTTAAAAGTATTTAGATATTCTAATTGATGGAAACAGCTGAATGTTTTTTAGAGTCCTGCTGGTTTGGCCTCATAGTAATTCATGGGAAATGCGTCACAAATTAATTATGTGTTCTGGGAAAAAAATATTTCCTATCATTCCTTCTACTGGCTCTTGCCATTTAATTTCATCGGTCCACCTCTTGTTGATATAGTATGAGATACAGTAAACCTTTTAAAGTCTCTTTTCCATTTATTTTTCATAAACATCTGTTAATGTCAGTCCTAATCTGCTTCCTCCTTCCACTAAATTTTATTTGATCTATATGCCATTAATGTCTTTTGCATGTTAATAACTGTTCTTGCTCTTCCTTGAAGCTTCTCCATTCCTGTTCTATGGTTTCTCAAAAGGGGAGTTTAGCAGTATTAAAAACATGGATGTGGAAAGGGCTGATGCAATTCTAAATACAGGTGGGAATGCTACACAGGACAGGGGAGGTGGTATTACCTCTGCAGTAAAACTGGCAAGCCCATATCTCAGTGCCTTTGGTGTCAAGTCCTATTGAGAGTACTTCTAAATGCATGTTGAAAATTTGGGAGTGAAGAGTCATGAAAACACTTGGAAGACCTTACCTGCAGGGATAACTTTAGGGCAGATCCATCTGTTTAGCTTTGTGAATTTAAGAAAGATTTGATCCATCTTAAGCATCCTACAGAAACAATATGAATTGAATAATTAAGAAATCTTCAATTTGCTAGAATGCATATAAACACATAGCTGAGGATAGTTAACTGGAGAGTTCGCTGCCAGAACAGTTCTCTGGAGGCTTTGGTGGCCATCCATCCTTGGAAGTTTAAATGTGAACTACCTAAAAATCCTGTAAATTAACATGGTTCTGCTACATTTCCTAAACATCTCTGTTAAGAAAAGGAACCAGAACTCTAAAAATACAGTTTATTTCTGTAAGACCAGCAAAGGCAGCCAAGCAAATACTTCCAGGTAATAGGTGCAAAAAGGGAATGACGTGTCTCATGGAAATAATATTTAGAACAGCTGAGATTAAAAGTGACCCTGGCTGAGAGACTATTCCAAGATACTGATGGTTCCTCATGCAGCCAAATTCCCTGGGAGGTTGTGACCAATGTTTAGCAGGCATAAGATGCAATTTCATTCCTACTGGATAAAAAGAACACTTAAAGTCATGCATTGTGTGCTGTCAGATTACAGGTACACTGGAAACGAAAGGGGAAGGCATATTTCCACATCCAGTCAGTACGTCACTAAAATGCCCTAAGATGATAAAACTCACCCTGGGACTTTACGTCCAAATGTGAATAACTGAACTAGGATCCTTGCTGATTCCCTTCCAACCCTATCTATCTATCCATTGTGCCTTATTTGGCCTGAGGAAAAGTGTCTCAGCCTTTCTCATGGGCAATGTCCTGGACTGTGGGGGATGTACTGCTTCTCAGCACAGCCTCCCCAGGACTGCTAACTCCTTGGGCGATCTTGCAAGTTTCTTCTGTGCTGTCATCTGTTCATAGTATTTTCATTCTTTTTGGTAACATGGGAAGGAAACACCAGTAGCATAAGTGTAGGAGGGAGGCAATATCGGATAATATCTGTTACCCCTAATTACAGCTACGCCAGACCAGAGTGTGAGCTCTGGTAATGAGCTTGTGTGGGTGGTGCTTCTGAGGTGAAAAGTAAACCCAGTATCCTGATGGCTTATACTCACCTCTTTTATGCAACACTGGCTTGGATTATGCCTACCCAGGTAACTTTTACACCTTCTCTTGCAAACTTTTAATCAGTGTTGCTGTGCAAAGGTCTCTCCTTGCAATTTCCACCCTAGAAGGGCTGAATTTTAATAGGGAGGAAACTGAATCCTGTAACCCAAGCTGTGTGTGGTGTGAATGAGTAAACTATGGGAAAACATGAGACACAACACCAGCTCCAATATGAGAACAAACAAACAAACCTGATATTTACCTGCCCAGTCAAACAGGACAGAGTTTAAGATTCTCTTCTTGCTACTGGCTTAGATAAACCTGACCAGACCTGACCAAAATCCCTTTGAAATGCCTGTATGTTATTGCCCAATTCCTTTAGGTTTCCCAGCATAAATGCAACTGGGTAGGTGGCTGCTGCCAGTGTAACAGTTTGTAAAGGAAATAATAGACCCATTAATCCCTTGAAAAATCCACGTGTGTTTTGCCTTGGGGCTTTACACTCAGTATGACCTCAGTTTGCGCCCTTTATTCACACAAAAATGTTCTTGTCTTTAGCCCAGTTGCCAGGAGTTAATTTCTCTGCTGGTCTCCGCTGTCAGCCTCCTGGTAGCCCTTGCCAAGGACACTTTCTTTGAATGTGCCTTCTGTTGGCACCCTGTCTTGGGACCTGAAGATATGCACCGTACCAAGGGCTAGTCACATCTCCCACATTGGATTGTTTTTTTTATAGCTTCTTCCTTTTTTTTTTTCTTTAGTGTTATGTCTCCTAACTTATTATCTCAAAGCTGGTTGTTCTAACCCACTCCTTGAATCTGATGTTCTCTTTGTGTTTTTCTGCCATACAATGTTGCTGTTCTGATGTTTAAAGATTTGAGGTTCAGCTTTTGATTTCATTTTGCTGTCCTGTTGCATCTTCCATCTCTGGCATTTAGTTTTGAGATGTAGTTTCCTGTTAACCTGCTACCTCTAAGCCTTGTTCTCACTGATTCCGCTGATTTGTTCCAAAGAAGTGCTTTGCATGTAAAGTCTCCATCTGTGGACTAAAATACCTGTGCAATGCACATATGTGAGAGGTAGGGCATGGAAGGCAGCCACAGGGCTAATGTGAATAGGGCACATTAATACAGTTTGTGCTCAGTTTCTGCAGCCTTGGTCACTGAGGAAAGGCAGTTTCACTGGCTTATGTTGGATAACTTCCAGAATTGTCCTTTTGTGGGACTGAAAATGGCACTGAGAGGTTTCTGCATAGCTCATGCAAATGTCATAAACACTTTAATACAACTAACGCATTGAGAAGACATAGCTACCGTATGCTACGTCCGAGACATGGGCACTTATCCAAAACAGTAATTGTCTCAGTGCACTTATTTCTTTGGCATGATGATGATGAGGAATTTCCTTTAACAACTATAGAGGACACCTGGGCCGGCAATGTTCTTTTAGAAAGGTTATTTCAACAATAGATAGATGTTTTCATGTCATTATACACAGTACAGTATCTGTTTCCAGAGTCATTGCTTTAGTAGAGAGCCATTTTATTGAAGTATTATTCATTGATAACGGTCATATTCTTGCCATGTATTGCCAAATAAATATAACAATAAATGAGCAAATATTACCTCGTGCACATGTCTGAGAACCTACAGTCACTGAAGGTTATCGGTGCAGACAAACTGTAAAATAGCCAGATAGACCTTAATCCTGCAAAGTGTTTCACTTGCACTTGCACAGGGGTTTGTGTCTGCAGGAGTCCCAGCAGATGTTATTTGTCAGTGGTGCACTGCCAGCCTCTTTCACAGAGGCAGAGCTCGGACACGGCAGAAAGGAGGCTCAAAGAGGGACTACATGGATAATATATGCCATATAAAAGTAGCCACCTCTTTGAATTTCAGACATATGATCCCTAATACTCTCCTGCGCCTTTCTTCTGTTCCATGTGCATGTATGACCATTCTTGTACCATCTAGGGATTCTGTTATGTTGATGTCATGTTGTTAAAGTTTCCAGTGTGTGGTGGTTTGACCCTGGCTGGGTGCCAGGTGCCCGCCAAAGCTGCTCCATCACTCCCCTCCTCAGCTGGATGGGGGAGAGAAGATATAATGAAAAGCTTGTGGGTCGAGATAAGTACAGGGAGATCACTCAGCAGTTACAGTCATGGGCGGAACAGGTTGGATGTTTGGAGATTAGTTTAATTTATTAGCAATCACATCAGAGTAGGATAATGACAAATAAACCCAAATCTTAAAAACACCTTCCCCCCCAGCCCTCCCTTCTTCCCAGGCTTAACTTAACTCCCAATTTTCTCTCCCTCCTCCCCACCAGCAGTGTACAGGACAGGGAATGGGGCTGTGGTCAGTCCATCAGTTGTCCCTGCTGCTCTTTCCCCCTCAGGGGGAGGGTCCTCACACTCTGTCCCTGTCCCAGCATGGGGTCCCTCCCGTGACAGACAGTCCTCGATGAACTTCTCCAATATGGGTCCTTCCCACTAGCTGTGTTCTTCACACACTGCCCCAGCATGGGTCCCTTCCATGGGGTGCAGTCCCTCAGGAACAGACTGCTCCAGTGTGGGTCTCCCACAGGGGCACAAGCCCTGCCAGCAGCCCTGCCCCAGCCTGCGCTCCTCTCCCTGCTGGGCCGCAGGTTCTGCCAGGAGCTGCTCCAGCACAGGCTGCCTATGGGGTCACATTGTCCTTTGGGCATCCTCCTGTTCTGGCATGGGGTCCCACAGGCTGCAGGTGGGAATCTGCTCCCCTCTGGGCTCCATAGGCTGGGGGCACAGCCTGCCTTGCCATGGTCTTCATCACAGGCTGCTGGGGAATCTCTCTGTTCTGTGCCTGGAGCACCTCCTGCCTCACTGACTTGTGTGTCTGCAAAGCTGTTGCTCTCACATATTCTCACCCCTTTCTTCTGCTGCAATTTGTTGCACAGGTTTTCCCCCCCCTCCTTCTTAAATACATTATCCCAGAGCTGCTACCACTGTTGCTGGTGGGCTCAGCCTCGTCCAGCAGTGGGTCCGTCCTGGAACTGGCTGGCATTGGCTCCATTGCTTCTGGCAATTATTGCTTCCATAAGCTTCTGGCATCTTAGAGAAACCACCCCCACAGCCTCCCACTACCAAAACCTTGCCACACAAACCCATTGCACACGGGAAGTACATTAGAAAGAAACATGGTCCATCTATCTTTGTCTGTGTGTTTGCCTGTAATATGTAGATCTGGTGGTTTTGTACTTGGATAAAATAACATAAAACACTACTTAAGATCAAGGTTTCTCTCAAAAGACTGTTTCACGCTGTGGCCAGTGGAGCCCAGGCTCAGCTCTGTGTGTTGCTGCTTGTCAAGCACCAAAAACCCTTGGGATCGCTGGCTGTGTGAGTTCAGTGTCTCCTGGCTGTGGTTCATAGCTTTGCTGTGTTATGAGTTACAAAACAGAGGCTCTGGGCTGCTGCGTCTTTCCCTCTCCCTTAGGTGCTATAAATATATTTTGCTCCAAGTCACAGTGCTGTCTGCAGAAGCTGCAAGCGCATTCTGTAAATTGCTGCCCTTGCAGTTAGGAGATGTGTAAAATACATGTGTGTCAAAGCAGCCCTGAACATTGTTACAGGGTGTTATAATTTCCATTCTGTTGAACACACATTGTACTGTAAAATACTTTGCCAAAACGGTAGCACTTCTTTGATTTGTCTTCTGTGAACAGGACATTGAGGACGAAATGCTGCATGAATCCTTGTGTGGTGATGCTGTAAATTGTAAACTATATTACCCCAAGTACCCTACAATATCTCAGGCAGATGCATACCTCAGTATATTGATGTGGCCTTTCTGCTCTTCCTGCCACATGAAGATGTGTTGTGTGGAGGTCACAGTTACTGCTGGGCAAGAAGGTCCCTGGGCTATGGAGGTGAACCCTGGGAGAATTTTGTTTGCTTTAACATCCTTGGTCAAAAACCAGATTAGCAAAATTTATATTTGTAAAATATTCCTCCTAATTTTGGAGTTCTTCTGACAATTTTCTGCATAATTTTTTTTTGGTGGTAAACTGGGCAAAGGTTCACTTAGCATGTTAGAGAACAGTTTTTCCATTGGAGGCAGGAGGAGCTTGCATATTAATTAGTAAGGCAAAAGACAGACATTTACCCCCCTCAGCTGCCCCAGCCTGGCTGGTGAATAGCAGTGCAATACAAAAATCCTGAGGTACAGACGAGTTTGTGCCTAGAAGAGAGAACAGAGGCCTTCTGTTGCTCACTGGTGTCCATATGCCCCATGAGTGTGAAGCCTCACTTAGCCTGTCAGTGAGCTTTTCATTTGCCATTGCAATCAGAAGACCTTCATGTTGAATGGATACACTTTACCTGTGTGCACCTATTCAGCCTTCTATTTTAGCTGTGTGGTTGCCGGGAATCTTCCTGCTATTAAGTCAATGTGCAAATGATGATTAGCAATTATATTCAAATTTTGCACTTTGAAACAAAGTCTGACTGTATTCCCTAAGTCAGGATTTCCCCCTGCTTTGGATTTGAGCTATATTTAAGCAGGGTCATCAAGCTCTTGGAGGTGGGTGTGTTTTGCTGCCCTTGCCAAGGTTGGTTGCTGGCATTCTTGATGCTAAGGTTGAAGCAGGTTCTAGAGTGCTCTGCTGACTCCATTGCTGGGGCTGTACATATCAGTTGTGAAAGGCAGACCCTGCCCAAACAAGGTAGGATCACACAGGGGCATTGATCAGAATATGGATTGTGTAGACCTGAAATTACACAAAAGCTTATATTTCTTGAACCATATATTCTCTCCTTTTTTGTAAGTGTCTCCCAAGCAAAGAGAAACGTATTATTAATGCTGAAAAAGGGAAAGCTGGAAAGATCAAAAAGATCGAAGTCTTTCAAATGGAAACACTTTTTTTTATTCTTCTCCAAGAAACTGGTAAAACCAACAAATGTAGATTTTAAAAAATGTTATTAGGCTTCCACATTAGGAAAAAAATGCAATTATTTTGTCAATTACTAAATCTAATCTAAAGGATTAGAATGTAAGAAAGGGTAGTATTTTCAATTTTTTAATTTAAAGCAATTAGAGAGGCCAAATTTTGCAAAATTCTGCACTTTGGTTAAGGATTTTGCTGTCGAGGGTCCCTCTGGATTTTACATATCCGTCCTAGTTTCCTTTGCAGGAGTGGAGGTTTTGTATTCATAGTTTACCTCTTCTTCTAGTGCTGTCTTAAAATCTGCTATGCTGGTGATTTTAAGGTGTTCCCATTGACTTTCTAGGTGTTGGCACAGACTTTCATGAGGAATCAGTGAACTACACTAACTTAAACTCTTCTTCCTTGCCCAGATTTCTACAGACTGAAGAGGAGGAAGGTGAAGCAGAAGCCTTACAACAGCTCCCTATCGCTGCTGTGTAATCCCAATTCAAGCCTTTCGTGGCTCTAGGAAAATGGCAGGAGCTCTGCTTGGCACTATTAACCTTGACTGTTGGGGTGAGCCTGTGGGAAGAAGAGGCTGTCCACCTTATTGCTTTGACCCCATAAAATGCCAGGTTAGTAGTAGTTTAATTCCAGTAAATTCAATAGAGTTACACTAGAGATCAATTTGTTCTGAAGTTCTTTTTAGTGCATTCATACATAGGAGTGTCAAGTATTATTAGCAACAGAAGTTTATCTTGCGAGATGGTATTAAGAACCTGATACAAGTTGATTTTGTTTCATACTGGCAGAGAATATAGGAAATGCTGTTTGACTCCCTTCACAGCATGGATTAGCAAAATTAGACTTGTCTCCTTTGCACTAACAAGCCCCAGAACAGAATGCAACCATTAAATGAGGGAAACTCCTTTCAGACACACAAAGACAAAAAGCTGTGGGAAAAAAAAAATCACCTAGACTTCCAGGAGGATAGGTTATTGCAGAGTCCATATCTGTAGGGCATCTACTCTGCAGGATTTTTTGTGCAAAATGACATGACTTTATGGTTTTATTTACATTTTCTGAATAGTTCATGTGACTTGTTGCTATGGGGAATGCTGCAGTTGTCTGGGATACCCTTTTATATTTACATTACACACATGCAATTGTGCCTATATACTGACTTGATGCTGCTTGATAAATCAGTAACTAACTATGATGGGCCTGTTAATACAGTTT
The DNA here is from genome assembly GCA_035590215.1 of Microhierax caerulescens. Lineage (NCBI taxonomy): Eukaryota > Metazoa > Chordata > Aves > Falconiformes > Falconidae > Microhierax > Microhierax caerulescens. Next base: position 21,260,764 of record JAVJGJ010000003.1, read on the forward strand.
GAGTCAGGTTTTAATCTAGTAAAATTATTGTTGGATCTTTATTTTATTTTATTTTATTTTATTTTATTTTATTTTATTTTATTTTATTTTATTTTATTTTATTTTATTTTAT
>JAVJGJ010000003.1:21265128-21276143 GCA_035590215.1 Microhierax caerulescens
CCCCGTGAGTATCTGCATTTGCCTCCATCAAGAGTGACTGCAGTTTGTGTTTAGTGGGTATTGTGTTTGTTTAGTACCCCAGTGCAGAATGTTCTTAACTTGAGCTAGGAGAACCCCTTTCTTCCACTTGCTGGCTGCCATGTACTTCCATCCATACAGTTGGTGTATAAGCTAGTCTGGAAAAAACAGCTCCGTTTTGCAGAAACCTGTTGTATCCTTTATTGCTCTAACTCTGCAACTGATGTTTTAATACCAAGTTAGTTGTGGCCCCTGCCATTTCACTTGATGTTTGTGCTCAGCGCCTGGCTGCTCAAAAAACCTTAATGCTGATCTGTATTTATTGACAATTGAGCTTTCCGTGGTGTTGTGAAAAAGTATGTGCTGCTTTTGATCATGAAGGGAATTAATGCAGAAAATCAGCACTAAGTCTTCTACCTTTTGAAATCTTAAGCATGAAGCTTGCTTTTCATTTAATGTCTTATTGGAAGTTGCTATTTTTAAAAATCATAGAATAGCTTTTTGTAGTGCAACATACATCTTGGAAGGGCTTTTTAAATATCAATTCTTAGAGGACCTTCTTTTTTTAACAGAAAAACTTTTACCAGTGCTGTGCTTAAACTTACTGTGAACTGTGCTGAAGTAATACAGAGGATCAAAGGAAGTGAGTTAGTGCCTTCTAGTCAGCGAAAGTTCACAGGTCTTGCCTGGGACCATACCTGTTTGTTACAGACTGGTCTGACGCCACATGAGGGAAGGAATGAACAGAAACAGCTTACACTAAAAAAGAAAGAAAAAGCATTGCTGGATATGAGAAGCTACCATATGTTGTTAAAGGCAATCACTGTGCAAACAGAACCATCACCCTTAAATGTCTCTGATTGCAAGATAGCTTCAAAGGTCCAGAGAACTTTGTACTTGGGGTGCAAAATGATATATCTAGGCACTTGGCTGACACTGTAACTTAGCTAGCTAATTCTGTTGGTAGTTCTTGAAATTGGCAGGGGTTGTCCATATTGCTTTTGTAGGCTGTCTGGGCCTGTACGGGAGCAATGCATCTCTTAATGGACTCTCTTACCCTTAGTAATGTTTTCTTAGGTATTTTTATTTCTTGACTATACCTAAGAGGCAGCCCAGTCAACATGGTGTAAAGCAGTGGTTTTCTGCTCTCATTCTGAGAGTGAGGCTGTATTTTAGTAATTTACCAGTAAAACGTCATAGGGGTTTCCTGGAGAAATCTAGGTGATGACAAGTAAAGCCTACTTTCAGGCTGAGTATTTCTGGAACATGCTTTTGAAACCTGGAGAAGTTTTTCTGAAAAAAATCACACTCGTACTTAGGAAGTATTTTAATCAATATTTTAGTTAAGTGTTCAGACAAAGGAAAAGACAAAACAAAGGAAATTTATGGCATTAAAGAAAACTATGGACAATTGTATATTGCTATGTGAATGCTTTCAGCAGAGGCTATATAGCTCAGAATGTGTTCAGAACTTGTGCTACTATTATTTTGAAAAGTGGAAATGAGAGAAAATATCTGATGCTGTGTGAAGTATTAATTTGTATGATCCTTCAGTTTTCTTGTCCTCAGGACCTGAATCAAAATATAAGATGTTGCATGGGGTTGTTGTGAGACACTTAGGACAACTCGCAAAAGCTATGGCATGACCAGATCCTTATTCCAAGTTATCAGCTGAACCAGATCAGGCTCAGCCTTGAGGGCTCTGTGTGGCTTTGGTGCCTTGCTCCTGGGATCTGTCCTAAGAGCTGGCAGGTCCTGGTAGTCCTTCTCTCACTGTCCAGTTCTTAGTTATCCAGCTGATTTATCAGGTGTGCAGCACTTCTTACTCTAGAGGTCAGTATAATGTTAAGAATGGAAATAGTGCCTATCCAGTTCTTTTCCCCTGATGAGATGTTCCAGGGTGAACTCTGAATTATACTCTTTCCCATATAAGATGGAAGAGAAATTTCATGCTGGGGAAATGTACTTGTAAAAGTACAACAGCCAATATGGGAAGCTCAGAGGGCGTTAAAGAAAACAATCATTGAGCCTCGTTGTTGAATGAAAGTTATGAATGCACTAGTAGTAATTTTCTGAAGCCATAGACAATAACATAATGTGAGTGGGTGATGGAAGAAATTACATAGGGTGAAATTTAGAGAGTTGACAGCAGCCTATGCATCACTTAAGACCTATTTCTGAGGGCTTAATTGCAACTTAAATAGCACACAGGCCTTGTGCTCATCTTCTCAGTAGTAACAAATTCCATCTAGAATGAGCACCATGAACAGAACATGGAAAATGTAATATGATCAGCTGTAAAACCCCTGCTTTGGGGAAGGGGTGTTCTGTACTGAGAACAGATGTGGGCAATGTAGATTTATGTCGTAGCATGCACACTATAAAGGTCTAATGCTGTGTTTCGCCATAGGATGCACTGATGTTAGTCCAAAGAGATGCCATGAGAATATCAATCTTTAAACAAATGGGAAAACTGAGTAATGAGCACACCCCAGGCACTGTGGTAATCTACTCCATTTGTGTGTGAGCTGTGTGGCTGATAACACTAAAGCAATCCCACTTAAATTGCTTCAGAGGCATTTATTTTACTTTTGGGCTGGCTTTCTGCAAATATTCAGACTTAGTGGTATGAATGCTTACAAAAGTAAATTTTCAGCTTTGTTATGTGGCTATGTAAGAAAAATCAACTAGATGGTCCCATGTGTCTTTGCTACAAAATAGTTGCATGCTGGTTCAGTAAGAGAAGAGGAAGAGCTCTGTACAGCCTCTCTGGAAGACATCAAGCTAGCAAGCCATTTTGTGTAGTGAATATTGAACACTTACTTTTTAAAAAACATTCTGAGAATTGACTGAAAAAATATGGTGGGGATAATTAAAACTTAATTCATTGAACTCTTCCTTATCTTTACATGCTTGGATTTCTTGTAATATTTAACTTTTTCTTTGCATTTCCTGAACTTAGGAATTTAAGTTCTAAGCTAATCAATATTCCCTCATAATGTATTTTGACATATGTTTCCTGATAAGCATTTTCAGCTTGAAGCCCTAACAAATGTTATTTTTGTCAGAATAGAAAAGGTAAATTGAAGTTTTCTCCTGATAGCCGCTTTGAAAGTAGAAATAGAGATGAAACATGAGGACTATACTAACAGTACTTTTCAAAACACAAAGCTTGATGGATTTAACTGCTTTCTTTTTAATTGAGAAGCAACCTTCAAATCATTCCTGTTCTCTGGAAAGAGATCTGTTATTCAGATGTCTGCTACATGGTTTGCATGATTTCTATTCTGGTTCTGGGTTTGTTCACAAACCATTCACAAATTGTCTACTTTTATTATTCACAGTGTGATTGGGCATGTGGTATATTTTATGCTCTCTGGTTAATGACTGAAACATTTTGACAGGGAATAGCAAACGGTGAATGACAACTAGAAAACAACATGCAACTTTGGGCATTTGCAAACACTTTCAAGAATGTTAACAATCACAAGATCATTTCTGAAGCCTGGGTAGCCTGACCTCTATGAATGATAATGATTTGCGTCTTGGCCATTTAGTTAAACACTTATTTGAGTCAGTTTGTCATTTGTCCAGCTCTGTTAAGTTTGCAAACACAATCATTGTCTATGAATGATTGTGTCTTTTGGTCAATTCACACCTTGAGTTACTTGTCTCGTTCTGAAACATGGCCACAGGAGAACAAGTTTTCTGATTTCCGTATTAGAATGCTGAACTAAAATTGGCGTGCTTCTGTCCTCTAGGGCTGTTGGCATAGAAGCAGGTACTGTATTCTTCTTCAAAGAGTTATAAATGTGGTGCTAAGGTCAGTTTGCCTGTACATTAGTATTAGAAACATCACATTTCTGAGAGTAAGTAGCTAAGTTAGTCATTTAAAGATACCCTGATACTTTTATTCATGTATAAGAATTAGCCCAGTTTTATTTGATAAACCTCAATCTCTATTCCCATGCAAAACCCGTCGAGTTTCTTAACTTCTTCAGCTTGGCAATTGAAAAACAGCCCTATTCCAGTTCAGTAGGTTTTGAAATGGTGGATGGTGTGATTCTCACACAAAATATGTGCAACTTCTTTGCTGAAGCCTGGGGTTCTTGAGCTGTATGAATGATTAAGATTTTGTAACACTGCAGGCAAAATTCTTTCCCTTGATCCATGCTGTAGATATCGTTTGCGTTTTCTGTACACATGGTATTTTCATTTCCATCAATGGGAATTCCACATGCTGAATAAGGAAGAAATATTTGCATTCTGGATAAGTGCCTTATTTGGACACTTATTAATACTTACTCACTTGGGCAAAGCTCCTACTGACTTTGATCTTGTTGGCAAGCTGCCTACTGGGTTTGAATCCCTAGATTGAAGAGCTGGTAAATGGCATTTTAATGGCAAGGGTCAGCAATGATAGCCATACAATTTTTCTTGCTTTCCCCACCACAAAGCTATCATCTGAAGTAAGGCATTGCAGTTCTTTTTAGAAGATTAATAGTTCTCCTCTTGTAACAGATTTTCCACTAGACAGAAAACAGTACACCCACTGATGAGTTTATCATTTGAACTTTGAATCCAGTCGGGAAGTTGAGATGTAAACTCTTCCATGATGGTGATTTGTGGTATATTTCCAGTTTTCAGGGTCAGGTTATTAACCAGAGTAACAGTGATATAAGCACATGTTGTAGAGAACATGAATCAGAGGAAGTGTATGACAAAGACCTCACTGTGCAGGCAGCTTTCTTAGGAGGCTGTGAAAGTCTGACATGTGTCATGTTGCTCCAGGTGTCAGGTTTGAAAATACCACAAGTATTAACACCCTGTGTATGTGTATATAAAACTTTTCTTGGCAGTGTTTTTGGTACTCAGAAGATTTTTATGCTGTGGCCCGTCTAAGGACGGATTTAATTTTGCTCTAAGATAAGCAGTTCCTAGAGTTTTTTCTTGCTTTTCCCTATCAGTTTGAGGGAGAAAAAGAGCGACAAGAAACCAACCCAACCACCTGTATTGTATAGCTTGTAACTTTTTACATATGAGTGTTTCTCACTTTTTGTTTGGTAACAGTGCTCTGAGTTCCTGTTAAGATATTGAAAGAATATAATTGTCTGCAAATTACTAATGCTTGCCCTGTCATCCCAAAAGTGCTGAAATGTAAAACATTCTGGGAGAAAACCTGTTGTGTAAAAGATAAATACTATTTGAGCTGTTCTAACACTGAAAATCATTACCCATAGAAAATTCTGATATTCTGACAATTTTCTGTCCTGAACTGGAATAAATATTGAAAGTATTTATGAACAGGGAGTTCTGAAGAGCAATGTAGTGTAGAAACCCTTTGTTTAGAACCACTATAATGTTTTATGACTTGAGAATATGTTATGGAAATTGTAGTTCAGCTGTGTTTTTGCCTCGATTCAACTGCAGAGATTAGGAAGTTTTGCAGTGTGTTGTGTCTCATACTGTGCTCTGTGTTATGGTTTCCACAAAATCCTAAGCACAGGAGAGAAACTAGAAAGTACTACCTTGGCAAATTCCAGTCTGGCAAAATCCACTTATTTATTTATTTATTTATTTATTTATTATTATTATTTCCTATTGCCAATTGTTTTGAGGAAAAAAAATCCCAATCAGATATAATAATATGTAATTAAACTTCTTATTTAACAGTTGTACTCAGTTATGATATCAAGTTCTCTTTCTGTCTGCACTGTAATGATCTTTTTAGATCTACTGTGTTAGGGGGAAAAAAGTCTATCCTTTAACTGCATTCAAAGTAATGCTGCATTCCATTTCTGTAGTGACTCCTACTCAAGTTGATGCAGACTGCAGATTCGAGGGTGAATCATATGCAGTGAAGTCACACAAGTTTTGTGGACTAGGTGAATAACATGTGAGACTTAGTAGTCCTTGGGTTAGGCTTGAGAGAAGAGACTTCGCTTCTGTTTCAGTGGCTTAAGGCATGCTCAGGGGTCAGGAGGTGAAGCTTTTAATTACAGTTCTGCTGACAGCCTGCCTCTCCACTTTTGCATGGTGGCTCCTCTGCTCTTCACCTGGGAAGAGAAGGCAGTCCCCATTGAGGAACTGCTGTCACATATCGACATATTCTCAAGCACTAGGTTTCAATATATGCACAATAAAATTTCTGCGTATTGCACGCAGTTATTGCAGTTGAGATTATATTTATTATTATTCTGCACATTGCACGTGCACTGTAAACGTGGGAGGCTGAAGCACTGGGAGAAGCTACCCGTTCTTGCAGGGATCCTTGAGCCTCTGAGGGCTTTGCTTTAGCCGCTAGGTGATGCAGCAGCTTCTCCTTGTGTCACAGGAAGTCGTGGAGGGAGAAGCTTGGAGAGTCTGGCATGTGAATTAAGGATGAGTAATTGGAGAAGATCCCCACTCCTCTAGAAGCAATACACAGGCTAGATAATAGGCCTTGGAAAACGAAGAAGATGATAGGGTTTCCAACTTCACGTTTTCTAATTGCTTCAAATGAAACCCCGTTAGAAACAGCTGGTCTGATTCTCAATTGATACAAATTGTCATATATTTTTAGATTGAAACAGCATTTGGCTGGCCTATCCCAGATGTAAACTCTGGCCTAGATTATGTGATAACTATCAGCTTGGAATAGAAACTTTAGCACTACTTTTACATGCAAATTTATTTTAATATATTATTGGGAAAATCCAGCATATTTCCAGGTATTGTGTATCTGCAAAAATAATTACCATTACAAGACTGCTAAGACAGAGTTAAACTAATGCATGTATCCACATCATCACTGCTCAGGGCAGCTAGATGAAACTTGAATCCAAGCCACACGCTGGTAACAGGTAATCTAGGGCCAGATGCTCTGAGCCAAGGGTGTCTCCAGCTTCCTGAATACAAAGAAAAAGTTTCATGCTTTTCAGCGGCTGGTGAGACCCACGTGGAACTGGAAATAGATTGAGTAAGATGACTGAAAATAGCTTTTTAGTAAAATGAACCAGACTTAAACAGATTTATCCTGTGAGATACTGTGATTCTTATTTGAAAGAAATTTAACAGATTATTTGTTCATTCTAGGCAAGATTCTCACCTACCTTAAATTCAGAAAGACTCGCAAATGTGTCCCTTAATACTTCCTCTTAATTGGGGTTTGGATGACTGTTGAACAGTACATTGCTATAGCCCTTCCCAACAGTGTTGTTTTTATAGGTTTTTGGCCTGTGTCAAAAGAATTGTCTTACTCCTAGATCTAAGGCCTGAGGGAATCGGGTCATGGTATCTGAAGTCTGCAGTGATGCAAAATTATGGGGATGGGGAAGTTTACTTGTCTCTTGTTTCTACTTGGTGTGTTTATTTTCTAAAGCAGGAGTACAAAAACCCAACAGGCCAGGATTAAAGTGGAAGGGAGAAATATTTTCCAATAACCATGAGCTAACCACTGATCTATAGAAAAGAAGATTTTTATAGGCAATAGATCTATTTCTGACCTAATTTAAACTACTTTGAGAGCAGTAGATGCCAATATAAATTGCTTTCAAAGAAAGACTTCAAATGAGCTCACATAGGGAATGAAGCACTGAAGTTCTTAGATATTTAAAGCTGTGGGACTCGTTTTTGAGGAATAAATTGTGTGGAAGAATTGGATTTCAGATTAGTTTCCAAATTGACAACTTTCCTGCATGTTTGTAGTTTTACAGAATTACATATTCAAGCAATATAAAGCCACATAATTAATTAAAGGTTATAAACCTGAAGCCCTGTGGTGTAGACATCAATATAAATATACTCAGCAATAAAAGATTGTTATGTTAATCTGTATATATTGATCAGTTAAAAATTACTAAAAAGGCTTGATTCAAAATCACATGGTTTATAATGGGACAGTAGTTTATTGAAATTATTTCATCCCAGATGACAAATATCCTTTCTTTGATAATAAAACATTAAGTCAAAGCTAGAAAAATTCTAAAAACACAATGGACTTGTCTTGTTGCTTACATTTCTCTTAATGCAGACAGTGTAAATCACTGTTCATGTTATTGCTATCTGCATATTACTATTTCCTATTATCTGTTTTGCGTTAGCCTTGCCACAGTTCAGTGTATGAATTACAGCAATGGCTGGAGACTTGTTTTGCCACAATTATTTCCATTGCAGTTAAAGCATATGAAATATCATTACAATTGATCTTGGTTTTTTAAATGAGTTGTTCCATGAAAATTTCAGTTTGGGAATGCATTTTATTTGGGTGCCCTGATGGAAAAAATGAAGGTGGTGTACTGGGAATCAAGACTGGGCAGAAAAACACAAAACGGGACTGGCTTGAAGGCTGTGTACATTAAAAGTCCTCAGTGAAGTTGGACCCCATTTCAGTACCTTAGAGGACATGTTCTCATGCTTTTGTGTCCGGTCTCAATGACTAAAATTTACTTTCTTCAATTATGAAGGCCAAGGATTTCACATGATAGCATGCTTCCAAGAGGAGTTTCAAGTCCTTAATACGGTAAAGCCTGTTGTAAAATTGAAAGGGTGGCCAAGTGGTGGGACAACATACTTGCATATATTGGTAAGATCCCATTCCAGGAAAGAAAGTAATCCAAAACTGACATCAGCAGCCATCTGTCCCAGTAAGGACAGCATTACATTCGGGTTAAGTGAGTCTAGAGGGGGACTACACTCTTTTCTGAACATATTGTGAGACTAACTTTTTCATCTGCATCTTATGTTAATCTACTGATAACCATGTTTCTGAAACCAGCTGAATTGAATGTGGATACACTCACAAATTCAGAAATATTTGGTCTCATTTGCTCTTCCCTCTCCTGTTGTTTATTTTGCACTGTTGAACATTGATGCTTTTAGGGGCATTTCATCAGACAGGTGATGCTATAGCTAAGATGCGTCTTCATGTGTTATACCAGCTTGTATTTATATTCATTTGATTAAGACACTCCAGTAGATAGAACCTGGCCCTCACTGTGCTGAAAGCAAAGGAGCTCTGCTGATATCCGCCAGGGTTTGTAGGGTTGGAGGTACCAAACTGCTCTTCTATATGTGCATGTCATCATTTTTGTGTGAAAGCATGGAACAAGGAGAGGAAGGGAAAACAAACCCAGTGCAAAACATCATTCCCTACTTCATGGTTTTGTTTCCTTCTACCATTCTCAGTAGATTATCTTCTTTGTCATGGGTGAGAAAGGCAAGTACTGTTCACAGCAAAATCTGGCAATAAATCTGCTTGCTTATATGGCTGCTTCTAGCTCTTTTTCTGGATACATTTTCAGAGTAGTTGTCAATGCCATTTCTTGGTGAGTAGGTCCGAGAAGTGAGAATTTGAATGAGATGCCTGCTTAGAAGTAAACATGGAGCCTTTTAAATCACAAGCTTTATACTGTTCTTTATTTTAGGACCTAAACCGTAACATGCATCTTTCAGTATTTACTGGCTTTCCATTAGCAGAGAGGCTGTCTGCAGTTTCTTACAGCTTTCACTCTTTTTAATCATGCCAGATTTTAATAATTTGGGCTGAAACTAGAAGATACATTCAAGATCTCAAACAGCAAAGACCTTAGTGCTGTTCACCTAGGTGCTATCACCAGTGAGGGAAGGACTGGATTTGCTCCTTTGGTAGCTGGTAACATCTAGCTGGCAGATTTGTACAAATAATTCATGTGACAGAATTGAAAGACACCACAGCTTGACCTTTCTTCCCCATGAGAGGAGGGGCTGCCTGCTGTGGGAACACTAAATCTCTCTTCCATACCCACACTTTATGCTGAATGAAGACCATGGAGGTGCCTTCCAGGAGATGCTTTCCCAGTCTGCCTGGCATCCAAACCGAGAATGTGCCAGGACCTCTTGTGTGTACCTAAGCCCCATGGAGACTGGTCCCTTGTACTGACATTCAGACTTAACACTCTGCTGCAGAGGCAGTTTCAGTGATGTGTGGGAGGTTTCAGCCAGACTCAGGCTGCTGGGGTCAAAGGCCATTAAAATGCTGAGCCTTCTGCCACCAAAAGGCTCAGTTTTCAAGGCTTTGTCACAATTTCATATGCGTGGAAAGTAATTATCCTAAAAATGTGAAGGATCAAAGGGATATTTTTTTCCCTTTTAATCCCCTTACATCTCAGTTTTGCATCTGTAAAATGAGAACAATATACTGCTGCTCATAAAAGCAAAGATGTGTGTTGGATTACTCATGAATCATGCAGATGCTCTGTGATGTCCCATATTATAGTAAAGCATACAAGGTAACAAGCAATGCTATTGTCAGAGCTCAGCCTCAACAGAGGCAGGGCAGAAAAGGCCGAGAGATTTTTCCAAGTGAGGGTATCTAAGGAAAGCACTGAGTAGTTTCTTTTTCTGCAAATGGTTTTCACCCTTTTCACTGAGTAAGTGGGAGATGTTGAAGAAAGATGGTGTATAGCAGAAGGACAAAATTTATATTTTCATGCATAGCAGGATGAAATGAAAGTAGTGATGTATTTGGTGTTTCTAGACTTTCTAAGTACTGATTAAAGTCCTCACCATCTTTCCTGCTGACTTCAAGCCCCAGGACTGGCCTGGATGCAATGATACGGTGAAATAGGTGTTAGTGGGTTTTGGGCATTCACTTCCTAGTAGAGATGTCTATCATAAATTTCCCTCTTGTAACAACCACCTGCTTGTGGCTGTGTCTCCTTTTGCATCCGAGTCTGTGTTTGCTGACTGTGTATGCAACCAGGGGTCCAGTCCTGGCTGGTGACCAAGCTGGCAGCAGAAGGCGATCTGCCTTACCCTGTTGGGATTCACAGGCATTGGAGAGGAGGATTTCACAGCTGAGATGGGAGCACCAGGAGAGGTGGGGAGATGTAGGATAGCACTTCAGCAATGTGACTGTTTCAGCCTCCCCCTCCCAGCAAGCCCTATGATGAGTTTGTAGGGTAGCTTCCTACCCTACACTTGTTTAGCAGGCTTGGTCCTGTGCTCTCTCAGGCTCCTGCATCACATAATCCACTTTA
>JAVJGJ010000003.1:21276243-21311575 GCA_035590215.1 Microhierax caerulescens
TCACATAATCCACTTTATAAATAGAGTGATTTAAGGTGCTCAGTAGGTGAGTTCCCAGACACATTGCCTGTCTGATGCTAAAATAATTTGATTTCCCTCTTGAACGTTCTGCTCGCACAATGGAAAGTTGTGACAGTGGAGGTATCCTTGAGTCTGCTCAAGTGAGAATGTTCCCATTGTGCTGATATGAAGGCCACAGATGAGAAGAGGTGATATGACTCAGTCTTATTAGAAGGCATTAAACCACTTCATCTTTTATCCCTGCAAGCATAACCTGAGGAAGGCTGTGGGTGGCTATAATGTTGCTGTCACATTTTTCTTTGTATTTCTGTTGCTCGATAAACATTAATGCACTGTAGGAGAGTTAGAGATTTTATTTAGCTGGAGCTGTAAAAGTGCTTGTTCCCCTCGAATTTCGTCTCCTTTTTTCCTTTGTTCCACTGATGACTGGCATCATCTGATCAGCTCCTGGAGGGTTTTGAACTCAATTATTATGATTATCTCTTGCTGCCCTTGTTTTCTGTGCACAATTTCTATATTCTCGTTGTCTTAGATTAAATTAGCCCAAATCCAGTCCCTAGCCTTATCAAATTTAAGCCTCAGTATGGGGAAGAACATTCCTAATTTTTAATATGGGAATTGTCTTGCTGGCTTGGGAACTTTCTGAGCTTTTGAAAAGCAGTGATCTTGTTTCTTGTAGGAACTCAGTAGACATTCTTGAGCTTTTTGCTCTTCTCATGTTCTCATCTGCCCAAGATGCACAGTTCATGGTTTAGCACCTTGGATTCACAGTTCAGAAAAATTGGCCTAGCCTTGCAGTTTTCACTTCAGCAAATCTTTTTGTACACTTACCTAAATTAGGATCAGGTCCTAAAGCATCAGAGTATAACTGTATAACACAGCAATGGCCTTTTACAATGTAGATGAATCCTTTCCCCACAAACCTCCAAAATGAATTTCATATGAAATTAAAATTTGGCCCAAAACGCAGGGAGGAAAGAGTTCTGCTTGTGGAAATCTTCTGTTGGAATATCTTCTTAGGCAAAATAAATAAGTTTGAAACAGAACAGAAAGATGAGACTTGTTTTTTTCAAACTACCAGATTAAAATATGCACAGAATTTTTTTAGAAGCTTGTTTTCCTTTCCTTTATTAAACCTCTGAGGCAATTCAATGAATTTGATCTGCATTTGCAAATTTTTTCAGTTGAGAAGTAAGTCCTTTTTGTGAATAAAATATTTGCCTGAAAAATATTTGCTTGGCTCTAGCAATGTGGCATATGGACCTGTGTAATTCCTCTCCACGGGATGCATTTAACCCAGGGTGATAAGCATACTGTCAGTGCTTAGTAATCCTTAGTGGAGAATGCGTCAGGAATAATGTGGTGGTTCTTGGGATCTCAGCTTATTTTATATGTACCTGTAATGGACTCTTACCCAAGGTAGATTGGTTGCCTCATGGGCAAGTTCCCAGGTGCAAATTTCTTTTGTAGCTGAAAGTTCCCTTTTATGCTTTCCAACTTCCAGCCCGTGAAACACACCTACAAAGGAGGGCTGTTCAGCAGAGCTGCTCTTCAAACCTCAGGCTCCCATAAACCGAGCAATAAGCATGCTCTTTGTTGCCAAACCAGGCTTCTCTTAAAATTCCTTACTCCCTCCTTGTTGCTTATTACCCTTCCATACAGAGGATGGGGGAGAAGTGGTGTAACATTTGGTAGTAAATTGGAGGAATGATAACCACAGGGTTCCACAACCCTTAAGAACGTTTCTGCTGTGCTATGCTGGAAGCTACTTAAACTATAGGTCCAACCCTACTTCAGAGTATGCTAATGTGTTAATTTTAATGACTGAAGAAATGAAGGATATTTGGATAGCTGAAGTTCTAATACAATATGTAAGACTGAATGAAAAATAAATTAATTTTAAATGGTTTGCAGATGTACAAAAGATTCATTTGCTGCATATAACATGCTCAGTAAAATAATATTTTTAATGTGCTGAACTCTTCATGCTTTTCATGAAGCTGCATCTAATTGTACTACTCTGAGTTGACTAATTCTGCCACTGCCTTCCTTTGAGAAAAATAGCATTTCAGACAGGACTAACACTTGAAGTAGTCATTAATTAATTCAAAATGAAAGTTAAACTTCTGTACTGTATATATCAACCTGAATACCACACACAATGCATACAGTCAGGTCACTTATTTTGAAATTAATGTTAGTCAATACTATATGATTTTAAAAAACAAACAAAGAGAAAACCCAAGAACCCCCATAAAAAACAACCACAACCCTTTAAAATATTAGCAAAAGCCAAACTGTTTACTAATGTAAATATTTGGTTTATTGACATATGCATGTTAACATAGTATAATAAGTCTTTGTTTATATTGCATGATGAAGCTCAGCTCATAGGAGCACTTTACATTTTGAATATTAAGTATGAGCTTATGACCGGTGTGAATGATTCACTAGTATTTTTATTTATGTTAAGAGTATTTAATCTAATGTTCTTTGGGTTTTTTTTTTCAGTTTGCATTAATTAGAGGAAATGGGTTTGCCTGCCTATCATTCTCCAAATAGATAAATCCCTCAGCAGTTCCTAGGGAGCTGAATTAAAGCTTTCTGAGATGAAGCTCACCTTTTCTTTATGTTGCAAGAAATCTCCCTTCTAGAAATAACCCTTCAAATGTGGTCCCACAGTCACATTTTGTTCCAGCTGTGTTTGTGAAAGAGGTCATAGTAACACAGGTTAGCAGAGACATGTATTTAGAGTGGGTTAGCTTGATATTGTGCCTTCTTGTGCTGACAGCTGGATCCAGATGGGGACTTCGGTGCTTAGGGACATGGTGGAGGAAAGTATCAAGGGATTTTCCTTTATGTAAGGACAACAGATTCAATGACTCATGTTTCTGATCATGCCCCCTTGCCTGGTATTTGGGCAGATTTAGGCTTGTGCAACATTTTGGCAGCACTTTGGCATCTATGGTCACTAAGAGACACTTAAACACTATACAAATACATTGGTACCTTCCTCCAGTGAATGTGACTTAAAATTGTATTTATTTTTTAATTCACTAGAATGGCTATGAAGACCAGAAATAATAAGGTGAACACTAATAAATATATATATATACACACACACCCTAAGTATGACGAGATATGCATATATACACCTGCATGTCTGTGCCAGAATCACCGATGGGACATCTGGACATCTACTGCTGAGGAAAATTCAACTTTATCAGTCCTGTATGCCTTTGAACTTTGCATCAGAAGTGATAAATAATGAATTCTGGAAGAGGCTCTGTGGGCATTTTGCATACAGCAGAATATGAAAAGAAATAGTGTCTTTGAAGGAATCCATGATTTCACTGAAAATTGTTTACATAAAAAGGGAGTAAATTAGTTTAATCCATTTGCAATGTAATATAGTAAGAAGTTACATGAAACCGAATGAAAACGACAGTGACAAACTGTCCAGATTGATGGTAGGGACAGTGCTGGAAGAGAGGGAGCGTGGGTTGTTCGGCAAGGGGCTAGCCTCTCTAGAAGATGAGAATAAAGACATTATTTACTAGTAAGAAGTTCCAAGACTCTGCAAAGACATGATTGAAAATATTCCTTTTGAAGATCTGGAACTGAATCACAGCCTATTTGGACCTTTTAGCATGTGGCAGTTTGTGTTCATTTTAAAATCTGCCTTTTTGCAGTCTTTGAGCATCAGACTGAGCAGCTGTTTCTCTCTTTTTCGTCCTTTCTCTTTTTGCCAGGACCTGGCATTATTTATCTCTTGGGCAGCAGACACTAGAAATAGGTTTCCTGATCCTTTGTGATAACTGGAGGAGAATGGTGTCCTGAAATCTAAACCTTCTAATGAAAAATTTAGGAAGGGAATCTAGCCTGTTTGAAGGCCTTTCCACCTATTTATTAGACACAGTTCTACACAGAAATCAGCAGCTGTCAGACTGCCAGCCAGAAGACAATACAATTATTTCCAAGCCCCTGACCAATTTTTATTCATCTCTGGAATTGGTTGTTCCTGCCTCTTGCATTCAGTCTCTTAGAATAAAGATGGCTAAATTTAAAACTATAATATCAATGCAGCTCTAGCTTCTGTACTGGTAATCAGGACACAATGTACCGCTGAGAATGCACGCTGTATTATGCAACTCATTCAGCCTGTAATTATCCTTGATTCCCCTCCTATTGTAGCAGAACAGCTACAGACACTTATGTGACCATTTCAGGCTGTGAGGCTCCTGCAGTTTGTTACCTGATGAGATAACAAACTATACTGGTGGTGGTGACCTGGTCTTCAGGGATACAAAGACCTTTAAAACTGAAGTTAACTTACTTCTAGGGTTCTCATGAACATGCCAGACATCCAGTGTTTACAGCTCAGAAGCAGGGTTTGTACTGTCAAGATCCTATAATATTCCCTGGTGCTAAGTGCTGAAATTTTTTAAACCTTCCCATTTGTCTTGGTTCTTCAGTAGAAGCTGATCTAGGCAGTTGTGTGACTTGAAACATTAAATGGTTCCAATACCTCTTGAATTTGTGCAATTTGTGGTTGTTCAGACGTTAAGTGAGTGATGGTTTAAAGGAAAAAAAAAAAAGTGACTGAAACTACCTACTAGCAGTAGGGAAAAGCAAGTGCAGCAATAGGTATGGCTAGAATGACTTGTTTGACTTACAGGAGCAGATCCCATCCATAGACAGCTCAGAGTTGGGCTTCCACTTCAGCCTGGTATGTGGCACTATCCCTTAGAAAATCTGAGGGTCAAACCCAGCTGCCCTGCCCAGGAGGGAAGGAAGTAGGTGGGCAAGTAGGCATCTGTCGGGGGCTCGCTACAGCAACGTTTCCCAGCCCCAGTGTTGTTTTTGTAGCTGATGGCACAGCCAGCTGGGGAAAAAAGACCAGAGACACCCTACTGTGAGTACCCTCGTCCTCCTGCCTCTACCCTGGTATGGTTATCCTATCCTTTGCTGTCCTACTCAATTTCATGCTAGAAATGTGTCAAGTTCATCAGCCTGTTGTTTTGAGATATTTTTTTTCCAAAGAAATCATGCAATGCTTCCTTTCAACCCTGTCCAAAGGCATCGGTGTCACCTGAAGCCTTACTTTCCTCGAGGGGCTTTGGATCAGGTCATCAGTGTGGGATGTAGTATGTAGGGTTTCCTGTAACTTGGTAAATAGGCAAAATTGGTGCAGCCTTTTGCAGTGGGTGGGAGACGTACTAATAGAGATAAACACAACCTTGTGTAATTTTGGCTTCATGAAATTCAGAAACCTTTTTTTCAGGTTTCTGAAATATTCAACCTTATTGATTTCCATTTTCTTTGGCTGGATTTCCAAATTGTAAAATAGGAGCCATTCTGTTACTTCAGTCAGTGGCTCATCCTGGATTTCTCGCTGTACCATGTTTCTGCCCCTTGGAAAGCCTGGCTCCCCAGGCAGGAGAACTCTCACCTGGGAGCCAGGAAGACCTTGCCTTATGCCTTGAAGGAATTTGCCTACTGGTACCAGATGACATTTTTCTTCCTTCAGCATATGGTTCCCTATGGGGAGATGAACTGCTATGTAATACATCCACAAGCAGTGGCTTTCTGATTTTTCCAGGTGGAAGTTGTGGGTATTAATTTTAAGCCTTGAAGGTTTGGGTAAATTCAAGTCTAGGCTTTTTTGCACTGACTAAACAAAAGATAAGAAAACCCTGACATTTGAACCAAGACATCTCTTCACAGGTCATAAGACCTCATAACCTTGGGTTAGATTCTGCTTTCATTTGCATTTGCTTAAATTTTTTATAATGACACTGCAGCTAACAGCTAATTCTCTGCTGGATGTAATAGAAGTTAGTACATGAACCAGGGTGTTCTCAATGAGCCTTTTGCCTTTTTCGTACTTAGTGAAGCAATTTCACATTGTGAGCATCAAGAACGTTGGCCAGCACTGTGGTGTTAAAAGTAAATGAAACATGGAATAATTCTTAACTTAATTTGTTTTTGAAAAATAACTGAAGCACAGTGGTGTTAGACAATGAAGTTTAGTAAGTAACTTAAAACATAGTTTTAAATTTTTTGTAATCTTACTCTGCTTTTTATAAGTAAGTTGTCAAGGCTATAAGGGAGAAAAGCAATATAACAGGGATTTTCAGTGTAGTGAATCTTCATTGAAACAGAAGTGACATTGCAGTAGTACTTAGCAGAACATACCTTCTTCAGTGGAGAAATAATTATTTTCAGCTAACAAAATATTAAGCAAATGATTGTGCCATTAAATCATGATTAATAACAATAAAATGCTACTTTAAAATTGTTTAGTGACAGGAGGAAATGGAAAGCATTGTAACCTACTGAAAGAAGTATACTTCTCTATTAGAAGTAACTAAGTGCTCAGGTCAGGCTTTGGGCAGAATTGCTGGTTGTGGAAGATGAGCAGAAATGTTTTACCTGCTTTTGTATATCAAATACAACCCATTCCTTTGGCACCACTGTGCTTAAATCTGCACAAATGCAACCTTATCCAAAATTTCAGGAATTCAGTGAAACAGTTTCATTGATTTCTCACTTCTCAACCCGAATTTCATTCAAATATAGCTGCTGAATTGTAACCAGTGGTACGTGACTGCTAATAGGAAAAGTGACTTTCTTACTTCACCACCCTGGACTTGAGTTTCAATAAGGTTACTAACAAAGTGTACTGTCATTAGGATTTCTAAAATAAACGAGACAGGATGAGACAACCTGTATTTGAATATATTGCTTTGAATATTTACAAGGGGGGAAATGTAATGGAATCTGAATGCCTGAATTATTACTGCATTGCCTGTAAAAAAAAATAAAATATTTCCATATAGAAACAAAACCTGCCAAGAATGTGTACCTATGAACCCAGCAAGGACTCCCCTTCACACGCTCCACCTGTGGGTGTAATTATGGTATTTGCCTTTTAAATCTCTACATGTTCCAGCATGATGATGACTGAAATAATATTAATTGAAAAATCTGATGTTACCTAACAATGATGCATTTTATGCCTTACCAGTGTGTTCTAATGTTATGCCTAATAAAAGATGACAAGACTTTCTTTAAGTCTTAATCCATCAGCAACACTATAATCTACTCGGGTGAGCTGTATTTTCCTTCTTGCACAGATAAAGAGCGTAAAAATTGGATCATTTGGAGAAACTTTGAAGCAATGTTCTAGGAACAGTTACTGCATACGCCGGTTTCTTTTTGTCCTCTATACCTCGCCCAGCTTCAGAAAGTTCCTCATCACTGAGGAATTTCAGGTTATCATAACTGGCAATGATTTTTCTTGGAAGAAAGATGTCACCTTTTTCCCTCTGTACTGAGAGGGAGGTGCACATCAGGAACTAGGAGACCAGTTGTGGCTTCCATAGGTATGTTTGAACTCTGTGTGGGCCCATGGCTAAGGGTGAGGTGCAGAATATTTATACTTTTTCATCCCCGTTCCTTGCTATTTATTTGGTCAGCCCTTCTGGGCAAGGACTGCCTCCTCCCATGTACATGTAGTGATGCTAGATGAAAATGAAGCAGCAGCCACAGCTTCACCAACGATGGTCACTTATTTATGGTTGGTGGTGAGACGGTACCAAATGGAGAGGAAAAACGTTTCCTACCCACCCTGAAACACTACTTCTGCCTTCAAGCAGAGGTGGCTCCACAGCAGAGCCAATGACACTGACTGTTGTCTGAAAGTTAGGTAGGGGAGAACACGGGGTGGGAAGAGGGACAGTGTGCCAAGGAAGGAATGGGCATGGTGCCTTTGCTCTTCCACCAGCATAAATGATGGGTTCAGATGCCCAGGACTTTTCCTGACTGGTGCAAGCAGAAAGAAACTTGGCTTCATGCACAGAGGTGTAGATCCACAGCTTGCAAATCAGATGCAGGATTTGTGTCGTCTTTTCCTCTGAAAGCCATTGCACTAGGTGGAAAACATGAAAGACTGTGGGGAAACTGCAGAGCCTGTTACGTCTGTTCTTAGCTATGGCATCATTCCTTAAATTAAAGCTGTGCACAGTAACTTCATGTCATCTATGTGGTCTTGTCAATGTAGAGCTCCAGCTCCTGTAATTGGCTCCCAGAACTAAAGAAGTAATTTTAGAGAAGCATATGAAAGGTCAATTAATTTTCCCAAACCTTAATCTTGAAATATCTGTTTATTTGACCTTCCAGTTCATTCAGAATTGGCGTGAGTTCAACCTCCTGCTAAATGAATGCTGCCTATTGATTTCACACAGACTTACACTAGTTCAGGTATATATAAAAGGCATTCCTTCAGCTTTCTGCAGCTTATAAATTGAAGTATTGTAAGGGTGCCAGGTGTAGGTTACCTGGACAAGATACTGCAAATGAAAGTCTTTTGTGTGAATGTTTCTTAACAAATAACATTTTTCATGTGGTAAGGTTGATCCTGGGTTAGGGGTCTAACACCTGTGGCAGTCTGGGCCATCAGTTGATATCTTTGTCTCAATTTTAATTTCTGTGTTTCTGTTAGAGCAGAACTGGTCAAAATGTTTTGGCTAATACCTAAATGTTAAAAAGTTTCTAAACAGCTTCAGCCTCCCAGTGAGTGGATCACTTTTTCCCATTTCAAAAGCATAAATGAGGATTTTCTTCTTGAGTTTTCCAAATGGAAAATATGTTGGTTTCTGGAATGCTCCTTTAAGCATAGGATCTTTGCATTTATCATCATGCTTTCCAGGAAGTAGCTGCATTTCAATGGCAAAAAGATATACAAAGCATTTAGGATGCTCTGTGTTGTAGCTGTCCTTCTATATGGTGAGTGGAGCTGACTGGCTAAAGTAAAATGAGTGGCGTTAAGGCCAGTATTTAGTAACTGAGAATCCTGAAACACACAATCTCTATGTATTTATTTATTTTTATAACTGTTGAATTCAATGAGGTTTCTAACTGTGATGTTACAGCAGCAGCTACATACTCAGTCTATTTAATCTTCTTGTATTTTTAGTATAATTCTCCCTTCTTGAACACAACTATAAAAATCTACTTATTCTCTCTTTCTGTTTCAATATATGACTTTAAATTTTAATCTTTTCTCCAATGATTCACTTTTAAATTGGGACAAGACATTATTGTGTGTATTTATTTCATTCCTTTGGTGAATTTTGAAGCCTCAGTAGGAATTACATTTTGTGCTTCTAATAATTATAGACTATTTTCCTCTTATTTTTAATCTGTCATACTGTGGCTTGGTCAGTCATTCTTTACATACTTTACTACAACCCTTCTTCATCAATTTGTCCTGAATACAAGGTGACTGACTTGGTTATTCTTTTTCCAGTTTGTTTTCTCTTCCACATAATCAAGACAAACCGACCAGCAGATGAGAAATAGTTACCTTCATGACTTCAACACAGGTTTTTCCCTTTGTCCCTTCAGTACCTGCAAGGCTATATCTAAAGGAGTGTGAAATCCTCCAAAAATTGTCCTGTCTCTTACTGATAGGAGCTTTGTTTCATGCTTGCCATCTACAGGTATTTGTGCTTTCCCATGGCCGTGCAGACTTGCTGGTCATGAAACACCTACAGAGTACATTCTGAAACTGCCCAGCCCTTAAAATGGCTGTGAACCACTTACCCAGACAATTTTCAGCACTGTTTTATGGAGTGCTCAAGTAAGTCTGCTTGATTATTTTTTTTTTTAAATAATCTTCTGAGGTCTTTTTAATCACCTGGTTTTTTCATCTTATAATAAAATACATGCTCAGTCTTAGAATTACATACGTCAAAGAAAGACTTTAAATTAAATTTATTAAGGCACTTATTGAACAGTATGTTTGCCAAATGCTACAGGATTATTAAGCAAATCTTAACCATGTTTGTTGTCCAAGTAATTTGTACATTATGCTGTAGGAGCTCAGTAAAGTTTTTGTCAAGGTTATTTAATATATGGTAAATGACCATCGTTGTATTGAACTGCTGGGTTTTCTACAGCTTAGAGGCAAGCAAGGACTGTGAGACTAGAAATGTGGCATTCACAGTTTAGTGCTTTAATGAAGCATTGGAAATGTGCAGAGATGTGACTGAATGCCTGTCTGCAGTTTAGGAATAGGCTGGTCATCTTGGAGAGGTGTGAGCTGGTTCCAGCTTAGGACTTCATAGTGCAAGACATCCTGTGAAAATGGCATCTTTTTACTTTTGTTGAATAGCTCCATTGTGGAGAAAGCCTCTGGTCTTTATGTTCTTAGAAGAGCCATGTAATAGTGAGAATCTGCTGGAAGCTACATTAGCTGTCTCATTTTGGAAGAAACATGCTTTTAGGAAATGAGCAAAATTTTACATCACCTAATTTAACACCAGACAGGTGACAGTAGATCTGCATTGCTCTGTTATGAGCAGTAGGGTCTTGCAAGCTTTGAAATTTACACTCTGAATGTTTGTATAGACTATGTTTAAATTTGAGGTGTGACCTGGCAGAATGAGCAGGAGGGTGTGATTGATATGGGCTTGGTATGGTACTGTGTTTGGGTGTAAAGTGGTATTTTGCAAAGCACTAAAATGGTTCTGGAACCTTAGTCTCACTTAAAGGATGATTTAAACAAGTGAACTCTAAAGTACATTGACTCCTAAATGAAACCTGACTTCTAAGTGCTTGAAGACCAGACCTGCAAAGGAATTCAGATGTTTATTAGAATTTTCAAGAATGCATAACTACCCAGGATTCCTACTTCTGTTAATTTCAAATTATTTCGTTCTAAATTATTCTTGCTTTCTCCTTAGATTTCATGCTACCTACTAAAAAATGTTTCTATTTTGGCTAAACTTCTTCCTGGTGTAAGGGCGTTTACTTACAACATTTGTTCCATGAAAGACTTTGCATTTTGCTCTCCATTTCCAGAACAGAAAAAGCAACCCTACCCTTAGATTGTCTCTTTGGAGTTCCTTACCTTTTTAATCTGTGCATATTAAGATTCACAGAGAGTATAAGATATTTAAAAGTCCTCATTATTCTGTGTTTGTCAGCTTTGAACTGTCTTTGCTATTAGCTTCTAAATGATCTAAGTCTTTCTATAACTGACTGGAGTATTCCTCATTTACTGTTCCCCAGGTTTTAACACCATCAATTTATAAGCACTTCTTAATTTCCTTCCTGTTCTGATGCCTTTTGTATTCTGGGTCAGCTTTCTCTGTCTGTCCTGCTACTTGTAGAATTGCAGGTATTTACTATTGACCTTGAATTAGTGTTTTATTTTAAAAACCCAAACAAACCTCCTAATTTTCAATGAAACGAACCTGTTCTGTCTTCATTATATCATTGTACAATGAAGTATATGACTTTCAGATGTGAATCTTTCTGCCATCCTATGCCACCAAACTTCTCCAAGTTCCTGGAGCTTCTGCCAGCAATACAAATGTGAGTCGGGGAATGCTGTTTTTGTAAACAAGATCACTTGTTTACCAAAACCTAGCCTAACGTCCCTTTTACAAAGCTGCCAAACAGCTTCCATCGTGGGGCCTAGGCTCATCTGTTGTAAATGATGCTGTTACCAGGTCAATCAATGTGGGCAGGGAGAAAACAGTGGCAGTATGCAAATAAATTTGCTTGGTTTGTGTTACCTGGCCAACTTCTCCCTGTCTTTCTGTATCCCTTCTTGCGTCTTCTCTCTCTTCTGGGAAAGAAAGCTCTTCTCAGGTCAACCAATTTATATTAAACCAAGATGAAAAATATTTTCTTCCATCCCTGGCTGGATTCTGTTGCTAAAAGGTAAGATCTTGCTGATGCCAGAAAGATAAAGGCAAGGTTCGGGAAGTACCTCAGTGAAGTATCAGTGGTTTTTATCCACCATAAAAATGGTCTATCAATGAACACCACAGATCACAGGCTGTTGAGCTTGATATAAGTATCTAGGTTAAATGGAGGAAAGGATGTTGTGAAGCAGGACCACTGCTTTCCTGTACCTGATGGGAAGAGAAGCTTTTCTGGAAGGTGGATATGAGTCTATTGGGCTAAGGTTGGCCTTTGCTAGGTGACACAATGGTCTCTTCTAATTCAAACTCTTAAATTTTAGTAGACTGAAGATAATAGTGAATCTTTGCTTTGCCACCACACTGTGCAGCATCTGAAGTTTTGCATTGCTATGGTGCTACTGTTAATTACATGTATTAGGAATAAGCGATATTACAAGAGCTAAACAAAGAGACAAGCCTTTGCTCTGCAGAGCTCATGTTTTAAATCAAGGACTGAAAGTAACAAGTGATTACAAAAATAGAGAGAGGGTGGGAACTGCTGAGGATAGTGAAGCCAAAAGGCAAAGCTGACAGCTCTTCAGCTGTTTAATTGGCAGCGTATTGGTATTGTATCTATCACAGCGGAAGATGTTTCTGTAGTTTTTCTTATTTCAGTTAGCATAACTTTAACAGCTAACTATGAGTCTCCCAACACTGAAGAAAATGACATTATAATTAGAAGTAATGCTACAGTAAATACTATTTTGTACTAATTTAAGGTTTTCCCTTCTTGCAAAAATGCACCAGCAATAAAAAAATTATAATCAGTGTTTTTCCAAAACAAAGTAAAGCATTAAATATGGTGATTTTGCAGGGTGGAGGTGTTGGTCTTTTTTTTTTTTTTTTTCCTCTGCCTGGATAACCCCAGGAAGAATGTGTCTGTAGGAAAGATATATGGTATATGAAACTACAAGTAGTGGCACTGTCCACTAATTCTTAAGTGAGCACAGTTCGTTGACAACCCTCTGATTAAACTTTCTTCCTTCCTCCCTTTCAGTCCAATTTAAATCAAAATATCGACAGAAACAATTTCTGTGAGGAAAATGGAAAAGTTCATAGGGTAGTTGAAGTTGCATAGCCATTAATGGGCCTGGATGTTCGTTCAATTTATGTATTATTTATCTTGCCCCTGAGGTATAACATGAATAACATTTGTAAGGTAGACTTCTTGCATATTGTGAAGAAGTAATATTCCGAATAGGACCAAGTTTCACACAGCAATCTACCATGACAAGTTCACAATTAAGGTTGTACACAAATAAAATACTGTCAAAATAGGCATGTGTTCCACTTATGAGAAAGCTGTTCAGAGGATCAGCAGAGCTTTGTAGATGGACTTTGGAAAGCTGGGTTTCCAGCTCTGACAAAGAGCTTTTCTTTGACCTTGGGCCAATCACTTTGCCTTCCTCTGCCTTCATTTTTACTCCCACCTCTCTCTGCTTTGATATTTTGGTTAAACACACTGGTGCTGGGACTAGCTGCTTGGGCTTACACCCACAGTGTGATCCTACTCCCTTCAGCCTTTACTGTGACCTCTTGGCATGCTGCTAATGGAAACAGTGAAAAGTCACACCTCTTTCAGTGGGGCTGCAGGACTGCTAATAAGCTGTATCCTTCGACATGTCATCATCCCTGTGAGATATAAGCCAGCATCCCTAAGGTGCGAAGTGGTGTGCCCCCACTGCTGTTATCACCTCCAGGCCTGGGTATGTAAAACAGAAATGCAGTGGCACTGGGGGAATTACACCTCATGCCTTTCAAAGAGGAGGCTCTCCTGCCTGGGAGATGGAGCCAGCAGTGATTTACCTCCCTGAAAGCATGACTTTTTTTCTTAATGTTTACAAATAAAAGTAAAGAATTGAAGTAAAATGGGTAGGCTATAACTGGTAAAAGCCAAACCACTGGTAGCTCAGTGTTTGCTAGCTGAAGCAGATGTTTGTTCAGCCTGCAGCTGCCATGTGTAGCCCATGCTGCAAACTCCCTTCTGGAGAATAGCTATTAAGGGACATGCCCTTACGCTCAGCTCTTAAGCCAGCTGATAGGAGTGAGGCTGCACTGGATGAAGTGCGAGCCAGCAATACCAGGAGCAAGAGAAATAAAGATTTCTGCTGATTTTGGTGGTCCTGCTTTGTTCTCTCTGAGCAGTGACACATACAGCAGCAGTTTTCTTCTGTGCTGGCCCATCCTCTGGGAGAGCAGAAAATGCTCCTTGTGAGCCAGTGCCAGAAGAAGGTATTGCACACACACACACCATCATCACAAATGGAGCAGGGAAACCACTTGGTTTGGTAAACAAACCGAGGATATCAAAGAGAAAGTACAAGGACATGTAGCATTATTTCTCCTTACTGGTAACTGCAGGTATGACACAATCCCTGGGCTGAACAGCATTCCCAATAAGGCACAAGTATCTCCACCAGAAGCAACAAGGTTACTTCAGATTTATGTCAGTGTTCCCAGGAGATTACTATGTTTTTCAGTCATCTTTAAGAACAATCACTGCAGTGCCCCTGAGCTCATAAAAAGGATAAAATGTAAACATTATTGAAGCCTAACGCAGAACAGACATCAGTGTGATATTAAAGGAGTTTTTTATCAGTAGCCTCTCCAAAGATTTATATCCATTTAACGATGCCTTTGCTAAATTAAATACATAAAATCTTTACATGCGACATAACGAAAAGCCATGAACAATATCAGTATTCAGACAGTATTAGTGACATGCAGCATGACAAACTGTGTAGGAAGCTGGTTGTCAAAGCCCTGTGATAGTGAAAATGGCTCTGTTCACAGTATGAAGATATTACTTATCTCAGAGTCTGAAAGGCTGCTAAAAAAATCCCTTATATATTTTGTACTTAATGTTAGAAGCACGAGCATAACATTAAAGTGCTTGATGTTTTGTTTCTGTAGCTCTGCTGAGGATGTGTGGGAGCAGTCCAGGCTCTCCCCTCCACCCTGCTCCCCCAAGAAATAAACCCTAAACCTGGGCAGCTGCAACTTTTTTTTTTTTTTTTTTTAACACAATGCTAAACACACAAAGCGGTGTTCAGTGTTTTCTAAGAGAAATCTGAAGACACTGATAATAAATGCAGAATCTGTCTGAGAATTTCTACAAATGGCTTATTTCTGCACATGGAAGCATGCTCTGTTCAGGTGTCCAGACCTGAATTTGTACATCTTCCCTTTTAAGGGAAATCTTGAGATGATGTGTAACAGAAGCAAGAGACCCATAAAGGTTTATCTTTTATTTATTTTAGTACACTTGGAGATTAGAAAGCTCCCAAAAGCACAGGAACCAATAGAATTTATTAGGGAAGGGATCTAGATGTTTAAGTTCGCTTGTTTTAATGGGAGATTAATACCTTAGCATCTTTGTACATCAGGACTAAGGTGCTACAAGATACGCACCTTGCCAAACAAATGCAGCAGATGCACAGGGCAGGTATGTACTGATCTGAGGTGTCCATGTCGTACCTGGAGAAGTGAGGGGGGACAATCCCCAGCATTCAGCACATCTGTGGTAGGACCTGCACTGGGTCTGGGCTTGACAGGTGACTTGACATCTGAGGTGAGTGAGAGTTAGGCCTGAGCACAGTATGCTGAGGGCCTGGCTTCCAGATGAACATGAATGTTATCTCCATGGCAGAGTTAGTGCAGGAGAAGCTATAAATACAATTGTTACTCTGGATTGTCATTCAGGAGCATTATTCAAAGTTTCTGTGTGAAAGATTCTTGGAACCAGATTTCTCCTGCAGTCTGTCTGGGTTGTTAGCAGCATCATGGCTATTTTTTCATATTTGTCCAGCATTGTTGCTCAAGGACTGTGGAACATGCCCATTGAATCAGAGAGATAGAGATGGAAGAGAGTAACAGGGGAAACAACACTGTGTGCTCTGCCAACCTGCAGCTGTGACCTTCCTGTTTACCTTTTTTTTTTTTTTTTTTTTTAACATTTGTTAAAGGAATGAAGCTGCAAATCACCAACAATAACAGAAAAATCAATATCCGCCTCTGCTTCTTTTGTGAGATCTGGAACATGGCCTCAATCTGTCAGACTGAATTACAGAGACTGTGGGTGTCAGCAAGGGCTCAAACAAATAGACCTGCCACACTGCTCATTGATAAAAGGCTTAGGTCTGTACCAGTGTCACCATTACTGCTGCTTCCAAAAGGCATAGAGGGAACACTAACCTTTCAGATGAAAGGCAAGTTACGGAGCAATGAGTGTGTTCACTCACACTTTGCATGTAAGATCGCACTAATCTCCAGAATAAAAAGAGTAAACAGTTTGACAAATACAAAGCTCTGGGGCATTACCTTGCTAATGGATGTTGAATCAAATGGATGTATTTGAATGGAAGGTGATATATCAACACAGGAATGTCGTCCTAAAATAGGCCATTGATCCACTAGCTAAGAATCCAGTCTTTGACAAAGGTCAATGCATCAGAGAGAGGAACAACCTCTTCCAAACTCATCATTTTCCCAGGCAACAGTAAAAGGCTGTATCAGTATAAAGAGGAAAGCTTCCTCCTGTGACTCCAGATGGTAATTAGTTTATACCCTGGAGCATGAAGATTAACATCCCTTATCACTTTTAATTTTACTGGTGGATCTTAAGCTTATGCAATGAGCTTTTGAATCTTTGAGTAATGTATCATGTGATTTTCATTTTTCAAAAAAGGAGCTGGTGGGGAAGGTCCAGCATGGTCTTTGTGTTGTTCCACTGCTGTTTCTGCAAACAGCCTAGTCAGGATAGCTGCTCTTGCCAGTGGAGGAATAGGACTGTGACCAGCAGTGCTGTCAGGAGTAACTCCAGAGAAATCAAAAGTTAACATTAGGGATTTATAGGCAAAGAAACAAAATTACAAGAGGACCTGAGCATAACTTTACTAATATGTTTACTATGAGAAAGGATTAGGCCACCTTTTGATTTTCTTATTTAAAGATGCTTGACACTGTGAAATTTAGCACGGTGCAGTTTCCTGAATGATGAAGGTTGCACTGAGAAGTTTGTATGGCAAACTGCAACCCACAGAGCAGTGTGGAGCTTGGGCTGTGCAAACAGCTGCCCTGCTTCTAGGGTTGCTTGATTTTTTTGTCCTGGGAGGCGGGGACTCAGCACCCATCTTCCCTGCCCCTCTGACCCCAGGCTGGGGCAGACAGTGCCACCTTAGTGCTCCCTGTGTCCATTGTTTATGGCATGCCCCAGTTCAGAGAGGCACTGCTGACTTGACACCATTCTCACTGTGGGATAGACAGAACTGTCCATCCTATTCTAGAAGTCCACTCAGACTTCTGAAGGTCTTCAGCTTGTTGAGTCTGCATCTCATCTTTCCTTCCTTTGCCTCTCCCTTTTCTTCAGTAGCTTTCTTGCCCCCATCTACTTTTCAAACATCTTATTCTAAGCCTCCTTCTCTTAAGAGTGTTGTTAAGGCTAATCCAGCCAGACAACAACCAACAGCTCCTGTCAGGGCCTTGTGCAGACCAATACCTCCTGTTTCATCTTTTCTTTTAACTAAGATGTTCCCTTATTACTCTATTTCAAAATGTGCTTTGAGGATAAGAGTATTGCTAAATACCACATAAAAAAAAGAGCACAGAAAATATGAACTTGTTCTTCCCCAGCTCTGAGTAGACTGCAGTTAATTTCACAGGCTGGTTATAAACTATGTTCAAAGAGGAAAAGTCTTTCCTTTAATCCGTATCAGCCTTTTCAGCCTTCCTAATTTCATGAAATGTCTCCTTATTATTCTCCTGTACTACAGGTAGAATAGGAAAATCCAAGGGGCCTTTATTGTGTTGTTCATTATTTCGTATGCCTTTGTCATTCCATATCTATCTATGCAGCCATGAAATACTGTTAATAAGGGAGCAGGAGCCTTTTATTAAGGAGAGCAGCTGATCGCAATAGACATGTAACTAATAATATATGTGGTTAAGAACATAATTTGGACTAAGCCTAGCACCTGAGAAAGCAGCGAGGAGTATCCTGTTTCTCCAAATGAAAAGAAGCAATGCCATAATGGAAGGGAAATAAAGATGAGCATCCAGGCAGAGGGGGAAAAAAAATCCCACTTTTTAAGTTTACATTTACTTCTATGCCAATGCCTGCTTTTTTGCCATTCTTGTTTCAATTCTCAGTATAATGGCAGTGCTGTGTAAAGGCTTAGTCTTGCAGTATCCTCATTTTCAAGACTCTTGTGGTAGCATTTGCTCTTGCAAAGTGCAAAAGTCTTGGTGATTTCACATATTTAACAGATCTAGACAGGTCTCTGAACTTCTGTGTGACTGAACCAAAACTGAAATTGCAACCTTCATTACTGACCTGATTCAGCTTCCCATGAAGCCAGCTGGAGTCTTTCCATTTAAGTCAGTATGACCACTTAGAGGCTAATAGGCTTGTGTAAGTTTGTTCTAACTTGCTTTTTGGGTAGCATCATTAGAAATGTTTCTACACAGACCCAGAAGGAAATGACAAACAGTAGATATTTAAAGTAACATGACAGAAGACCACGCAGTCTAAGAGTGCTTGGATTTTCACAGAAGACTATGATTAAAAGCACCATATTGAAGGAAATTTGAATGTATAGTTTCTACCCCAAGACCCCCAAATTCTGGCCCAGATGGAGCTAAAGTGGAAGTCAGAATCACACTGCTCCCTGAAACCCACCTTGGTACACTCTTAGTCAGGTGTTAACCTTATTTTCTATGGAGAGGAGACATCTATAGCAAATGAGGATCTAGCTTTTGTTATTAGAAATAAACCTGGCTAGAAGCTGAAATTCTTGTCAGAAACCAGCACGTAGGAAAAAAAGTCAGAGAACAGACTGCTATGAAGTGTTGGGGAAATGCCTCTGCATAACCAGAGACCAGACAGTACCCAGGAGCTACAGTCTGATTTGCAAAGAAATGAAAAAAAAAAATAGGATTTTGGAAGGTGGGACTCCCAGACTGGTGGGTAGTCAGCCTGGCAGGTGGGTTGCTGGAATCTAGCAAAGAAGATGCTCGCTGTGTTTCTGCTATACACTTTCTTGATTTGCATTGTTACCATAATTAACACCATTCTGCAAAGTGTTTTTTGTAGCAGTGAACCGGTATTCTCTATTGGCACAATGGTCTCCTCAGCTCTGTTCCTGAGGTTGCTGCAGTGCTGCTTTCAGGTGGTTAAGTTCCCTGCTAAGGTTATGTGAGATGCAACTGGAGGTGTATTTCAGAGACAGCTAAGGAGGCAAAAGCTGTTTCACTTGATCATTCCCTGCTACTCATTTGCCAAAGTCTTATCAGCCATTATAATGTCAGCAGAAAGCCAGGCATGTACTCAGCCTGTCATCTCAGAGATTCACTGATCTCAGGATCAGCTTTGGAAAAGGATTATGCTGAATTTTCTTTTCATCTGTATTTATGAATTTTTTGGCTTGGTTTTGCACTGTGCCAATCTTGTGCTTGCCCAGGGGAATATGAACCACAGCATTCTTCTTGCCAGCTATTTCCTGAATACCTGTGGTAACAGTTTCCAAGGGGCTGTGTGACTTATTTGTTCATCTAAATGGAAAAACATTGCAGCAGCAGTGTTCACAGCAAACTGGAGGGAATTGGAGAGTGAAGTTGCTACAAATTGAGGAGCTAGGAAAATATGACTTACCCTTGCCTGGAAAACAAGCCACAACACACAGCAGACCCTTTTAAATGAAGCATACAAATATGCAAATGCCAGTGTGGCTGCATGTCTTATGGAACTGTTTTGTGAGCACAGTTTCCATTGGCAAAGACATCCATATTACATGAGCTACAATCAGTCAGTTTTAGAAGAGTGTACAGTTTTGCAGAATGATGGCAAGGCATAGTTATCTACTAGGCGTGTGTCCATAGCTGTTTCCTACACAGCATTGGCATAGGATCTCAGTAGCCCAAGAATAGCAAATAAAATTCATGTTCACAATGTATAGCACTCTGAATAATTCACAACCCAAACTATTTGTCCTGCACTTCAGGGAAGGTGGTAAACAGATAATCAAAGCTATCTTATGCAGGAAAGGCAAGTGACAGGATGCATCAAGAATGTGTGAGATATACCAGGATTATCTTGCATAGCAAAAAGGAACTAGAAAGAGTTGCGGCTCTCATTCACCCACACAGGCTTTTGAAGTCAAGCAACTTCTTATGCTGTGGTCTGTGGCTCCAAGAATAAATCTGCGGCACAGAGCTTGGGAGAGTTGTGGTTTTACTTGTGCCTCTGATTTTAAAGAGGTCACTTCATCTGTTTCCTTTTCCACCTTTTGTAGTTTAAGTAGGAAACTTCCAAAGACTGGTCATTGTCCTGCAGATCATCAGTGCCATTAAGTGGCTTTTCAGGAGACTGGTACAGTATCATTTAGGCAAATCCCTCCACCTCAGGCTTGAGTGACAAGCAAAGGTCGACCCCTGAGTGCCTGAGCTGGGTGCTGGGCCCTGGGCAGTTCTGACTGCAGATACCCAGCGGAGGTGCCAAGTGGTCAGCTGAGAAGATGCACCAGGTGTCTTTAGAGAATGCTGAAAGCGGGGCAATGAAATGCTGACAGTGGGGCAATGGGATTATTTCATACTGAGCGACACAGGCTGAGTACTGTCCTCTCTGTAGCTGTTTGCTGTGTGGAGTTGTAAAAAAGCATGAGTCCCTTATGTTAGACAAGTTTAGGACAGCAGTGTATTTGCACTACCATAGAAGTGGATTACCTGCAGTATCAGCCTGGTGTGAAAATTTGTAGTTCATGGAGGTATAGAACCCCATGTTCCCTTTGGTCCCAGAAAAATAAAAACACAAGTGCACAAGTAATGACAGTTGATTGGTGTGTGGCTTTCCATGTTTTTCTGTCCTACCTTCAGCTGCTGTGCCTTTGGTGGCACCATGCCAGCAATTGGGTTCCTGCAGAATAATCACATCCAGAAAAGTTTTGGGTTTGTTTTTTTTTTTTCCTGCTCTTCTAGTTGTTATTTTTAAAGCAACAATGCTTTCAATGCAGCTTAACAAAGTCCCAGTCATGCAGCAGCACGCCATTTGGCAGGTGAAGCCATGGACACAACAGAAGTGCAGAGAGAAATCCTCCAAGCAATCACAAAAGTCTTGCTCTTCTCAGGGTCAGCAGAGGCTGGAGAGAGCTGGTGACTGATAGGCGAGGGGTCTGCCGCAGGCATGTGGGAAATGGGGTCCAGACAATGCTCTTGAGCACTGGCTGTGCCCTGCCTCTTACTGCAACATTTTTCTGATAACAGATAGCTGGAGTGAATATAAGCCAAATGGGGTGCAAATGCATGCACCAAAAACTCAGGAAGATATTTTGGCAGTTTGTTCTGTCTGGGAGAAGATTCATTCAGGGGCTTAGTACAGCCAGGAGTGGTTTGAGGTGGTGTAGGGAGACAAGAACTTTCTGTGCTGACTCAGGCCTCCCCACCCAACATGTGAAAACCATGTTAGTTCTCCTTTAATATTCTTTGGAAAATGCTTCTTTTCATTTTGGTGTTTGGTTTTTTGGTTTTTTTTTTCTTTTTCCTGAGGCTCTGCAGGCTCAAGCGTGTTTCACAGCTGGTTTAGCAAGGATGCATCTAATTTAGAGGACATTAAGGGTTCCCACAAACCGTAGCGACCCTGATCGCATGAGCAAAGCAAACCACCCAGGAGGGTCGTTCCTGAAATGGCTGCCAGGCACAGTGATGCTGAAACCAAGAGGCAGGGAAAGCACTGAGTAGCCTCAGAGCAGCTCCTACAATGACAGCTCAGACTCAGGAGATGGCGGGATACTCTACTCCCCAGTTGAATATACTTTCTTCTGCCTCTCGCACCAAGCTTTACACCTTCAATTTTTCTTCAAAGCAATTCCACACGCTTGTACTTTTAGCACTGGCTATTCACTTCTTCCCAGTTTCCCATTTCTTCTGGTGTCCAGGACACATTGCTACTTAGCACTTGGCAATGGCACAGCATGTCAGACACCAGCCTGTTGGTTTCCTACTTCACAGAGTCTTGTGATATTAACTGCACCCTGCACTGACCAGGGTAATTTGTTTTGGTAGGAAGGGACATCTGAAGATTGCCTTGGGAAATGCAGCCTGTAGCATTCCTAGCAAAATGAACATCTATCCTGCTATTGGAGCTTGGGAGAATTGGCCTTATCTGTTAGTCTATGAAATGTAAATGGTGGGAAGAACGCTGATGTACATGATCAACAAATACGAAGTACCAGGTATACTAGTTGCTCTGAGAGGAGCCAGAGGCAGGGCTGTAGGTAATGCGTCTGAGCACAAGTCTGGCTCAAGCAGCCCAGGGTCTGCCCCTGCTTTAGTGCATTTCCAAATCAAAATAGAAATAGCTGTTTGGTGGATACAAGACATACACAGTAATACTGTTAAAATTTTTCTTTTTTGTTTTGCAAGAATAATGTGGTTTCTTGTGCCAGGTCTGGTAGTGTTCCGTTGAAGCCTTGAGGAGATCAGGAGGAGTTAAGGTACTATGTGTCTCATCTGGTTTTTATGTTGAACCAAGTCTTCCAGATGGTTCTGGTTATTCTCCTGAGTGATGATATCCCAGCTGTGATGGCAGGACAGCCTCACAGGTCTTCCTATTGCCCCATGAGAGGATGTCTGGTAGTTTGAAGCAGATGAGAAGCATGTGATGTGAAAAGGCCTTTGTAGCACAGAGTCACACTACAATAGCTCTGTGCTCAACAACAGGTTGTGGTTCGAAGAAATACTGCTTCTGTCAGCCTTGCATAATGGAAACAGTAATCAGCATCCATTAGGTCAGAATGTATTGTCAATCCACAGTGAAGCAGAAAGGACTACATCTCGGAAAACCTTTTCATTAAGCAAAGAAAATTGATACCAGTGCTTGGCTCAGCCTAACACTTTGTTCATGGAGTCGAGTGTGGATAATGGCAGGGTTTGTTTTCCTTTCATTCATTTCTCTATGCACAGTTATTTTGATTAGGAAACATCCACCTTTCATTTCAGATGAACAATTCTAAAAACTTTCCCCCAACATTTATTATCTTGTATACACAATCAATGCTTGTGTAAAAAACAACATTAGAATGTAGTCCAGGAAAAAGTATTTTGGCTTACATGATTGAAGTCACGCAATCTCATTTTAGTTAATTTTTTTTTCCTGCATAGTAACTACAATATCTTTTTTTTTTCTTTGTGAATTCTGTCAAAATAGGTATAGACCATGTTAATGAGTAATACTGTGCCTATGAGTATCTTATTACATGTGTGCATTAATGATGTACTAGTTACACAGGGGCCTGTCTGGTTAGCTGTCTAGCCAGTGTGTGAAAGGACTAAGGGCTGAAGGGAGTAGGATGGTGATTTGACGGAAAGCATAATAAAATATCTTTGTAGTGGCATTCTGTAAGGATAACAGAAAGTAATTAATGCTAAGTCTGATTCATTAACCAGAAATCATTACTGTATATCAGCCTTGCAAATACCACTATCCCATTACCATGACGGACTGATGGTGATGAGAAAGAGTTGATGGATGGATGGGCTCTTGCATACCATCATCAAATCTAATACTTGCAAGAATGAGTGGTGAATCACTGCTACTCCTGTTGCTAGAAGATTTTCTCTCTCCATACTTTTTCTATTACCATTAAGCTTTTCTTAGTAGAGGATCCTTCCCAAACCTTCTTTCTAGCCCTTCTAATTCCATGTGTTTTTCTTGCTTCCTCTAAACCTTCTTTGTTTATAGGGATGTAATTAGGAGTAGCTCTTTCTCTCATGCTTATACCATCAATATAGCTTCTTGGTTAAAAAATAACTTATTTCAGAAGGCAGAGGAGAGAAAACATTTTACTTTGTTTTGTTGTGTTGCATCACCACACTCTGTTGCAGGTGGCTTTGGCAAGCTTTGATATTGTGAGTAATGAAACATAAAACAAGAAGTCAAGGGCTGGGAATAGCAATGCTGCATGTTAGGTGCAATATCACTTCTTTCTCTTCCTTTGTATAATTCATGAATAATTGTGGAGGAGTTTGTTGCTGGGCTCTCCCCTGGGATCTGTGCACTTCCCTCACACATCAACTGCCAAGGGATCAGGGCTCAGGCAGGGAGGCTACAGACCGTCAGCAGAACTGGCCAGCTGTGGCTTAGAGATACCTTCTTTCTTGTGGCCAGTTCATCTTGACTCCTTGATGGCATTTACTCAGCTGCAGTGTGGACTCCACAACAGGTCCACTTGTTCTCCCACTTCTCCTGAGCTGTCTTGTTCTCTGGGGTTGGACTGGGGTTGAAACATTCTGTGGTTTGATGTTGGTGTCCTTTGATTTGGTGTATAGATAACCACGGTCCTGCATTACTGTGAAAGTTGTTGTCCTCTGGATTAGGCTCGATCTGGTGCATATAAATATGAGGAATGAGTATGAACATAATGAATATGCATAGGAAGGATCTGTACTGATATAAAGTATAGCATGGTATACTATCACCCAAAGTAACTGTTCATTGTAACTGGAGGAAGTCATCCCAAACTTCTCAATGCATAAACTTTCTGTGATCCTGATTTTTGGCAGCTTTTTCTAGCACTGCATTTCCCCATTTTTTGCTACTCTTACTGCTTAGCTGTCTTTAGATATAAATGGCTCTTTTCACCACAGTAACTGAACATCATGAATAAAATGAGATTGTAAATTCCTATAAGGGACATCTAGCCCACATCCAAGTGCTATATAAATAATGATCGATCTAGAAGGAAGGTGTTAGAGAAATATGAAGCTGTTATCATGGTTACCTCCACAGTATGTACACCCAATATTGTGTGTAACTGCCACAAAACTGTTTAACAAGTCCCTTATTGCAGAGCTCTGGAACAATTCCTTTCCAGACTAGCTTTCTTGCCTCCTTGTGCATTTATCAGTCTTTTGGACCACAATCATACATTATGCTGTCAGGTTTATGGTTCTTTTCTACTATCACTCATAAGAAATGTTATGCTTAGTCATAAGATTGCAGCTAAGAAAAAAATTAGTGCATCTAGCATTATTAGGAAGCCTCCGTGTCATCATCTATCTGTTCAGCATTTTCTTTGATTCCTCATTTGTGTCCTCTCACAAATCTAGGTTGCTGAGGAAAGATCTTTTTGGCAGAGAAGATTTTCATCCTTATCTGATATATTCATTTCAGGGAAGAATATCGTCTGTGTTATTTCCTTCTTTTTCTATATAAAGCACAAATCTGATTGTGATACAGAAGTTTTGAGTGGGGGACTTTGCAATGGATTTGTCCCTGGGCTGAGATGCAGAAAACAAAGGCCAATGTTAGTGTTCCCAAGAATTCGTGTGTGAAGGTAAGGGCTGCAGTAACCTGAAGGACAACAACAGACATGGAACTGTATCACATCTGCAGTATGGGTACTTCTCTGATAGGCAAAGAGCATCATGAGAGAGAAAGATATAAGAAATATACAAGTCTTGTCCCATGAGGAGTAATAAAAAATGAGTACAATGGATGTTGCTTTTGCTTTAATTTGATTTTGGGCTTTTCTTTAAAACTTGCAGGTTTTAATGACATTGTGTCCCTACTCATGTTCCAAGAACAATTTCTCCATGATTTTTCTGAATTTTTCTTACTAAAAGTATTCTTTAACTAGATCAAAACATCTTTGGTTTAACTTTGATTAAAATGCTAGATAGGAGAAAAATGTCAAAAACCCCCTCAATAAGATAGTTAGTTAGTTTGTTTCAATATTTTAGTTGTGATTTTTTTCGTCTGAAAGTGATCATCTTAAAAGCTTATTTCAATGATTGTTCAAGAAAAAAACTAAAGTACAATGCTAAAAAAAAATCAAAGTTGTATTTATTTGCTAATTGAAGCTATGTTTTCTATTTTGGAATTAAAATAAACTCCCATATTTATGGAATATTCAGCAAATGAGAGAATTCTACCACCTCTTCAGAAATTCTCTCATAGGAAATGTACTCTTAGACTGGACAACCTTGCTGATGAAATTGGTATAAAACCAGTATCCAATTATGGTCAAAGGCTGGTAAGATCTTAAAGTGTCTATGCTACATGCCAAAAAAAGGTGTGACCTTGAAGAAGAATCCAGATCCTATCCAGTAAGGTCTGGCCTAAAATACACCACCTTTCTTTGCTTTCATGGGCTTTTACCATCCCCAATGTCTTATGCTTTTACCTCATCTTGAAG
Organism: Microhierax caerulescens; assembly: GCA_035590215.1. Taxonomy (NCBI): domain Eukaryota; kingdom Metazoa; phylum Chordata; class Aves; order Falconiformes; family Falconidae; genus Microhierax; species Microhierax caerulescens. The sequence continues at coordinate 21,302,210 of JAVJGJ010000003.1, forward strand.
CTATCTGTGCTGAAGGAGGTGACATGGTCCATCCAACAATCCTTACCCAGCAGTGGGTTGGAAAGGGGAGAGACTTGGCTATAGGGTGAAAATATAATTTTTTTTCTTAGGTCCAAGAAAAGCAGCTTTCATGGCTGATGTCCCATCTCTGAAATTGTGCAGGAGAGAAAGCAGCTTTTTCAAAGATCAACTAAAAAAAAGGGGGGGTGGGATGGGGAAAAAAAAGATGTTAAAATGTAGAAAATGTGGAATTTGCTGAATACCTCATTCTTGGAGAATGCTACTTTCCTTTTGTGTTTTGGCATTATATCATCAAAACCTGGCATGTTTTCCACCGCCTGCAGGGATTACCAATACAACAAGTCTGTACCTGGAGGCCTGAACCTTGCCTTAACTATTTAATGTTGTGCAATGATTAGGCCATATCTCTAGGCCCATTTACTCCATCAGATTAACACATCAGGCAAGAACACATACTTAGAGAGAAGTATATCCTGACAGATATAATCAAACACCATTTAAATCAAGGGAGACAACTGTGACATTAATCTACCCTGGTATAACAGCCCATTTAAATGAGTAGGAGGAGGGAGGTGGTACGAGTGAGGATAGATGGTGTGTTTAAGTAGAGAAATGAAATCTCTAGAATGACTTCAGTGGAGATAGTTTTGATTGAAGTCAAGTAGTAAAATGAACAAGTGAGACAGATAAATTTTTTTAAGCCAGAGACACTTCAGGTTAAAAAATGTGTGCACATACCAGGGATCTGTAACCTGCTCAGACCCACAGAGATCTGTGGTCTTGATAAAGATAAATTAATGAACTGGAACAAAACGGCTCATATTCCTTGTGGAAACCTAAAAATTGTTTTGTACCTTTTACAGATCATTCAGTGTGAGCTTGAGTTAGTAGATTAAGGCCAACCAGATTATAAATAAGAGGATTTTTTTGAGGCTAGAGACCAGTCTAGGTTGCCAGCTGTGAAGTAAGAGAAAAAGTGTAAGGCAGGTTCATAGATAAGAGTGAATTATTAAGGGTCTGTGCAGAAGGTGAGGCTGAGAGTGCTGTCGCTAATTAATGGGAGCAGCAATGCAAATAAATGCAATCGTGGAAATGCAGACATGCAGTGACATTGGTACCTTGCTTTGTGAAGTTTGAAAAAGGCAACAGAGCCTAGCTAGTGAAGGGGAATTTTTGCGGTATCACAGTCACAGCTTTGTGTACATGCTGTGAAAGTACTGCTCAAGGCTGCAGGGAGCACAGGGTCTCTCTGAGAAAAGGCTGTCAGAGAATTGATACCAAGCACTCTTACTGGTAGGTGTTATCTGTGGGTATATTGCCTTAGCCTGGACTTCTGCAAAGTATCTGTCATTTCACTTTTATTCTTGTTGTGCAAATACTTCATTCATATAAAAAGTGATTTTGTCTCAGTGGATGACTTAAGTGGGGGAACCACCTGTAAGCAGAGACAACCGATTAGCTGTGCTTTTGCCATTTCCCCAGAGCTCAGGCCTACTGATGTTCCTGAAATCATTGTCACTTTGTTTTTTACATCTGACATGCAGCTAGCTATGAGTTATTAACTATACTTTCTCAGGATGCTTGATGTGGTGTGTACCCTCCTCCTGCCAGGACTCTGCAGCTCAGAACCCAGGTAAATCAGGCTTTTAAGAGACAAATGCCACATGAATCATAAGTAGTTCTTCAAAGTTGCATAGAAAGCTAGGAGAGCTCTGTTCTAACTAAATGTTGCTCTAAGTTACACACAAAAAAAAAGATTAGTATTGAAAGGCACTTGCTGTGCTGTTCTGGAATGGCTAATTAACTGATGCAAATCCAGTCGAAAGTACTATTAAGGAAATCAGACCTAGGAGGTAGGTATGAGTATTGTGTAAGTCTCACCAGGAAGAACACTAAGACTAGACTGAACTTGCTAGACAGAAATACTAAACTTTTTAATCATAGGGAGACATAAATAATCCTGAGATTACAGCCTTTCTATTAAAACCTTTTCCTTTCAAACTTAAAAATATACCCTGAAAATATAACTACAAAGAACTATGACATCTTAAAAATTATTTCTTGGATCAGACTGAAATCAGCCAAGGAAAAACTTTTTTAATAAAGCACCTTACAAATACAGAATTTTTTTGTCCAACACTTCCTTTGTTGGACTGTCTTCCTTTGACCTCAAAGAAGTTTGGGACAAGAAGTTTATAGAGCCGAGGGCAGAGCGTTCATGAGCAGCAGATGAACCACATTCTGTCACATATGTCCAACAGGATTCCTTGAAGCTGGACTTGGATGGGCCTTTCTATATCACTCTTCTGTTTCACTTTTCTCTACTTTAGGGCAGGGACACTGTGATAGGAGAAAAACATATCTCAGTAGGTCTACTCTCTTTATTAGGAGTTTCTTTCTCTAACATTTTCACTTGCATACATGCTACATTTTTTTTCTAACACAGACTATTTTGTCATGCTGAATTAAGTTTTCCTACTCTTCATCTTCCAATTGGGAATGAGGGCTAAACCTCAGAACAAAGGATATGATAAAAGGCAGGCATAGTACTTTTATTAGGAGGACAGGAAGCTTTTGAGTACACTCCTGAAGTCAGCAAACAAAAACTAGGCAGCAAAGAGAGCTGCCTGTTAAAATGTGCTGCAGAGATGACACTAAACCCAAATGAAATATTACACTTTTTAGTCACTGGTCCTGCTCCTGATTGATGAAAGGGATCTGATGACTTTCTCCTGAGTCAGAGCTGTCACTGCCCCTGAGAAAGGGATGCATTGATTATATAAATGGCAATTAATTGAAGTACCTTAGAGCCTGGGAAACTTGAGCAGAGAAACACAAGCCTTTGTAGGTAGCAAACAGAAGCTATCAATCAGAAAAAGTATAATGTTTTTTCTTCTGAGCTGCAATTGTTCCTGCTAATATATTTATTTCTGAAATCCTACATCCAGCCCCCAGAGGCTCGAAGATGATATGCAATATCATTACAAAACCAAACTCTCACATTTGAAATGCACAGAACATAATAAGGATACCCTCATCAAACTAGAGTAACCACTCTTGCTGTTTTGCCTGAAACTGTCTCTATATCCCAGATGAGAGCTCTTCCCCGCACTCGTCTTCTAAAGATGTAAGACCTACTTTCAAGAATGATGTTTTTGAGTATGGAGGGCAGAGCTATGAGAAGCCCTCAGGATATTGGAGTGGCTTTAGATTCCTCTGTCTACCAAGTTTGTTCAACCATGCTTTATCTACAGTCTATACAATTAATTATTGTGTGATAGATTAGTAACTCCCAAATAGGAAATCATGGGTTTTGCCACAGGCTGTAGCAGAAGTGCATAGGGTCTTATTCTGATATTGCTTTTGCTCATAAATCCTGAGAGCAACTCTGCTGAGTCTATGAGGCTGGCAAAGTCAATGCAGGGAAGATCTGATGGGGCACAGCAGATAGCAAAGCCACCCATCACCCTCGTATCTGATTCAGCCACTACAAATATACAGACACACAGCCATATGCTAGGTCTCAATTCTTTTGTTTAATGGGATGAAAAATAATAAGCATCCAGGGAAAAGCACAGCTCAAGATGACTGAAGCAGTCTGTCTAGTGAGATTCTGTAGCTATTGGTGCTTTAGCTTTGCTGTCCTTCACCCTTGCAGAACTGTTCCCTTTGAGCACATCTTTTGTCTCTTTGGTGCATTGGTGCCAGCCTCTACTGTACGAAGGACTCAGGCTGACACATCCTCATATCTCCATGCCATGCCCCACTGGACTCCTGAATGGCTGTAGGGCAGGAGCAGCCCTTCCTCTTACCCTGCATTACCGTGGCACTAACTAAGTTGCAGCAGTAGGACTCACAGCCACTGCTTCTCTGGAAGGGCTGCTTCTCTGGAAGGTCCAGGCAGCCCTTCCTTGCTTTTAAAAGTAAAAAAGCTGTTACTTTGCAAAAGCAGTTTACAAATTAGTAGAAAAATACAAATGAGTGATGGCTACCTCTTAAAGCTCTTCTGTCTAGGTTGTTAAATAGGACAAGTTATACCGAGGATAGGAGAAGCTCAGCAGCTTTATGAAAGCAGAATTACAATGCCAAAAGAAGGAGCTGTGCTTGTTGCATATAAATATTAGTGTTTTCTTTAAAATCTTGGGAAGATGCAACCCTAATTGCAAATCCACCCACTATTAGTATCCCATAAACATAAAAGAATTGTGGATGAGCAACCCTTTGAGACACATCTTTAAGTGCTATACTTAATGCAATTGCTCCTAACAAAATAGATTTATTTGTACCAAATCTGAAAGTTGGAATCAAGCACAGTGCGGCTTTTTTTTTCTGGTGATGTTTTCGATAAAAGGTTGAACTACGTCAATACCGTGGCTGTGGTCCAAAGCACAGTCAGCCTGTAATTTTGTCTTCCTCAGTAAAATCTCAATATGTTTTAATTTCTGCACATCCATTCTTGAAATTTTATCTCTACCAGAGGGTGGAAACCCATTGATTTCAGTGGGGTACCAGCAGTGCCTGTGTGATTTTGTTACACTCGTCTTTGTGTCAGCATATGACCCTCAGAATTTATAGGAGTGCTTTATCAGCAAAAGCCCCACGCATTTGTATGCCATTTTCCTCCCTCTGTCTAGATCTCACCTTATTTATCAGTGCATTGCAATGATTTTAGCTGGCTGCAGTAACGTTGCTGAATTTAGTGACTTGAGTAGATATTTTGCTAACAGACCACCCAGCTGTGCTTGAGTATCGTCTTCCATACATATGCTGCAGTTTGTGCTTACAGTATCTGACGTGACTGCCTTTTACTGTGCTTGGATCATATGTTCCTCTCTTCCATTTACTTTTGTCACTTTTTCCTCTCTATGATTTTCTGAAGTCAGCTGCACAGAATCTCTCTCCATCCACCTACTTTAACATGAAAGGGCTCTTAGCTGAATAGCACATATTTAAGGTTCACTTTCCATAAATGTTCCTCAGGATTCTTTGGCAACCTGTGCAGTCAAAAAACAATTATGCCAACAAACCTGTTTTCAGAACAGCTGTAGAAATTTGCAATCTGTCCTGGTTTCTGACACAGACTTCCCTTCTAAGGATGGAAAATTGCTCAGTTCTTATCTGTCTCAATTCTCCAGCTCTAAGGCGGGAATAATAACATTTCCTTTCCCCAGTGCTTTCTCTGTATATTTAGATTAGAAGCACAAAAGGGACAATGGCTGCTTGATTATGTCCTAGGGTAGCTGCTAACACACACAATTGCTTAACTTGGTTGTTATTAATGTACATAAAAATAATGCTTTCAAATATAAAGGAAAAATAGTTATAAATTTGCAACTATTGATTTTTAGTATTTTCCAAAGACTACTTAATAACAAATGAGAGAATTTCTTCCTTGCCAGTATTTGTGTCATAGTGCTGTGTCATGTTAGTCCTGCTGCTAAGTCACTGTGTATGTCATACATATCTTCAAAGAGTTTTTCCTAGGCTGCTCCTGATACGGTGCAGTGCTGTGTAGCCCTCAAGCCTGCAAATGAACAAGACCATTCCGGTTTGTCAGCACATCTTTTAAATTCTTTTTTATGGTTATTTAGAAAGGGTGTTTCACTGTAACTTACAGTTATAGTTGCAGACTAGGCCACTAGGTAGTCTATCATTCCTCAAGAGTATTTCCATACTGCTCATGTTTCTGTTTTGTTTTGATATTTATGCATTCTGAATAGTGAGAACAGATGGTTGGGATGTTATATTTCCTTCTGTTTAGGGGGGTGGGGGTGGGTGCAACAGAGAAAAAAAAAGTGAACTCTTGGTTTAAAAAAGAAAATCTTCACTAGCATGTTCTCTGAAATTTTTTTATTATTATTATTTTTATATTTCAAAAAAGGCATTGGTCATCTGCAAACGAACACTTTCCAACTTAAACATGCTTTTTCTTGTAGAAAAGTCTGCTTTGGTAAAAAAAATAATCTTTTTCCTTCAGAAAGAAACTATGACCATTTCTGTAACAGTGAGCACATCTATGTGCACATCTATGATTTTCTGTCACATAACCATAGTGCTGTTAATACAGATGGGGCTCTGGGTCACTTGGAATCGCTCAGCTGCCAAATATTGTACACTGAGTACAGGGAAATACAAACATTTATTTCTCTGGTAGTTTTCTATACTTTCCTATCTCAAGAAATATGTGAAGCATTGGTAATTTTAAAAGTGGTCAGAAAGCCTCTTAGCCCAAGATTCATACTTTTAGTTTCTGTATTATTGGGAGGCTAGTGTTTTGTGTCTGAAACTGTTCAGATGAGTATTAAGTTCTCCTAAATTTTCCTCTGGTTTTGAAAGTGCAACTAGTGGCCACTTAATCTCCTTTATCCCTGTTAACTGTCTGCAGTATATCTAATTTGTTGGATTTCTAACATACTTGCTTTGATTTTAACAAACTTTGAGGTATAGGTTAACTGATGTCTTTATAGAGTACCTGACTACAATCTGCTGAGCTACAATTTGTGGCTCAGCTGTGCCTTTTCTCTTCATATCATAAGCAATTCACCATTTTTATGATTTTACCCCTAACCTGACCCTGGGGGGGTGGGGTGGGGAGGGGAAGTCCATAGATCACCCTGCAGTCTAAGCCTTGTGCCTGGCAAGGTACTTTCCCTGCTAATTACCAGAGCTGTTAATTCTGTTGTCAGGTTTGACAGTTGAGAGAAAGTGGCTATAAATGTCTGTTTCCTACAAGTGGAGTGAAGAGTTAAGGGCAGGATTGTACAAGAATAAAATGCAATTTTGAAAGCATTTCTGCTTTTCTCACTGTAAGATTGCAAGATTTCAGCAATATTCTGTTTCCAAAGGAGGGATCAACTCCTGTTTACTGAGTACCCCTGCAGGGATCGTGACCTGCGTGGTGAGGGCCTTGCTGCAGTTTTGACAGATTATTTACTGAAATACTGCTTCAGAAACAACGCGCAGTAACTTATAACGGATGTATGGTAACAACCCAGTAGTCCTTGCTAACAAGAGTAATTGCATGGTTATCTTGTGGCAATACCACTGCTTTATCTTGTGGTAACATGACAATTTTAGCCAGCACTGCAAGTAGTAAATTTAATCCAGGGCTACGTCCATACTTGACATTAAATTCTAGGTTTGACTGAAATACCTTTGCCCCTGCAGATTGCTTAGCAGAAATGTGAATGTACATCTTGGGATCCAGATACACTGTGGTGTTTCGTGCTAGGTAGGAGTCAGTGTCATGAACAAGGTGGCCTTCTATCGCTATGGTCTCTGGTATCATACGCTAAGCCCCTTACCTTTCAGTGGTTTCCAATATCAACATCTTACTTTACATCTCATACACACAAAGAGGTAATGGCACAGTAGGATTAAGGAATAAGTCTGGTCCCTCTGTGTGTCATAAGCATCAATCTGTTAAAGAAAAAGGAAATTCTCTCTTAGCTCAATGGACTGGGGTTTTGGAAGAGGGAAAGAAGTTTGTCACCACAGATTGCCCCGGGACAGTACTGAAACTCTTGTCACTGGAGGGTTTTAGGAATATTCATAAGCATCTCTGCTCTTCCCTACAAGTGACCTGTGTTGGGAAGCTGTGGATTTTTAACCTGCCAAGATTGATGCAGCTTTGGATATGCTTGGCAAAGTCCAAGTATATCTACTGATTTCCCAGTTCTGCAAGAAGTTGGCTAATTCTTTCTGTTCTAAATGTGTTGTAACTTACAAATGTGGCTGCTACAATTCAGCTCCCAGGTCAACACAGGTATGCATCAAAGTCTTTCTGATTGTGTTTAGATTTTTTTTTTTTAACAAATTACTTCCTTTGCTGCCCCTCAAGCGCATCAATCTTTGAAATTAGAAGTCTTCTCAAGCACAGTTAGTGAGCTTTCTTCAAGAATAGTGCTGATCTGGCTCTTGATTATCAAAAAGCCTCTGAAAAGCTCAGTTTTGCCTTCCTAAAGCATCTGAACATCTTCAAATACTTTAAAGTATGTTAAGTATTTGTTTCTTGCACACAGAAAAAGTGGAGGTGATAAGTATTTTACAGAAGCCTATGGCTTTTAGTGCTTATCTGTGAGGTTTAAAATATTTTGCTAGCATCTGGTTCCACTTCTCTGGGGCAGGTGTTCTCTTCACAAGTTATTTTCTACTGATAACTTGTTCTTCTCTGAGTATACTTGCCTTAGCTTTTAGCAAGCAGCACACTGTTAATGGAGCAGAGAGACGCAAACAAGAAAATCTTGAAAATCTTGTCAGTAGGGCTGGAGCCTGATTCTTCAGCTTCAGCTTTCTGCAAGCAACTGGAGCTTCTTGTCCACATGGGACAAGTATTTACGGCGAAAATTTTCCAGTCTTGTTTGATTATTTTTGTTTGTATAAGGCTGGATGAGATGATTATGGAAAAACTTAGGCTCTGAACTTCACAATATAGCATGCAAATGTTTAATTTTCCTCGTGAAAATGCTTTAAGAAAGATTATTTTTATTTTTTTCAGTTTCCTTTTGCATCCTCAGTTAAACCCTGCCCTGAGGGTTCTTTACAACCATTGCTAACCATGACAGCTCTCTGTTGCTGTCTCTTTCTGACTTTCAGTATCTTGCCTAACTCTAGGAGTTAATTTTCTGGAGAGGGGAAGATCTATTGCTCTTCAAAACAGTCTCCTCTGAGGCTTGAAGGAGCTACCATAGCTGAAAATAATGCTGTTTTGTGGATGTCCTCAAACCTGTAAGGGTTCTTTGCGTTTTTCCAGGAAAAGATGATGAAAAGCTTGGTATTTTTCCCCTGGTGATATTCTACTTTGAAGATGTATTTATCTGGATATTGACTGAAAAGCAGAGCACAAGATCTCAAAGTCAAGCTACTCTGAACAGCAAAGCTCTTGTGAACCACTTGGAGCTAAACCCATGGTGTTTTTCTTAACCTTGTTACAGAGGGTGAGGAGAGCAGGGAAGCCTGTTACACTCCTCTTGCTGCCTCTGGGCATAGCCACATTTCACCTTAGCTGTCAGCTTATCTCTGTGAAACAGAGATACTGCAGATTTTTTTCCTTTTTAAAATTAAGGTTGTTCATCTATTTAAGTCTTTTATCCCTCTGCTGATAACTGGGATAACAAAGCCTGTAGATGTTGTCTCTCTCAATACATACTTTAATACATTTGACCTACTTGTCATATTCTTGGCATCACAGTCTGTGTGTTTTAACAAGACTGCTTGGGAAATGAGCTAATAACACATTTGCGTAGATACAGTGTATTTACACAACTGCGTGGCATGAGGGCTTTAGAAGCATGGAGAGTAGCTCTGTAGTCTATTGCTTGAAATGTACATCACAGCGGGGCTGGA
>JAVJGJ010000003.1:21320005-21340858 GCA_035590215.1 Microhierax caerulescens
TGAAGATAAAAAGTTTTTATTTTGACAGTAAAGCAAATGATTTTTTCCACTCTGTTGAGGTTTTGTAATGGTGCAGTATATCTGGTTGACTTATGGCACACTAGTGACAGATTAACAGCTGCAGGAGAGACAATTGCTCTGAGAATCACTCTCAAGCAACTGAAGCTGAAGGCCTGTGGGCAGAGACTGGATTTGGATGCAAAAATGGGTGGAGGATTTATGCAAGGCTGCACATCAGTAACACAGAAAACAAATTAAGAAAAGCACTTACAGATGTGGGAAGAAGTGGTTCCTAGGGTGGGGGAGGCCCCACGCTGGAGGTTACGTCTTCACACTGCAGGAACTGAGGTGCAGCGGCAAAGTAACTGAGCTTGGGTATTTTCTGTAGGTTAGAGAAGGTGTGCATCAGCGATAATTGCTGGGGATATTAAATAGGTTAAGTGAGAATTTTGATCTGCTGCAGGCTTTTAATGCATTGCTAACGTGTTCATCCAGCACAAATATTCCTGCAACCAGCCTGAAATAGCTATTTCCTTGGGTGTTGCCCTAAAATATTCCCATGTACAGGAAAGGTCACACATACTTTCTCTTCTCACCACCCAAACCTGGAAACCTTGTTCCTACTTTGGGAGAAGCGGCTCAGAATTCATCTATCCCCATGGTCTGGCATGTTGAGGCATCCTGCTGTGGTGGGTAAATGCTGAACTGTCCTGCTGCACTCAGGATTGCCACATTTCCTGCTGAGGAGACATGAAATGAAGAGAAGGCTTTGGAAAGTTGCCTCCTTGGTGGAAACACCCATTAGATTCAAAATTCACTCTAAATAGCTCACTAATTTACTATTATTTTATTTGTCTGAAATAGTGCTAGGTGGTTTGTGTTTGGAATTTGTGTTATTTGTTGCAAACGAGGCAACAGAATGGTTTGAATATCATGGTTTGACGTGGATCAAGCATTCCTCTGCTTGGTACCTTCATTGTAAGATGATGGCAGTGGTGGTTGCACATTTTATCTGATGCTCTTTGTTGTACACAAAGAGGGTCTGGAGTGGTGTAGCTGCAGAAGCTGTTCGTTGCCTCTCTGGAGAGAAAGGAACTATGAATCCTTGAGCTATAACTCATTCTCAAGTCTCCAAATATGCTGAAGTTACTCCTTTCATTGTACAATGCCCTTTTACAACCTTGTCCAAGGACAGGGACTACTAGCAGCTGTACCATGTCCCCTACCTCTTAGTTCTTGAGTCCTGAATTTCACTACGTCTAGCAAAAAACATGTATTTAGCTTTTCAAAAGTACCATAACTTGGAGATCCTTGGATGCCTCCAAAACCAGTCCGTGATAAAGTGAATTCACTTGGAGATATCTTCAACATTTAATTAGACTAGTTATTCTGGCAGAGAGGAGGAAGGAAAAAAAAGCAGAACGCTTAGAGAAGAACAGCTTTTCCCTGGGTTGTGACATCTGAATAATTTAAAGAGGTTTTGAGAACTATGCTTTATTTTAATTAGTTTCTGAATCAATTTCTGCTTTGCCTATTCTTTCTCCCCCCTCTTTGTACTGTTTATTTTTGATGACATCTGCAATCCTCAAAAAAAAGAAAAAGGAAGCAAATTAACTTGGTTCAAGCCACATCAGCACATCCCTTAGAAGATCACAGCAGTCAGCTGTAAAAAACTGGGCTTATGCTGAAAGAAAATGAGGAGCTCAGAGGGCTGAAAATGTACTTACCTATTTATTGTATATATCTTTATTAGTTTCGTATCACACCAAAAAGTGTTCTTGGTATTTCACAGATGAGCATAAAGGACGTGAGGTAGACTGCTGTGGCACTCTTTTATCAAGGCCACTTTGCATTTGCATCTGCCAAACCCAGAACAACGTCTGTCCTTTGACAAATTCTGATTCTAAATAGGCACAGTCCAAGAAAGCAATGGGGGAAGAAACAAACCATGTGGCTATGATTAAGGAACATCACATTAGTTTCAGAACTCTTTTGCTTCTTGCAGACCCCTGCCCTGTGATGCTCTGTGTTTTGCCAGCAGTCTTTCTTCTTGTGTCCAATTCCCACCAAGCAGCAAGTGAAGGGTAACCTCTGCAGAGTCAGTCTGCCCACTTAACCAAAGGGTGGGCCTAAGGAGACTGAAGGAAGTCAGAGTGAAGGAGGTGATTCCCACAAAGTTCTTAAGCAGAGATGTGAGAAGGAAGAGATCCAGCTACCTAAAGCTGAAGGAATCAGCTGATTGCTCTTGATGACAGTATCACTTGGCTACAGCTATGTGTCTTTTCAAGTAAGATGAATTGGCCCTGTTGGACATGGACAATGCTATTTGCAAACTTAGTTGCTGATACAAAAAGCTACTCTTTATGGGTGCAAGGAAAGAGGAGCTATGACTCCCTTGTCATAAACCTGGGGGCTACAGAAGTTAATAGAAGGATAAATGTATCTTTGTCCTATCATTGCCAGTCCACATTCAACATAAATAATCCTGTGTGCTTCCTGGAAAGATAGGGTGTCTATGAAGTAAAACAACATGAAATACAGTTGTAATGTCAAGATAATTTTGAATGAAAAATGAAAAAAATTGCCTTAACTGATAAATGTTGCAAATTAATATAAGCCTCAGCTAATATTTCAGTAAGAAAGAAAAGTGCCAAGCAACCTGTCACAAAAAAAAGACAATGACTGAAATGTTTTATTTCAATATTTGTCAAACAATAAGTTTTGAATTTTTCATTTGAAGTGAACGTTTTGGGTTTTGAAATGCATGCCCTCCCTCCTTTTTACAGAAAGCTCAAAGTGAATCATACATTTTTTCATCCCCCCCCAAAAATTATTTTCAACTTTTCGTAAATGCTGGGCAAGCCAGAAAAAAAAAAAAATGTTATTTGTGCAACTGTGTGAGAGATGTGGTTTCTGAACAGACTGTGTTGTGATGAGGTCCTGAACACTGACTCACTCGTTCTGGTCTGAGTTCAATAAATGGTACGCATAAGGTGGGTGATGGAGGTAATTCTGTTATCATGTCATTCTGTCCTGCCAATCCTCTCCTAAGCATTATCAACTAATGTGTGACAGTTAGAAAGTGGATTATAGGCCAGTCTGTCTGATATGGCTAAGCTGAATCCATCAAACATATATCACTCAGAATCTCAAATTGGACTTCACTCAGTCTGTGAAGTTACAGATAAGTAATTTGTCACGTTTTGCTAACACCTTTCCTCTGCTTGGTGTGTCCCTTGTGGTCCCATATTGCGATTCAGCATGCTCATTTTAGCTGTGTTTCCAGGGTGTAATATGGAAATTACTAGGCATTATGAAAAGGTCATCTCTGTTAGACTCACAGAGTAAGTAGGAAGAATGGAGTTGCTCTTAAGTTATTAATCATCTGTCATTATGTCTTATTAATCATCCCAAGCAAATCTTGGATGGCAGTTCATTAGAGACTGCATGTCCTACAACTATCTGTGATAGGTGCCATTTTTACTGTATCTTCTCTTTCTGACTTTTTCATGGTGTTACTAATTGGGATTCTTATTGTGGCATTTTGATTATTGCGAATATAAAATACATGCAAACATGTTACCTCTATTAGGAAAAGCTGCATAGAAGAGCGAGAGCCTTAGTGAGCAGCAGGGCTGTCTGGATGGGCAAGTACCTATGTGCACAGTTCACGGCTGAAACCAAACTCAACAGTTCGACAAGATTCAAGAGATCCAAAGTATGAGAGAAATACACGGTGTCAAAAAGTTTGGTCTAAAGGAGGAATTAGACAGCATAATAATGGAAGTATTTAACTCCCTAGTACAGCGCAGTCTGCTGTTCACAGCAGAGGTGCAGCTTTTGTAACAGCTTTCTCTGGAAGAACTGCTGATGCCAAAATGGGGTTTTGTGCAGATGGACTGGATAAGGTAAGTCCTTCCAGAGGAGTTTGACTGAAGTCATGTTCCTTGTTTCTGGCTTCACAAGCAAATCCCAAATAACAATGTGGAGTGGGAAGGAGTATAAGCAACTGAAATAGTAAACTTATTCCTGTAGACCTGAGGAGCCAACATGCACTTCACCACTTCAAAACATCCCTTCAGAAGGAACAGGTAGATCCTGCCACTTCAGAAGGATTGAGGATTTAAATGGGCTAGGCTGAAATGGGCACTGGAAAACAGCCAGCATTCAGGAGTTATTCACTTACTAATTTGGAGATTAGAAAAAAAAGCTTGATGCCTTCTTAATATTTATTTTCACACCTCAGATGTGAAAGTTTAAGAGTTTCTTTTTGTTCTAGGTCTTTTGATGGGGTAAAGAGAGGGGAATAGAGATGTAAGTTTTATTGGGAATACATGTTTCTTTCACTGCCCCTTTAAATTGGAATAGTCCAAGATCTTCACTGGTAGGAACGTGCTGCTGAATTTAATGAGGCTACTATCACTAGGTGACTAGGGAAAGTGAGATCTGGAGCCCTGTGTTACATTTTTTCTGTTGCAGGAATTGCAGGTCTTGCAGAGAACACATTCACCTGGTTTCTGATGTTTTTTTTACCTGACCCCTCAGAATGATGAGAATAAAGCAATGACCTTTTCAGAAGCAGATGCTGATTGCTTTTTTGAAACCATAGGACCAGGCTCCCCTCTTGTGTAAATAGGCACAGATCTGTGTGAGGTAACTGGAGTTATGCAATTCTGTTCAACTCCAAAGTCTGTCCTAACTGTTTGCATGGCTGCCTTCTCTAGCAGAGTAAAGGTTGTGATGAAATGTTAGGAAAAACAAGAAGACAGACAGGTTGGCCGCTGAGCAGTATTTCAGCTCTGCTTGTGTAATGCAATGGTCACCTTATGCAAACTGCTCTGGCAGCCACCTGCGCTGCTTCCTCATGCCTCTTTGCTGAGTTGCTTTTCAGTACTCCTCCCACACACAAGGGTTTCCATAAGACAAAGCCAAGTGGCATGAAGAGAATGACTCCGCTGTCACCCAGCCTCCAGCTTCTTTCTGGAGTGTGACATACATGTCTATGTATAGCATGTGGCATACATGTATGGCTATGTATGATCACAAGCAAGGAGGAAACATGTCCCAGCTCATAGTGACACTTCTTACAAGGACCGTAAGCATTGCTATGGAAAGCACTTCATTCCCATAACATTGGTACTGACAAAAAACTTTTGTGGGAGCTTTGCTCCTTGGTAAGTGAGATCCTGGTGGTGTTGGCTTTGCAGATCCAGGCCATGGGCCAACACCACTTTACACATTGTCACCAGAAGCATTGGCCTGGGGAGCAAAAACTGGGGGCTCTGCGGAGCCTGTCCGCTTTGTCTGGTGTTTTACTTAGAGGCAGAGGTGTTTGCTGCATTTTGACTAAGAGATGCCAAGAAATGGGAGCATCTTTGCTTTTCTCTACGTTCTTCCTGCATATTAAGTGCAAGAAATAGGAGAAATATATTCAAGCTGTATAAATGGAGGTGGCTGCATGGTAAGCAGGAGGGCTGCGCTGATCCAAGACAAGCAATGTCACAGTCTTTTGCTCAGTGTTGTGGGCTAGCACATGTTTTTTTCCTCCTGTGTTCATAGAGATCCTAGCACAGCAAAGTATGCTTTCAGAAACCACCACAGTACAAGTAAGAAATGGATAGTAATTTGTTTCCTCCTTCTTCTGCAGAGTTCAGTCTGTTTTTGCAGTTGTATGTAAGATGAACCACGCAGTATTTCAGCTTTCTTTGTATTTGGCACACTGCTGGTAGATACATAACAGAAAGTTCATAACTTGGCTTTTTTTTCCTCATATCCTCATATATTGTTTAGAGAGATTGAATCTGTCATTCCAGTCTAATAGGCAACCACCATATGATTTTATGATTACCATGGGAGCTCAGTTGTTGTGGGGCTAAAAGGTGGGCATGCACTATGGAATTTGCGGATAACCCTTTAAATAAATTTGTAGTTGTAAGAGCAGGTTTGTTTCACGGGAGTTTCAAGAATAGCACATTTCAAGCCTCTCAGGTACTTGTGTGGAGTCTGGAAGGCAGGTCGTTGTGTATGATGCCCTGCCACATGGGTGGCAGGACCAGGAAACAGAACTTGGCACGCTTGGCTGTAAATGAGCAGTGCTTGCCCTTGGGTGCTACAAGACCTCCCCTCTCAGTAGTGAAGGGTGGAGGGAGCAGTCAGGACAGCTGGGCTCTATCAGTCCTTTTATTGCTCAGCCACCTCTAGAGGGTGACAAATGGCCACATTGAAAGCTGTTACCATAACTGTCATGAGACACTCTATCATAAGGCTTTGTCATAAAGCTATATGGCAACTTTGTCATAAGACTATCTCTTATCAATGCTTTTCTGGCACTCCTTTGCAGACTCTGGTAGCAGGGAAGCTGTGGAGCAGTATGAAGAAGGTGAGCAGGAAATAATAATTTACTGTTTCCCCTAATGCAGGAAATGGTGAGCATCAAATTAAATCGTTGCTTTCCGGAAAGTTGAAATGTGGCACTCCTCATACAGGGCTTTTTTGATACTCACACTTCACACATAAACTCTAGAAAGTCCTTGCATTGCAGACGTTTAAAAGGGAGGGCAATCTATTGAGGCAAACAAGCTTTCTCTGTACTTTTGTTTTCTCCTGGGCCACAGTAAGGCATTGGGTTTGAGCTAGAATGACCTTTGTTCTGACTTGGTATGATAATTCTTGTGTTGGGATGCATTGTAGTGGAACAAAACATAATGTTTTGCAAGAATCAAGTGGTTTTATTCAGTATGATTGACACAGACTTGGAAATCATGAGGGCTTTGCAGTAGCATAGCTGTATGCAATGCATTTCTCCGAGTCAGAAAAAGTAGATGATGTCTGCCACCAGGTATGGAAATGCAGCATAAAACCAGCTCCGCTGCTTAGATCATCAGTGGACCTTTTAAATAAGAAGAGGACAAAACGTAACTGGTTTTTTTTCTCCCCAGAATGATAACAATAAGTTTGCAAAAAATACCCTCTTTTATAAGTGAAATTAATAGTTCTAGCAAAATTTTTACCTTTCTGGAGATCAGAAGGTTTCTATCCAGCAGGCAAATGAACTTTAGTAATGCTAAAGGGACAAAACGATCATTGCTGTCGGGGGGATGATGTAATGTGAGACTTACAAATGCAGAGGAAGGGACTTGCATTCATGCTTCAGCCATGAATAACCTGAGAATCCATTCCCAACATAAAGATATTAAAAACATATTTTCAGTATTATTATAACAGAAAACCAGAATTGAAGGAGAAACTGTTTTTATATAGGAAAGTGAAGGTAGGACTTGGAATCTAATGTCAGGAATTGTTAAGTAAAATGCCACCCAGTCACAGCTGCTTTGTCAGCAATGTCTACACATCTATTTTTCTTTTGCGAGGGACTGCAGAGATGCTTATGATACAATTATGTATTATTGTGCTATTGTTGCATACAGAATGTGAGAGGGGAGAACGTTTGGAAGGAGGCACAGAAATAAAAAAATATGAATTAAAACCATCAGGACAGCCAAGCCGAATAATACCAGCTGAGGACCTGACTCATTTTGTGATGTCTGTGGCACACCAGATGCATGCACATGTATTGTGCTTACTGCCCTGTGGCAGCAGCTGAAAGAAAGAAAAAAGACATTTCTAGAACAATACTGGCATAAGGCACGTATTATAATACTACACCACCACCACCACCACCACCCCACCCCCCGATGTGTTATGGTTTTAGAATAATTTGTTGGTGTTTGAAGAAGAAAGGAGAGATACTGCAACGAACCACCCCTTCTTCCTCTCCTTTTGTACCATGGGCAAAGCTGGTGGTACTTCAAAGCTTTTTCTCACTGTACCACAAAGATGTGCATTGACCTTTTAATGTCCTTTAAGGTCACATGGGACCATTTTGCTTTAATTGCCATAATCCAGCCCAGCAAATGCTGCCCGAGAGAGGGGTCTCCTGACTGCCTAGAGTGCAATATCCATCCCTGAGCTCCCTGGCTCCCCAGCTCTTCCTTCACCTGCTTTGCTCTCCCCGCTGGCACAAGTAGCTCATTGATCTGGTGTTCTCTTCCTTTGGTCTTTTGGGGTTTCTGCCCTCTGTAAAGGACAAAAGAGCAGCCCACGTTAGTCCTGACTATGCAAGAGAGAAGCCTGCACTGTCTGAATTTCTCTGTCAGGTGGTGGGATGCAGGTGCATGGGGGTTTTCCCCGCAGTAGTGTCTCCATGGAAGTGTGCTTTGGAGTTGAAATCCTGGCCACAATGAAAGTCAAGGGAAGGTTTCTATTAAGTCTAATGGGGCTAAAGCCTTAGCTGATGAGACAAACACAGAAGTGATGTATTCTATTTCTACTCTACATGATTAATACGGGGAACCAAATGTCTGTATCAAATTCAGTGTCTGTTGTAGCTATGCCAAGTTTCAGGGCTCAGACAGCTGGCAACCAGTAAGGAATTTCTTTGGAAATACAAACCATTTGCAAATGGCCCTAAATCTTTTACTACCTTTTTCCTTTTCTTAGCTATTTTTACTTCTCCTTTTATTCATTCCTATTATGTTTGCTGGGGATTTTTCACAATCATTTTGAGACCTGTTGGTTTGCACTGCAAAGATAAAGCCCTGTTTGGCTGAGGTGGCTGGCCCTGCTGGAAGCTGCTGGGGATCCCGCTGCACCTCACTGCTTGGCTTTTCACAGGGAAGCTCTAATGCACCATTTCTGCACCAGAGAGCAAAATGAGTCCCATGGGAACAGCTTAATTTCCTTTGATGTTTGGTGGATTTGGCGGTTCAGCGTCACTTGATTCACCAGCCTGGCAGAGAGCTGGGATGCCTGCAAAGCAGGTCAAGGCTGTCATAATTTCACTGTGGAATAAGCCCATATTCGGACGCGGTTTCATAACAGCAGCTGAGCGTTTCCCCTGCTCTGTTGAGAGGCTGGCCCAAGCGGCATGCGGTGGTGAGGGGGTGAAACCCTGGCTCAGCACTTTCTGATCCCCAGCCCTGTCTCAGCTCCTGGCTGTGCTCACGCATGCACCGAAAGCACTGCAAGCACTGCAGCCAGGACAGTGTCCTTCCTGTGGCTGCAGAGGTGGAAAAACCCATCTAAGAAATGAACTGAAATTCTCTGCTGCAAAAGGACAGCTGTGTGGTGCAGGGAAACTCACAGCTGTCGGCCAGTGACACTGTTTCTGGGTTAAGCTCTGTGCAGGAACACTGGCTTGGATGGCCAGGGAGTTGCCAGCCCCAGGGTGCACCCAGGGACTTGGAGGAGAGTTTTCCAGATGTTTGCAGCTGTCTTCTGATCTCTTGCAAGGCGGGGAAGGGAGATGTGAGAGCTTGATGCAGCCCCCTTTCATGCCCACTGCTGCAGCCAAAGGAGATGCCATGAGCCTAAATCAGGGTCTGCAAAGCTGGAGCCTTCCCCACTCATGGATAATTTATTTTTGATGTGCAGTTGTGGCCAAGTACCCTGCCCATGCTATGTGCATATATACGTGTATGTATGTATATGTATATACATATATACACACACATATATGGGTACATATATGTATTCTTTCGGGAGCCTGAATTGTAGTTCTGTATTGAAAATCTCTGAGCTTATCTTAGACTTTTATATCTTTAAACCCCCTTGATATTTTCTAAATCTGCATTGACTGTGTGTTCCCAGCTCTCTGAACAGTACTAGTGATGAAGAGAGAGATCAAATGCAGAGATACAGGCTCTGCTGAGCTTAGGTGGAAAGCAGTTTTGCTAGCTTTATTCCCCAGAACTGGTCATTGCCATATGGCTTATTTTGGGATAAAGTAGCCTAAATAGGCAATGTTGGTTGTCAGGAGTGGGGATTTTGGGGTTCAAATGGATGTTGCATTAACAGAAATGTTCAGTGCTCAGTAGGGATAAATATGATGGTGCCTGAATCCGTAGGTTGGTCAGCTGCTCACAGGCAGCTGCAGTCTGCAGGAGGACACTATGTTGGTGCTGGTTCTGCATGCATTGAAGGGGCAGTGTTTGTCCCCCAGTTTAGCTCACGTGTCCCCTGTGCAAGGGGGACATTATAAGAATATAATTCTGTAATGATAGCTCTTTCCTGCTTCCCTTCCTGTCCTACATGGTTAACTGGCCTGAGTTAGAAGACTCAGGATATAATAGCAAAATGCAAGCATGCCATACATTGGCACTACTAATAAAAGGGGTTAATTATCTTTAATACTGGGAGCTGTCATAGCTGAATGAAATGAGATAGCAGCTTAGAGTCTGTTTGCCTGCGCATGTGGGCGGAAGGTGGTGGAGGCTGTTTATTTACAATTATTCCCTTTCTGGAGAGCTGGTGCAAACCAGTGCTCCATCATTCTGTTCAAAAATCAATGAGAATCCTCCTTGGCGTTGATTTTGTTGCCATTTCACTTAACCTTTAAACTTTACCTGTTGGGTAAGCCAGGAATCATCAAACCAAAAGAGTTTGGATGTGTCTGAACTAAAGCCAAACCCCCTGAGCCTCAGCTTTGATATATGTTGCAGTGGAGCACTGTCTGGTTTTGGTGCTTGGAGGTTTGCAGCACAAGATTAACACACTCAGTGTGCCTGCTGAGACATCATGTTGCTGCCGGATCCCAGGGCAGCCCCCACTGATGATTTGTATGAGCATTTTTTGCGAAGTCATCTCTGGTTTTCTGTGTTCTCCTGAGAGTGGAGAAATAAGCTGTGATCTTGCTGTTTTTTTCCCTTTCACCTGGAAGTGCTAGAGGTCCTGAGAGAGAAGCAAAGGCCATTTGGCCACCTTCCATGCATCCTGAAGGACCTCCACCACAAAGACTGTTTTCACCTTGGTGGCCCTCCCCACTGTGCTGCAAGTGCCATAGCCCCAGAAAGCAACTTTGCTGTTGCAGCCTCTTGCCCTACCCTTCCCAGGGTGGTTTGTCTGGGGATCCATTGTGGTCTTTCTGTGTTTTACCACAGAAGCATCATTTGAATCTTTTCACAGGTTCCACTCTAGCCAATAGGTTACAGGAACACCTAAACAAAGGAGAAATCCTATGCATATAACTAGGTGCAGGGCCTGCAACTCAGCACAGCAGCTTTAACTGCCTAGTACCCGTGAGCAGGCTTTTAAGTCCTGGGCAATAGACTTGGCACAGTAATACTGGATTTCAAGGTTTTCTGGGTGGAGAGGGTTAAGCAAGCTGTAAGACTCTGTGAGTTCAGCCTTTGTCCTGAGACAGTGATTCCCTTTGAACAAAGTTTTGGTGCTGGATTGCTATTTCTGAGAGCTGAGATTGCTCCAGATTTCTCCAAGCATCTGTATTCCTGGTGTGCATGGTGGGATAAAATTAATTCCCCTCTGCTAGGGAAACCTGGATGGCATGTCCCAGAAGGGACATAGTGGTGGGATAGGGTTGCTGTACCTTGGAGTAAGTCACTGTCAGGCAGACTGTGAGTCTTTGCTAAGAAAAATGTGGTAGAAATACCATGGCTATTTAACCATTATGTCATGCTATGTTCTTGCTGTGCAATGCACTGAACACCTTGCCTCAAGAGAACAGGCTCAGGGTGAGGATGAGCAGACAGGAATGAGGCAGCTGCAGGAAGGAGGTGGGAGGGAAATGTGATTCATCCTTAGAGCTGCAAGAAAGAGCTATGGCCAGGGCAGTAAAGGAAACAGAATTCCCTGGGTACACTTGGTGCCCATGGCTGCAAGTGAAAAGGTGTTCTGCTACATTTGTGCCCTTTTTCCTAGTGATTTATCCAATTTTCATCTCTTCTTAAACTGTCAGCTTTACACTAGGCATTTTCAGGAGTAAGCACTGTGCTCACAGCTTCTGTGCTGTGAAACTCTGAAAACTCCATTTCAACTTTAAAAACGTTATTCTACAAGAAAAGGAAAAGATAAGAAAAAAGGGGTCAGCATCATCTATATCTGTGCAATTAGGTGTTTAAAACTAAGACCAACCCATGTTAGTTCACTCATGATGAAGCTAAATTAAGAGTATTACCAGTTTTAATAACTTGCTGAGATTATGTAGCAGAGTTGTGGGTGCCATCATGTCTTTGCAGAGAACACGTTAAAAACGGGTATTTTGGCTTGCACCACAATGCTGCATAACGACAGTGTTATGCTGTGTGCCAGCAATTCAACGGGATGCTCCTTTCTTTGGATCATGTATCTGTTATCGCTCCAGACAATGAGTATCTGATACAAAATAAAAGTGATGGATGCCAATTGAACCAGTGAGTGGGGAAAAGATACTGTGGTTCATTGACTAACCAAATTACTTTGGGGGTATTTAAATGCATCTCTAGCTTTTTATTCTGCATGGGCTATTATAGATGAATTCTGTGATGATTCAGCCTTGGAAAAGTTAACCTGTTCTGTTCCATGTGGGTTGGTGGTGATTGCAGGAGTATGATGATGTGGTGAGGGACTATAATGCAGCTTCCAGGATGAAAAGGTGCTGGGCGTGGACACTGATGAAAATGATTTTAACATTTATTGTTTAATTTTAGTAGAGCAGTGTAGCTGTTCATATTTATAAACTGAGCTAAAACAGAATCTTGCTTGGAAATATGGGCTGGGCTGTGTAGCTTTAGGCAGCAAACAGTGTGCCCTATATTAATGCATTCGCTCGACTTTATCCCCCATTTCAATGCTGGGTTTGCCTTTCCACCATGACAGAAACTGAGGTGGATTCATGAGTTTTCCACAGAAAAAGCAAAGCAGCTGTTAGCTGAAGCAGGGAAAATCCCTCAACAAGTTGTCTGTAAATAAGTAAACAAAACCCTGGATTGGCTTTGCTGGTGTTTGCACCCATCTTGTATTTTGTTCCAAGGAGATTGTAACAGAGTGGTTTGTTTGCAAAGACTTTCACATAAGCAGGGAATTAGAAGTCTGTGGCAAAGAATGTGCATAGAAAGACAACTTGAACTTTTACATATAAACACACAAAATGGAAAAGTTTTCAGTAAATGGCCAAAATAAGATGCCACCATCTATATATATCTTGTGTAAATTAATGAACAAGATCTGCATTTCCAGTATCAAACTCCAAATTCCTTATGAACAGCTGTAATTGTCATGACAAATATTGACTGGCAGTAAGTCAATTTGAAAAATCTGATGCTACTTTCGAACAGTCCATACCTAGAAGAGATCTTCTTCTGTCTGATCTATCAGCTCAACTTTTAATACAAGCTTACAGAAAACACAAGCCATCCAATTATCAGGTAGTCTGTTATCCACTATTACAAAAGAATTCCTGAACAAATATTTATTTTAAAATAAATTTTTATATTGCCGTAAAAGGGGCACAGACCAGGGCAACACAGGGGCACTCTGGGGTTTTTCTGATCTGTGTTTGCAGTTGGATTTTGCTGCAGACAGGTTGTTGTCATGCAGAGAATGATCTGCTGCTCTTGCTGTCATTTCAAATGAATTTGTGGTTGACCATGAACTCTTTACAACATTTGGCTACAACCCATCAACTGGTTAACCTGGAAGCTGCTGTGTCTTCCTTTACAGCTGTTGAATTAAGACGGTGACAAAATAAAGTTGAACTTAAAGACATCTGGGAGGCTCAGGAGCTGAAAACCATAAACATGGAGAATTATTTTTGCAGATAAGCATGTATAAGCTGAGAAGTAAAGCCTTTAAATTGAATATGTGCTGTCAGTGAGGTGTAGTCAAGTAATTATTGAAATCCGGGGAGTGGGGGGAATATAGATAAAAAAACAAATATTGGTTAGTAGGAGGGAAGCCAACAGGAGCCAGTTGGAGCCCTCCCTGCCCAGAGCAGTAACCCACCTCTAGCCATTGCAATTACCCTAAATTGTTGTCTGTTGGGCTGTGAAGTGTTACACTTCCATTTAATTAACACCTTAAATTTGATCTTGATGGTGTAGGAGCTCCTGGAGAAAATGAAATAAATTCACAACTTGTATTAACAAAGAGTGTTTGCAGGGGCATGGAAATCAAGAAAATCGATCCGGAAATGTTCAAAATGCTTTATTGGCACAAGAAGTAGAGTCAAGTGAGGACTGTGCGCTTGCTGTGCTGGTTTTGGTGAGAGGCAGCATGGGCGGGTGATGGTCTCACAGCATACCTGGAGACCTGCTGGACACCTATCTGTCTGGAACCTTTCTCCAGGTGCTGGGTTGATGCAGCACCATCCCAAGCTTCCTTCTGCTGTGGGGGACAGCTCTCTCCAAAACCAAAAGCACAAGGAATGACACCATATCATTGAGCATTGATGATTAATCATCAAGCTAATTATCATTCCCAGAGCAGGCTCCCAGTAGCATTTCTGTCAGGAAGAGTGAAGGCTGAGAAACAAGATTTAGTATGCAGTGAATATGAGCTGTTTCCCGCATTGCCTGCCACCAGATGACATTGGAGAAGGTTTTAATGTTCCAGGAGTAGGAAGACTTCTTTCTGTGTGTAATTGTGGCTTGGTGACCAATGTAAGACAAAAGCTTTGCAAAAAAAGATGAACTTGAATTTTAAAAAAGAATGAAATTGATTTTCTGTGGACCATCATGCGATCCACCACTGGAGACCCTTAAAAATATGTGGGGATGTTTCACAAGAAGTGCATGGGATTGGCTTTGCTTTGGGAAGAAGGATGGACTAAGGAATTCTTTGAATTTCTGTCCAGCCCTATTTCTTATTATTACTATCATTCTTGCCAAAGATACCCAGGAAAAGCAAAACTCCAGATTTTTTTTATATAAACTTGTTATTCCTGCTTCTTTTATAGGGAAATAATAATTTTGTAACTAGTTCAACGTGCACAATATATTCCATGTGGGCAACTCCTGCCTTCAGGAGCAGGGAATTGCATGGGCTGTGCTGCTCCCTTACTGGGTGTCACTTGGTGGGCAGTGTTGTGTGCTGCCCCACCTTACCTAGGAATCACTTTTCACATGGGACTTGAAATTCCCCCCTCCTTCCAGCAGCTGTGATATGAACCAGCAATATCCTTCTCAGGTCTCTACTTGGATTCTTGCTCCTGTTTCATAACAGACAGTATCTCTGTCATTTGGCAAGATGCTGGTCCTGCTTGCATTTCTTGCATTACTGAATTTGCTAGGTCCACTGGGGTGCTCAGTGCATTCCATAACCCACAGTGTCAGCTCTGGCTGCTTTTTAGGGGCGTTTCTTTTCTTGAGGGAGATACTTTCCTCATTCTTTTACCATGAGTCAGTTTAAAATTGGGGTGCAGCCACCCTGGAAGAAGTGATCAGAGCTTGGTGCCACAGTGAAAACAACCTGCAGGTGAAGGCTGTGGTGGTGTGGGAGAAGGTAGGATTTTAGCTACACTGTGGAAATGGTTGCTTAAAATACAGGAGCCTTGCCTGGCCACTGTAGTGAGAGTGCACTGGAGAGGTTAGCTCTCCAGGGGTGCATGCTGCTAGCATGCAGCTGGTGCATCCTTGGGTATGGAAGGGGACTCTGCTTCGCCTTTGCATTTAACATATCAGCCGAGTCACTCTCGCAGTTCGCATCACGTGCAGCCCTAGGCAGAAAATCCGCGGTGTAACCATGGGAACCCAGTTTTGCTTAAGCAGCGCTTGCAAGGATGTAGTTCATAATGAGCCAGGGGTGATTGGGGTGGGTGTGCGGGAGAGAGAGTGAGAGCATTCATCTTTGCTTTCCTCTACCCCCGCACTAATCAAATGCAAGAATATTGTGCAAATGAAGGACTATAATTTCGCTTCACCCCCACAGCTTTTCTCAGGCGGTCTGTCGCTGGATATCACTCCTGCATTAAACACAACAACAACACCAGGCTTGTTTTCAAAATCAGATTGTTTTTGATGGGTAGATCAGTGAGATGCTCTGCGCCCTGGGAGCCCAGGGCAGCTCCAGCAACACCCATGGATCTGGGGTCACAGGGGCTCCAGCTGCCCTGGAGCCCCAGGATAGAGCACCATGAGGAAGGTGCTCAATGCAAAGGTCAGGTAGCACATAATAGTCACCTCCATGCCCCTTAAAGTAATTTTTTTAGGGGGTTTGCTACTGGTAGTATGTGGCCCCTAAACAACAATTTTGGTGCCTGCTTTCTTGTATTCTGTATTTTAAACTATATTGACCACAGAATTGGTGTCAGTAGTACAGACACCCAGTGGCAGTAAATTTATTACAGCAGTTTGGTAATCTCTCCTCAAGTCTCCAAAGTGACATAGGTGACACCAGTGTTGGCTTCCCCAATGGACATTGGTGGGAGCTGGCTGCAGCAGGTCGCACTCATAGCCACTGCATGCTCTTTTGCTCTCAGAGAAGACCAAAGGCACTTATCAGTTGTTGTTCACATTTTCTCCCAGGTTTTCCCATGATAAGAAGTCACCATAAGATGACGTTCAGCTGTATGTGGACTTGTCTGAAGTTTTCACTCCCCCTCCACACAACACCCTAGACAACTGTAGGATCCAAACTGCTTTAAGTTTTTTGACCTTAATGGACCAAAAATGGACATATTTAAGGACATGCTCAGCTGCAAGTGAACAAACTTGCTTCAGTGCTGCCCTAAGGAGAGGCTTCCCTAAACCTGTTCTCATTGCCCCAGCTGAGTAGGAACTGCAGAAAAAGTGCCTTTTTCAGAAATGTTATTCTGAAGAAATATAAATGTAATAAACATTCCTCTCCCTCATGCCTTTCACGCCCTTTTTTTTGCATGAATATTTTTTTTTTCAAATTTTCAGTTGTCTATGTGCATGACTAAAGGCTGAACTAAAGCCAGTTGGGTTGGTAGATCCATTCCCACAGACTCACAAGAGCTTTGGGTAATCATCTGGTGCACTGGGGTGTAGAAGTTGTGCTGGGAGGTTTCAGAGCACTCAGAGGTGAGCGTTTTGGGTATCACATGGCAGAGCATATTGGATCAATGACTGCATTCATCCCCTCCAGAACAATTGCTGGTTTCTCCCTGTTTTCTCTATTTATTTCTTTTTTTTCTTTTTTTTTTTTTTGTCCTGTATTTGTTTTCTACAAATAGTGAAAAAAATTTCTATCTAAAACAAAGCATATGCACTAGCTATTGCCTACTCCCTCAGAAGAAACCATTTGGGAACAGTAATATATATATATATATATATAAATATAAACCGCTACAGCTATTAAGCAGTGAACTGAGACAAACTTGCATCCTTGTTTAGCTGCTCAACACAGTGGTGTGATAATTGCAAAAATATACTTCTTGAAGTGAGAAAATGGTAGAGATTTAGGAAGCAGTATCGATTATTTTTCACATGTTGGATTACTCTGTTATGATATTCTGTCAGGTTGCTGTGGGCAGAGGGAGGTACCTCACTTTCACATGGGGGTGCACAAGTCAGACATGAATCTGTAGAAAATCTCTGAGATGTACATAACCACCACCAAACTTCACATCTCTGCTGTTGTGTTAAGGAGTGGAGTTACAAGATTGATCCATTAAACCAGTCTGCTAATTCCTTCACTGAGACTGAGTCTGGGCAGGATTCCCAGTCACTAAACTTCATCACCTAATCTATGGTTTGCGAGTCATTCAGGCAGAATGGAAATTCTCCCCAGCTTTTCACTCACATGGCCCTGCCCTCCATAAATAACGTTTATGGAGAAAGCCTAATCATGCTTACTTTAGGGAACATTGTTTTCCTTTCACAGCTACACCCACTATGGGACTGGAACCAAAACCTCAGAGCCACAGACTTTCCATCCTTCAGGATGGTTGAACACGCATCTGTCTATTGAAGCTCAGGATTCCCACTCATTCTCCATCTTTGTCTCAACATATGGGAGGTTTCAAGCTGAGCAGTGTGAGCTTTTGAGCACACAAGCTCTTTGCCTTTTTGTGGACACATGCTGTGAGATGCAGAGTGCTGCCCCATACTCTTCTCTGAAGTGCTGGGGCTGGACCCAAGCAGAGCATCTGGAAGGCAACGAAGGGCTGGGAATGACCTGGGGCAGAGCTCTGTTGGGACTCCAGGGTTTGGGGCACTGATCTCAGGGGAGCTGGTGGCATTCATGTGCTGTGTTCTTCAGCTTTGTAAGGAAATAACAGGAAGGTAATAATAATGACAATAATAATACTTTCCTCATTCAAGAATCTCAAGGATAGTGTGTTGAAGGCCAGCCTGGTATATTTATTCTGGTTTTGTTTTTTGACTCTTAGTGACAGCAGCAGAAAGTGCAGATTAGTTCCTCTATCAGCAGCAGTCTCTGTTCGGACAAGCCCTTCGCTAAGAATGAAAATAGCAAATTGAGCTGAGTGTGAAAGGAAGTTTCCAAGAGATGATTTTGTTGTGTAACAACCTCTTTGCTAATAACAAGATAAAAAGCTGGACTCCTTCAGCACATATGTTTGCACTTGTGGGGGCAAGTCACACTCCAGGACCCTTCCAAGAAGGGGGAGAGGGGAAGGAAAGAAGAGCACACAATCTCATGTGCCCTAGCAAGCTGTAACTCTCTCCTCTCCCTCCTTCCTTCCCACCCACTGGACAGATGAGGCAAGAAGCAGGGAACAGTCCGGGTTCCTTTCAGAGTGGCTGTCACTCTCTAGGGTGGTGTTTTGCCCCATTTGTGAAAAGGCCTGAGATTGTCCAACATCTCTGCTGCAGAGACCATCCTGTGCCCTGCTGCTCACATCACTGTGGCACATGCTGGACTTGCAAATCAAAAAATAATGGCATGTATCCTCAGGAGTTGTAGCTATCTTAGTTGCCTTGAAGGCAGTGGGAGGAACTGCTAGGTGCAGAACTGACCTTTGTTCTAGCTGCAGAAGAGCACGTGCTGCGCAAACTGTGTGATCTGAATCTTAATCAAATCTTGTTTGCATCACTCAACGATTCTGGCTCAGCCTCTGGGCTGAATTTTCTTCTTGTTTCCAGGGCTGAAATCAGGAGGTGTGCTGTTTTCAGATGCGCTCGGACAGCAGGCAAATTCTCTTCCTCTGACACACACCAGAGAAAACAGAGCGGTTTGGAGTAAGGGCTCTTGCCTCGCAGGCCTGGGTTTGGGACCCGCTCCAACTGCAGCGGTGCAGGCAGGGTGCTTGGGCAGGCTGCGTCTGCTCTAGCCGCAGCATCGAGTTGGGGGGCAGTGATAGCTCCCCCTGTTTTGATACCTGTAGGCTGGCTGTCGTGTTGGCTGTTTTATCAGCAAATCAGGTTCTGGCTGCATTGAAATCTCATTTTTCTTTTAAAAACAGATAATGTCAGATTCCCTTCTATGAGGAGCTTTAATTTTCTCACCTTGCAAGAGAGCATGTAAAAATGGCCAGGCTGCATGTCTGAGGCTGCGCTGGTGAGCAGGGCAGGCTTGAGCTGGAATGTTCCCTGGGTATCCCCTTAGTTACCCAAAGCACCATGTTTGTAAGCTGGGGCTGTCATAGCCCATGCAGTACTGGCAAGCAGGAGACAGGTGGTGGCCTGGTATCTGCGGCAAAGGGACATCCCAGATGGCACTGTGAATGCCTGAGAGGTGGAGGGAGGCTGGAACAGGGTTTGTGCCAGATCTTTCCTAAAACAGTTTCTATTGCACTGTATGGGGCAATGGGGCACAAAACTACATCTGTGTAGATGATGATGCATCTTCTGTCTAATGTCACTGGCTGAATTTCTTCTCCTGTTTTGGTTTGTTGTTTTTTTTTTTTAATAGAGTAGGAGTTTACCTTATAAAAACAAACCAAGCCTGTTAGTGGGCTGGTGGTAGTGTTGTTTTGAAGTGGATGCAGAAGATTCAGAGAGTTGGATCGCATCCTTTTTTTTTTTTTTTTCTGGCACGCTGAGTGATTTTGGCTAAGTCTCTTGTCTCTGTGCTTCATCTTATTTTTGCTTGTAAAACAAAGACAAAATTGTTGTGTTCAGCTGAAAAGACCCTTTTTTATTCAAAGAGGCTTGTAACATGCAAAGTAAAGGGCTGTGGAAGGGCAGATAAGTGACAAGTTGGTAAGTAATATAGCAAAGCAAAGTAAAGGGTGCAAGCCTTTGTAACCATTTGGAAGAGTTATTTGGAATCACCAAACAGCAGTATTCTAGACCAAGTTGGGTTTTTTTGTTATGCAAATCAAAACATAGCATCTTTTACAAATGTCTGTCAAGTGACATCTGGATCTTAAATGCAGGGAGTATTAGAGTATCACCACAAAGGTTCCAGGTGCAGAGTCTGAGAGACATGATGAGTAAAAACTCACTGCTAGGCACGGTGTTTGCGGGGAGTGCAGCTGGCTTTAGAAACAACTGGCACAGGACAGTGGCAAGCTGTGCATTTCCAGGATTTCCACGAAGGTGGGGTGTTTTTGTGGAAGAGATGCTGCACCCCAAGCGGGACCCAATGCTCAGAAGTGCTGCAGATGGGACATGAGGGCACCAGGGCAGCTAATTGCTGCAGTCTCTGCCTCCTTCCCTTTTTGCAGACCCTGGAGTGTGTCAGCTGTAGACCTCAAGAGTCATTTTAATAGGTGGCAATACAATGATATGCATTTTCCAATTAACGGTGCAGGTAGCATTATTACATTTTTTCATTGCCTGCATGATGTAGCAATGCTCAGGTCATCGTGGCCTTTCTAAAGAGGCAGGAAGAAATGGATAGGACTTCTGTGGGATGTCTTTTCTAGCAGCTTTCCTTCTCTTTAATAGAAGAGATCAAAAGAGATTGTACAGAACTTACAGCAGAGATGAAATGTGTAGCACCAGGATAAATAAGGCACACAGTCTTTTGGATTTAGAGGACATCCCTTCATTTTTGCTCAGTACAGTCCAGTCTCTCTTTTGCAGTTTTCATGAGATCTGAGAAAGACAATCCTCTCTTTTAATGCCGAGCTGTGAGTACTGCCAGACGCTCAGTTCCGTAAGAGCATGCAGTTTTGATCAAACCAAACCAGTTATCCTACCAGAATGATAC
>JAVJGJ010000003.1:21340958-21408660 GCA_035590215.1 Microhierax caerulescens
TAGTTTACCTTGCAGAGCATGTCCATCTTATGAGACACTATGGGAGACTTTTTTTTTTTTTTGTGGGGCTGGGGGAATGTACATATGTAATTTTTAGACCTGTACCATTATTAGTCTGCTAGAGAGCAAATGACACACTGTTGTGAAGGTAAGCTGCCTTCAGCTAACTAAAGACTTAATTGTGGCACAAGTAATTCAACACACATAATGGAAGACAAGCATATTCCATCTGGAAGATTGATGATGTTGACAACTTATGAAAATTGTAAAATGTAACTATTATTAGAGCAAGGTGGTGGGTGAGAAACAACATAGCCCAAAGTAGATCTTGTCAGCAAGGCTAATATATATATATATCTTGGATGACTTGAGACCCACTGAAGAGGAACTATAGCTGGTCTGAACCTCCCAGTCAAGTGTGAGGTGCTTGGGAGCTGGTCACAGAATAACTTTTGGAAATGTAAAACTGCAGGCTGGGCTGTAAGAATTAGAGAGAAATCAAGAGAAAGCTCAGCAATATTACAATGTCAGGTCTGTGGGGCTCTAAGTGATGTCTCTAAGTCTTATTTGATTTTTCTTTAACTACTGGAGAAGTGGTTCTGTTGGTAAAAATTTATTCCCATGTATCCCAGGCCACAGGCTGTGCAGGGAGGGGTTTCAGAGGTGACCGGTCTCAGCAGACCCTGTGAGCAGGCTCCCATCATCTCATGCAGCAGGCCTGGGGAGGAGGACTTTCAGCCCAAGAAAGGAAGGAGAAGGACATTGCAGTAAAAATAATCTAGGCTGCTTTGCAAGTCATTTAAAAGCTTGAAAAGAGTTGCTTATTTTTTAGAGCCCACTGGAAAGTGTACATCAATGGAATTTTTATTTTTTTTTTGAAAGGTCGCATATTTCCTGAAAGGAAATTACTCCTCATTCTGAGTCTCAAATTCACTGTCACTCTATCACTCACCTAATGTGTGGCACTCTTAAACGCACTTGGCTTTAAGTTTTCAGCTCTTCTGAGCGGCATTGCCCTCTTTTCTCACAGCACTTTTATGTTTTTTTTCCAGCCCTCTCCAATTCTTATACTGTTGTCAGCCTCCTTCGCAACGAGCCGCCTCTCTGACTCTTCTCCCAGGGCTCCTGTATGAACTCTCTACTCTCTCATGCTTTTATACCTGGTGTCTGCTGCTGATTCCTTCAAGACATTTTTTAAAATGCCTTTTGTGCTTCTTGCAAGCTCTTTGCTCTGAGCCCCTCTCTCCACTGTCACCCTCTCTCTGCCTTCCCTGCTGGAACCAAAAGCACACTCCCTCTTGAGTCTTTCCCATTCAAGCTGCAAAAAATGATTTATTAAAGTAGTATGTTAAATTTGAACTGACAAGGGTTTGCACAGGACTGATATTTTTTTAAATGCCTATCTCAAAATATTATTCTTCCTTGTTACATGGTCTTTTGCCTTGTTGTGGCTTTTCTTAATTAGTTTTTGACTTGCTGCTGTAAAAATTCAGAAGTAAAGTTTCACTGATATCTGAATTGATTTCCACGCATTCTATAGAAAGCATGATGGAAATTACACTGGAAATTGAACATTATATGCTGTGATAACTTGTAATTTGGAGGTATATTAACCTGCTTACTTTAAGTAAAGAAATGTCTTATACAATAACTGTCCTCATTCAGGAGCTGACATTTCCTCCTGATGAGGCATTTATCGTATGGCTTGATTATCTTTCCATGAAAACACTTCAACTCTGACCTTTCCAGATGCTATAGTGGGCTATGCTTTCACACTGACTGGCAGCTTGTAGTGGCATGAGGGCAACTGGGAATATGAGGTGTTCTGCCTACCCTAAATCACTGAGATGGTGACAACTTGTTGAAAAGCTCCTTGATGAAACCTAATTCCCTTCCTTTCACTAGAAGATAACTTATCTAGAAAAGTAAAATGAGTTGATGTCACAGGAGTTCACGTGGAAGCACGGAGCAGGTTGTGTGCTGGAGGGAGGGGTTGCACTGCTCCCCAGTACTGCTGATGGTGATGCCTCCTGGGTAGCTGACAGCTCAGGGAGATGACAACATGTTTTCTGCCCAAGGTTCGGCATTAGGAGAGAGATTTAGGTACATAGCAAGACAGTGCTGAAACAAAGACAGGTGCTGTTGTTATTGTTTGCTGATTCAGGAAGTCAGACTCCCCCTGGTCTTCCCTTGGCTTACCCTGCCCTGGGGTGAGTGCAGAAGCTGGCTTATTTCTCTAGGAGATGTGGGAAGCCATAGGAATAAACTGCACCACTTAAAGATTCTGATAGTTTACTGCTATATGCAGCCAGAAAGGGGGTAAAGCAGGACTAGGGAGCGACCTTGGTACTGCCCAACCACTTCCAAGGGCAGGCTGTGCACGCACAGCCCTCTCCCTCTCACTTTGCTCACTTGAGGGCAAGCTCTGTCTGCAGCACAACTCCCACTGACGTTGCTGTGAGATCTGCTAAAGTCAGTATACTAGCATCATGCCCTAATTTCTTTTGCAGTCACTGCCTGACTGGGCGTAACATAAAGGCTGTCCTTGAAGTATCTGCTTACAAGAAAACATATGAAATGTATCTGTGCTTTTGGGAGTACCTTAGATCTAAGCTGTGAATCCTACAAAAAACTGCAAAAAATGAAAGCATCCACAGAAGATGCATCTCAGTTTTGGTGTCATCTGAGAGGCAAAAGCCACTGGTTCATGCCCTGCATCACCAGCAGGCTGCAGAGAGTATAAGGTAGCATCCCTTGGGGCAAAGGCTGTCTGTATAGATGGACTGTGCATGCCTCTGTGTGCACCCCATTGACAGGCACCATGAAGTCTCTGTCCCTCACATTTGCATCTGACCCTCCCAGAGAGATGTCATGGACCAAGGTAGCTTTTGTAGTTGGCTTGTGTTTTCCTTCATTGTACACTACAACCATTTTCCTATGGTCTCATCCCCCCTGAAGGGCCCGGGGCTTGGTACATGGTTCTCTCTCTGCCAGCCTCCCGCTGGAGTGAGACTGGCTTCTGCAAGAGGGAAATCAGAGGATCAGGAGAGACACATGGCCTTACAAAGCTTTCTCTGTAAGGAGAGAGGTAGGGCAGTGGTGAACTGTTGGGCCTCATTAAAAGGAGCCCAGACAAAGACACAGGAATGACTGAGACAGCTGAATTCCCTCAGATTGTTGTCCCCTTGAGTTTTTGCTCTGAAATGATTTTCCCTGTGGGCTGCTGTGCTGTGCTCCTCTCAGCAGTGACTGTAGCTCCTGCAGTGTGCCTGCCTGTGCCTCAGTCCTCTGTAACTGCTTTTGGGAGAGAAAGTGCTCAATAATGCCTTGTTATTTAGTAGAGGTTTAGGAATATATGTGTTTATAGTTTCATACTAACAATAGCTAATTCTGGAAGATGAGCCTTGTGCTAGAAATGTTGCACTGCTTGTTTCTTCTGGTTGTCTGGCCCACCACCTCCAGCTGCTTCAACCAGAAGGTTTGGTGTCACAGATATAAACCCACTGCTCAGGGAAAGCTCCCACGGGCTGAAGCAGTAGCGGTGTGGGAAACACCTGGTACTTGGAAGCTTTAAATGTCCATATGGGTGTCCCAGGGTCAGGCTATTGAACACTTCAGAGACAAGAGCTGAGATCTTGAATATGACTCCAAATGTTGCAAAATGCTGGTGAAATGACAGGAGGTCAGATGTGATGTGTTTGTAGTACCCTGCGCTGCTGAAGACACCCACTGCAGTTTTTTGTGCTTGTTTCTGTGTGTACAAGGGAGCTCATTACCCAAACCAGAGCACCAAGCCTTTTTCAGTAAAAGCAAACTAGCAGTGCTGCTGATGCCCTTGTGACCTGGCAGCTCATTACAGCATACGTATTGCAGAGCTGAATGCAACCATCTTGCTGAGACTGGATCCCACACCCTCCCTGTGTCCCATTGTGTCACCTAGAGTTGTTTAGGTTCAGACCTGTTATTTTAACCCAAGAAGCAGCAGCCTCTAATTAGAAGAGGTCTCTTTCCTTCTCCAGCTCCCTGCTGCTTGGTCACTTCCAAGTTATAGTCTGAGGAGCAATGAGTTTTAATCCGACAAAAGGGCTCTCTATACTATGCAAAACCATCTGCCACATTGAATTTCATAGATGCCTTGGAGGTCCCATGTTCAAACACTGGTTACTGTGATGTGGTCATTTTGGGTGGAGGCCACTATTGTGGGTACACTGGTGCTGGAGGTAACGGGGTCTCCGTCGCACCCCTATTGCTTAAGTAAGGCATGGAAAACCACAGCAGAGAAATGCCAACATGATGATTGCCAAAGGCGTGCCAAAGCCGGGTACTGAGTGGACAACCTAATTACAGCTGGCTGAACAGACTAGTAAGCAGAAGATTGCTGTTTAAAAAGGGGCTGTGTTGGTGGTGCCAAATGAAAATGTGTATGCAGGGCAATCTCCGTTTGGGACTCATTTGTGTGGCAAATGCAGTGGTTCAGGCATGCAGAAGATTCTCCACCAGTGAACATAGCCAGAATTAATATACTAGTTAAATAAAACCCACACATGCTTAGCTATGGATTGGAAAGGACTGCAAGAGATGAGAATCCTCCAGAGTTGAAAATGGAGGCAGAAGTCTGAGCTTGGTTTTACTCATGCTAGCATGAATCAAGAATAAATCTGGGTGGAGTGACGCTTACGTGACAGAGGGGTACAAGAGAGGAGTCATTCCCTGCAGTCTGTCAGAGGACAGTGTGATGTTATCAAGAGCTGTCCTTTATGTGCTTTCTATTGCTTATCTACCAATGTTAATTGCAAAAATAAAGCTCCTGTGTATCTTGCACGTCAAAGCAGGATGCAAAGATTGGGAATGTAATTAACAGCCATTGATGGTGCACTGGAAGAGATGTCCATGTATGGGAAGAGTGAGCTTTATAAATTTTCCCTAAGGAAGAGGTAAGGCAGGAGAACATAAGTCCTCTTTGCTCAGGTCCCTTGATGCTCTCCTGGAAGGCTTTCAGGTGCTGCTGTGACAAGGAGAAGGCAGAAGCAGATGTATTGAGGAGGGTGAGCCCAGGAGTAGGGCTGTGGTGCAACACAGTTATTAGCAACAGAGTGGCTCCACCGGGCTCCAGGGGCAAACCTGGCCTGTCTGGCAGCGGGCTGTGCGTGTAGAGGCTGCTCACACCTCCCGTGCTGGGCGCTGCCTGCCAGCGGCTAGAGCTGTGCACCCGGCTAAGTGGGGAGTCGTGTCGTGACTCATTCCGCACTGCAGCCATGGAGGGTTGAGGAACGATTGGTGAGCCAAGGGATGCAGCAACTTGTCAGAAGAGTTTGTGAGAAACTCCCTGCCAACATGTTGGAAAAATCTGTTTACAAAATGTGACATTTTTAAATAAAAATATAGATTTTGCCATATTACTTTTTTTTTTTTTTTTTTTTTTTAACAAAGTACCTCCTCACTTTCTGCATCTTCAGCACTCAGTAGTCAGCATAAGAGCTGATGACGAGGCCTGAGGATCCAAGTTCCTTGACAGACAAAAGAGCGTCCTTGGTTCTTGGCCTGCCAGGCAGGCTTCCCACTCCCCCTCCCCCACCCAGACCATCCCTAAGCTGCCCCAGGGCTCTCCGGACTAAGCTGAGTTCCCAGGGTGCTCAGGCAGCCAGCTGCCAGGAGCCCTTCCTTGCATGTTGTGTTTCAAAAACAGCCAAAGATCCCTCAGCACCCATGTTCAAGTGTTGCTGAGAAATTAAACATTGCAGAAATCCAGCTGTGTGAAAAAGCATCAGGCTGTGGCTGTTCTGTCCGAAACCAGCATGTGGGGCTTACCACGCTCCACATTTAGTGAAGCTGAAATGTCCCCGTCCCCACCAGCCCAATATGTGGCATATTTCTAACACTGTCAGCAAGACTGACTGGTTTTTGTCAGCATTTTGCTTTCTCTCCTGTGGCACCACTGAGGTGAGTGGGAATTGTAATCACTTTCTCCCCCCTTCCTTCCAATTAGTGGTCCCTCTTTTATGAATCCTAAAATTGGCCCCTTGCGACATTTGCATGTCTACATGGCATTAACATTTCCAAATTGGCACAGAGCGATGCTGTAGCTCAGCAACGCAGCCACCTGACGTGCTTATTTTAGCTAAAATGAGGGTACATGTGCGTGTGCTGGTGGGGTTCAGAGGGGAATGGCCGAGATGACTAATTGGTCAGGGATTTTAACCCAATTAAGACCAGTTAATGGACTTAGGAGGTAGATCGTTTGTAAATATCACTAGAAGTTGTAACTGTTTAATTGAAAAGAATTTGGAAGTTCCTGAGGTCTGACTCAACACCAGCTCCCATGGCACCACTGAGCCCAGCCCGGTGCTCATAGTTACAAGGCATCTAGAGGGGCAACTGGATTTTGTATAATCATCCCTTTCCTGTACCTGATGACTGAGCACTTTTTGTTAGGGCTCTCCTCATCTTTTGGAGCCAACACAAAGCTGAGGTCCTGACCGTGTGTGGTCATTAGAGATCCCATGACGTTCCTAGCAGCGGTACTCTGGCCAGATTCCAATCTGGATAATTACATTACATTTCCCTAAATTCCCCCTGTAGTTTCCACTGGATACACTTTTCTTTTCACATCCTGCCTGAATCCATACTGTAGCCCTGTAACTAATTAATTTAAGAACTCTGAAAGTATAAAAAGCTATGTAAGTGGTACAAGTACTATTATTACTAGCGTCCCAGTGTGCTGCTGAACAGCTGTTGTGGGCCAGCCCCACAGGTGGCTGTGTCAACAAAGGGGGATCCTTCGGAGGAGCTTTGAGGCTCTTTGCAAGAACACTCTATAAACCTGCAACAAAATAATATCCCTGGAAAAAGGAACAAGCAAGTAGATTGCATTTATTGAACTTTAAAAAGTTTAATACCAGTATAATCTTCTTCTCTAATTTCCTTGAATGAAACAGTTTAATAAATATATTCTTGTGATGTTGATTTACTCTCATTTCTATTATTGTTACCCACACAGAGGTTAGCATGTCCTTATGCTAAGAACTGTACAAACTGTACTAAGGGTTGGAGTTTTATAATCCAAATAAGTCAGATGGACAAGTAGATGAAAATAGAAGAACTAGTCTTCCCAAACAAGAAGCTATGGTTGCATGGACCAACATTTTTAATTCCCCTCTGTAAGCCAGGCCTCAGGGTAGTGAGCTTGCAAAATACCTGCAGGCAGCTTTTCATTGTTGGAATTTCTCAAAGAACAGGAGTGGCATGTTGATTGAGTTAAATCTCCCCAGAGAGCTGCTCCTGGAGAGGCAGTGGACAGGAACCTGCTGAGTCCTTTGGTGGTACTGTTGAGAAGACCAACAGTTCTCCACCCAGTTGCACGCAGCTGCCCAAGCACCAATCTCAGCTGGGGCAGCAGTGGCTGTACCATATAGACATGCTACTTTCTTGGCGCTAACTCAGGAGATTGACATGCTGTGAACATCCCTGAAGTGGCCTGAATTTTCAGAGGTACTGAACTCTTACAAGTCAGCATTTAAACTACAGCATCTGTTGAGATGACCAAAGAGTTGCCTGGTGTTTGCTAACAGCCCTTACAGCTAGGTCAAGATTTAGGGAGTGTATAGCTGTAAGTGGTATGGTAGGCTGTTGTTCATGGTCTGGCATTAGCCACGGAATCATATTTATCTAGGGTACATGCTGGACTACAAGGTAAGACAGGGGGGTTGGCACTTAGCTGGAAAAAATGCTGCTGGAGCTGTAAGTTTGTCTCTCAGAGCTGGTACTTTCAGAGGCCAACTCGCAAGGCTGAGACCCCTCATGCTCCTCTAACAAATGGACACTATACGTGCCGGCAGAAAACCTGCAACCCTCTCTCCAGTCTAGCTACCTGCCTCTGCATTTATTTATCTTGCTCATTCGATGACTGAGTGAATTGTTCCATATCTTCTGTAATTATTATATTTCATGTTTTGATATAAAGGAACGTGCTTACTTCAAGAGCAGCTATTATTTTAAAGGCATGAAGCTCAAGCCTGAGGAAATTGCAATGATGCAGCGTACCATCTGTTTAGCTGCTTTGGTTATGGTAGGCTTTATGAAGCCCATCTTGCTCAGGAGGATGAAATGGATGTGAATGGTTGACAATGACATTTAGAAGAGACAATCTGGCAAATAAGAAAGCATGAGTGTCTCCTGTGAACTGTTAAATACTGAAAAAGCATGAATAGTGCTGTGTTATTACTAAAATGAGCTATTTTTAATGATTCCACTTATAACCCACCAGCCCTCACACGTGACAGCAACAGCACTCAAAAACATGAATAAAAAAGAAAGCATTTTAAAAGTTGGCCTATATATTAACATATATTCTCACATGGGTCTCAGGTGTCTCTAATTTTGCACAAAGAGCTAACAAGAAAATCATGGATTTCTCCCTCCCACCTGAAAGTTATTGATTTAATTTAGTGTAATGATGCAGAGAAAAACCAAACAAGTTTGATTAAAATTTTCTGTGCTGTTTTTGAGCAGAAGCAGGGAGCTGCTCTCATATGAGATGAGGAAAAGGACGTAATTTTCTGTTTAACAGCCACTGAAGAAAATGCCTAACAAGATTTAGTGGAGTTACATTGTTTTGATTTAGCAGTTCAGGATAATTTGCACTGAAGAACTTTAACAGTTTGGATGAGATCTGTCTCTGGTTAACAGATGTTCATTTTTAATACATCTTGGGATACCATTAAGGAGTGAAAGACCACAACAAATACAGGAGTAAAATGTTCTAGTTGTGATAGGCACCTGAAAGAGGAGAAGGTGATTTTAGCCCAAATCCAACTTCTAGCTGAGTAGGTTCATATCTGACCAAGCGGTTCCATTGGTTGTCCAGCTTGGAAGGTCTCACATCTCCTTGCCTTGTTTTGCCAAAGGCAGAGGGTAAGATGAGCTCAGTGGTTTGGGCATTTTCAAGGTAGCTGCCACCATGTCTACCATCTAGGTAAGACCCAGGATGGCATCAAGGATGCAGGGCTGCTTGGCTTCTCCCACACACAGTGTGGAGTGGAGATCTAGGCAACATCACCAGCTTGGAGTGAGCCACAGGAGATGGTACAGGACTGTGCTTTAAATATTGTCTTGCTGTGCATGCATTTACATCAAGGCTGCAAGCGGAGACCTCTCTCCAGTTAGGATCAGAATCCTGGCTTGCTCAGCTAGATTGTGAAGATCCAACATTTTCTTAAAAAAAAAAAAAAAAAAATTAAGCAAGCTGTAATGATCACACTAGAGTCTTTCACTGTCATTGTTTGGTTGTGGGACTTAAAAAAGTTAACTGAGGCCAGAAAGCACTTTGGATGCATTAGTGTTCTGGAGCATCCTGAAGAAGGGGGAACAGGGGCAGTGGTGGGCTTAGTCCACACTGAGGTGGTTCAAATATTTCTCCCAAAAAGAGTGACCCTCAAGGCTGCAGCTGCAGTGCTGTCTGCCTCTTCTGTTAGAGTCGCCTTGCTGAGCCAGGAAGACAGCAAGCTCTGAAGCAAGCTGAGGCACACGAGGCTGCATTGCATGGTGGTCTGGGGTTGTTCTGTGTGAGCAGGGAAACCTAGAGGTCTTGTTTCTGCTTTTGGAAAGGGCAGTGTTGAGTCCCAGTTCTGATCTTTGGGCTTTTTATGTCTTTTAGATTTGAGGCTCAGTTGAAAAAATGCAGAAATTGAGCTAGAAGCCAGGATCAGGACCCAAGAGTGGGCTTCAGTATGCTACAGAAATTGTAAAATGTGTTGTTTGAGGCGCAGAACTTATGTCGGTCCCTCTACTGACACGGCTGCTTCTTTCCCTGTGGTGGTACTCCTCCTCTGCTGTGATGTCGTGGCAGAGTGCTGCACTGGCAGGCGCCACTGTCAGGGTAAGGAGAATGCTAGGTTAGCAGGTCCCCAAGCCCTGAACTAGGAAAGCAAAGGTTAACTGGGCCAGGAAGCAGCTTGGGGATGTGTTAGTGCTTGGGAGCATCCTTAAGGGAGGGGAAATCAGCCACTAGGGATAGGTGAACAGCCATGCTGACACACAGCAGGAGGATTAGCACTCTGATAGAGATGCTGTCTGTGGCTTTGAAAAAAAATAATTTCCTGCTACTGGAAAAAAAAATGCCATTTTGGTCTCTCTCCTGTCCTCAGTCCTTCTGCCTTTGAGAAAAGATAACTCCATGTGGTCCTGGCAGGGAACCTGAGAGTACTGTAGGAAAGGCATGATTTAGGAAAGCAGCTGAAGTGCTTGCCTGAATGCTCAGCTGCCCTGAACCCCTTTTTCTTTGGCACTGAGGATGTGCAGGGAGCCGCAGCTCCAGCGGAGCAATGTGTCCTTTGTACCTCCTTGGTCCACCCTGTGTCCCATGTGTCCCGCTCTGTGCACTGTTTCAGTCCCTGCTCCTCGGGTAAGACAACCACGTCTGGAGCTGAAATTACAAAAATGAGCCAAATCAGCCCCAGACTAGGTCAGCTCAACAGTGAACTGTGGCTGTTACAGTTCCTTATGGAAGTGCAGCTTCTTCTACCAGTCACAGCCAGTGAACCAGTGATTTATGCACATACTTGTATTTTTCCAGGGCTTTGACCAAGACCTTGTTTCCATCCAGAAAATTAAGGTGGATGATTTCCCAACCAGGGTTTCATGAGTATAATCCTTATTTATGTGAGAACTTCCATAAGCCCAAGCTTTTTATTGCCATTGCACTTGCAGTGCCTTTAATGGCTGTAGGTACATAACGGGTAGACCTTCAGGAGGACAGTGTCATCAGTCAGGTTCAGTAATCCTTTTTCAAGCAGATGTTGAAGGATTTACCAGGACCTCATGATATGTACACCTGGACACCTCTGAATTTGATGTAAAGGTGCTCACAGAGTAGTAATTAACTCAGAACTGCCAAGCACAAATACAGTTCAAGGAAATAATATTTCAGCTTTTCAGCGCTTAAATGGAAAAATGAATTAATCATTGGCAATTACTGAGTTAAAAGACTTAACTCATGACTTGAAATACTCCCACACAATTTTGTTTCCAAAGCTTTCATTAACTGAGCTAATAATTACTACTACAATTAGGGATGTGAGGCATTAAGAAGTCCAAGATAATAAACCATATGTAGTTATTTAAAAAAATCACCAGCCAGTTTTGCAGCATGTAAGAAATTCACCTTGTCTCTTGTTTGGAAACATTCCATTTTCATACAAATACTCAATGCCTTGGACAGTAAAACTGTCCCACATGCTGGCAGAAAGCATCCTGGGACAGCCTCAAACCAATGTTTTGCTCTGGCCCCTTATGTTTACCTGGAAAAACCTGTGGTCACCATCAGGGGTCTAAGTTTGTTGAAAGGTTATTTTCTCTGGAGTATATAGAATGAAGCTGGTATGTCTGATGTTTTCTGATCAGGTCTTATATCAGCATAGATGGGATTTTTTTTCATATCCCTGGTTTTGTCCTGTTTAACACAAAGGCAATTCAGTGTTGGTAATTGAAGGAATGACATCAAATGCTAAACTAGGCCAATACTGAAATCTCAAACAATCATGTCTTTATGGCAAAATATCTCCCCACAAACTGACGGGTTCTCAGCCAAGAGGAAAGCTTGGAAAAAAGAAGAGGTGGGTGGGAAGGGAGGTCACGGAGATGTGAAGGGTGGCTGGCAGTGAACTGTTTGAGAGCTTGACTGGTAGAGAAGAGGGGAAGAGGAGGAAAACTTGGACCACTTTTTTAATTTTCAGAATCGTATTCTCATGCACAGAGAAGCTCAGCTTTGATCAGGAGAAGGATTAACAAACACATAAACAGACTGTGATCTTAAACAGATACATTTTTACTTTTTGGCTTATTACCTTGATTATTTCTTGCCAAGAAAATGTGGAAAAATGCTGCTTTCCATCAATACAGAGTGATTTATTTTATTTCTTTTTTTCCCCCTAACTTGGGTTAGCCACTGAACAAGAAAAACGATTATTTGCAGGGCTGTGGTGTCTCTCAGGCACTCCCCAGCACCAGCTAACTGGGGACACACACCCTCACCCAGCATGGTTTGCACAGCCGATCTCAGGGCAAATGAGGGACTGGTGTAAGGCCAAAGGAAACAGGGATGCAGCCTTTAGGAGCGATGAGGACCTGCTCTGCATTCCTGTAGTAACATCTATGTTTGTGGAGTGTTCCTGGATGAATAACTTAAGGCTCTTGCTATAGTGTTGTATAGTCCCTTTTAGGAAGAGAATTGTAAAGCACTGATCTTGATTTTGTTTAGCCAAAAGCAGGATGGCAGAGGACCAGAAATAAGAGTCCTGGCAACATAATGAATGAAATTAATTATTTGGAAGTTGCTCTGCAGCTATTATTTTTTTTCTCCTTTGAATGATGTGTATGTATTTGTGTACACATCAGCGTATGTATAATTCAGCAGCCATGGGCATGGGGAACTGGAAAATTCAAAAAGCTGTGGCAAAAGGCAGGAAGTTAGGAGGGGAGGCAGATGCATCCAGAGGTACTCCCTGCTCATGTGCTGATGGACTCTCTGGGATACAGCTTTGCTTGGCAGTGATGATGGACTTTACACAAAATATTACACTTATGGCTTGTCTTACCTTGTTGGCTTGTTGGTGATGGGCTTGAGAGCTTATTTGCATCAGAAATGTTCACTGATCTGGTCCTCCAGCCACAAAAAGCCTGAGCTGTTGGTAATTCCTTATATAAAGCTTCAAGGTTTTTGGAAACAATAGGAGAGAGATGGGCTTAAACCAAAATCAGAACATGTCTAGGCATTGAAATCCTCTGGTCTCATTTTTCTTGGACACTGTGGCATGTCTTTGTAGCATCAGTCATTAGGCAAAGCATTTGCAATAATTTATCTGATGCATTTTGTCCATTTTTACTCTTCCTAATTATTCTAGAACAATGCTTGATGTCTCTGGTGGTTGTTTTTTGGGGTTTTTTTTTGGGTGTGTGTGTTTTTTTCTGTGTTGTTTTTTTTCTTTAATATTCAAATCAGATCCGAAGCATTGTGCCATCATATTCCTGCCTGTTGGGACTATGGATAAACTATTCGCTCTGACTATTTACCATTCAATAGTAATTCTTCTGACTCCATGATTGAGCAACCATGTGATCTAATGCTAATTCTGGTACTTGGCTGGCTCTCTGAAAAACCTACAGAGAGGAAAAGAGATTTCTAGCTTCTCCTACCAGCCTAACTCAGTAGGACCTGTTCCATGAACTCGCTTTTCCAGCCTCAACAATTCTGTGATCTATGATTTCTCTAGCAAACTTTTCAACCAACATTTTTATGAACATAGGTCTCTTATAAATATTTGAGGAAAACCAATAAAAAGGACCACAAAATGAAGCAGATTCATGGGCTTTGCTCACATCACTGAATATTGGTATAGGCTTTCCAAGCTGTGATGTGGATGGTTTTTCATCTGATTCATCTGATTTCCATATAATACGAAAAAGAATTGTTTTTCTCTAACTGTAGGCAATTGGATGAGCCATAAGTCAGAATTAAAATATGATTATCAGTTACAAAGATCACAGATTCCTTTCAAAGTTTCATTATTTACAATCCTTTTCTTGGTGACATTTCAATTCTCAGGAAATTATGCTCTAAATTGTACCTAACATGCTCACCACCCACATGCAACACATGCAATAAGCTTATGAGATAGGAAGGGTGAATGTTTCCATTTTAATTCTGTTTTTTAATGAGATTTTGGAGTGGAGGGTGAGCATTTTGCTAAAATATACGGTAGAGATTGCACAGCAAAGGAGTCTAACAGGGCTTTCAATGGCAGTTATCTCCAATGTCTTTTTCCTGCCATCTGCGTAAAATCCACCCTGTTCTCTCCAAACCAATGTAAAGCTTTTTTGTGTAGGAGAAGTGCAGTAAAGCAGGAGTCTCATCTCAAATCAGCACTGAGGTTGCTGTTGTGGTTGGTGCAGGGGGAAGGGGAGGCCCCCAGATGAGATGGCTTCATTGCAATGCAGATTGCCTCCTTGTGCTGAGCGCTGTGCGGAAGGTGCTGGGCTTTCCCTGCTCAGGCTTAATTTAGTAATATGAATATAACCTATGGTAGCAATAATAACGTGTAGAAGGATGCATTATCAATGGATTTTGCATTCATTGGCCATACGTAGCCCTTACAGCCTCACCTCTCTCGGTACCTTCTTCCCACCAGAATCCCAGCTGTTCCCTGCCAGTTTATCACTGGCAGGACAGGATTCGGTTCCTTACCCACTTCAGCAAGATTTCCTCAAAAACGAAACCACATCCTTTTTTTCAGAAGAAAACTTTATAAAACATATGTTGAGGGAGAAAATAATTAAAAACCTGTAACTGGGTCAAAATCTGATCTCTGTTGATTTGGTGTGATCCTGATGCAATTCTGTGGGACTGAAGCCAAGGACTCCAGTTATTCTGCCTTTCTTTGATATTAAAGGAGCACAGAACCTGGCCTGTCATCAACTGGGAAATACACTGTCGGAGGTGACTTTGTCTTCTCTTCCTGGAGGTTAATTGCCACCTTTGCTCAGAGCAGGTCTGGAAATCAGAGGTCTATAGATGATGTACCCATAATCATAAAAGATTTATTTAAGGGTATTCCTTTCTTATTTCACTGCAGCAGCAGCAGCATAGC
Source organism: Microhierax caerulescens (assembly GCA_035590215.1). Classification (NCBI taxonomy): domain Eukaryota; kingdom Metazoa; phylum Chordata; class Aves; order Falconiformes; family Falconidae; genus Microhierax; species Microhierax caerulescens. The sequence continues at coordinate 21,355,598 of JAVJGJ010000003.1, forward strand.
CTAAAACCTGTTTCCACAGGCTTACAAAACTAGCTTCTGAAACTAGTATCTAATGCACTATTCAATTCTAAGTCCTTCAGGGAGCTGGCAATATTGGAATTACACTATTCCCATATAGCAACTTCAGGCTTTCCAGCAGGCTGAGAGACTGCCTGGAAAGACCATACGGATTTCACTTGTCTTCACGTTAGGAAAGTATTCCCACTTTATACACTAGTGTCCAGATTCTCAGCAAGCCTTAGCTGTTTACAGCCACAAAATTTGTCAGCTCATATGTCTGAACGCTTTGAGATTATAACAGCGGATGCACTAGAAATTCCCCAAGCAGCTCTGCAGTTACATCTCCCATGTCCAAAAGACAGCTGCAAAATGTGTTCATTATTGCACAGTTGTATACAAAGAACTACTGCACCCCAAATATCACAGATGGTGCTGCAAAAGCATTGGGCTTGGTATTTGTTCACAGGAACAGCTTGGGAGCTGGGGCTCCTGTAGGGGAGGGACAGCCCTGGCTGGAGACCCAAGGGTCAGTGCATGTCAGGATAGCATCTAGGGACAGTGTTAGATATGAACTTCCCTGGGAAATTATTTGTGTTACTGTGACACCCACAGATGCAGGTGAGAATCAGAGCCCACTGAATAAAGTGTACCAAGGTTTCCCAGTCTTGCAGGGGGAGGACCGGTGGGAAGCAGTATGGGGAGGCTGGATGACATGCTGAGATCTGCACAGAGGCAGAGGAGAGTCAGGACTGAGCCCACATTTCTGTTTTTAAACCTTGGCCCTGAGACAAACCTTTCTCGCTTCTAAATTTTAGAGCACCCTGATCTAGATTTTCTTCAAGCCTGTGTCTGATCCACTCTCTATAAATAGTCTTTGCATTCAGCAGCTTAGACGAGAGGGGGAAAAAAAAAAAAAAAAGGAAGGGTATACACTTTGCTGCAGAGCTTGCAAAGCTTGCCTTTTGAAAACATTCTTGTTAGTAGGAAGGGGAGGAAGCAATGGGCATTTGACTAAGTTAATGTACTCAGTGAACCATTGGAGAGCCGCCAACTCACATTTTTAAATAAATGTCAACATTAATTTTTAAAGTTTAAATGCCTATTTTGCATTTGTGCTCTCAGCTCTCTCCAGCACTACGGTGCTTTCCAAGGCATAGGAGCCAGCATGGCCAGGCCTCCCTGGGGAGCTCCCCGTGGAGGCAGCCAGGAGCGGGTGCTTGGAGCACCGCTGTTCCCATGGCATTTGCTATGTAGGCGTAATTCCTTCCTCACAGAGAAACCCTTACCTGCTGCTTAGCTCACTTCAAAAAAAGAAAAAGATTTTATGTTTTCATGGTGCTGTTTATTTCCTTCAGGCAATACCAAACCGAACATAGGCAGAATACGTGTGTTACAGACTATCAGTACAATGGCATCTCCTATAAATAGGGTCACTGTTGTTCTGTCAGAGCTTTGTTGAGCACAGATTTAATTTAATCAAGGTATCTTTTAGTGTCAAGGCCCATCTGTTTAAAATTAGCAGTATGATCTCTCTAGGCCCTCTTTAAAATTGTGATGGTCCAGAATCTGTATCCCTTAAAGGCTTTTGCTGGGCAAACAGCATCCAAAGTGCTAAAGGGAAGGATATTTTTCTAAGGATGAAGTGCTCTTTGGAAAGCTTGTAGACAGGCAGTAAAAACAAATAAGTGAAGAGGGAGTTGTGCCATTCACTGGGGACTGCAGGGAGGAATTTGGCAAAAGGGAGGGCTATGGAGGGTAGCGCAGAAGCAAGGTGTAAGCAAGCTGTTCCTTGGCACCGAAGCAGGAGGAAAGGTATTTCCAGATGGCAATTGGAGGGACCAGCTGCAGAGAGGGGAAGGAAGCAGCCCTCCATGTGGAGGATTCCCCCTGGCCCCAGCTGAACCGCCAGTGCAGCTGCGGCCAGGCAGGACCGAGGAAGGCAGCCGTCTCCTCATGAGCCTGCTCGTGTGCAGGATGCTGGCTTGGCTTTGCGAGCTGCAGGATTTGCAAGGTTTTCCCCCAGGACAAGATCTCCCAGAGCCAAGAGCATTAAGCAGGTTGATGTTCGTATTTCCTCTCCCCTCCACTTGCTGTATGATGTGGGACAAGGTCCCCAAAAGTGACCCCCAGCTGCCAAGTCTCATAACCTGAGTTTCTTTGGTCACCCCACCAAGGAGGACAGGAATCACACAGGGTTGATTTTATCTCCACAGCACCATAACTTATGAGTCTACTGGGAGCTGATGTCAGTATAAATTTATTAAATATTTTTGGATGAAATAGGCCTATAACACCACCTAGGAACATATCACTCAGTACATGAGCTTTACCCTCAGTGAAATGCAAACACTACAGGCTTCTTCCAAAAATCCACAACCATGTCAGTCCCCTTGGCCACCAGTCATCACCTTAGCCCCAAGGAGAGGAGCACACTACACTTGCATCCAGTTAAAACTGGCCAGCCTGGAGATGCTTTCCTGCCCCTATTGCTCTCCCTCTGCGCCTGTCCTTTTCAAAATATCAGCAGAATTTAAAGGCAGAGCTTGCAGTAAAAGAAAAGCTATGTCTTAGCAAAAAGAGCACCTTTAATCACAGTTTGCAATGGCAGGTTGCACAGTAAATAATAGTTGTCTTAAAATCATACTGCTCGTCTTCAGCAAACCCCTTTCTGTGAATAGAAACTCTGCCTGAAAGTCAAGGCAATGACAGTCCTCCCAGCTGGGTTCCTTCTCAAGCCACTGTGCCCTCTGTGGACCCCTCTCCCCATCCACATGTGATGCTTGAGACAAACAGCGGATGCCCATCTGCACTCCACAGTAATGTGAGCATAACTTGTCTATGTCTGAGCTCATAGATTTAGCAGACCAGTGCCACTAAATATTTTTTGATGAGTCTAGGCATTTTTTAATATCTTCTCTTTGAGAATTCTCTTCCCCGTAACAAACCCCTGCCCTAGATGTGTCAGAAACCCAAGAGTTCATGTCCCACTTCACATGCGATCTGAAGTGCTCTGGAAGCCTTGGATCCCAGAAGCTTTCCTGAAGAAACTGAATCCAGACTGGCCATAACTACATAAAATACTGCGTTTCTGATGAAACACCATATCTGGTTTGTGTTATTTTGGTGTAAACACTCAGCCAGGTTGGGGCAATTGTCCGTAGCCTCCTCCATTTCCATCTTGCTCACCTCGAGCCCCATGAAGGCTGTGAGGTGAACAGAATCAACTCAGCTTTTTCCATCGCCTCTTCCCTGCCTTGACTTAGCTGAGACAACATCTCCTCCCTCTGCACTTGTCTATTTGCAGCTCTGCCTGTGATGGCTGCTGCAGTCTCTAGGAGGAAAAACAACATTAAATTGAGGGTGATTACCCATATTCATAGCATACTTTCGTAGTTAATGACATGAGTGACCTGCCCAAGGGAAGACAGGGCCACTGTGGCCCCCCCACACTCGTCATCTGACTCGGCAGGAGGAAGCTCTGAGTCACCTCACTGAACTGCTAAGGCTGAATAAATTCCTTGGCCTCGATGGAGTTTACCCTAATGACTTGAGGCTGCAGATGTTTTCCATTTCTCTTTTTGAACTTGCTCTTTAGTATTAACCAAAGTCATTATTAATTCCTTTTTTAACCTAAAATGAAGATTATCATGACTGTCTGTCAAGTTGTCGTGGTTTAACCCAGCAGGCAGCTAAAGAGCACACAACTGCCTGTTCACTCCTTAAAAGCAAGTATTTTATATAGCAACTTCAGATTAATATATATGTGAATAAGATATTACAGATTAATTAGTATGCAAATTAAGCCATGTGTTATTTGTGTATACATATATCTTTCAAAGCCTACTGCCTGGACAGGCCAGCAGGTATCTTGAGTGCTTGTTTATGAACCCATATGTATTACTCTGTGGTAGCAATGAAGCTGTCTGGTGTGCATGTTATTTCATCTGCCTCTGCCCAAAGATACAGTGCTGAGAGTTCAAAGGATCTTCCATATTTTTCAAAATAATTTCTCATGCCTGCAAATCTTTGTAACTGAGCTGCTGATCTCCAGGTAAAATCAAACAGTTAGACTTCAAAATGTCACCATTTCCAACTGAAATCACTAGTGGGATACCATTTACCAAGTTCAAGTCACCAAAATCTCTGAGAAATGAGAGATTTTACCCAGGTTGTTAAAATAACAGCAGCAGAAGCTGCAAGCAGGTCATTTGTAAGTGCAGGAAAGAAAACCCAGCATTAGCAAACCTAAAATGACTTGGGAGTAGCTGTTCTTGAATCAGCAGGTCGATGAGTAACAGTGGGGACAACATGAGCAGCTCTGCTGGAGGTCCTGCATGAGAGCTGCTTTCCTTGTGGTTTCCCTGGGACAAGCAGGGGCCAGACCCAGACAGTGGCTCCTGGGAAAGCCCACCTGTGCAGTCAGAGGTGCAGGGGTTGAGCTGACATCTCTGGGGACGACTGCTCTGACAGGTGCATTGCCACACCATTTGTCTTTCCCAAACTCCAGATCATTTTCTGCACTCCACATGGGTTTACACCCTAATTATCCCAGAGAAACATAGAGTTTGGCTGCAGATGTTAAAAACGGGGAGCTCAAGAAGTGCATCCATAGGTTCTTCTCATGGCCTGCACAGTTCTTGTGGTGCTCCCTGCATAATTTTTTTCCTCTTGTCTAAAACGCATGGCTGATCTCTTGGATTGTCTGGAGTAGCTGTCAGCTTTTCCAAAGCCTCTTTTCCCTGCCTTGCATCACTGAGCACGCAAGCAATGTGGGACCAGTTTGGTGGGAGGCTTTAGTGCAGCCAAGTGTAATGATGAGCCGTGGGGTGGACCAGCCTTCTGTTTAAGAACATTTTCCCTGTGTTTTGAGCCCAACAGTGAAATCCCTGCATCCAGCTGCATTTCTCTCCCTCATTATTTCATAGATCATCTCAATAATATGATTCCAGAGCTCCCAAACTCTATTCCCACTTCTCCAACCATCAGCCAAGTGAGCTGTGTTAAATTTCTTGCAGCACGGAGGGGACTAGAATAGACTACGCAAGAGCCTAATTAGCAATCTTTTCCTTTTACAACATATTGAAGTTTTCTAGGCATTGAGCCATATTCTTTCATAGCCTTTCTCCTTCCCTCCCTCTCTCTTTTTTTGGTAGCTTCTAATTTTTTATTAAAGGATAACAGCATTATTGACAGTACAAGATACTTTCTTGCATACCACTAAGCATTAAAAAGGAAAGTGTCAGATATGCAGGATAAGAGATAAGTAGAACTAAAGCAGCTAGGCTCATAGCTGGAGCTATACGTACAGTCATAATAGAAGCTATACCCATAATTTCCTTTTAGTCAGTTCCTGTCTTGGGACTTTCCTCCAAATTCATTCAGTATTACCTGCCTAGGACAATAAAGCTTTCTGACTTTCTCCATTGGGCTGTGTTTCTGGATTTGGCCTTTTAGGCCTGAGTTTCCTACTGCTGAGGTTGTTCTGCAGACCAGTGGAAGTGTCTCTGTCTGTGTGTCCTTCAGGCCAAGAGCAATTAAAACTTGCTTGGGCATATGGTATGTGTTCAGCTGAAGTGCAGTTGCTGCAAGTTCCCTGAGAACCAGAGGAGACCCCTGCATATTGGGTTGTGAGCCTCTTAAAGACCTATGTTTTGGTTTTGAGAGCTGGTCACCAACCATCTAGAGCATGGACAGTCCATGTGAGTAGTGGGAACTATTGAAATGATGAGTGGAGTGAGCAGATGCGGCCCTTCAGCAGTTGGTGCACTGCCACGGGAGCTTTTCCCTTTCCCTGGGTGTGCTGAAGAAGTAATTGCAGGAGGTTCAGGTCCGTGTCCTTCATCTACCTCATGTGAGGCTTTAATTCTTCTCCTGCAGCCTTAATGAGTGCCCTGGGCAGTCGAGTTAGATGTTTTTCCTCCGTCCCAATCAATGTTTAATGGCTCCCACCAAAATGACTGAGGCAGGCTCACCTTGAAGAGTCAGTGGTGTGTTGGGCTGTTTCCAGCTTGCCTCTATAAAACTGGACCTGCCTCTTAAGGATTTGATTAAGTTCCCACTGAATTCAATAGCAAAACTGCTATTAAAACCTACTGGAGCAGGCCACAAGGTAACAAATGTTGGATTATAATTTATTATAATAATATCAAAGGTAATACTGGCTTTGCAATGAACCCCTGGAATGGTAGAATAAGAAAGAGGTGAAAAAAACCAGTGAAAAAATGCTATTAATTCAGAGGCAGATATATTTATTTCAAGTAGATTATTCTTAGAAACACTTGTAGCATTATTTACAAGAATCTTTAAAAAATTGCAGTGCTACAAAACTGAGATTCATCACTGAGGTAAAACATTTCATTATTATTTCTCAAATCAATTCCCCCAGCAGAATATGAATTACAGGATTTCAGCCAGCCTTTTCAAGAAACCTCTTTTAAAAATTTACATAGCTTATAACAGATTGCCAGAAATATTGCAAGCAGCCATTAATTTACTCCTAACCAATTAAAGCCTATGCTAACACATGCACTGATATGCACACACTTGTTCCTAATTTTTCTTCTGCAGTTAAGCATGAACAAAAAGACATGCCTTAGAACTAAAAAGGATTTGAAGGCATTTTCATGCTTGCTTTTATCAGACTCAAGGGCAAATATGCCTTTGATAAATATCATTCCATTTTTTTCTTCCAAAGAAGGAATCTCTACAAACCACAACATTTTTTTTCTGCTGTTGATTGGCAGGTAGATTTGCAAACAGCAGCATACCATCAGAAACAATGTCTCCTTCAGCTTTTAAACTATTAGGGGGTTTGAGTTAATTAATTTATTAAGGATACTAGGCTGAAGAAAGATATGGAACAATGGGATTTGGGCTTTTTCGTATTTCTGAATTGACAAGGTGATTTACAAAAACGGTGATGATCACCAATGCTCTCATGGGACCCCTGCGTATGAACTCCTTTATTTGCTCTTTTTGTTAGTGGGGATGGTGCTACTTTAGTTAAATGTCATCATTTAGTAGTAATCTGCATACCCAATAGGTTAGTGCATTAGACATTTATCAACTATGAGCAGGCACAGCCTGTGAATTTTTACAGAGCAGTGGGAAAGAAAAGATTTCAAGGAGAAACACTTCTTGTCTCAGCTGCATGTTCCACTGTGTATCTGGGGCGCGTGTGGTTTGTTATCTGACCATCTCAAAAATTACTCTTGCATTTTTCAAGGATTTTCTCTAACCAGACTAACAATGCAATTTAGGGTTGGTTGTGGGTTGGGGGTTTTTTTCAGATGTTCTGTGTGCAATGTTACTGAGCTGGTCTGTATAAATTTAAGCATTATATATTGAATAAAGGTGATGTTTGGGCATACAAATGGTCCACAATTACCTACCGTTGGAATAGGGTGTCTGTCTTGTTTGTAAAGTGCCTTACGTTCAGTATGACCCCTAAGTATGAGCAGCACTGGATAAAAGAGGTTTTTGTCTCTAAGATGTAAGCTATTCCTGCAAGGGGCAGGGAGTTGGTCCTGCTGATTCTTATGGGACACTTCCAACTTGAGATAGTCTGTGATTCTATCTCAAGACATATCCTGCCTGTGCACGCTTCAAGCTGAGAGAAGTTAAGAGATAGGGAAAACAGCAAAAGGAAGCTCGACAGAGCTAGAAGAATGGGAAAATGAATTATTTGGCCATCAGTGTGTTCTACTCGTGTCTCAAAGTGATGGTATTGCCTCATATCAAATCCATACTTGGTGGCATGGAGGTACAAGAGCAGTCCTAGCTGAACCCAGGTCTTCCACCTTGCCTCTGCAAATGAAAATCTGGTTTGTAGCCACTTATCACAAGAAAGTCTGTGTAACAGGTGGAGCAGCCTGGCTTATTCATGGGGAATCTCAGGGATGAGTCAACCCAAACATAGCAGGTCCACCTGCAGCCGGCCTGCAGGAGCCCTGGCTTACCCTGCAGTTCATGCAAGGAGTACGTCTGAGTTGGTGCATTCGCGCCAGAGTTGTAGGGAGTGCGTGAAAGCTGGCATGGCCTTTGAGGGTTCATGCTTCATAGTCATTCTCCTGGCCAAGTAAAAGCCAATATGAAAATTGCTCTGCAAAGCTGTGGTCACCCTTGAGAGTTATCCATCTGAGCTGCTGGCTGTGTTCCACAGGGTAAGAAGTGGAGCTAAGCATTTTCCAAATTATAATAAAACCCGAGTAAGACAGATGAGGTTTAAAACATTGTGATCCATGCTGTGAACTTTCCACCATGTTTCAGTTCAAGCTGTAATATTATGATCACTGTAAAAAGGCTTGAAATACTGGATTTACAATGGAAATACTGCCTTGTGCACATTGCTATACCTGGGGTGTCCACACACTGTTATAGCATTAAAAGGCATCACAAGCACTTCTCTGGGAAGGCACCATGATTATTTTTCCTTCTGCTGTGGCAAGGCTTGCCACTCTTCCACATAAATTAGTACTACAAATTTCAATAGGAAAAAGAAAATGAATTCTGCTTAAATATCATTTTTGATGGTTGCTCTAACTCTTCTGATGGGCCCAAACAAAAGACTCCAGTTTAATGTGTGTGTATTTTGAGCCATGCCCCTTGCTGACCCTCCAGTTTAATTTCCGTCCTTCAGATGAGATGAATGGAGCGTGAAGCAGGTCATATCTCAAAACACTGACACATGGGTTACAGACAGAACTCACGGGCAGGAGAGGCAGCCAGTTTGTAGATTAAATCAAAGCAGTTCTGAATAGATGGGAGGTCAGCAAGGGCCAGCTTTGACATTTGATAGGACCTTGTGATCAATCAACTCTTTCTTGGGTCTTCCAGTTTCTTGATGACAATTCTTCTTAAAATAATAAAATAATAATTAAATAAATAAATAAACCCAGATGAGGCATGTCAAAAACTGCCAAAGCATCTCTGGATTGTGTCAAATGATAGGGATTAATTATTATCAAAGATGATAATAGCAAGAGTTGTTTAAAGCAGCCAGCCTGGAAGTTAGTGCTCTTTAAGTGTAAGAATTTTATCTGCATACAGCAGTAATAATTTTCTGCATAGTGTGTATTATAACACTATGATTTTGGTAATAATCCAAAAACGTGATAGCAAATCCTGGTTGTTTATGACACTTGGTAGTAATCAGAAAGAGTCCCTGATTAAAAACTTACTGTTATATTGAAAGGAAGGCTGAGGTGATATCCTGGCTTCTGATGAAATTTGCCTCCTGCTAAGTCATCCCTACCAGCTTGATTTATCTGGAGGGAGTGGAGGAACATCCCTGAGAAGAAAATATTTGGCTTTGGGCATGGACCAGATCTCATTAAATGAAGCAATTTTGCCCAGTATTCTCTGTGGGAGGAAGCCCCCACTGTCCGCGTGGTCTTTGCCACATAAACATGCTCCAGCAAAAAAAGCTTGTTGGGGGACTGTTTGCACCATCACTACACTGATTTTGCCTCTCTGATGTACACGGGAATTTTCCCATGGGCAGAGACCATTGGAAAATCCTCCATTTCAGTGTGTGTGTTCTGAGAGACAGTGTTGAGCTTTTCTGGGAGAGTATGCAGCCTAGGAGGGTTTGTCGTGCCCAAATGGAGCTGTGCTCTTACAAGATTACAAGCAGATTGTTTTGGTTGTATTTTTCCATCCTTAGGAAAATAAATTATATGGTTTCTTGCTTCATGCAAGAATTGGAAATACGGCATCTATTTGGGGGGTTGGCTGTGAAATCTCATTAGAGATCATTGTGAAAATATTGTTTTTCAGGAAAATATTAAATTTAAGAAAAAGTGCCAGAAGTTTCTTTTTGGAGCATAAAAGAAAAATAGATGCAAAGGCCTCATTTGATGGCAAGGGACGTGCTGTAATGAAACGGAGAAGAGCTGATGAGGAAAGCAGAATTTGGAAGTTGGTTCAGAAAAAAGTGAATTTCCCCAATGAGCCACAAACTTCCCTGTGTGGTCTTAGCCTCTAGGTCATGGTTCATAGGCTAGGACTAACATTTCCTTACCTTGGGGGATAAACTCCTTTCATCTACAACAATATAAAGACAGTAGGCACTGCAGTGATGGAGAACCATATAAGTAACTTGACAGGCAGAGTAATGGGCTTGTGTTTCAATGCTCTGCTAAATAAGACTCCCTGGGCATCTCTGGACACACACTTTCAGGAGAAATGAAAATGTCAGAATGTCTTGTTGCTGCCACAGGAATTCAGCCAAGCTGTGACCTCAGAGACACTGGCTGAGTGGTCAGTGTCACGTGAGGGCATAAGCTGAGCCAGGTAGTGGTCATCAAAAGATGTTAACTTTTGCAAAAACCCATTGACAGAGAGAAGGTAGGAGTGTGTAATCTGCTTATGACAGTTGCAGAGATGGAGCCGACTTCTCTCGCCTTGCCACGCAGTCTCTTTTTGACTTGGGCTGCAGTCTCTGGGCAACTCTGGTCCTCTGTACTTTTGAAATGGGTTAGGAGCCTCTTGGGAAACAAGGTCCATCTGCACGCTGGCCAGTGTGCCTATTCTATGCCAGTCAATGCCACTCACCTTGAAAAGATCTTGAGTTCAACGCTAGGATGTTGCATATGGAATGTTAAATTATTAGGATCATGTGAAACCACTGTTATAGTTGGTAAAGAATTAGTTAAAATGATGCTGTAAATTCATAACTTAAAAATATTTCAGTCCTCTCTTCTTTTTGCCTTTTTCTTTTATTGGAGTCCCTCAACCTACCTCACCCCAACCACGTACTTTTAGTCTTCTCCAGTGCTTATGCATTTTTTTTTCTCCATGACAGCCCAGATTCTTCCTGTTTTCATCAGTCATTTAGGGATAAAGATTTGTGTGTGGCTGTTTTCTCATCAGAACACCCCAAAACAACACTGGGTCTGTGTACTTGGGAGTAAGAGGAAGGTAGCAAGGTCATTGAAGACACCTGAATGCCAAATATGTATTCCCTGCAAAGAATACAGATTTGTTTTTTATTAAGAACTCAAAGCAAATGCTGTTCATTTAATAAGAGATGCATACGGGGAATAACGCTTGTGATCAGTGATTCGGAGACCATTTGTGAGAGTCTTAAAAACATTGTGAGCAGCAAGAAGCTATTTTAAGGTAGAAGGACTATCTTGGGGAAGGGACACAGGTTCCCTTGGCTGGGGAGAAGAGCCCCGGAGCAGCCAGCCCTGGTCTGAAGTTCTGCTTCAGCTGAGGCTCTGAAACAGCTCAGAAAGAATCTGGTTAAATATAATCTGTAACTGCATTTTATTACTTCATTTCATTTTATAGGAACTCTGGTCTGAGTTTTATAATAGAGAACTTAACTCTTTGCTCCACTGAAATAAAGGGCTGTCTTCCTTTCCAAGCTGGTGATGGTGTGCAGAGGTAAATCTGACATCTCACATGGTTTTACTCCCCAGAGATTATGCAAGAAAAGCAATGAGCAGCACTGCAGGCAGATCCTCAGGGAGCCTCTGTTCAAGGGCAGATCTGGGGGATGCAGGGAACTGGGGATTGTTTCCTACTAAGCTAGAAGAATTAGTTTTGGGCTGGTGTAGGTCAAGTGCCAAGACCTGGAGGACAGCTTTTGCTAGAAGGTAGTGTTACTGTCCCCCTGGAGAAGTGATATGTGCAAAGACATGCCCCAGCAATGGGCAGCCCCTCTGTGTCACAGATAGTGTATTCCTGGACAGCCTCCAGAAATACTTTGACTTTTTGCAGGTCTTGGTCTTTATACTTGAATGCCTCGGGTGTTTAACACGTTGCCTCCCAACAACTTCTTTTGCTATCCTCAGGCTTCAGGAGATGAACTCCAGCATTAAAAGCAAGCAGTGCAAGCAGCCTGCAGGCTCCTCAAATGCCCTTTTCTTCCATAAAATCCTCAGTCCACCTCATCTTCAGAGACTACTACTAAAACTGTTTTCATTTTTAGGGATCTGTGACAAGCAAGTTATTCTGAAACCATTACATATTTTGTTCCTATTCCAAGCGCTGGCTTTGACAGCAAAAGGGCAGCAACCAGAAAATGTTTTGAATTCCTGCCAGTGGAGGGAGGAGCAGATACAGACCTGATGTAATGCAATACCACATGTGATGTGTACATGCGCCTGCACTGAGTGCTAGCAATGAGGAGGAAAGCTCTCCAAGACCTTTAGAACACCCTTTTCCTACACCCCTTCTCATCCTCCAGTAAGTTTGTGCCTGGTGCGGCGGGATCCATCGCTTGCCTGCCCCATTGTGAGGAGCTATAAAATACACAACCCACTCTTTAAACGTAGTCTAATGTTGATAGTTGCAGAAAGACAAGAGGCAGGAAAAAAAGAAACTGTTTGGTAGAGTTGATCTTTATTGCTGCAGTTTAGCAAAATATGTCTGAGGGAAGCAAGAATGGCCCTTCTGAATCATTTCTTACATTTATTATACAGCCTGTGGGAGAGTGGAATGCTTGAGGCAAGCTTGCTGCACAATTTCTTGTAACAGTGCCTGCTCTGTCTGTATGTGCTGAAGAGCTTGCTCATGTAGGAGAGCCCAGGGTGATTAGAGGCATTTATTTCCTCCCTGAGATTTGTACTTCTGAAAGCGTCTTTTGACTTGAGCACCTGGCCTGAGATAAACCAATTTGTCATCACAATGTTTGATCATTTACTGAGAAAGGACAGTTTCAGCACAAGGTGCTTATTCAGAGAGCAGAATCAGTATTTATAAATTTGATTTAACCCTTGAGGTACCAAATTTTGTTTTTCCTTTGGACTAAGCGAACACTTAAAATATATTGTGGAGCCATGGATTTCCAGCCACATGCTAGAACCTCATTTTTTGGTGACTGCACCATCATGAAAATTAAAGGGCAATTGAAATGCTTTAAGAGGAATTAAAAAATAGAATCGATACATCATTAATCACACCAAAATTCACTTGGGAAGTATCTGCCACTTTTTTTTTTGTTTTAAATAATCTTGCTCTTTCCCAATTCAAATACTTTCCAGGCAATACAGAACACTATTTCCCTACTTTTATTCACCGTCTGAAAAGCAAACGCCATTGCAAGCTGCCATGTTTTTCACGCTTCATTATTGTACATTTTCTAGTACATAATGAACTATCCCCATGAAAATTTGCTGTGAATTGTCTTGTAATTGCCTAGATATGAAGGAAAATGTGGTTAGAGTAAAATAACATTCACATTAAAAACAGGAAAATTGCAGTTAATCCATGTGAAGAGAAATGCTTTGTCTCACAGCAGAAAAGAGCAAGGGTGCTGGAAGAGAGCTGGTGTCAATAGGGAGCCCAGCGTACCTTTGGGATGTGGCCCTGACACTAGAAGGACACAGCAAAGGCATTATCATAGGGGCAGGTCTCTTCACAGAAAGAAGCAAGCGTGCTGGAAGGGGGCTGGTGGAAACAGGGAGCTCTGTGTACCTTTGGGACCTGGCCCTGATGGAGGAAGGACATAGCAAAGGCATTATCACAGGGACAAGTCTCCTGCCCCAGTGGCCATGGGGAACCTGGTAGTGATGCCACTTTCAGGCTTCTGCATAAGAAAGAAATCAATCAGTTGAAGTAAAATCTGAGAAGCTCACAGTCATTATGGGGAGTTGGATGGGTTAACTTGTGAAAAATCATATAGCAGGGGAAGAAAAAAAAAAAAAAAGAGTGGGGGAGGAATTAATGAGAGGGAATCCTAGAAGTGCAGTTAGAAAAAAATAAGGGTGATTTTAAGAAAGATGCAAAAAATACAAATGTAAATATAAATATGAAGAAAAGTATGCAGTCCACAGGGAGGTGATCCTCATGCTGCAGGATTTTGCAAATCGGGCTGGAGAAAACTCCAGAGGCTGTCACTAAGGAGCAAATCATCCGCCTAACAGTGAGCAGGACCAAGTGATCTAATAAAGCTTTTCTGTTCCTTGTGTCTGGGACTGGGAAATTAATGCTGGATGTGGTGCCAAACTATGTATGTTAAATGTGTCTCTGTCAGCATCGGGTAGAAGTTAATTTTGTATGTTGATGATAGCGTAATCCGTACCACACTGTACCAAACAAAAGGCAGGCAGTTAACCTGGGAGCAGGGGATGTTTATTTCATACTTGCCTTGGGGTAAGAACTAATGGCAAATGTTGTAGAAACAGCATGTTAGATACCATCTTGTCTTTTATTTAAGTGTACTGATTTATCTCCTGCAGGAGGTGGTGGAGTCCCTATCAGCTCTTGAGTCATTTAAAACTCGACTGAACAAAACGCTCATGAATAGACTCTTGGGAGCAATCATGAACCGCTTGGGGATGGACAAGATTAAATACAAGGTTTTTATCCAACTATCGTTCTGTGGATATAGAGTATTAATCGCTTGGGTGAGAGCAGGGCAATGGAGTGAGGAGATGCTGGTGTCCCCTGGCTAGGATTTCACCTGATCTCTGTGTGCAGCAGCAAGGAAAATGCCACCGTCCTCCATTACAGGGCATTTAAAATCAAAATCTTAAAAAATATTCTTGAGGTATATAAAGTAAACACACTTGGGCTACTGAGCTAGTGCTCACTTGCTGTGACCTGACAGCCACACTCCTAGGCACCTCTTCCACCCTTGCTCAGTCACAGCACAAAGCAGTGTTTGGAGAAGAGCTGCAGAGCAAGTGCATGTTTGTCAGATGTCTCCAGTGTGTGATGCTTTCCAGTCACAAATATATGTGGCTGTCAGTGTGACAAGATAATTATTTTATTGGTGGGTTTTCAAGAAAAATATGGGCCAAAACTTCCTTGTCCTACTCATCAGAGAAACTTCATTGAATTTAAAATCACCATTCTTCCAAGTGAAACAGATTTGGCCCTAAATCATAATTCATCAGTTGTTGGCACTCTGCAATTTAAATCTTTTCTGCAACAAGGAAATAAATCTTTAAAGAAGTATATTAAAATCAGTATTGATTATTCCAAGCAGGAGTGCTGCATTCAGAGCTGTAAATCTTTTTTTTAGGATCCTAAGATAAAATATTGCAGCAAAACTGCTGTATAAAAAAAATCACTACAGTTTAATCATGTGGTAAATTACTAGGATTTTTGTATGTGGAATTTATAGGGCATCATTTCTTTTAGATTGAAAGGGAACATTCCTGATTTAGCTCTGATTACTCATCTACAGATGGGGTTAATGTCATGCGTCTCTTTGGGGATGTATCTTCTTAAGTAACGGTGTCCATATTGTGTGCTCTATGGATCCATTGTCAAGGCACCTTTAAATATACCCTTGATGGCACATGGAGGTACCAGCAAATTATGTGTTGAATTAACAGGTAATTCAGTCCACCTTGGTGTTAATCATATTGCAAAATAACAAGCTACATAAAAGACATTTAAGTGCAAATTTAAAAACCACTCTATAAGATATAATCTCTTTAATCAGAAAGAGATTTTGTTCAATTACCTTTAGTCTTCTCTAAAAACAGCGAGGCCAGACCCACCATATCTCCCAGGAGCTGATGTCGCAGCCCGTCTGTGCAGCTGGGCACAGGGATTGGACTGGGGTGCCACTGAAGCAAATTTGTTGTGCCCCATCACCTGTGAGATGGAAACAGTTTTGGGAGAGCAGCTCTTCCTCTGCTCCCCTGCTTGCCTCTCTCACACACCTGATGTCCCTGGGCCAATGCCCCATTCAGGGCTGATACAACTTGCATCCCGTTCCTGACACTTCACCTGTCCTTTGGCTTTGTTGACTGACCTGCAGGACATGTGGGATGATAGGTGTGAAAATGCTGCTTGGCACTTGAGACGAGGAAGGTTTGCTGCGGGTGGAGAGCAGACGAGCAGTACAGTCTCCTCGGGTTATACTTTCCCTGCTGTGTCTGTTTCCTTACAGGAGTGAGGACACCAATGAGGTTCAGTGTTTTCAGTCCCTGGAATGTCTCATGGTTTGCTGGAGGGCCAGGGCTTGTGTGGCTTCCCTGCTGCCTCCTGGGCATCTGCGGCTGGAGGGGTCAAAGCAAGTCACTTTGCAAGGGCCTGTACCAGCGCTGAACAAATTAATAACACACAAACAAGTTCCTTTCTCCTTCACAATTTTCAGGCTCATTAGCTATGCAAAACTATTTGCTCATCCACTACCAAATGTCTTTCCACTGTATGAGTAATTGCTTGGTTTGCTGAGAAGCGGGCACTGTTTTGGTTAATTTTCAGGCTGCCTGGTTTGTTTCTGCTTTGGCTACTGCCAGCAAAAGGTCTCTCAGCTTCTGGTGGTCTCCTGCACCACTGCCATGCATTCCTAAGCTTAGCAGAAGAATTATAGATTTCAGCTCTTAAAATGCAGAATTCAAAACCCTGTGTTTTTTCTCATGAGTGAAGAACTTGCTGTTTGTGAGTGCATGCTGTGGGGCCCTCATGGCAGGTTAATTTGAAATGGTCAAAAATTAAAATTAATTCCTGGAAAGAAAGTTGTATTCTTGGAAATGCTCTGTGCTGTGAAATTCTCCCTTGGAACAACTATCAGACCATCCCATCACAAACTAACAACCAGCAGATGGGAAATTCAGAACCCATAAATTCCTTTCATTAATTCCACTACTTTTCTATACACGGCCAGTGTTGATCCTGATTTTTTTTTAAGAGGGATGTGGAATCCCTGTCTGAGAAGTAGCTACAAAATACCTTGGTATAAGCCTACAGCTGGACTGTACATGCAAAGGTATCTGGATCTGAAAGCATGGGCCTCAGTCTGCTAAAAATGCATCTGTGGTCAAATCTTGTTACAGTCAATTCATTCAGAAGGAGAATTAATGATGACTGGCATCCATTGACTAGGAATCTGTTTCACCAGGGCAGATGGAGAACCATGTTACCGTACAGCCAGGTACAGAGGTCCAAGTGAGGCCATCTCATTCTGTGGGACATTAAATGGCAAAAATGTAATTAATATGAGCAGAAAAGGGCAAGGAAAGAGTTTTCTGAGCAGTCAGAACTGCAGAAGTCCTTCATGAACCAGTCTGCCTTCAAATCACATTACTTTTTGCATCAGCAGCTCACCTTAGAGGCGGGCACCAAAGAAGTATCACTAGTCTCTAAATCTGTTCTTCCTGACCACTGCACTGCAATGGGCTAAAACCTGCCTTTGCATCCCACTTCATGCTGTATTCCCTGAGGGATGTGACATACAAATTTGCAGCCAAGGAAGGGAAAAGCAAAAGTAACTTTCTAATAACTTTTCTTCTTCTAGATTCCGGCTTATGGGAAGGCCAAAGTGACACATGATATGTGTTAGTGCAGACTTTGCAGCTGTTCTAACTCACAGAATGCTTCCCAGAGCTGCCGTTAGGTTGCACAGCCCTGCACACAGAGGTTCTATGGCTTTTCTCAGTCCTTGCATCATCCTGCAGCCCACAGCTAAGCAGCATAGCCTAGGACCACCAAAGCTGCTCCCCTACTGCAGGCATGTTGTCACCATGTCCTTCAGGTGTCCTGCAGAGCACACCTATGCCACCGGAGCAGCCAGGTAAAGCACAAGTTGGGCAAGAATGAGCTTTAGTGTCTCTGCAGAATAAAATCTTTATTGTGAATAGAGCTCTGCACAATAGATAAGGCTTCTCAGATGAAAAACTGCTTCCCCTCCCCAGCAGAGTCTAAAATTTCCTGATGGTGATGATGCTTTGAACAATGACAACCTTCATTCATCTTTTCTGGCCAGGAAAGAGCTGAGAGTTCACGTTTTAAGCTCTTTCACCATGCTGAAGGCGCATGAAAGCCTCTCATCACTGTTCAAACAGTCTTCCATTAGGAGTTATTTAAGCAGGAACCACTTTTCCTGCTCCAAACCTCTTTGTATGAAATCCTTCCAGCACTGCGTGTGGCATTGGCCAGCAGCTGATCTGGTGTGCACTGTGCTGGACATACCTGTAATGGATAGTTAATTAACCCATCCATCAGTCAGTCCCTTTCCAGGACAGTATTGATGATTTTAAAGCTTAAATGTCATATCTTTTTTTCTACCTTTGCATCATTGTCATATGATAAAAAAAATAAAAAAATGAGACTAGAGAGCACTTTTGATTACTACAATTTTTCTTCACATGCTTCATTTGCTGGGTCATTTGTATCAGCCAAGTTGTCTTTATTTGCCAGACTCTGTCAGGACTTGGGCCTTGACCTTCTGGCAAAATACAGTTTGATCCCAAATTTGATTTCAGCTTTTGCCTCAATATCTTTGTTGTTTTCCCCAAAAGCTAAAATAAAAACAAAGAACAACCAAAAGCTAGTTGATTTATTTTTAGGTGCCAACAGTGCCTTTTTTCTCCTTAAAAACTCTTTTCATCATGAAAATAATGACCATTCTCTGAAAAGGTATTTCTTTTCTACTGGAGCTAACACAACAAGAAAAATGGTTTTGCAATTAAGGTGATTTTGAACAGCGTTTACTCCACGCCTGGCTTGTCCCAGCCTTCTTGCATGACCTTGGATGTATACCCCAACTCCTGGCGATTCTTCTCTCCAGTAATCAGACTCTGTAAAGGTATTGTCAGATTAAAGGTCAGGCTTTCAAAAGTGATGAGTGGTTTTGTTTCTCTGACTTAATCTACCGAGGTTGGGTTCTCCGGCACCTCTGAAAATGAAGCACTGTTACAGAAATTTGACGTGAAGGGAGGCATCCAGCAACACAGGCACCTAGAATCAATAGTTGCTTTTGAAAATCTTGGCTTACACCCATGAATGCTTGTAAAGTACTTTAACATCCAAATATTGGAGAAGAGAGAATGATTTAAATGTTTTGAAGTTATTCCCATGACTAGAAGTTTGCAGGGTTGTGTCACAGTAAGACAGAAAAATAGCAAGTATAATGAGGAAATTCTCACAAGTTCAGGGAGAAGATGGTATTTTCCAAAAATGCTGCTGATTGGCTTTAGTTTGATGTGGTCCTCTTCCTTCAAGGCTGACATAAATCTTCTGAGCAGAGGAGCTTTCCTGGGAGCTGAGCAGATGTCTGCTGAATCACTGAATTTAACTCTTTCTCAGCAGCCTGTGAGGCAGCACACATCCATGACCTTGCAGGGTATAAGTCTGGGGACAATTTGCTGATCTGTGCTCCATGAGTATCTGGCCATCTGCTTGCCTGCTTGCTTCTTATCTCCTGCACACAGATGCTTGGGTTCTGCTGTGGGGATAACCCATCCCATCCTCTCAAGGTTGCTTCCTGCACATGCCTGCAACCATGCTTGGGGCAGAAGGTCCCTTCTCCAGCCCACCTCCATGTGCAGTTTGACGAGGGTGGCTTCCTCCCTGTGGGTGAGTGGTGGTCATGTGTCAGAACTGGGGGGAAAAGGGCTCAGAAGAGAATCTCAGCCTTGACCAAAAATAACCCCACTGCTTAGGGGCTGTGTGAGAGGTGGGATCCCTTCTGAGGAATTTCGTGTTGGAAAGGTGAGACAAGTCTTCTGAAAAGGTTATTATATCGAGCAGACAAATCCTTCAGCAGGTTGGGCTTTTTTGTGTATACCTCAAACAAAGAGCCAGAACCATCAAAGAGCTGTAAGATCTTTTTTTTTCTTCTTTTTTTTTTTTCTTTTTTTTTTTTTTCCTTTTCTGTCTCTGTGCTGCTACCTTTCATTTTTGTTGTCCCACAGAAACTACTGTGCCTCCCTGTCTTCTGCTGAATATACATCAAATAAGAGGTGAGGCGCTGGCAGTCTTCACAGGAGAAGCCAGGTGGCGAGGAGGAAGGTGTCTTACATGCTGCAATGTTTCATTAATTTATTTTTCCTCCTCTTCAGGGAAAAAATAAATGTGGGTGACCCAGAGCAGACTAAAAAATGCATGTGTGTCACAGGCTGGGAAGGAGCCT
This sequence comes from Microhierax caerulescens, assembly GCA_035590215.1. NCBI lineage: Eukaryota > Metazoa > Chordata > Aves > Falconiformes > Falconidae > Microhierax > Microhierax caerulescens. The sequence continues at coordinate 21,375,420 of JAVJGJ010000003.1, forward strand.
GAGAAGTATGTGATGTGTGCAGGTCAGCTGCTTCTGCTGCTGGGCTAAAGGGCTGTGGGTCTGCAGTGGGGCTGGTGCCAAAGTGTCCCGTGGGGCTGCTGGGACCACCCCCCACCCCAGGCCAGGATGAACTGCTGCAGGCTGGGTCTCTCTTGTGGGTACTGCAGGGATGCTGCCCCTGCCCATGCCTTGGAGGATCTACCTTTTCCCCTTTAGGAAAAGGCTTTTCTTGAGCTCCCCTTAAAAACAGGTCTGGCACGACCTCAAGACCACTTCAGATTAATGTTTTCCCCCTCCAAATGCCTCTATCTCTTCCTTTAGTCTCACTATAAAGTGTAATTTGACTATTCAAACCAACACCACTGCATGTTCCTTTCCGCTTATGTACCAGGTACAGTAATGGCTGTAAGCATTACCTTGGCCTGGAGAAAAGCATTGCTATCAACCTGGTTTATTGTGCAATTTATTCAGCATGAATTAATCTTGGAAATGTTTTCAGAGGCCACTGCCGTTCCTGCAATGCGCAGTTGCTTTGTGAAGCCTTTGCTTGAGGGGTTATTTCTAACATTTGGCTAGTTTTCTTCAAAGGGTTGTATTGGTAATTATCTTGCTTGCAAACAGGGTTCACTGACTACTTAGTAGTAGACACCGTACTTATTTTATGGAAAATCAGCTGCACAGACAGGTAGAATAGCTGTCAGATGCAAGATGACTGAATTGTACTTGCTTTGTTCGCAGGTCAGACAAGGAAGTCATGGGCTACATAATGCCTGGGACTATCACAGCAAGACCCCTGGGGAAAAGCCAACACCACAAACGCCTTTGTGCCCCAGCTTGTTGTACGGGGAAAAAGCCTTGAAAGTCTGTGTTTCTGAAACCAAACCTTTATATGTGTGGATATTGTCCAAGCGTTGCTCTGGATCTTACACTGGAAGGTGAACTGAGAGCGTGTTTTGGCTCAGGTGTTGTAACGTGCTTTTATTGCTGTGCTTTGAAATGCATCTTTTCATTCCTCCCTGGAGCACTAGGCCTTTCTGGCAGCTTGAACTCTGTCTCCTGTAGTGTTTGGGCCATTAAATATTTTTGTTTTTTTCTGGGCTTTGCATTGCTTTGCTGAATGCCTTCAAGGACCACCCTGCTGGGGATCTTTCTGGTGATGCTCACAGGAGCGGTGTCAGGCTGGGTTCTCAGCCCACCCTGGTCCTGCTCTACTTGCTTGATGCCACTGATGACTGGCCAAAGTGGAATAGGTGCATTTCCCCTGCTCAGCGCCTGGCAGAGGGAAATTTGCTTTTTTTTGGGGGGGTTCGTGTTTCTACCAAACATAACCTAATGAGCCTGATCCTGCTGCTCTCACCCGATGAAGGGCTGATAGACATGCGTGGGTGAGAGCACACCATCCTGTACAGCAGCGCTATGTCATGAAGAGCTGACAAATCCATTATCCCCCGTAGCGCTGGCTGCGACAGGAGCACGCTGCTGCAGCTCCGGGCTGGCACGTGACAGCTCGAGGTTGTGGCAGCACAACCCATCTACGGAGTTTTATTTTTTTTCTTGTAAGCCACAGATCATAAAGGGAGTTGCTTTATTTTTAAGCTCTGCTACTATAGAGGTAGCCAGATGGTTTATGGCATGATAGTAGGTCACTGAAATTTCTCTAGAAATGCTTATGTGTTGTGTCTGTGTGAGACAGGTCATCTGCAAAGATGCAGATGTGATTCTCCATTTAAAACATACAGCAGCAGCCTGATTTATATGGAGCACACAGCAAAGGGTGCAGTATGTGAAAAAGCATCTCTCCCTTTTTTGTGCAGATAATGTCGCTTTCACTGCAAATAATCCATTCAAGTCAGACAGCAAAGGTGTGTACAGTTCTTATGTTGTTACGCTACAGGCATTTATTCCTCCTCGCATTGCAAGGTTTCTTATGTGGAGCAGTAGGTAGCTCTGGAAGGCTGTTCATCTTTCCCTGCCACTGTCACTTGTGGGGTTTTTTTATTATTTATTTAGATCTGGCACATTTTTAAATGCAACATGGACATGCTGCTGCGCTGAGACTGTTGTTTCATTAACATACATCCTCCAAAAACCACATCCAGCTCCATGCCCTTCCCAGGGGGCTGAGGTGCCCTATACTGCACCAGCCCTCCTGGGCTGCCCTCCTGGGATCAGGGTGTCAGAGACCATGCTACTGCTGCTGAGCTTGATGCTGTGCCCCTCATCTAAGAATAGTCTTACTGTCTTGAACGCTTGCCAGTTTCTGATAGCTCAGCAAGCAGAGGGAAGAAACACAGCCATTATGTAATGGCTTCTCCTGGCCAAGAAAAAAAATCCCATTTATTGATCTCCTGTCTGAGAGCCTCAGTAACTCTGTGTAATTGATGACCAGCTGTTAAGAAAAGCTGTTTGGAGGAAGAACATTTATAATTAAAGAACAGACACTTCAAATTCAACTCTCCCTCCATTTTCTCATTGCATTTCTCTGTGCTGTCTCAGGGAACAACCATCCTGCCTGGGCCTTTAAGCGTCTCATTTCAAACCAATATATGCCTTTCCCAGAGAGCAATGTTGCATTCTCCAATTTCACTCCCTGTGCTATGGAGGGGAACTATTCATGGAGCTGTGCGAGAGAAAGAGATTAAGGAAATATCAAGACTAACAGATGGGAAGCAGGCAGTGGATGACGTGTAGGCTGGGCTGATGTTACAGCAAGTCTTATCTTGTTAGCAGAAATATGTTGCAGTAAGCAGAGTTCTGGGAGAGAGGCTGGTTTTGAGCGTGGAATAGGAGAAGTCTGTTCTATCTGATGAGGGGCCTGCCTGTGTCTAAAAATGTTTTATTATTAGATGCTCTGGTACCCTTTATAACATTTAGATCTTGATCCTATTTTTCCAGATCTACCCACCTCCTCTGGGCTTTGGAGGTGAAAATGTTTCTGGGTTTCTCTGTTGAAAGTGTGACTGTCCCTGTTATGTCTGAGGGAATCCCAAAATATAGGTCACTCATCTTGACCATACCGCATAGCTCTCCCAGATGAGTGGCTATCCACAACTGAAGCTGTAGCCTGCCTCTCCTCCCCCCTCACAGACTAAGGACTATACTGGAAATAGATAATTTAGCATAAGAATTATTATTATGCATTTAAATGTAAATTGCTGGGGAACTGACAATTGCTTTGTTTGAATTGTATTGATTCAAGTATGCATGGATTTTTTCTTAGAGTACATTTTAACTGGTATTTATGTCCTTTTACATCCATCTCAAATACCAGTGTGCACATGTCCTTAAGCCTTCAGCTGTAAATCCTTCAGCTGTCACATTCCTCTTAGGAAACCCATTTCTTTGACCTCTCCAGCAATTGTAGGCTTTCCTCATCTTTGTTTTTTGGAAGATCTCTTGTTTTAATTCAAGTTGATGAAAAACTCAAGTCCAAAAATAAAATACAGGTTGGGTCCTCTCCTGCTCCATAAGTCCCAGTGGCAATGGTCCTGCTCCCTGCATCTTCACCTCACTGCCTGCAAATCAGATCCCCACCTCAGCAGCTGGGGAGAGCTTTTACAGAGGCTGCTGAGTGCACGGGTTCGTTAGTTACCAGTCCCGCTAGTGCGAATGACACTGCTGGGAGCTGAGCACGTGGAAAATTAACTCTGTGCTCTTTGGCCAAGCCAAGCATAGCCGAGGGTACCAAGCCCATCTTCCAGACTTGGCAGCCCCTCTGTCCTTGTGCTGTCAGTTCAGGATTTGGATGCTGGGGCTGAGTATCTGACATGCAGACAGTTTGATCCCATTGCTTGTGCAGGGCACCCAGAAATGGGACTGTATGTTTTTCCCATGGTAGGGAGGGAGCGTGCAGGAGGGTAAGAGATGTACACAGATCCTGGTTTCATCCACAGATGCTCCTGTCCTGTTAGAGGGGTACCAAGCACCAGCCCTCAGTGGAAATGAAAGAGCATAAAAGGGTGATGGGTCACCCAAGTCTGCTTTCAGGCTTGGCCCAGAAAAGGAATTTTTTACTATCTAAAGGGCTAGTAAAGTGAAGGAAGCCAGGGGTTAATCACCTCCACCCTCCCCATCAAGTTTAACACCACTGGTGGGAAAAGCCTTGGTCTGAGCTCTGTTTGCAAGGTGGAGAGCAGTAAATACCATTATTTGCAGTCTTTCTGAGGTGCAGCCAGCTTTCAGGAATGCTGTATCTCGGTCCAAACAAAACCTGCATGTTTCTCGTTGGCCTGGCCTTGTTTCTTGAGACTGTTTCACTGATTGATACAGGAGATATAAACAAACATTGAAATAACACATGCCTGGAAAAATAAACAAAACACTTGCACCAGAGAGAGGAGATTGCAAAATCAGCAGCTTGCAGGGCTTGAATGCAGCCATCCAGCTCTGAAACGAAGCTGTTAAGAAAATAATAAATATACAAATCAAAATAACACCAAGTGTGATAAGCCCCTGACCTTAATTGTGTGGATATAGGTCTGTGAAAGCCAGAATCAAGCTTTTCCCTCCCAGTCCGACACTGATTCCTTTGGCCTCAGTGGCATAAAATAAATACTCAGGAGCCCCATCTGGTCTCTCCATCTCCTGCCAACCCACACCAGCAACCAGGAGGCCAAACCTGTTGTTCTTCTGCAGAAGAGACCCACAGGTTCAGCCCCCCAGTCCTGAGCTCTTCTCACAGTTCTTACCCAACTTCCAGCACAGATGTCTGGAGCAGCAGTCGCTCACCTCCTGACCCATGTAGAGCAGTTGGTGATGATCACACATTGCTGATGATGTTTTACCTCTCCAGCACATACAGCCTTCATGGATGGGGAACACCTACTGGGGAGCTGGAGAAGGGTAGATGTAGTCTGTTGAGCCAAAAAGGTGTAATTATAATGGGGTTTACGCAGTTTTTTTGTAACTTAGCACATTTGAAAAATCACCCCTAGTGATGCTTAATGTTTACGTAGGACTCTGTGTTGAACATCTGCTCAATCAAGGTAAAAAGAGAGGCAAGATGCCTGGTGGGTGCACCCCCAGTGCATTCCTGGGTGCATCCCTGATGCTTTCCTGGGTACAGCCCTATCTGTATCCCCAGTGCACCCCCAGGCCCATTCCTGGGCACATCCCCTGGGTGCACAACAGGGTTCATCTGCACGGCTACACAAGAGCTCAGGGTGCTGCCTCCCCAGCAATTCAGAATCTTCCCAAAACCCCAAAAGGTTGCGCCTGCCATTTCTGGAAGCATTTCCATAGGAGGTACAGACACAAGAGCCGAAGGAGCCCCTGAACTGTGTGTGCTCCCTGAGGAAGAGGGTGCAGGGTCAGGCCTGTGCACTTTCTCTGTGGTATGTTGAAACCCACCCTCAGGGCCTCACTTTTGGACCTGGCAGCGTGTTTCCCAAATGGCAGTGCCTCTGTGGCCAGCTGGGAATTCTCCCCAGGGTATGTTCTTACTTTCTTTAAGTATTTCAGATCTTCAAGTTCTCTTTTTCAAGCCTCAGACAAAAACATGACAGCTATCCCACAAATCAGCCATCTAAAAGAAAAAAAAAAAAAGTCGTCACATTTAATTACTCCTAAAGGGGAACTTATAAAAGAGGAACACTTATTAGTGCAATATATTTTTTTCTTCTGTAGCTTTGAACTGATCTCTAATAGTGCCAGCAAAGTCCCAGCATAACCTTGGAGTGTGTTTCATTATTATTCAGATGGAAACTGCTGTCTTATGACTGCAGTTTTAAAATACAGTACATTTTTATAATTTCTAAGTAGGCAATCAAGTGGACATAACACATGAAATTATACCCAGTTCTGGCACCAAACCCTGCCCTTCACTTGCCCATGCCGTTCAGTGTGTATTAAGGCCTGGGTGCAGTCCAGGGCTGAATTTCAACCCCAAGGTGATCCTGCAGTCCCCTACTCTGACAATAGCTACGCAAACATGTAGGCATTTATGAATTCAGTAATTTTAACTTTAAAGTCACTCAAGCACTGGGGCAGCCTCTCTTCCTTCTTCCCCTTTCTCAGCATGAAGGCTGCAGGGCACAGGCAGCAAGTGGCTCCTGGCTGGAGAAAATGTGACCCGTGAGCTGGTCCTCACGATGGAGCTTCCAGTGCTGCTGCATGTTGTCAGCACTGACCTGAGGGTGCCAATGTCTTCGGCCGCTTTCCTCCCTTCAGGCAGCTATCCAAATCTGCAGTCCCATTCCCTTAGCTAATTAACAGATGGCAAAGACAAAACTAATCAATCGTTTCTTGGTGGGGCTGCTGGTAGCCCATCAGTTTGGCAACCAGAGAGGCTCTGCCCTGGCCGCACTGCCCCATTGTTCCCAGGCGGGTGCCTGAGCATCGGGCTTCATCTCCGGTTTCAGTTCAGACTCGGGACAGAGGAGTATGAACATTTAGCCTGGAAGCCACACAGTCTGTAAGAAGTTCTGTCTTTTCCTGCACATGTTAGAAAGCTGTTCAAAAATGCAGTATTTTCAAGAGAGAGCAGTAAGAGACTTGGGACCGTCAGGGTGAGGTTGGAAGCCAACAAATATTGGGGAGGACAGATGTCTCCTTTTTGCTGATGAAAGAACTAATATATTGCCATTGCTAATTAACATATAGGCAGGGAAAATTACAAAGGTGGGAAAATTCTTCTTGATTTTAGCTGAACTGGGTACTCAAGAAATGGTGAAGTAAAGCTAAAATATGCAATACAAATCACGTAGGTGTGCCTCTGTCGACTTTGAACTAGATTTGTCACCAGGAACTGGAGGCACATAGACATCTCCAAGAGTCTGTCATGGCTCCCCAATGCCAGAGGCCGGCTGGGCTCATCTCTGTTGGCTGCCAGAGGTGGTTATCCAGGAGTAGTTGGCATCTGCGGTGCTGGGAGCACCCCATGCCAGTGAGCATAGACAGCTCACTGCCAGATCCAAGCACTGGGAGCACCATGGTGCTGCAAGAAAAAACTGCAGCACTTGGGTCATCATTGTCAACTCCCAAATCTGCTGGGAATCCCCCATTGTTTGAGCCACTGACTATAAATGAAGAGCAGCCAGCACAGAGATGCTGGCATTCCCTGCTATTGGAGAAGTGAGTGCACTGGTGGTCTGTTGTGAGGCATTCGGATACTGAGCTCATGAACATTTGCAAATACACTTGAATTTTGTTTTACAGAATTTTTTCCTCCTATCTGTAGGATCTATGTGACACAAATGACTGTGCTTCTGGGTACCTTGCAATTTTTAATATATTTATTCTTATAGCACGCCTGGGAGATAAGACATTTGCTCATGAACTGCAGAGGGAACTGAGTCACAGACAGCATCAGCTCTTAAGAGGGGTTTGCAGGGAGAAGATGAGATTTCTTAAACACTGGATGTTGGCACTCTCCAACAAGCCCTCTAAAGCTTCTAAAATGTCCATGTGAGCATCCCATGAGGTGCATCTGCACTGGTAGGCCCTTGTGCCTCTATTGAAAGATACCTAAGTGGGATGGAAACATGACTTGCTGGGTGGGTCACCTCCACTCCACCACATCCCTGGAACTCTCCTCCACTTCCCTCCTCTTCCATCTGCCAAACATTTCTATGAGCTGCCATTGGCGCTGCAAGTGGATTGGGTTACCCAGACCTAAAAGAGAGGTTTGTGGCAGAAAAATGCCTCAATGTTTTAGCCAGAAGTTTTCCCCTGACAGAGGCTCAACTATGTGCCGTGGGAGAGATGGTTTCACTGCTGTCTTTGGGGTATTGCAGGTTTTCCAGGTCTCTTAGCACAGCCACATTGATGCTCTCAGGTTTCCTCTCTATATTTCCCAACACCTCTGCCTGCTTTTAGGAGACCACCATCTTCTGAAAACCATGTCCAGCCCAGGCAGTTCAGCAAGTGCTAGCCCAGGCAAGCCAGCCAAACAAAATGCCCAAAGCTGTGAGACATGACCAGCCTGGCCCTCCCAGGGCATAAGTAAGAACAAGAGAATAAAAGTCAGGTGGCTGTATCAGGGATTGACCTCCTGTTTTTTGAGCTGCTCTTTGCATAATAATTTTGTTTCTCGCTTTCTCCTGTCTTCCTAGCAGTGTTGCTGCCTGCAATACGGTCCTGCCAAAAGCCTTTGGGGACAGCAGGCAGCCATGTGTCAAGGCTGGCCAGAGAAACCAGGGTGGCACATGGTCTGAGACACTCTCCTTCCCTAACCCAAGGGGATTCAGTGAAGCTCAAGAGTATCTGCCAAAGCCACATTTAGCACAGGGAGCTGACTGCAACACTCACTGCAGGTTTATAAATAAAACCAGCCCAGGCACATTTCTCCTGACACCTAATAAAGGGATGCAAGGGGAGGCCCCAATGTACTGCCCCACTAAACTGTTTGAAGCTTTCATCTCCAACACCCCCCCCCCCTTAGCGTACATGTGTTGGTATCCAGCACACCATGGCAGGTGGTTATAGCTGCAGGAGGGGAGCATAGACTTGTCCTCTTCTAGCTAACAGGCCAGGGTGATCTCCTTTGCCTTCCCTGGCTGCCCAAAGCAGGAGAATTTCCTTGTTTGTCTTCTGCCATCACTCAACTGCACTGAAATTAAAGCTGGGGTTCTGCTCCTGAAGTTCAGGAGGCAATGGCCAAGATTCAGTGTCCCACACAATATCTGTGTCTGACCACGTCTGCCTCTTTGGGCAGAAACCTTCAGCTGTCCTAGTGCATACAGCAGAAGAAAATCCTCAGAAACTGCTTCCTTAAATACCTACTGAGCAGAAAGTAATACTAATTAAGGGAAGGTCTTTCCCCTTAGTAACGAGCTGATGCTCTGACACTGAAGTGCCTGATGTGGCAGTGATCATATAGCAGTGAAGATCTGGAACCCTGTGGTGATGCTGCTCGTTTCCCCCTGCACCAAGCAGAAGCCAGACCTGTGCTCTCAAAAACATGCAGGTATTTTCCCCTGGATTTATCAGTCAGTCACTTTAAAAGTCAGGATTTATCAGCAGCTGCTCACAGGCTCACCTCCAGAGTATCACAAGGTTTGAGCTTTTTCTCCTTAAACTTGAAGGTGATTCTGCGTTCTGAGTTTTGTTGGTTGCAAACACCAATTTCCAGTAAAGCTATAGTTGCAGTAAATTGAAACCAACTGAAAGACAGATTTCCTTCTTAATTATCTTTTACCAATCTCCCCAAAGCAGTTGATGGAGCCCAAGGGGTCATGGTCTGTGAGCTGCTCTGGATGAGAGTGGTACATGGTCCCTACTGGGATCATGTCCTTCACAGTCGCCATGGCCAGAAGGACTACAGGCACTCCCAGTGCCTTGTCTACCCCAAAGTGTCTAAAACATTGTGGGATAAATGAGAATATTTGGGGGAAAAGGAGAGGAAATGTCATGCAACAAGAGAAAACTTCTTGCTCAAATATGTGTACATCTTCTTAATGCTTAATGGAGAAAGACACCTAATGGTTTCCAGAGCTCAGTAGCTAGATAAAAACAGAGTGCAGAGGTGGTGGAGTGACAATATCTGTTAATGAAAAAACAGGATATATGGCTTGGGCTGTCGAGCACTTGGCCCAGCACTCGGCCAGAGCGAATCGGCTGAGCTGTGCTAGAATCGGCACCAGCGATATTCAATTCTCTTCCTTGTCAAATGCCGTAAATTAAAAACAGAATAAAAAGCTTTTAAGGGATGTGCTCACTGACAGTTTAATATAAGTGGCTGTGGGATCATTTTCTACAGATAGGTTTATATCGGGAAAGAAATTACAACTCGCTTCATAGCAGGTGTTTTACTGTTATTGCAGAGTTTCCTGAGGTGCTTGGTCATAAGGAGTGACTTTCCAAACAAGCATCATGTGGAAGTCAGTGGGACAGTGGGTCACTGTGGCCATCCAGCCGTGTGATAGGTGCCCCAACCCCTGCACCCGTGCCAGGCTGAGATAAGGTGAATGCAGCTGAGGCGTCAGCAGGGCTCCTCTTACCTCCAGTGGTGAAAGCAGCCTCTGCTCAGGGCCACAGCTCAGAAAGCCCAGTGGCATCCCCAGCCACCAGGTGTGCCTTCGTGTGCATCCTCTGTGCCTCCTGTCCTGCTCTGCTGACACAAAGCCACAGCATTGCCCTCACCTGGATAAGTTGTAATGTATAATAAATCCACTTGATGCCCATGTTACATTTTTGATAACAAGAAGAAAGTCCCCAGCAAATGCAATTTGGATGAACAGAAGCTATGTGTGAAATTTAGCTTCCAAAGTGTAAATGATCAGTTTTGGCATTCAGACATGAAAATTCCACTCTTCTATTTTTTTTTTTCTTTTTCTTCAGTATTTTAAATTATTTTGTTTAAAAATTGCCATTTTTAATTCCTTCAAAAGTTCAGTCTGGAGGTGGGATGAAATAGTCATTAGTCAACTGAATATTAACTTTTAGACCTTTCGGGGGGGGGGTAGGAACAAAAAAAACAACTTAATGAAAACCCAAAATACTTTTTCTTCAGTTTTTCCATTTTAACATTATGTAAAAGTCACATGGGTCAGATTTCTGAATAATAATGACATTGCATCTTCTTGGCTGTTGATACCCAATCATCAGCAAAACCCACTTATGATCTGTGAGGCCATGGTGAAGTAATTTGCGGTTGCTCTGTGGAACCTATTCCTTTCATTGTGCTTTATTCAAAATGTGGGTAATAGTCTTTCACCATTTAGCCTACTTCCCTGCTACTTTTTTCTCATTGTAGTTAGCTTCATGGCTAAGTATGGAAAGCCCTCTGGACCAAAGTTTCAGGAATTCTAAGGTAGTGCCAAATTTAATGTTATGTCCCTGGACTTATAACAAAGGCAATGCCACTCATGATATTGTCTATTATTACTATCTAGGAAATTTCATTAGTAGTATAAACTTGGCTTAGTGCTGATGAATGCCAGTAGAAACCCTTCCACTGAGTCCAGCAGGCTTTGTATCAAATCATATTTGCATCTGAAGATGTACATCACTTAAATACAATCTAGGATAGAAGAAGGTCAGTTCCTTTGGAAGGGAAAGGTTAAGAGAGTACATCCTTCCTTTTATGCCTTTGTGTGCATAATTTTTTAAAAGCCCATCATAAGTAATCCTCTTTACTGCAGATTTGACCGTTTCTTTTCTCCCTGGAAAACATTAAAAAAAAATGAGCATTAGAGAAGAATATTAAGGAATATTTGTTTCAAGTAAGATATCAGGAATAAAAAGAGTTTGGGCTTGATAATACTCTGAGTTATTTTCCAGTAGATGAGTGCTGTAACTGCAAAATCAAAAGAATTCAAACAAATGCACCAGAGGGAACTCCCATTGCAAGGAAAAGTTGAACCAGCCACTTTCCTTGGCATCTCCATTAACTACCTGTGTCACTGAAATTTCTATGAGTGACCTTCTTGTTCAGCTATGCTTCACCCAGATTTGCATTTTCAGTGCTTTGACTGTCCTCTTTTTTAGAAGTGCTAGCCCTTGTGATTTTTTTGTGGGTTGTTTTTTTTGTTTGTTTGTTTGTTTTTTTAATTGTTCTGACTGATTTGTTGGCTTCATTGTAAATTGAGAAGTGCTTCCTTGTACACCAACTGCAATTTAGAATTTATTTCCATTCATTTAATAGAAATAGTGGTACAAACACGGAGTTACAAGATGAGTATAGAAAAAGTCGAGCAAGTGTCACTGCTGTCAGAGATGCCAGGGGATTCAGACTGGGTGCTGGTGGCATTTGTGTTGCTGCCATGGTAGTTGTCATGTGTTAGAGAATTTATTCCTCATGTCTGACTTGCATCCGATTTGTATCTGCCTTGTTGCAACTCCATGCGTTTTTGTCCCGCAGTTGTGGTTACATTATCCTGTCCCCAAGTTTTTCTTTAGACTAAGCCCATTTATTCCACTTTCCACTCCTCCTTCCTCAGAAGACACCTTTCACCCTTTGTTTACATGCAGGCTCACATGCACACCCACCCTGGATGCTAACTGCTGATGCTATTATTATTGTTCTTGCTCTCAGCAACACCTTAACTGTTCTGAATGGGATAATCGATATTCTCTGCTCGTCTGGGAATGGTAATGGGCTGACTGTGCCGCTCTGTAACGTCAGATGAATAGTTAAACATCGGTATGTTTTCATCTGGTGCAGTCCAAGGCTGCCAGCAGCTCCCAGCTCCTCGCTCACATATACCTGAATTTTTTACAAGGCTGTGCTGTACAATGACCATTCAAGGCAGAGATTCCTTTGTTTCTTCTGTATATCCGTAGACTAATACTATCCATATTTGTTATGTATTAATCATTTTTATAGTCATCTCTGTGTGATTCCTTCTATAAATAACAATCTCAAATCTCTCTCCTATCTTGTTTACCAGAGCTAATTCTTTAAGTTGGGTGTCTCCACCAGAGCTGTAGCCTAAATGAACACAGATTAAAATCGTAACGTAGGCTTGGTTGTAGTAAAGCAGGGGTTTCTTGGTTCTGCTGCAAATCAAGCCTTTCAAATAATCTTTTAATCCAGTCTCTATAAATACTGCACAGTGGTGGCAAAAGACAGGTGCTAGTTTCAGACTTAAAGCCATCATGTTAGTGACTGGCATTAAATATATAATTCCTCCTGTGTCTACATCATCTATAAATGAAAGTCTCCTGAAGGAGAATTCTCCAGGGAGGTTAGAGAGCTGTGAACCAGTGACTGCAGAGTGTGCCTTGGAGATACAAAGTTAGGAGCAAAAGCTGAAAACATGATATGTCTTTTTCAGTTTGACCTCAGCCTCTAATAGTGTTTGGCAAGTCAGCCTGGCAGATAAATTGGTTCATATTAGAAAATGGGGCTGATTTATTATGAAATTGATTGCAGCCCTGTCCTGTGCTGAAGGCATTAGCAGTAACAGCATTGGGTGCCTCAGCTTTTAACTAATGGGCTTCCCCCAGGCTCTCCACTGCTGCCAGGCTTTTACCCACAGCCAGCAGCATCCAACCCACACACCTCTGCTGGTTCCTCCTCATGGATGCAAAACCTTCCCCAGGCAGGGCCCTGTCAGGGAATGCAGGCTGGGCTTTCCAGATGGGCTGGGGTCTTGGGAGCCTGCAACTGTCTCCTGCCTCAACACCTTCAGGCAGGGCAGGCTGAGATGCCCTGGAGGCAGCTGGCATTTCCCAGAACATAGAGACCTGCAGGAGCAGGGCCAATGCGAATTTTGCAACCAGCACCTTGAATTAGCGAAATATTGTACATGCTTTTCTTATGACACTTTTCTGAAAATGCAAAGGGTTACTGGAAATACAGAAAAGTATCCACGAAATATCTTTCTTTTCTTTAGCAATATTGAAAAGTCTTTTAACCACAAAGAAAAACCATCAGCAAATGTAATAAGGGAGTTTCACTACTTTTTGCAGACAAAGCCACATTCACCCACAATAGCCACAATCTGCAGTGTAGTTGCCTCAAATCCCTTGAGATGGTGGGGAGTAGCCTTTCCAGCTGGGGCTGATTAAAGCACAAATGAACAAACCAAACATAGTGGGCACTTAGACCCTGTAAACTATTTAGGGTCTATCTAATTTGGGAAACTCTAATCTACTATTTACAATATGGGTACAGATGTAACAAATACAACAAAGAGTATACCCAGTGTCACAGCCAGTCTCTTATGTTCACACCTTTCTCTTTGGACACTCATCCTGGGCCATATGCTAAAGCGCAAAAGATTTTCCAGGTTAATTTGCTGTAGTGATAGTTAAGCCTTTTTCAACAGTTGTGCTTAGAAATCACTGAATAGCAGATACTGAAACATTTAGTGGCTGGTTTAAGCAATATTTTTCAGTATTTTTGAAGGAAAAGTGTTTTCAGTGTTTGAAATGTGCCTTTAGACATTTTCCAAATGAAAAATTTCAATATGAAAGAACTGTGTGGCTTGAAAGGAAAGCTCATTGCAAGAGAGCCTGTAATTGGAGAAAACTGAAAATAAACTTTTTGAAATAACTGAAAACAAATTGATTTGGGGTATGAAGAAAGGTTAAATTTTTATAAATGCTTTCCAACAACTGCCTGCCAGTCAGTCACATACTGTCTCTTTTTGCATAATTTACTTTTCAGGTAGCAGTGACACTTGCTACACTACCACAATGATGGCCTGTGCTCCTGACAGTGGCACAAGATTTTCTGACTATGCTTTTGCTACCAATTTCAGTAGCATTTTGATGTATGAAAAAGAAGTACAGTATAACTGCCCTGTGGTAAGAAACAGTTGCGCAACATAAACTTTTGCAGAGGACAGTTAGTTTCTTTAAGAAGCACTCAGTATCTCTTCAAACCAGCTTTGGAGATAATGCTTTTCTCTTTCCTGTCCTAGCAAAAGATACGTCAAATCTGGCAACAGCTGCCAAGAGACAGTAGTGTGTGTCTTACTGAAGCAAAATGTCCATAAGGCCAAGAGCCACAGCCACCTACTACACCACTCCAGATCCTCTCAAGCCAGTACCATACCTGCCCTCCTAGGGTTTGGGTTTAGGGCTCACTAAGGCTGCCAAGCCCTGGGTGTCTTCACCAAGACATGTTCCACTCCAGAATGGATGTGCTGAAGCTGAAGGCCCTATAGGATCCGTACCCTGCTCATTTAACAAGCAGTCCTGGAAAGGAACCTGCAGCTTTCCCATCAGACCACCTCCAGCAGCACCAAGCAGTTAATATACAGATATGAGCAAGACAGCTGGGACTCTCATATATTTTCCAGATTATTTTTTTTAGGGTAGCACATTGGCCCGAGAAACAGTTTTGAATATTGTGAATAATTGCCTAACATGTCCCTTTTTCAGTCTTGTGCTCTTATCATTAACACCTCCGATTAGCAAAAACTCGGAGTCTGAGATGTTCCTTTGATTTAAAAGGTTATAAATTTTGGATGCAATGTCAGAGAGTAAATTTTACAACTCAGCTGAGCTGTGGACTAATTAAAAGACTACCCCAGTACTCTTCTCACCCAATACATCTCAGATTTGTGACAGCCTTCAAGAAAAGTAATGATTTATGCCACGTACACCATATGCAATCTATTGATCTCTCTGTGTGTACATATGCTCTGTGTGTGCTACAGCCCATGTTCATGATGGCTTCTTCACAACTGTGTGCACAGATGAAACTTTCTCATACCAGAGAATTTATAGCAGTGCAGTTAATGATTGTAGTCATTTTGCTTCTTTGCCACTGCAGGGGTACTACTGCTGTTTAACTCCAGACATCCTAGAAGTCATAGCTGGACATTATACTCCAGAAGAAGGGAGTTCACCTGCTCGCATTGCTTCAGTGCACAGAGGTGAGATTTATCAATGTTTCAGCTGTTGCTTAGGTCTTGATTAAGGTACCCTGACCCATGCTTTGTGGACCTTGTTGATTCTGTATAATTTAAAGGGAAAATGGGGAAAATGTTCATGTTTCACTTGGCACTGTGCATTGAGTGGTTCCATTTCCTTTTGGCTTGAGAGTCAATGTTTTGTGGTCAGAAACAGTGTCCTCCTCCATGCTCTGCCTGACACAGAAAGTCAGGATGACTCTAAGTTGACTTGTGCTTCCTGGGGTTGTGTGAAATGGCTTTATGCTTGCCAGTATCTCTTCCTAAGACCACGTCTGCAAAGGACAAGCTTCTTTCCACCATTAGAAAGGCAAATATGAAAAGAACAAAAGGGCAACATATGTTTGAGAAACAAGATCTGGGTTGACCAGGAGAAAGTGGGAAATTATATCAATCAGGTTTAGTTCATGAAACCCAAAGGCAAAATCTCTGAAGTCTTATGGATTATTTTTTAGTTTTTCTGAATCATTCTCATTCTGGCTGTTGACATCAGTGGATTTGGCACTAGACCAACAGGGAAACAGAGGGACAGTTTCCCTCCTATACATGCAGAATTAGAGATTCATACCAAGACAGACAAGCTAGATTCAGATGAGAGGGGAATTCTAGTTAAGAGTGTTCATGTAAAAAGTATTATGCAGTATTAGGCTTGTGTGAACTCTCAGTCTAATAAAGGAGAATTGTAAAAGCCTTGGCAGGAACACTAGGACTTTGCTTTGATGAAAAAAACTGGAAACATACACTTAGCTTTCCTACTAGTTCTAATTATCTGGCTGTATTGATCGTGGTGTTAAGGTTATCCGATGGGTAGGGTGTGAGCGAGGATCAGGTTCAGTCCGTGAATTAAAGCTGTAGAGTGTCAGCTCTAATTTACACACATACAGCTTGAAGATTGTCCTCCTGCAACTGCAGAGCTCCCTGGGATTGACACAGATAGGCAGCATATGGAGCCTGTGCAGCAGGAACAGAGGCACCCGGCACTTGGCATTGCCACTCTGTATTATGCAAATATCTGGGTTACAAAAGAAGGAAACAAGGGCAGAATAAACTGGGGGGGGGTCTGGTCTCTTCTGCAGGCCTATGTAAAACCCTTGGAGGCATTAATGAAATTTGCAGACTTGTGGAAAGGAGGACAGGCTCCTCAACTCTGATTTTAGTCTTACAAACACACAATACCTTGAAGGCGAGAGGTGGTGGTTACTGTGGTTTGCACACAAGGCTTTGCACAGCAGGGACATCTATGCAGCCTGCACAGTAAAATATGCTGCTCCTTGTTCTCCAATACCACAACCACAGCCAAAGTACAAGAACCAGCAGTTCCAGTGAACAGGGCTCATTAGCATACCATTATTCTCTCTGGAGACAAGCCTGTCCCTTCTGCTGCTGAGCTGTTAGAGAGGAGACTGGCAGAGAAGCAGGAGATGATACCCCTCATGGTTAAGTTATGTACCCCGTGTGTACACTGCCGTATTGCGTGGACAGAGAGGACCGAACCCACCCCCTTCAGACAGCTCACCCCTCGCCCCTAGGCACGCTCTGTCAGAGCTGGGCTGCCCCTCAGCTGAAGGCTTTTCTGTAGGGTTTCCAGTGAGGGCCTGGTGGTGCAGTGTTTCTGGGAAGCCCCAGCCTTGAGCAGGCAGGGTTGCTGCAGCTTGGTCCTCACCAGCCCTGGTGCTTGGTCTCCTCTCTCAACCTTGGGTCCACTGACCTCCAGCTGATTGCCACTCTCCTCTTCTGTCCCCTGGCTGGCTGAAAGGAAAGGGGAGGAAGAAGGGGAAGAGTACTTAAGGCACACAATGTCTTACTAAAACTATGCTGTTTGCCAGCTGCTGTATCATCCCATCCAGGAGGTGGCTGTATGTCAGTGGAGAATGATGTTCCAGCTGGGTACACATTTCATACCTTCCTGCTCTGCAGGGAAGCTATGGAAGTCAGTTAGCTGTGACCTGCTGAAAGGTCCTCAGAAAAGGTGTTCACCTGACTAGGAGCAGCAACAGAGCAGACCTGAATCCCACCCCACTCCACTGCTGTTATTTGACTTTCACCACGACTGCTGTGCAATTGCCTGTCCATTGACAAGCATTTGTTGTGAGCTTATTTGGGTATATCTTGGCATTTGAGAGGTGTCAATCCGCTAAAACTTAAGTGGCAATAGCTAATCACAGTTAGTTTTATTCTCTGCAGAACATAACATGAAAACATATGGCTCAATAGCAAAACTTACTTTCTCTGGGATAACAGCATGGTCAGTTCTGGAAAAAAAAAAAAAATCAGCAGAGGACAGAGTCTCTGGTCCTTGCTGTAAGCTCCAGGAATCCTGTACTCAAAGTTGCATCAAATGAAGAACCCCACCCACCTCACATCATTATTCATTCCAAAAAATGGCAACAACAGGTTTTCTTCTCACCTCTGATATCTTGAGAACACACTGCTTTCAGAGGAGAATTATTTTTGTTGGGTCCTTCAAATTCAGTGCCACTCATTTTGGATTTTAAATCTCTCTGTAAAGGTTTAGAGATGGAAATTTCAATCCCTAGACCCTAGAGGATGTGCAGAGTAGGTGTTATATTGTATTCATCCAGAAAACAGCCACACTCACCTGTCCCTCAAAATCAGAGGACTCTGTTGCTTGTGTGTATGTTCAGTACACTAAGCAAGAGCTGTAAACAGTATTTGCAACATTTCCAATATCCTTCCACAGCGCATTCTTTACAACACAATTTTTTTATATCATAACTTATGTTTCATACCTGTTTTCCCAAATCTTCAAAGTCAGAGGACCAAATCCTTCCTTTAGCAATACTACTATGAAAGCTACTAACTCATAGGAATAACCAGAGTGTAGGGTTTGGCTTTACTTCTTGCCTTGATGCCGACATAATATTTTGTAGATCTTTTTTAGGTGTTTCCTATTGTCATGGCAACTAATCAAAAACCTTTCTGTGAATAGCCTTGTCAACTGCAATACAAGCTCCAGGCTGACTACAGCCTGCAGTTCTGCTCCAGTGTGATTTCACAAGCTCCTCTTGCTTGACCTTTCATCTCCTATCTTTCCCCAGATCCCTTATTGCTCAAGCTAGAAATATATCTTTTGTTTTGCAAGAAAGCTTTAAAAATCTTTATAAGTGATAACTAATAGCCAGATCTTGCAGCTGACTTCAAGGAGAGAGTTGCCTTAGGAGAGATTACAGGCTGTAATAAGTTCCTCTCCTGCACAACTGGGCACGGAGCACAATAAATCCCCACGAGCATGGGCTCTAGCAGTGCCTTGAACCCCACACCTCCCTAAACCTGCCCTATAACACAGAGGAATAAACTGAGCTGTAGGGAGGGGTGGGCTTGGTATAGGGGATCTCCCTTGTGAACATCAGATCCCGCAGCCAGATTCCCCTGCAGTGCCATGGCAGCTCAGAGAGGTATAGCACGTGTCACCGAAGTCTAATGCTCACTTGAGCGAAGTCACCTTGCTTGCTCAGCTCCGGGCAGCAGGGTGGAGAATCCATAGTGGTCAAGGCTGCTAGTTTTGGGGTTTGTGTCTCATTTTTTCTAAGGTGTTTGAGCAGGCACATGGGAAAATGCAGCTATGGAAATCAATAAGAGTTTTGCCCTTGGCCTTCTACAGGGCCAGGATTTCACCAGCTATCTCTAAGGTATCATGCTTACCAGGAGCTAAAATAACTTAAAAGAAATAATACACATTTTGCATATACATCTCATCTGAAGTTAGTATCATTATCCCCAGACAGGGAAGATAAGGCAGGGAGAGGTGAAATTTCAAGCCCTAAGGTCAGCCCATCACTAACCCTGGGAACAGAAGAGAGGTCTCTGGAGTTTCCCCTCCCACGTGGGAGCTACTGCTACAATTCATTATTTTAAGCACTTGTAAAAAAAAAAAAAAAAAAAAAAAAAAAAAAAAAGGTAGGAAGGAAGGAGGAACAGAAATTACAGGGATAAAAATCTGTCTTTATATATACATATATATTATATACATGCTATATATATATATAGTTTTGTCTTGTCTTGTATCTTCAACCTTGCTTTAAATAAAAACTCACAGACTTGTCGGTTTCCATCAGGCAAAATTATTATTCGGCTTTAGAAAGAACATCTTGCCAAGTGTTGCAGTTCAAAAATAAGGAAAACAGCTCTGCCAAAATGCAGCAAATGTGATTACACAAAGCCAAGAAGACCATAATTAGATCATTACCATGGAAACAACCTAATTACATGTGTAATGCAGCAAGGTCTGAGCTGCGTATCTGAATGTGTTTTGCTATTGTCTAGCAGGGCCATAGCACTGCCGTTTGCCTTGTGTTATTAAGCCACCTTGATCATTTTGGATCGGGTGTTCTTGGAATAAGTCCCCCTCCCCACTATGGAAAGAATTAAACTGTGCATGAAATGACTTGAGCAAGACTGCCTGAGGCTCAGCACTGTATGCAGGCAAATGGGATCCTGCCTGCACGACCAGCAGGGCTAGGCAGCCACGACTTCATAGAAACAGTCTTGTGACAAGATCTGGAGCTCCCCAGGTAACAGCCTGCAGCCCCTTAGCCATGTCCAGGAGTTGACATTTAATCATAAGTGCAACCCTGGCCAAGAAAGCTGAGCTTGCCAGAGACTTGCTAAAGTTTGCTGCCTTCCTCTACCTTGTATTAATTTCTCCGTTGCAGCAGTAATTCATGACCAGGATGGTGTTCAGTGGAAAATGCATGTAATGGCCAGGCAAAGGTGCCCGGGGTTCCCTGTACACTGACCTGCATGTTGCTTTCTTGCGTAGCTGGACTAGGTTGTGGAAATGGGGTGTAAGCAGAGCTGCGTTATGATACTGTCTCACTGGTGGAAACCAAGTCACTCCTGAAGGACAGTGTCATGGTTCTTATTTTCAGTCTGAGAAAATGAGGCAAGGTGAAAGGATGTGTTTGTCAGGTTGGATGACCAAGGCAGAATTGTGAATAAATTACATAAAATTCAACATAGTTTCAGAGAGTTAAAGCCAGCATCATACATACATGGTTGTATGCCTTGCAGCATAAAATTAGATACACAGGGAGAGACAGGGGCGTCATTGATGAACCTCTGCTATTATCTCCATAGGCCTACAGACCACTGCTGTTGAATCATGTGGTTGTAGTAAATATGACCCACAGGGTATATACACAAAATGATGGTAAACACTGTCACCCTCTTTCATGCACATTGGACTTCTGTGCCCATTGTGCGGTCAGACTGGATATACCTCACTCAGCAGGAAGCGAAGAGGATGGCTCATTAGCTAAGGGGTGCAGTAATAAGGCAAAAGGCAACAGGACTGTCTGGCAAACCTACTGCTTCTGCTAATTAATGAGGAGAGATGGTTGCTGGGCCAACTGCAGATGTTGCTGCAAATTATGCCATTGCTATCCCTGCCAGCAAGCTCTCGCTGCAGCTTAGCACATCTCCAGGTGTTCTTGCCACAGCAATAGTCCCTGCTGTTCATTTTGCCTCCTTCCAGGGAAAATAAAATGCTTCCTTTTGGTGGGTAGAAATGCTGATACTGAAGAGTTTTTCAAGCTCAGACTCCACTCCCTTAATTTCTTCTTGTCTTGTATTGGTCCCATTTTCCTTCTCTGATTTGTCCTCAAACTTTCTTCTTTTTCCATTCAAATTGCTTTCTGAACCACAGATTAAGGCTAGAGAGAAGCACCTCGGGCGATGCTGATTTCCTTGGTTTCCCAGCCATGAGCACTAAGAGGGTATCTTGAGGAAGCTGCTGAAACTTCTTCCCATCACGGCTCTCTCCCTCTCCCCCAGTGGGGCCATTGGTCCTGCCAACACGGGCAGTGATGCAGACCTGGCCAATGCAGGACTGCTTACTCCTCTTCTGGCTCTGAACAGGCTGTTTTTCTCTGATGCATCTATTGTACAAACTCATGTAAGTTCACTGGGTAAAACCTGATGTTCAACTTTTGTGCAAAGTCAGCAGAATGAAAGAAAAAGAAGAAAAAGCCCAACCCCCACCACGTTCTCCAGTTTTGCTCTGTATGCAAAACCTGTCTGTACAGTTCTGCTGAGCGCCGATGCCCTACTTTTATCCCTCACATAGCTCAACTAAAAATACACCAAGATTTCAAGCAAGGTCCCTGCTGTGAACTGTCTGAGCAAGCAGGCATTGCTGCAGCCCCAACACTGGTGCGGCGCAGCCTGGCCATGGCTGCACTGTGCTGTGCTCCTGGCACAATTTATACCAGCCCTTGGCACTAAATAGGATGAGAAAAGGCCAGCAATCTTGAGAAAATCAATACACCTTCTTCCCATCAGCTCAGACAAAATGTCCTGACATGGTGTTGCAAGAACAAAATTGAAGAAAGATATGAGATAACTTAAGAACTACTCTCTATTATTACTACTATTAGTGTTATTTATAACACAGTAGTACTGAGGCAGCCCTGCTGGTATAGAGGGTGGCTTTAAGCAGTAACATCTGGGGCTCTGAAATGGTTATGGAAATAAAACCGTGCCTGAAACTCTTAATGCTAGATGATGTACACACTTGTTTCATGTGCTTAAACAGAAAAGAGACTGCCATGCTATTTTTGTCTAATCTGTGTGGTCCTGAGAAAGCATGATATATAAAGGTTAGTGGGACCGGGTTTTAAAAGCAGGGGAATCCAATAGAGATTATTTGTGTTGAAGATAGAGTCTATAAATTCTCTGCCCTGGAAAAAGTGACTGATTTTTACCAGCTGGCTTCTCAAGTTACCCTAAACAATGTTTTTCACAATAGCAGGCTTTTTTAGGGGGCTTCAGCTTGAAGTTCAATTTAGCTGTCTTCTGCTTAATTTTCTGTTGCATAAGAAGGAAAATGGAAGGTATTTGATGACACCTATGGATTATTTGCAAATAAGAATGCACATATGTGGGTCTAATTTATTTGAAGAATGGCCATTACTGCTATGACAAGTCAACTGTTTTCACATGCAGGGCATTAACCTCTCAGGTTCTTTGCATGGGGCTGTTCTCTGGTCAGGACCATCATTGGCAATATCTGGGAGGCAACCCCAGGTGTTCCAGCTGTGGGAATGTTAATCTGATGGTCCTGTGCATTAGGGAAATGTGGCACTTGGTTCCTGCTGGGGGGCACAAATCTCAGATGTGTGTGTGCTGCTGGCCCCCAATGCTTCCTGCAATGCATGTGGAGCCTCTGCACGCAGTGGGCTGGGGGCCAGAATGAGCTCCCCTGCTTACAGAGGTACCCAGGCCCAAGAGGGTATGTCTACTCCTTGCCTGGTACTACACCTCCTCCATCCCCCTTCTCCGTCCTCCGCCAGATTGTTCTCAAGGGAAAGACAGACATTTTTCCTGAAGTCTCCCAGCACTTTCTTGTTTAAGAAGGGGAATCAGGCTCTGAGGAAAAGCCTGATGGATGGTGCACTTCCCAGGGCACCCCCCACTGTTACAGAAAACACCTATGATGCAATTCCCTGGCACACTAAATTATGAGTAAAACACTTGTAAAAGCCATAAAGGTACACTCATTTAATTTAGGCTTCAGGAAGCTATTGCATTTTTTTCCTATTAAATATTAATTCCCTTTAAAAGAGTACTTTTGAGCTGTTTTGAGAACACAACTGGTACTCTAATGTCATCTAATTAATTAAGAATTTCATACGCATATGTATTAACAGTCTGCTATTATTGCTGAGGACATTTCACTGGTATTTAAATATATTGAACCAAACATGATTTGCATTTAAATGGCAATGATTCGTACAGCTTCCTGGAAAGGCACGTCTGGTAGATGAAGTATGACTTTGCTTCCCTGACCTCGATGTCCCGACAGTACACCGAGGCAGCTCAGCTAGGATTTCACTCCATGAATTGAGAAATAGCAAGGAAGCAGCAGAGTTTCTCCCCAAACACAGTACAGACAGGGTACTTTGTGAATCCACTAGTGACAAACGCAATCTTATCAATCACTGACATCCTCATTAACAATGTCATGTGTCTTATCTGCTGAGCTGTCCTTTCTCACCTGTCTCATTGATTCTTTTGATGTACCTTTTTATTGGAGATGCTAACAGGGCCCCTGTAATATCCAGAGTCACAAATGCAGAGGCAAAGCTGGTGGGAGGTGAAGACATGGGTCACCTCTTTGTCCCCTGACTCCAGCTCCCACCCAGCTGAGGTGGGTACCTCAGCTGGGCTCTGCTGCATCCTCATCTTCTTATGGCCCCAAGGATGTGTTAGACAGCTGGGGAGAAAGAGGGTGCAGAAAGGAGAAGGTAGGATGTGGGGTTTTAACCACAAGAGATGCATCAGCGGGATATGCTCTCCCTTAAGAATTACCTCAGTTGTTTCCATTTCCAGGATGACTTCCCAGCACTTATGCATTACTCTTCTACTTGTCTAATACGGTTCACATCGATTTTTTCCCCTTACTCTCTGCTGACTGTACAGTCTGAAATACCAAAGACCTTAAAGTCAAGGTCAAGTTTTTATTCCCTGAGTAAACAAGCTGGGGAGAAGGGGAGAGAGGGAGCAAGCACTTATACCAAAAGGTATACTCAGAAAGCTATGAAACAAATATATTCCTTCTAAAAAACTCTCCAAGGAAGAAGGCGTGAAAAAGATTAATCCTTTCAGTCCGCAAACTCTGCATTAAATAAAATCCTTACTCCTGAGGAATAAATGTTAAGGGAAGGCCACTGTACACGTGACCAAAACAAAGCCATTCTATAATGTTTAAAGTCAAACATGAAGTTAAACACTGTGTAGTCAAGGTACAAGGAAGCATTAAAAATTGTTTTCATTTTGCTAGCCAAGCAGCTTACATTTTGCCCATGCACTGAATACTTTTATTTCTCATCATCATATCTAAGCATTGATCCCATTACATTGAATTCCCAGTGTTATTTTTGACCAATTAATGACTCCATATATTATGTTTGCCCGGTTGTAATTAGAAGCAAAGTTATGCAGGAAATGACTGGCTGCTTATCTGTGATTCATGGACTCTCTTGAGCCTGCAAATTTGGCTGGAAACTTGGTAAGAAATTATTTTGGCTAAAGATTTTGGATGTCTCTCGCTCATTTTGAGCTGAAATACAATGAGTTCAAGTGTTTTGGGGCTTCTGCTTTGGATTTCTTCCAGACAGAGAAATGGGTCAGTATGAAAATGATTATACAGCAAGGTGGACATACAGAAGCTGCTGCACTGGATCAGACCTGAGACCCATCCAGACCCAACGCTGGCACCAAAAGCAGTCACTGCATCCCTCAGGCAAGGGCAGCCCCTCCACAAGGACATGTAGACACAACCCTTGTGAGCCTCAGGCCTGTCTCTCAAAGGCAAAGATTATTTCAAAGCGCAAAGTCTGATGCTTTATGCTCTTTCTGATATTTTTCATTAAAATTAGTTAATAAGTACATGGTAATAATTGCAACCTGATGTTCTAGCTCTTTTCAAGCAGTTTGGAAACAGAGGGCCCCAGCTGGAGCTAGTAGCATGGTTTGGGGACAAAACAAATTATCTTATGCAATTGGTTCACTGATTTTCAATGCTAATATAATTAAATGAGACAAAGTCTACAGGGAGAGGTAATACCTTTTATTAGAACAAAATGATAGTTTAGGGGAAAAAGGCTGATATGTTTTCAGGCATGCAACCCTTTTTTCAGGCTTGTATGCCAAAAAGCTTGTCAGTGTATCAGCTGGTCCAACAAATGATATTACTTCTCTGTATAAATACTGCTTCAGTCATATCCTTAGATGATAACAGCTACAACACCACTACTAATATAACTAAGAGCAGTTGGGGATGATTGAATGACATTCCATAGCAGAGCTGGACAAGAAGTTTCCCAGGAATAGTAGGGTGGAGCTATGGTGTAGCCACAAAAATGTTTGTACTTTGCCCCTTACCTTTAATCTGTGATTCTGATTTTACTTACACCAATATAAATGGAAGTCACGGGGTTGACACTGGCACAACTCCCTTTAGATTTTACATATATTTTTAAAACAGTCTCACCGCCTTGTGAAATGTATTTCTAATGCAGAGGATAAAAGTAGGTCATGCATTTTCTCCAACATCCTGCTATCTCAGTAACACTAACTGAAAGGAACAGTGTATGCACATTTTATCTGACATCACCGTCACTGTATTCCATCAAATTATGACCCCTTAGTCCCACCATTGGAGTGATTC
The DNA here is from genome assembly GCA_035590215.1 of Microhierax caerulescens. Classification (NCBI taxonomy): domain Eukaryota; kingdom Metazoa; phylum Chordata; class Aves; order Falconiformes; family Falconidae; genus Microhierax; species Microhierax caerulescens. Next base: position 21,400,914 of record JAVJGJ010000003.1, read on the forward strand.
CCAGAAAAAGGCAATAATATAAATAAGGCAATAATGTAAATGATGCAAAAAAAGAAAACCTTCTAAGGTGAAAAATGTATTGACAATAAGCCAGCTTAGCTTTCTCTGATGTTGTTTATTTTCATATTACGTTTTTTAAAGCAAATTTTCCCAAGACACCTCACAACTGACTTCACATGCAGATACAAATAGGAACAATTTGTACATCGCAGTAAATCTTAAAAATAGCAAACCCTGATTTATAAGAAGGAGTCAAGACAGGCAAGTTAAGTAGAGAATGATTAAACAAAATAATTTTGGTAATTTAGATACTAGAATTTGTTCTCTGGGTGACAGCAAAAGATGCCATCAAAGAGCAAAAATATCAAGGAGTTTTTATATGTAGCATTAGGCGGGGTGTGGAAAATCTATGTTCCAGTGAGAGAAGTAGGAGACAGTAAGAGGTGCACGGAAGGGGCTGGAGTTTCAGGAAAGCTGGGAAAAGAAACAGGGAGAGAGCTGAGGGCACATGTGAAACAGTACTCATCTGATGGCCAGGATCTGAGCGATGCTGTGCCACATCCAGTGCCAGTATGGGCTGGCACCAGGCTCAGCTCCCAGCTGTCCCTAGGGACCTTTGGGGTGTCATGACTTAAGTATATAGCTGCTGCAGGTGTTCCATGCAGTACTTCAGTTTCCTCTTTTTTCCTTTTTTTTTTTAAGTAGTGTTTCCAAGCCTGCACTTTTCAGTCACCAAACAAAATTGCAAGCTCCATCAGTTTGGGAGAGAGTATGCTGCTGACATGCTCAGAAATGCTGCAAAATGCCCTAAATAAGCACTGCCAATGTTTATTTCTAAACATCAGAGAACCAGGGAAATAGAGTAGTACTTTAACTGTTTTGATTTGAAAACATTTGTGCAGATTCAACACTTGTCTGCAGCACCCTTCTGGGATGAAACCACATAGGTACAGCAAGTGCCAAAAGTGCAGACAGAGAATTTGGAGGGAAAATTCCAAAACTCTGTGTAATTTTGAAAAAAAGCCATTTAAAAGAAGTCTGATAAGGCAGAAAACTTGTATTTCAGATTGCTCACTCCCTCCATAGCCATAACTCTCCTAGGAACCTTATGAGGTTATTTCTTTTTAATAAAAAACAGTGGAAAAGTCACATTTAAAACTATTCAACAATAATTTTGACTGAACTATGTTTAAGTTATTACCTACTAAATGCCACTGCAGGGCATGAAATTTATTTTACATGATTGGTTATATACATATAGATCCATATTTAACGATACCTATCTTCATGTTTAGGGGAGATAATGTAGAAACAGGTTACAAGCAGTCCCTACTTCTACTTCTTGTAACATCAAATGCAAAAGCAGATTTGCCCAATAAGACACCTAGCACTGAAATTCTTGCTAAAAATTGAAAAAGTTCAGAAATAACGATCACAACTGTTAATGTCATGATCACTGTGTTATTAATTATTGTTGCTTATTACTACTGTTGATCATAATTATGAATGTAGCCACAATAAACACATCAGCACTGGCACATCCAGTGTGTGTTGGCAGGTGTTTTTCCACCTGTTCTTCAAGACCTTGCTGTGTTAAAAGCAGCTTTTCCAGGTTTTCCTCCTTTACATAGCACTGCAAGGGCAGTTTGCCCATGCCACAGGCTAAGCCCTGCTCCCACTCACGCTGGCTCAGCCCCACCAGGCTCACTCCACGGCAGCACATGCAGCAATGGTTTAGTATCTCAACGTCATGGATTAGCACCAGGAAAGTTATTGGGAGAGAGTGAGTGACTTGAAGTTTTCCGTCTCCTTTTTAAAATCTATGCATCATCCACAAATGGATGATACTGAGACTGATCTGGGAAGGGGAAGTGAGAAAACCCACAAATCAAACTGAAGACCTCTTGCTCTTCATTAGCATCCCTCTATGGGAGTGGATGGTAATGGAAAAGAAATAACAAAGACAGAGAATCCCTTTGGAGGAATTGGTCACTACACATATATACACAGGATTGAGGGGTCATTCCAACATGGTTTGCAAAGTTCTGAAAATTTTGGGTATTTATCCAGTGCATGCTGTCCTCCAAACCCATCCCGGCTCAGCTATGAGCCACAGCAACGCTGCCATGTACATATCTTCTGCATCTATTTCCCTTTCCTTCGCTGGAGCATTCCTTGCTGCTGTGATCACAGCGGAAAACCCAAACTTGTCCTTTTTCCCTGAAACATAATTCAGTGGGATATTATTTTATAAAAAAATTACGACTGCTATATTTTTGTTTCACGTGAAGAAGACTGGGATTCTTTAATGCAGACATGGCCTCACGGGAATGAAATCTCTGCCTATATTAGGCCACACAAATTCAATTTTTTGTTAACCCTAGACTGGAAGGAAAACTCAGTATATTTAACAGGAGTGACTGGCAGAACTGGCTGCACTGGAGACCACAGTACAATTGCCCTAGGCTGAGAATAATAGTAGAACTGGGAATTATTTTTGAATTGTGATTTCCTGGAGAAAGAATTTTTTGTTAAAGCAGCTACATGTGCTCTGAGTCACCGCAGCTGGCCACCGAGCCCTGCGCTGCAGATATGTCACTGCTCCATCCCAGCCACCAAGTGTCAATCTGCGCCTGGGGTTGTTACAGGAAACACAGAGGTAGAAAGAAAAGGGAATAAACCAAAATAAAAGGAACTGTCACTAGCAATGCACTGTGAATGAACCAGAAGTTGCTAACCACAGTGCTGGCCAGGGCGCTGAAATGCATTTTGATTTCCTGCTCACCGGTGTAAGTAAAGCATCCCTTTTGTCCTGTAGAGTCTAGAAATAGGCGGCTGAAGGCCCTGGTGTCACAAAGGGCATGAGAACAACCTATAGGATATTGCTATTTATTAGGAATTCCTCACAATCCTGAACCTTGCAGCACATTCCCAAAGGGATGCAGGGAAGAAAGGAAAGAGTACTGGTTGTGCTTCTGTGGCAACAGGGTCCAGCTACCCCATCATGGAAATGCTGTAATGGCTAGTGTCCAGAGAGAGCTTGGGCAGAAGAGCTTTTAATCAAATCAGACAGGGAGGCCAAGGCACGGAAAGCAGTGATACTAGACATTTCAATAGCTGTTGAATCCTGGCTGAAATCCTGGCTCCACTGGATTCAATGGGAGGTGCTTCTAGTGGTGCTCAGATGCCCCAAGGCAGGGATGTGTGAGTATTATAAGTGGCTCATGGGGTGAACTATCCTGTCTGTGGGCATATTAGGCCCCCAAATTCATCTGCTGTTAATGAACAGACTTTTTCAGTGTGTAAGGATGCCCTCAAGGGCTTTGGGTGGCTTCAGGAGTATCAGGGAGTTGCAGCATCTGAAAAGCTCCGCCACCGCAAGATGTCTGTGTGGTCCTTCAGCTCCACAGCACAGGGCACTTGTGCTCACTGTCCATAGCATCCTGAAGACCAGAATGTGCCTGATGGTTCAGAGGGTGCCTGCTCGCTGCTGGGGAGGACGGTGCACTTAAACACTGGCAAAGCAGCTGTCTGAGAGCACCAGAGCTGGAGCAAAAACTAAGCTGGCCATAAACAGAGCCGGCTGCACAGCAACTCTTTGATTAAAGTTATTTTTGGAATCGAAACTCATGGGTGGGAAGGGAAGCAGAAAGCAGATAAATTAGCCATTAAAAAGTGGTGCGGCCACATTGCTGAGCCCTATCAGCCATTTCAGGCAGTGAGTAACAGAGGACACAATAAATCCGTCTTTGTTCTTCTGCTCTCCCGCTGCATATGATCGAGAGATAAGACACTAGAGAGGGTTCGTTGCACTGGCAAAACACCGTGTTATTCATTAACCCGCTTGGCTAAATAAAGCCCTGATAAGGGCTGAGTGCCTGGCAGAGGGAAAGCCCAGGTGCAGTGGGGCCCGAAGGCAGCCATGGCCAGGACACAGGCAGGCATGTCCATGTCCTGTGCCAGGGTCACCAAGTCACCCACGGTTACACATACCTGGGATGCCACCATGCTTTGGAGCATGGACAAATCTCCATTTTAGCAAACCCCTTTTTGCACAGTGAAAGCAGGGATGTTGGATAATGGCAGTGATGCGTGGCTGGATGAAGATGTTGCTTTCTTTTAGCAGCTGGAGATGTGACATGAGTGTTAACAGTGAGAAAGGTAGATGAATAGGGATTTCTCAGTTTGGTTTCAAATCCAAAACTGGGGGGGAAATGAATAAAAACAGGCATTTTCCTCAACAGGAAAAGAAATCTGCTTTTTTCTGATTATATAATGCTGGTTTAAAAAATCCTTTCCTAAAATTTAGGTCAGTTTTTAAACAACAAAGCTTGTTTCAAAACAAAAAGTCAAAATATTTTGTTTTGATGATGTTGAAACAAAACGTCTCTGTATCTCCAAACCATTTCTTTTGACATGTCAAAATGAAACATTTGTACACTTTCTAATTTTTTTCACAAATACTGTTGGTTCCTGCATTTTTCAGCAAACGTATCCATTTGAAAAATGTCACTCAACTCTAAAAATTACCATACATATAGAGCTACCTCTGTTACCACATTATGTCTCATGCAAGCATGCCAAATATGAATATCTCACAAGAGAGCTGGTTAGACTTCAAAGCCGACCGATAAAACCTGAGAAGGCATAATGCCAATTAAGAGGGTCAAAATGTTAGTAAACTTTCCTTCAACCCACACCAAGGTCCACTCTGCAGGTCAGTGCTATGAACCAGGATCAGTTAGGTCATCTCACTATATTTGAAGAGCACATCAAACCATAGTTCATACCTCCATGCATGTATTCAGGTTATGCTTTAATTCTTACTAAAGCAGACTGTGTAAATCAGGGCTTCCTGGGAAATGCATTGTATGGATCATCTTAGGGACCCTGTTAAACTGCAGGTCTCTGCAGTTATCTAAGGAAGCTCTTTGCTGGCTTCCTGTAGGTAGGTTGTGTGGGATCTAGCCATAAAATCATGCACATGCATGAAAATCTGGCAGTCACCCAGAGCCGGAAGGTATGTGTAAGGAATGACAAGATTGAAAAATACTTCTATGCTGCCCTGAGGAAAAGAGCAGCCCGGAAAGGCTGGTAGATAGCTGCAGCACTTGGTGTGGCTTTTCTTGTCTCACTTGTCTTCAGCAAGCGTCCTCTAGGCTTCTGGGGGTCTGATCCCCTCAGCTCCCTGGTTAAATGTCATTAGACTGGAGATGTTGCGTGATTTTGGTGCTCCTATTCCTGGTGGCTGGCTGGGTAAGAGAAGTCCAGGTCTTGCTGGGGTGGTGGGGTTATATGGAGAGTGGCAGCCAGTGAGGCATCAAACACTCCTCAGCACATCACCACAGCATATTCTTCTGAGGCCGCTGTCAGCACACACCAGAGCTTCATTAGCTCATGCTGATTTAAATATAAATCCCCTCTTTGTTGCTAATCACTCCATTTAGGGTTGGAAAGTCCATAGAGCCAGAAATATACCATGTTAGTCAGCAGGTTTGTGAATATTTTGAGATATTGGAGGTCATAAGTCAGTTTGCCGACATTATCTTGATTATCCTATGGAAGTCTTTACTCAAAAATAGACTCAAAAAATGCAAGTTTAGCAAAACTTAGAGCTGAAATCATTGGAAAACATTAAACGTACTCACAAAGCTAAACTCACATGAGGGCAGTTACTGTGTAATAGGCAGATGCTTTTAACTACCCTTTATGTTTTGGTGCTTACTCACATCCAGGAGCAATAATATAGGTTAAAGGTTAGAATAAAAAATGATAACTTTTCCTAAAATCCTAATGCAGAATTTTAGGTTTTATATTCAGGTCTGCTGGCTGCACATGCACATTTAGGGGTTTTTTAAACAAATCACATGTGAAAACAATCTGCAGGGTTTGCTGGTGTCCCAGGACAGCTGGTAAGCGTGGTATATGGAGTGATTTTTTGGGGGGACCCATTTCTCAAGTGTATTTCCTCATTAATTTCCTAATTAACGGTCAGGGACGTAGTGGGTGCCTGGGCTTGGGAGCACAGTTTCCTCGTGTTCACTGTGCAATGTGACTCCTGGCTGTGAAAGGCACCAAAAGGATCCACCAACACTCCTTATCTGCCGGCACACACACACACACACCATTTCTATACCTTCGTCTCTGTTCGCTGTGCTCCATTACCGTGATTTATGTGCTGTCTGTCATCTGGAGCACTGGGGGAGCAGAAGAGAAGGAATAGCAATAAACAAATAATCATCAGCAGAGATAACAAAGAAATGAGTCCACAAATGCTACCCCTAAGCAGGCAGAAGTAATAAGCTCCCAAAGAAAGGGGCTGGGGGGGGCTCCCTGGTATCCAGAAGGACAAAAGAGGGAAGCATTGGCAAGGGGATAAATCCCACAGAGGAGAAGTCCAGCACTAGGACACAGGCAACACCAGAACAGATTGGCTGTGTACTACGAAAAAGAAATCTTATAAAGGAAAGCTCCTTGCAGGGAAGGAAAGAGGAGGAACCCTGGCAGGTGGGCGGTGGTGGGGAGCAAGGCTGGATTCAGGCTGTGATGCTGAACATGGTAGGAGGATTGTATCCCCCTGCCCAACAAGGCAGGTAGCGCAGGTGTTGCATGCACCACAAAGCTGATGAGGCCAAAAAATATTCTCCCTTTTAACTTTTTTAATGATTAACCTAATTTTAATGATTATGCCTTTGATTGCTGTTTTGACACCTCAGGGCTCTTTGTCACGTCAAAGCCCAGCAGCGTACTAGAGGCTTTGCCAGGGTGGCAGGGGTGTAACATGCCCAGGTATGTGACTGTCATACATGGAGACAGATGGGCTCAGGAAAGAGTGTGGGGTGGAAGGGACACCACTGTCCTTATCCACACAGAAGGTGACACCTGCATAGGTTGTGTCATGGTACCACCAGCAAACAGCATCGTTGTGCCAGCCCCGAGGCCAGGGCATCTACCCAGCAGCAGCAGCCACAGGGTGTGTGTGTGACTGAACACGGACCTCTTCCTCAGCACTCAGCAACCCTATGTGATTAAAAAAGAAGCAAGGTCCTTTTAGAGATTAGTGGATGGTAAATTATTCCCTTCATTTGTTATTCGTGATGAATAATGAATTATTCTCATAACATGTACTATGCTGTTCATTTATTATACAGGACAGGGGAATGTTTAGAAGCTAATTATTGCTAGGAAGGCTCTACATTTGCAAAGTACGTGACTTTTGCATATTTGTTATATCAGGGCTTTAAGCGGGGGAAGGGCTATTTGTCTGTTTTAGCATGTTTCTGTCCCTCCAGCACCCAGCCTTACTGTCAGCCTGCGGGCAGGACAGACATATCCCTCGCCATCAGCAGCAGAGCTACTCTGCCCCTTTGCAGGAGGAGCCCCTGGAGCAGCAGGTCTGGAAAATGAATTGTCACTTCTTACATGCTGCAGTAAGGAGAAGCAGTGTTTTTCTGGCTGATGGGGCAGAGGTCAACATCGTGCACCATCGTGGCTGCTATACCTCTCCCATCACTCTTTCAAGAGGCTACCACTGCTGCTGAGACCTCAGCAACCACAGCTGGGGAGAAATCCTGCACTTCATTGCCACATCTGCAATGAGCCAGGGGCTGTGAATATCCATTGTCTGGGAAAAAGCCAGAGCAGCAAGGAATGGCAGAGCTCAATGGCGTGCATTGCTTCAGAAGCTAGAGACTGAAGTCACAGGGAGCCAGGAGGGATAGGGAGAGTTGGGGGGGGGGGGGGGGGG
>JAVJGJ010000003.1:21408670-21455448 GCA_035590215.1 Microhierax caerulescens
CGCCCCCCGCCGCCCCGTTGCTTGTTATTCTTTAGGTATTATATTAGGAGAATGTGAGTAATATCCTTAATGGTGGTACCAGCTGCTGTAAATTGTTGGTTATAGTTGCCAAAACTAACTGCTGTGCTGCCGCTTACCAACAGATTTATCCTGGCCATTTATAGTTGATAAATAATTTATCAATTATTTTGAAAAATGCTTTTAAGGAGAATCAAAGCTCCTCCCAGCTGTATCCCCTGGGTGCATGCTGCAGCACCCTGCTCACCCGCCATGCCCGCTGTGTCCCTGTCTTGCCCACACCCAGGTGAGATGTTGTCCTGCATTTCCCTGAGTGTCCTGCTACAGGAAGCCAAGCTGTGAGAATGATTGCTGTGTGCCTGCAGCTCAGCCCCGTTTGTTGCTCCCAGCTTGAAAGGGAGCACCATGAATCCAACCCAGGCTGCCTCTGCCTGGTGGGGCTCTCCCCTTCCTGAGTGGGTCCAGCCCACAGCTGGTGAGAGCTGGCAGAGATGCCATTGACCTTGATGGTGTAATAAACATTTACAGCAGGACATGAGCTAGTTCTGTGCTTTCTAATATCCTTCCTATCTACTTTTTGTGTCTAATATCAGTGTCCTCTTGTGGCCTCCAGTGATACCCTTACACATCTCTGGATAACTGCTACCAGAGCTAAGGCAGTGAGACGTCTGTAAACCCATGGGGAGAGATAGTTCAGTGCCATGTTTCTGAATAATTGATTATCACATGCTTCAGTATAAAACTGATCTTCAGTGATACTCTTTTGGCTGTGCCTCATCATCCCTTTTTGTTTTATTTTGATTCCCCAGCAGAAATCTCTCTTTACCAGCTGCATTAGTAACCTGGTAAGAGCATTGAGAGATGCCAGTAAATGATATTTTATTTTATTTTTCATCCTTGTAGTGGTAAATTATTGTGTCAGCACAGAGACGATGCGGGTGGCTAACCTCATAAAATGTAGTAAATGATTAATAAAATCTCAAATAACAATAGCTCCATGGGCAGATCATAACTTGCCTCTATTGAGCAGACCGCACACCTTTAGAGGACACTGGCTGATTGCTCTGTGGGCGAGATTTTTTTAGCTGTGAACCAACAGAGAAATGTCAACCTAGGGACAGCTCACGAGCATTGAAAAGAAGTACATCAGACCTTGATTTTCAGCTGTGGGGAACACCGGCTGCGCTGAGTGATTTCAGCATGAGCAGGGGTGCTGCAGGCAAGTGCTGTGCTTGCAGTCGCCCCCGGAGCCGGGGCGCTGACTTACTGAGCACGTGGCCACCGAGAGGCACGTGCTTCAGCATCTGGGCAGGGGGACATGTGTAAGCATGTGGGGATGCTCACACGTGTGGGTGGTGGAGGGATGCTTCGCCAAACCATAGCCATGATGCTTGGAAAAGGTGCACACAGGAAGATACTTTCTATCCGTACTTAGTTTTATAGGACTACAAAAGAGTGCTACACAGGCTGTGCTTCAGCTGCGTCCTCATCGGTTTGGCGTTTACTTCCATAGAACATAGTATTCTTGCAGCACACACACAAAAAAATGCCTTTCTTGAGGCAACTGTTTATTCGCTGAAGTCACTGTATGGGACAGAAGCTTCAGAGAAAGGGCAAGAAACTAGTTTTCCATGCAGCTCCAATTGTTAATATTCCAGTATTGGCCAAGCACTTGTAGAGCTGTAATGAGAACATCCTCTTATGCGCTGTTTCCAGAATTTATGCACAACAAGCAATATATAAATATCAATTAATGAAGCAACTATAGAAAAATTAATTAAAACATGAGAGGATAGAAGCATCTATTCAGCCCCCTAAAAAGGGAAGACACGTTCACAAACCCCTCCTTCCTGCTCAGAAGAAAGCTCTCAGTTCGAGAAGATGGAAACTATTAATTTTTTTTTAATTGCACAATACTTTTAAATTAATTTCCATAAGCGCCACAAACAGAAAATGGGGGAGGGAAAATAAAAAATTTCACAATTAAATTAATTCTTGGGAGCTGCCTTTTGCCTGTGTTGGTTACGAACCAAACTCTCTATATCCCATAACTTCCCTGTGGTGGCAGACATGCAGAGAGCAAGCGGCAGCCTGGCTGTAGTCCTCCGTGAAGTCCGTAATGTCAGGGTTTTACTAATGGCAACTAAACCTATAAATCCACAGCTATAACCACTAATGCATTAATTAACCTAAATTAAAATTTTAAACTGTAAAAGAAGACAACTGAAGGTGAAACCCAGACACGCATGGAGAGACTGGTTGGTGGGGGTTTTTTCCCCCATGTTTCAGCCACAATCTGGACATAGTTTGCCAGCAGAAGGTGGTAAGAAGAATTGGCCTTGGCTTCAGGACAGCCATGGGAGCCTCTTCATCAAATGTCCTGAGCCATAGCTCATCCTACTGGAAGGAAATGAGGAACAAAGCAGAGAAATGGGCAAGTAGCAGCTTGTGGGCCAGCCAAGCAGAGAGCCACGGACCATGCTTGGCAGCCAGCATGGGCAGGCTGGAAAACCTCCTGCAGCCTGCTCCCCTCCTCGAGATGACATCTGCAACTGTATTTTCTTTTTTTCTGTGTGTCACAGTGACCATTGCTTTGAGTCCCTGAAGAGGCATGAGCTGCTCTGGTGCCAAGGACACGCCAGAGAGAGTCACAGCCAGGCACTGGACTTGAAGACCATCAGTTGCAAACTGCAAAACACTCTGATCCTGGTTTTCCTCAGGCTGAGTGCTGGGGATGCCCATTCACTTTCAATGGGGGAAAAGTGGATCAGTGTGACTGCCTTTTATAGAAAAATAACTGGAAAGTAGGATAATTCCACAATGATTTTCCCAGAAGCACGAGACCTGCATCCATAGAAGGGATGAGTGCGCTAACATGAGGATAAATAAAAGCCACACTATCCTCTTCATGGCTGCATACATCAAAATGAACAAAATGCCAGATCTTTGGGTCTCAGGGTACTCCAAGTGACCAATTTACTGGAAGATCTCCCCAGCACCTCCTGAGCATTCCCTCACCTCCCTCATGGTGACTGTTAGAGCAGTGTTTGCTGAACACCGCGGTGCCATACAGAAATGCTAGTTGATGGACACACAGCTTATCTGTTATGTTACCAAAACATCAGTGCTGACACCGTGCACTTACTTACCACCTTTTATCTGAGGGACTGAATGGGTTGGACCTTCATTAACGCTAAGAACCATAATGATAATATTTCATTTTGCCAGCACCTAGCGCTGAGGTTCCTGAGTGTTTTTCTTCAGGCAGCACCCTATTGACTTTGCGTGCAGCTGGAGGTTTGCCCAGCTCAGCACCGAGCGTCAGTTTGAGCCAGCACTTCAGGAATTTATCAATATTGCTTTCATCCCAGGAGTTCAAGGTGCTTAGCAAATGACTTAACTTCATTTGACCTACAAAATACAATGTTTCACAGCATCTATATCAGAGATTGGTGAACGGATGCAGATTTTCTAAAAAGCACTGCACATGTGAGCCTGGGTGTCGGGTAAGAGCTGCTGAAGGCACTGACCTCCAGGCCATGCTTTGTCACCAGCCATCCCTTCCTGCCCTGCCCAGGCAAAGGCCACCACTGCCTTCCTAACACTTTACCTCCTTGGCCAGGAGCTGCTCTCTGGGATTATTTTTCCTTCTGCATTTATTTATTTATTTAACATCAAAAATACCATCCATTAACTGCAATATGTAAAAATAATCATATTTTGCACGTGCCTGGGGTTTCCTCCTTGAAGCTTTTTACAAACAGCATGAAATCAGTTCTCACAGTGAGCTGGGCCAGTCAGTGCAGTGCCTTTATTAATGTATATGTATTCCCTCAAATGGCTGAGGATGCAGTTCAGGATCGATAACAGCACGACTGAGAAGTCAGTCAAGTCCTGGGGAAGGCAACGGCTGGGTCAGGACCAGAGCTAAGGTCTGCCAGAGTCCCCAGCTTGAACCCCATTCTTCACTTTCTGCAGAGTCCAGTTACGAGGCTGTAAGCTGGGATGAGGAGTCCTCCCTAATGCTGCAGCTGGGCGAACTCAGCCTGCAGCTTTATTATGCCCAGACCACGTTGTTTTGCCTCTTCTCTTTCTGTCCCTTTCAGTAGTACTTGGAGCTGGGCTAACGGCAGCTGTTTCATCAGTGGCCTCCCTGCTGGCAGGGAGCAGCTGTGCCTGGGGCCATGGCCAAGCATCCCAGAGGTGGCTGGCCATGGTGAGCACCACGGTGGCTCTGTCACCACCAGGGACATTGAAACCTTTGCTGCTTGCAACTCCATCTGGCATCAGCTCACATGCCAGGATGAAGCAGGGTGTAAGAGCCCGTTTCCTCATTTAACAGAACTTGTTAATTTTTCTCTTTTATAACCTGCAGCATTATCAGCAGCAAATTACCGCTATCGATAACTCGTTAGCAAATAAAATGAAAGACAATGCCTCTGACATCTGTACGAAGCCGTGTCTGAGTGGCTCTGGCTCCTGCTTATTGAGCTTTTAGTATTCATTAAGGCCGGTAAACGGTATGTGTTTAAAATGCTCATCTACGCAGCGTGTGTTGAACTCTCAATCTGCATTAGCTGAGACAGCGGCTTGTACCAACTCTGCTGCCTAGCTAACTTGATTTATCATAGTTTCCTAAGCTCTGTTTATGAGGCTGTTTTGTTTGTAATGACTTAATATTTTTTTCACATGGGAGAATTTATCAACATCTGTGCATCACATTGCGTCAGGCGTCCGGGTGGCCTTGATTGTACTTGTAATGCTGGAGTAGATCTGGGGTGGAGAGTCGCTCTGTCAGGATTCCTGTGACTGCTTTCCAAATGACAGCTAATTTAAAAGGTGGTGCTTCCTCTGGCCATTGGTCTCAATGGAAGGAAAAACACATTATCATTTCCTCTCCTGTCCTTTCTCCGTCCGGTTGAGAAAAAGGAGTGCAGGCAGTTAGAAGGGCAGTCAGGCTGGGGAACTCCCTGCCGTGGGCTACCAGCCAGGTTGAGCAGCAGATTAAAAGATGGGTTGGACATCAGTACTGATAACAAATGATATTTGTGCGTGTCACCAGGCACTGAGCACATGGGATACTGTTTTGACATTGTGTCCTCTCCAGCCAGCTTGACCCTGACCAGATAAGTTGCTCTGTACTGTGCTGGCTCCTCTTATCTGTTAAGGCTGCAGCCCCATCACACTAAGGACACACAGAAGCTGTTCCTTAGCATGTGTACCTGCAACACTTTCACCTGGTGCCCTCAAAACCTGGCTTACAGTCTCCTGAAAGTACGACCTTGGAGATACTTTGTGCAAGGCACATTGCCATTAGGCAAAGACTGGGCATCTTATAGCAGCTTAATGATATAATCAGGCATCTTCCAGTGGCCTTGGGATCCCCTCTGGCCTCCCTTTTGCAAACCAAGGCAGCTCCCTGAGAGGAATCCCCTTATAGAGAAGACATCTCTATGCATTTGTGGCTTTGGGGTCTTTTTAAAGTCAGGGGGGAAAAAAAAGCTAAATATTAAAACATCAGAGGCTTCCTCTGATATGGGATTACATCCAGCTTTACCAGAAATGTGTGTGGTTTCCTACTTATCTGCCTCTGAGGGTAGAAGACAGACATCAGTGTCTCCAGAGAGGCTGGAACGGAAATATCAGATAATGTAATTGTGAAATGCTTTGGGCTTAGAGCACGCAGGCTCTTCTGGGTCTCTCTGATGGCATTGGGAGCTTATGTCAGCGGTAGACATGAGCCCAAGCTGCTGGGCTCCCCACAGTGCCTGCCTGAAAAAGCCTTTAAGGTGGTGGGACCTTTTTAGGCCCCAGCACTGCCTGGCTCCTTGGCTGGTTTAACCCTGTGGCAGGAGAGCATCCTTTTTCTGAGCTTGGTCATTGTTCCATAGCAAACATGTCTCTGTTGCCAGGTCAGAAGGAGTTTCCACTGCTGTCAGCTAGCCTCATGGCTATTCTGCAATAGCAGTTTGCAAGAATGAAGGCTTCAAGCTCATTGAATACATTTGGGTTGTTTTTTTTTCACAGTAATGGGCGCATTTCTATGGAGAAATTGCTCCTCCCTGCACTGTCTTTAGCTTTGGATGCCTTGAAGGCTACCTTTGAAAGCCTGTATGTATTTCACACCATTACCCATTAGGATCAAGATTTTGATCCGCTACGTAATGCCATTATTATTATTGGGTTTATTACTGTCATCTGTTCCCATGTGTATTTGGGGAACCTTAGTTCTTAGAGAAGAACAGAGTGTGGCCCATTGTAATGAAGCAACCTGTTATAAGGTCACATACCTTAGAAAAAAATAAACGGTGGCATGTGCACAGCACCGGAGAAATCCCCTTGATGTATTCTTTTTAAAGGTGATATCAGCAACAGTATTTATTATGAGCAATTTCTGTTTGGACTGGACAGCAAAAGTTTCCCTATTTTCAAGCAGATTAATAGCTCTGCGTTTTTGTCTGTTCTCAGCAATTTAGACTAAATGAAATACGGTGCATGGGTAATACAGGTACTTGTTTCAGCATTAGGAAAATTCCCAGTTACTGGGAAATTTCTTTGGCTGGACCATAGACAAAAATCAAGGAATATGGCTATTCTTCTGACTTGGAAAAAATAAATATTTGATGTTGTTATTCAGAAGCTGACTGTCCCACATGAAAAAGTCACCTTCTACTGCACAGGGCTTCAGTATGGGGAATAGGGAACCAAGGTGCTGCCCATCTGATTTCAGATCTCTTCATACATCCGATCATTATTACAGCAATGGTAGCAGTAGTCCTCTTGTAAACACACTTACTAGGTCACACAGTGCATTTGTTTCCAATTTGCTTATTCCTGGAATTTGGCATATAACTTCTTATCCAAAGCATCTGTGGAAAGTTTTATTAGAAGGGGAAAAGCAGTGAATAAGAATCACCAGTCCTGGATTTGATTCCTGGCTCAGCCACTACCTCAGGCCATCCATATGCAAACAGCCACTTGGTTATCTGGCTTCATGCATAAAGACTTGCTGTCATGCAGGGCTAGAGCAATAACACAGGACTTTGGGGGGACATCTCTCTGTCTCTCCATTTACCCATGTGTAAGACAGCTCTAAGAATACTTCTCTCCCAAGGTTGAGCTGACATTTATCGGTTTACTTGGATATCTTGAAGGGGAAGAGCTGGTAAAGCACAGAGAATGATTATTAGCTGATGGAAAGGTATTTTAATGAAATATGCTGGCAAGCTTCCCTTTACTGAGTGGTGCCAGTGTTAAATAGGCTGCTTGAAGAGCTGCATATCTTTGCTTTCTGAGTGAGTGGCTGAGAAATAATCAGAGCTGCTTCCCCCGGCGTGTTTGTTGCTAGGTCTTTCTTGTTTCTTGCCACCTCTCCTTCATCTCCTCCCCAATAAATTCAGTGTCAGCTCAAAAGCTGAAGGAATCCACAGTTGCAGCGTGTAATCCCGGCTTGAGTTTCTCACCGTTGGGAAGCGTTTCTCTGGGTGGTCCAGATGACACGTACTCCCCTTATGTAACCAGCCCCAAAAGCTCAGCCAGCTCTGTCTCCCAAAAGCTTTTAGCTGGTCCCAACCACTCAGTGGCATCTGTGCTTTGGCTTAACAGGATAAACAGTGAGGGGATGTGAAGGAAATTAGAAAAGATGCAGAGACATGATTTTTGGTTTGATGAGTTTCTTGGGAATAGTCAGTGGCACTGGTGGCACAAAGCTGAGCTCGACTATGACACCATCACCTTAGTGTGGGGCAATGCCTCACCCACCCAGCCCCTGGACATGTCCTTCATGAGATCTGGGGCTGTTTCACTTGTGTGAAATCGTTTTTCAGCTGCGGAAGGCACAAGGAAGTGGCAGTTGTTCAGGAAGGCTGCTGAGCAGACTTGCAGCCAGCAGTCAAGCTCTCCTCAGCCCTTGGAGCAGCTGCACTCAAGACGGGAAACTGCTGCAAGTTCTCCCCATGGACACGTTATCAGATACCTTTTCCTTGTGAATGACCTTTTTTTGCTGGAATTGGACCTAAATGTGCTCTGCTGAGGGGACCACTCCCCTGAGCTGTCCCCATCCAGAGGCAATACTTCCTTGCAGCCAACAACTGCTGTGGACTGAGAAGGCCCCCACACAACCTGCCTAAATATTCCTGTATCACAGTCACATCCTCAGCATCAGCAGGGGAAGCAGCTGCTTTTCTTTAGATAGTTTTTCTCTAGGTCTGCAGAAAGAGGTGACTTTGGAGGAATCTCTTAATTCCTCATGCTGGGAGCTTCAGGTTAGCTGTAAACTGCATATGGGTTGGTATCTTCTTTGTCCCAGCCCTGCCGGGTGCCATGGAGAAGTGAGAACCAGAATTTTGTTTTTTGGCTACCTTTTACTGTTATCACATCTCCTGGCATGGGAAATAGGTTGGTAAATCCTCTCAAGTTCATTGTGCCCCTGCCAGTGTGCATTATGAATGGGAAACCAAAACAAACCCCAAAACCCCTGCAAGCAGACATTGTTGTAGAAAGATTGACTTCTGCAACCCAGTGCTACCTTCGAGGAATGCAGCGAAAGCCAGCCAAAGACACCATCTGTTTGTGGCAGAATGTGTAAATTTATATCTATTTCTGAATTCCTGAGTTATGAAACTGGAAATGTCTCAGCTGCAGTGTGCATAGTACATGAAACAGCATGGAGATCCACTCTGTGTTTGATCCCAGGACACGTGGAACGCCGACTCATACTGAAACTAAATGAGGCAAGACCGTAACAGCCAGCAGGAACCGTTGCAAAACTTCTGTGTCTCCTGGGGCCTTTGCAAAACTCTTTCAGAGCATTCACCAGGGCTTGCCATGGAAAAGTAACAACTACTTGATGAGCCAGTTTCCCACATTATCTATCAGGCATTTCCAGTGCCTTTTCCCCCAAAATCAGATGGCTTTCTGATTGTGAATCACTCAGATTTGAATCAGCCAGAAGCCTGACTGTATGGTCCTAATTTTGGGTTCTTCCATTCTCTTTCAGTGGTTCACCTCACACCTTTTCTCCTTCCTTCAGTGCCTGCTTCTCACACTGAGAGGGGGACTTTTTCACCTCCAAACTCCTTAGAATGTTTTGGAGGGACACTTGCACCTCTAGGCAGGCAGGTCATCCATCGTCAAAGGCCAGCAGCCCAAATTGCACACAGGTCAGAAGCTTTGCAGATTGTTCTGGGCAGCCCAGAGGTGGGTCCCATGTACTGGAACACCCTGCTTTGGTAACTAGTGCTTCAGGTTACCACGGGCCCTTGATCTAATAACTCCCAGACTCTGGTATTAGTGTATATCAGCCTAGTGTCTGCTGTGTCTGTTTAAAGTGGTCATTCTTCAAGGCAGGAACACCATCGTGTTTCTAGCCCAGAGGGGCTCAAATCCTTGCTGAATTTTCAGCATGCTCCTATACAGCTGTTATCAACATTGTTCTCACACCAAATTCAAAGCACAGCACTGCACCAGCTACTAAGAACAAAATTAACTCTATCACAGCTGGAACCAGAACGACAAACCGATAAAGATGGGAAAGAAAGGGAACAGCCACTGGTGCATGGAGCATTTCCATGAACTGTTATGGAAGTGCTACATACCATTGGCATAGAATGATTATGGTGTTTTTTGCAAGTGTGAATATTCCTAAGACTTTGGTGGTCAAGGTGAACATTTGATTACCCATGTTCTAGCCTATTACTCGGGTTGCATACTGCAGAACTCTCTTTCTGATAAAACTACCCTGCTCACTTGTCTCACAAATACATTGCACCCCCCTCTCGACTGAAGTTGCATAGAGCCTTCATCTCTGTTAGTGTGGGGTAATTTGCGTTTTACTTGTCTTACAAGCCTTGGGGCTTTGTCTTATATTATATAGGATATGCTATACAACAATTAACCTGAAACCAAGACAACATGCATTTGCATAGTAATGAGCTATTTTCTTCTAGCAGAGCCAGACTCTTGTTGGACAGACTATTCCAGTCATCTTCCAGTCATTTAGCGTGATTCTTGCATGTATTTTTCAAAAAGTTCTGGCCATCCACACTGCTTTGGGATGACATGAATACGGCTGCTAGGACTATTTGCTACTAGTCCTCAAGCTGGCAGGGCTGACTGCAACTAATGTGGAACAGGTGAAGAATCAGTTGGGTCCTTTAATTTAATAATTTAATTATAATTCTCTGATTGCCTAACATTAGGCTTTTGAACTGTTATCAATTTTTTAAAACATAGATTATGTTATAGTTTTGAGGCATTAGCTGGATGCCATGAAATGCTTTCAGCATCCTTAGCATATTCTTGCTGTCTTCTGATTTCACAGGGTTTGGGCTTTTTCCTAATTACTAATGCTGCCCCTTGGATAATTACAACTCTCCTCTTCTGAAATCGCCTCTGATCGTATTATAATTTCCTTTAATCTTTGTATGAAATTTCCTTAGATTCAGGATCCAGAATGAATTTGAGTATTATTGATCAAAATATTGTGCCACATCTTAAAAGAGCCCTTACCACATGGCGTATATATCCTTGCAGCTCATTACAGCAGAATCACTTTGAAATGCAGTCTTGTCCCTTTCCCTGTAATGGGAAGAAATGATCTAGTCTTGATTATACTATTGTTCCCCCTTTCTGTCTAGGATTAACATCAATCAGCTGGACAGCATGATTGATTTTCTAATTAATAAGGCATTTGTATCAGCTTGCATAACCACACAAAGCTTAATGGGTTCCCTACTGTATCTGAAAAACTGTTTTTGTGTGTGTGAGTTTACTCTTGCACTTGGAAGCTTTTTAACTAGTGGCAAGGACAGTTAGAGCATCCTTCACGTAGAGCTCTCCAGCGTATTAAATGCTTTAAAGCATGTTTCACCAACCACTGCAACCAGACTTAAAAGCTTATTTTGGACGATGATTTTTGTCCCAAGACTATAAAAAATTAAGATGTATGGAAAGAGGAGAATTAATGCCATTCAAGGAGAGCTCAGAATATGGTGGTCAGCACAGCATTACCCAGCAGGAGCCCCAGGGGACAAGGGCTGATGTGGGGCACTGCCCTTCCAGGCTGGCACGTGGGTTAAGGTCATCCTGGGACTGCTCTAGCTTAGACCTCACTGTCCTTTGGTCAATTTTGCATCATTTGTTTGATTTATGCTAAATAACTCCTGGGCTATCAAAATGACCCAGACAGCTTTACCCTGAGCTCTGGGAGCATCTGCATGCTCCCCCATGGGGCTGCGTGCCATCCTGCCTGTATGTTGGAGGCAGCCATGCCCTCAAAGAAATGCTAGTGCTTAAAGAGGCTTCAGCCTTCCCAGTGCTTTTAAGCATTAGAAATAGTGGACAGAGAAGGGAAAGGCCAATTAGTAACCTTAAGTCTGCCCTGCACCAGAAAAACCTGAGTCCCTCTGCTGCAGGTATGAGACTGGAGGGTCAGGGTGTGACCAGGTGGTGACAAGGAACTGGGGCATGTCCTTGGTGAATAAGTAAGCAGAAAACCTGGAGGAGAGCTGTCCCACTTTGAGCTCCTATTCTGCGTTATGGCAGCTAATTGCTGTGACAGCATAAATGATTTACATGCATGTGGGTAGCACAGGGTGTGAGGAGCCCCCGCCTCCCCCAGTGTTTGTAGGGCTGTTTGCAGCCAGAGGCATGGCTGCATCTGCAGCAACACACCTGGAGCACACTGCATGCTGGAGTCAATTTCCCTGGGAAAATGGTGATAAACCCAAGCAAAAACTGAACAGAGAGGGTGTCCTGCAGGACCCAGCTGCAAGACGAACACTGGCTCCAGAAATTCTGGTCTGATGCACCAGTTTCTTGCGTATGTGACCTTCCTGCACTGCCGGACTCAGGGGAGCAAAGCTGAAATCAATGTGAAGAGCTGGCATCTCCTTCAGTTTGACTTTGATCTGGCTATGCTGAGAAAACAGTTTAATTCCCATTTCACATGACTGCTTCTTTCAACAAAAGGACAGAAACTGTGGGCTCTGCTCCTCTTACGAATCTCCCTTTGGCCATGCAGTCCCCAGGAGCAACAAGATGAAACAAAGACTAAATCTTGCGGGCAGACCAAACAAAATGAGGTCAAACATGTTCCATGATTTTAATCTACTTTGTAAATTAAATGCAGTGTGGATGGGAGCATGGTGCAGATTCTTCACAGACTTGTGCCCTGACTTACACTTCTCCAGCCCCTTTGCACTAAATTATAGATCTGATGGCAAAAGCTATACTTCAGCGTAGATTTTGGCCCTTAGCCTTTACATACTGTCTAGAGGATGAATAAGCTTCACAGCATTAGAATAAATAGACGCACATGCAAGCCCTAGATGATTTAAATCAGCTCTCTGGTGCGAGAAGCCTGGCCACCCACATTATAGTTACCACATCTGGGACAGACAGTTGGGGATGCCAGCTCACAGGCTGCGGGGGGATGGGTGGGCTGCAGTGGGATGGGGGGGTTCACACCAGTCACTGCTGCAGGGAGAATGTGAATTTAAAGTTTTGGGGAGAAAAAAGCTCTGGGAATAATCTGTTATGCGAGCTGTGCAGGCCGCTAGACCACAATGTCCCACGCATGGGGCTGGGGGCTCCTGGCCAGGTCAGGCTGATGCACTTGGTTCCTTGAGTGATATAGCTGAAATGGTGATACTGGTTTAAAAGGGGGTGGTACTCCCAATAAAATGAGAACATCACAATCTGGCTTTAAACTGTGATAATCTAAAGTGATTTACTACTCGTAATACGATGATATCTCATTCTCTGTTGAGATGTAATGACATACATTTGGAGCTGCACGTTAGATCAGCCACAGCATTTCAGGCGAGTGTAGGCTCCCTGAGGACAGACCAGTTTGCTGCTAAGGAAAATGCCAGTTTGCACCAGCACCTCCACATGCCTCAAAGAAGCATCCAAGGACATAAACTCTCAAAGCCTTTTGTATAGCAACATTCCAATTCACCTGATGTAAAAAGCTATGCGATTTCTCTACCAATACTGAAAAAAAAAAAAAAAAAAAAGATAAAAAAAATGTTTGGTGAACAAATAAGATGGTAATGAGGCAGGACAAGCTGAGTTCATGGAGCAATCCCTCAGGTCACCACCCGTCAGTCGGGCAGTGGGACATCCATAGGGAGCTGTTGGCCAGCTGAAACTGTGCAATCGCTTTAAACCTCTAGGGATGAGCTTTAAACTATAATATTTTAGCCCTCCTTGATGAGATTGAAAACACACTCTGTGACAATGACTCAGCTGATGCATAGTGAGGGAGGAGAAGCTGAAACATATGAGCTTTTGCCTTGTACTTCCACGATGAAAGACTGACAGAAGCCACAGGGCTGCAGGGACCTTTCCTCTCCTGGTGCTCTGAGCAGGGAGGAGATATAGGGGCTGGAAGTGCCCCATTTGGCTATGTCCAGGTGCCCCCCTAGCAAAGCAGTGAGCAATGCTGGATGTGGGACCTCCTGCCCTCCGTCAGATCCTAAAGGGAGATTTCCAGCTCTTGAAATAACCTTGGAGGTTTTTCCTGGTTCTGTTCAGTTTCCAAGCTCTGCCAAGGCCGCTGCTGGCGGCAGGCAGCTGCAGGCATGTGCAACCCTGACACACGGCTCTGCTGCAAGAAAAACAAAGCTCCATCACTCAGGCAGGGTCCTGCTTCCTTGGCTTTCTCTTTGCCTTCAACCTCCTGACAGATACTGATAATTTTTTTATCGTGTATCACATGATATACATATCCATCTTGTAGATGCTCAGATTGTTGCTGTGATCTTTGATTGGAACCACATGGGATGTTGGAGCACCAAGTGCTAACAGCTCCTCTTGCAAGTTGCTAACTTGATTCTCATTTAGATTTTATAGTTGTCCTGTATTTTATCCTTTTGGGGAATTTGTCATCCCTAATTAATCTTGGATTATGTAATATTTTGTGTAACCAACCACCTTATTGATTGTTCTAAAATGTGCAATCATTTATTGTTTTACTTACACCATTGGCTGAATGGCATTTTGTTTTTTGAGACCAACTCATCCTTCGCTCATCAGTTTGTAATCACTGGAGTTATCCCACAAATTCACAGACACATTATATCTTGTTAATAAAACGAGATAAAGCCATCATTTATATATAATTTTGTTTCATTTAGCTTCCCCAGAGTAGAAAAGGAGATGAAATATTAACCAGGCTTTCTGAAGTAAGACTATCTGTATTTTCCAGTCTTTCTGGTTGAGTGCTGACAAGTGACAGTCAGCAAGTGTCTGCTGCAAACTCAACCTGTCCAGCCAGCCAGGTGGATGGCAGTGAGATGTCCCGCTCTGTGTGTTTGAGGTGGGATGGGACCAGCCTCTGGTATCAGAGCCTGTTCTGATCAGTTCAGAAGACCTCAGGAAAGATCTGGTGGAGAGCAGATATACCTGGTCTTCCCCAGGAAGGCAGAGTTAAATCATTTGTATGTTTAGGTTGCTTAGCTCCTCACATATACTTAGCATCTGAATTTCAGATATTTCACCTGTAAATAAAAACACTACTTACATCACTCAGCAGTTGCACCATAATATATTTTACTTAATTTTTTCCTATAGATGTGTTCTCTGTAATGACTTGAGCAAGGTCCTCAGCTGATGACAGCTCTGCAGTGTCAGCCCCAGTGCTGGTAGAGCCACAGCACTTTGCAGGGCAAGGCTACAGTCTGGGATACCTAACTTGAGGCTGGCAACAGATGAGAGAGATGTTTCCATCTCACCACCTAATGAAAAAAAATCTTGCTTCTTATCTGTAAATACACATCAAATTTCCACCTGCCCTCTCTGGTGTATTACACAGCCTGTGCTATATTCTAGCTTTTACCAGTGAAGATGTAGAAAATTTTATGATTCTTCATCATCTGTCCAGGAATAAAATCTTCCTGGGCACAGGCAGTCTGTGGCTGTGCTGTGCTGGGGACAGCCAGGAGCAACTTTATGCCACCACTGATTTTGGTGGGTACAGAGATTTTTGCACCCAGTTACTACCTTCTTCCCAGTTTTTCCTTGTCCTTAGGGAAGCTGTTGCCCATGAGACAAAATGTACCTGTAATATCTCTGTCAACAAATGGTTTGGGAAAACTATCACACCTTGTAGTTGTGGCAAGACGTTCACACATCAGGACCTGATCCATTACAGCCAGAGGGGTTATTCCCATTGACCTCTGCAGGCTGCAGATCTAAAGCAGGTATTTTGTCAGGTGTGGGGTATTAGCTTTGAAATTTCTCCTCCTGTCTTTCGGAAAAAAAAAAATCCCATCCTAAGAAGCAAAATTACTTAACTTACCGTGTGAGTCAGCCTTTAAAAAACGCTGCATCTGGTTTTTTTCACATGCAACTGGTCTCTGTAGAAACTACAGATTATCCAAGGTTAGGCAAAACCCCATCTCCCAGCTGCAGAGCAGAAGTGCATTCCCATTGCTTGTGGAAGCGTTACAGAAGTATCTGAGCAGCTACCTGCTTAAAATCTCTGGCTAAACCAGAAACCAGGGCAAATATTTTTGCTTTCTTGCAGAAATGAAAACAGGAAATAGAAATCTGAAAACATATTGTTAAAGGCCAGCTCAAAGCAAAACATTTAGATACTTTTGCAATTATTTTTATTAATTAATTTTAATTGAATGCTGGTACCTTTAGTATCAGCAAACCGGTCGCTGCAGCAGCTGAGAAATGGGGAGCAGAGGTACCCCCACCCCTGCTCACCCTCTGCTCTCAGCTCTGGTGCTCCCCAGAACAAGTGCCATTACTTGGAAAGCACTTGGGAACTTGGAGTGAGTCACACTGAACAAGGTGAGAGAGTGGAGAATTTCAGCGTGGTTATTCAGCTTTTTAACACATCAGGCTCAAAAGGAGCACTATTATTTTTAACATTATTCACTGAAGTCATCATAGCATCTGCTTGAAAGCTAGTGGGGTGCAAAAAAAGTGAATATATTCAGGTGTGTCGTGCACCAGGGGCTGGGGATGCACGGTTTGGTCAGACACTGCCACGGCACAAGGGGGGTTAACCAGCCCGTGGCATGATGCAGGATGTCGAAGCAGGAGCATCCTCCACGCAGCACAGAGAGTAACTGTTCAGCTGTTGTTCAGGAGAGAAGCCTGCACTTGTGGGAAGATGCAATGAGACTCAAGCTCTTGTTTTCTCTTAGTCGTACAGAGACGTCGTTTACCAGTTGTGCATGGCATCACCCAGCCGTCCGGGGGAAGACAGGCAGAGGGAAGGGCTATGGAATAAATGCCTCTTGGTTCCTTTTCTTGTGGATCACCTCCTCCTCTCACCCCTGAAATATTTCTGGGGAAGGTTTAGACTTTCCTTAATTGTAGAACGTTGTTCAGTGTCTCTGCAATATTAAAATCTCTCCTGCTTTTCTAGGCGTATTCTGTTAATTAGTAGGTTTCTCCTCCCAACCAGGCTGTAAATGGAAAGAGTACATACTAAACCGATTGCCCTACTTATGTAGCTACTCGGAGGAATGCTAAGATGGATTAACATGCATAGCAGAAGGCTTATGACCCTGGGAGACAGAAGAACCTGAAATAACCTTAATATCCTGTCAACTTGCATTACTGAACCTCAGTGAACAAGAAGAGCCTATTTAGTAGTCTGTCTTGGAGGAAAAATTCATATCTTTTATCTGGCTTATTCCCCCCTCTTTTCAAATACAGTGTTGTTTTTATCTCTCCTGACTTTATTTTTACAAGGCATAATAAAGATGTGTCACCCCCCTGCACCTCCCCATCCTAAATAACACCCCCTCCAGCACAGACTGGCTCAGCTCCCAAGAGGTGCCTTTGTTATGCTGCTGAGTGATGAAAACCATCTGCACCCAGCTGGGCAGAGGGAGCTGCACGCTGCTGCGGTGGCACGTAGTGTCCACGCGTGACGTTGCTGATGTCACCCTTCTGCTCCTGCATACTCTGTGCACCTGCCAAGCCAGCGCTGGGCAGTGCAGAGGCACCAGGCTGCTCATGCTGGGCAGAAGGAAGTTGAGCTGCCTTAAAATTGTATAAACCCCCTCTCTTAAATATTTTATTCTGCTCCATGAGTTGCTGTTCTAGATTTCAGAGCTGCCCCAGCTGGAGCCCTGTCACAGCTGCAAAAGCCCGTAACACCCACCCTACTGCCTGCTCCTCATGGCCACAAATGTTGCTTCAAGTCCAGATAAGATTTCACCCAAACCCCAGATACTTAGCTGTCCCGTCTCTCCAAACCAGGTGTCTGGTTCTCCTAAACGTTTGGTCCTGCTGGAGAGCTTCGTTGTCATCAGACCCCTCTTTTCAATGCACAGTTCAACCCTTCCGAGGCCCTACCATCACATAAATAAATATTAATTAATATTAATAAATTAATATTAAATTAACAGTTGGATTTTATGATCTTAAAGGTCTTTTCCAACCTAAATGATTCTATGAGTCTAAGAATAATAATACTTTTAATGAAATGTCCATCCCCACAGACCTCTGTTATACATTTAACACCTGTGAATGTCACTAGAGTCCATGAAGCTAAATGCACCCCTGTGTGCTGCAGTGACAACTGCCGCTGGCATTTCAGTCCCTTAATCCTCCATATGTCGGGGACAACCCAGCCCCGGCCACCAGGTCTCCAGTCCCAGGACCATCATGGACAGGGCTCCAGTGCCGGAGGGCTACGCTTTAACGGGAAATGCAGCAGTGCTCCCCTGGCAGGCAGCATCTTCATCATCGTTAATTATTCCTCCTTCCCTCACCTTTCCACTTGGGGTTTAGCTCAGCCCTACTAAAAGAGGGGTTATTTCTTTAATGAAAAAAAAAAAAAGGGTCAGAAACGCATCTCACAATTACAGAGTGCAGTCTAATTAGGAGTGAAAAACACACATGTAATTGCCTTACGTGTCTGCTCCTGAGCTTCAGTGTTAAATACGTATGGAGCACCCTCGCTGATAAATGACTTTTTTCTTACAGTTCACAGGGAGCAAAACTTACCCTAAAGAGGCAGAAACACAGAGGAAAGATCCAGCCCGTGCTGCTGCCCCCGGGAAGGTGTGCTGCGCCGGCTGCAAGCCAGCCCTGCGCGAGGGGCATTCGAGAGAACTGGGAGCAGAAAGCAGCCCCGGGGTTTGGGACAATTTCCCATGTCTAGGGGTGGGGGGAAATGTGCTGAGCATAGAAATAGGTCAGAGATGAAGCAATGCACTCTCCAGTCGCCTTGCTTGCCTTGCTTAAATAGGGGAAACACCAGAAGCTGTGCTTCTATTCAAAGTGAAGGCCTTTGGGCTTGAAAGCCCTATTAGCAAATGCATAATGAGGGAAAGCAACAAATACAAGTATTTCTGCTGTATGAAGGAAATTAGAGAATATAGTGAGGAGAAACCCTCATCTGGGATGCATATAGTATTTATTCAGGCTACATTTTTCACAAGCAGCAATCTAACTCTGCGCCTGCTGAAGGAAATAATTCAGTTTTCACTAAGGAT
Organism: Microhierax caerulescens; assembly: GCA_035590215.1. Lineage (NCBI taxonomy): Eukaryota > Metazoa > Chordata > Aves > Falconiformes > Falconidae > Microhierax > Microhierax caerulescens. The sequence goes on from JAVJGJ010000003.1 coordinate 21,427,162, forward strand.
AAAACTCCCATTTAACAGGATAACTCCTGCTCCAGCCATGGCTCACTGCCCATGGATGCAGCGGTTACTGCTCAGGGCTGCCCACCCAACCCCTCCCCACAACATTCAGGATGCAGTGCCTGGGGGGGCTCAGAGGCTGTCCTCCCTGTGGTCAGGGTCTGACCTCACCTTCTTCCCAACATGTCCTTTCCCAATGGAAAACCGTACCCATGTGTCCCAGCAGCATGTAATACCATTGCAGAGGATGCAGTATATTTTTTTTTAAAAGAGTTATTTGGAGCTGCAGGGTGTGTATTTTCCATATGAAGGGACTGAGCACTCACCCCCCTATCATGGTCTTAAAAACAAAGTGTGAAGAAGGAGCGAGGATGCTGCAGGATCTGGGACAAGTGTTCCGGCACTTGCTCCACAGTGGCAGGAGGAGGGGAGCGTGTGGGAAGAGGTAGGAGAAAGACTGGAGCCTAATTGAAAGGTCATCCAGGCTCTCTCAGCCCTGAGCCCTTCCCAGCTGACAAAGTGGCCTTCTTTACATCATAACCTGTCAAAAATATAAATGCAATATATCAGCCAGGATGTGGCAATGGCAGTCAGAGCGAGAAAAATATCGCTGGGATGCCGCCAGACGCTGGGGAGTGCCCGGCTGCAGCGCTTGAGTCATCCTTGCACTTTTTAGTGCACATATTTTATTTGAGCCCGGTTGACAGTTAGTTTTTGCGTTTATTTTGTCTCACGTCACCAGGATGGGGTTATGGCATTGCCAAGCGTGTTTCCATGGTCTGGCAGGCTGGCCTGGTGCTGAGGGGTGAGCAGTGGCACAGCTCACGCCATCCTGGTTTAAGAGCTGACCACTGCAGGGTCTTACGTTGGTACTTGAGGGTCCAGAAAACTGCTGCAGCAGAGAAAAATAATAATAGAAAAATCATAATGAACAAGGACGCTGCAGAGCCCAGAGTACAAGATGAAAAACTGCTTGTGAAATTGCCCAGAAGACAGAGGCAGATGGAGAAAAATGGGGAAACTTCTCCTGACTTTAGCTGGTTGGAAAGGAGATGGAGAACTCAAATGTTGATTCATTAAGGTTTTCTCCAAAACTTCTCATAGGTTTCATACCAGCCCTTTCTGCTCAGACTTCCTTCAAAGACCCCAGCAGGGCTACGGGAAAAACCCTTTATGAAAATTCACATTGAGATCATGATTGTCTAGGCTGTTCTTTCCTCCACTGCAGCTCAAACTTCACTCGGGGCCCTTCCCATAGAGGAGTATGTGAGGTCCACCTGTGGTCCTGGAAAACTGATGGAAAATTTGGGAATGGCAAAGAGCCCCTTATATAACTTTCCCCCTCTTTTTGATATAGTTGTTTGGCAAGAAGGGGATACATACACATGTGAGCAGAAACACCAACACTGCTGGGAAATAGAGACAGAAAGCAAAAGGCTGAGGTGGGGGTGAAGCACCAGAGACAGCCCCATCCCAGCATGCCAGTAAGCAACTAAATAATTGAAATAGTATTTGCTGTCAAGTTCCCATGTTTTCGTAGTGTCCCTTATGAAAAACACTGCACATTACCATGCTATAAATCCTTATTATGTACGTCTTCACAACCAGAAGCTTCCCATTACCCGAAAGAAGGGCGAATCCCATGAGACACATTAATGGCATTGAAAACTCCTTCTGTTATCTTAAACCTTGATTAATCAACCTTATTTAGAACATGATAGTGGGATAATTGAAGCCATCCCTGTATTAAAAAAAAAGTGCAGCAAGTACTTTAGCATCTGCAGCTCCATTTCCTTATTACATAGATGTTGATGCTTCCTGGAAACTGTTGTGAAATCCTCTGTTTAGGGACAATTCCACCGATCTGTATTTTCGGGGTATGTTAGTAGGGGGTTCCTTTTTGTAGCATCTTTAGCAGGAGAGCAGGATTACTGCTTCTCACAAACCCATCTGTTCCCGCTGCTCATTCACAACCTGGAGCCACACTCTCCTGTCATCTCCTTGTCATTTTGAAAAATAATAATTGTGGGAGGACAATATAATGGATTGTTCACCAGCATATTTCTAGATATTAAAAGTACCATTTGGGGGTTGGTTCCAGAAAAGTGGCAAATTATTTTTATGAATTTAACATAATCATGAGCAAATTAGGCCTGATCCTGATCTCACTTGGGTCTACAGCTCACAGAGCTGGCTGATATTTTTTGAATATTAAGTCTTCTGTGATATTTTTCACCACAGAGGTAATTCAGAGAGAAAAGTTCTGTGAATTTTCTGGGGTTTTTTCTGCTTCTTATGGGCTCTTTTTCTTATTTTAGTGAACCTACGCAAGATTTTTGCACAAAGATAACACAGCATTTTGTGTTTTCTTGGAAGCATATTGTCAGGCAACAGAGGAATACAACAGAAGCAATTTGGACCAAGAGAGTTGCTGTCCAGACAGTTTTATGTCCTCTCAGGCCGTCTTTGTCCTCTGAATTGTCAAGGTCCATCAATTTTTGCTGCTCTGACTGACTGCCAAGGGAAGCAGCATAAAAAAAATGTTGTCAACGATGCTTTGCATGTAAAAAATGGGATTCCAGAAATTATTATTTTGGAGTTCTTAAAAGCAGGCTTTGAGCAAAATACTTAGAGAAGAATTAAGCTCCAATAATATAAACCAGAGGGAAATCAACCTGTTTCTTTCCCGCTGCTCTTTTTTTCCACTGTGAAAATCAAGATGAACCAATATGCTTTCCTCTTTTTTCTCAGACGCTATTTTCTGTTTGAGTAAAGATGTGAGAGAATACAAGAGGGAAAAAAGCCTCTTTGCAAATTGCTGGGGCTTTTCCCAACATTTTGTGGTTTCCAGCTAACATCATCAGCCAGTGTCTTCTGAGGCCCAAGGAAACACACTGGCAGCCAAAACAGGACTGATGACCCCATCTTCATGGCTTCTGGCCTTTTTGGCAGGCACTTTTAAGCACAAAAACACAGGTTTTGTGGGCCCAAACACATGCAAACTGAGTGGTCCCCATGAGCTTGTGCTGCTGTAAGCAGGGCTCAGAACCCAATGGAAAGTTCTTGGTTTAAAGCATCTCCAACACTTCAGAGCGTGATTTGGGGAAAGAAAAGCCCTTTCTGGTGATGTCACCTCCCCTTTCTTTTCCATTTTTATTAAAAAGAAGAATATTGATTTCAAAATCCTCCATCCTTTTTCAGCACACTCCAGGAGGTGCAAGTCCAGGTTGCCTGGAGCTTGTTACCGTATTTCTGGGATAGCACAAACCGTAGGTGCGGCTGCTGCTCAGGTGGATTGAGGTCTGCATCAGAGTTGAGGGTGGATGCAGCTCCCTGGGTGTGCTCAGGCTATTCAGCTGTTATTTGTATTGATGGTGATTTATGCCCTGGTGATCATCTCAGCCTGCTGGGTTATTTATGACTGATCTTTCTGGAAAAAAGTACTTAAGCTCTTAATAGGTATATTGCTTTTGGCTAACCATGTGGGTGTTGGCAACAGAAAACAACCGGAGGAGTACACCAGCAGTTTACCATGTCTCAGGACTTCAAGTTGAGGGGAAAAAAAAAAAAAAAGCTGCACCACCAGAGCTCACTTCTAAATGATAACTTAAGCCAATTATATGTGCCTCATTCATCTTTTAGATAAGAAGCAAAGAGGAATAGTTTTTCTATTTCCATAATCATGCCACTAACTAGACAAAACGTGATAATCCATAATGAGCTGGGAAGAGAATTAAATAGAGAACAGGGTCTTTTGATGACTTGCCAGTTTTCTCTAGCATCATTCATATAGGTTATTGACATAGGACCAATTTTTCATCCTTGCTTTAACAGGACTTGCATTATTACACTTGAAAAATGGCAGTCACAAATGTTTTCAGGCACATTTTGGTACCTTAATTTAAGATTTTCTCAGATTTACAAGTCCTTAGTTTTACCTATAAGCCAGGTACCCAGGAAATAATGTCACGTACAAACAGTTTTAAATATTGCCTCTGTGTGCTTGGAAGCTGGTCTCCAGCTCTGGCCCTCAATAAGCACAAAGTGGGTTTTCCTCCCCACCAAATACACTTGGTTTGTCACCCTCAGTGGCCAGCAGCGAACTGGGAAGAGATGTCTGAGCCACTGGCTCTATGCGAGAGTTTGAGATGGTTTTTATGAAGTAGCTGAAAACAGAAACCCCAAAATTTGGGAGCAAATTTGTGAAACAAGGTACAGTGAGGGACCACAGTGCTGACGGTCCCTGCGCTGCGCTGGTGACTGGGGTTTCTAGCAGAGACACCCTGGTGCTATACCCCACAAAGCATCGCCCCAGCAGCCCCCCCGCAGGGAACGTGATTGAAGGCGAGTGCATGACCATCCTTGTCAGAGTTAGCAATTTTACTTCATTCTTCTCTCTTTTTCCTCAGCTTCTTAGGTCACCTGATTTGAGGTTGGGATGCACAGTGTGGCAAATACGATGACAAGGGACTTTTTTGTAAAGTCTTTTCTTGGTTATTACTCATTGATTGCCTTACAGAAAACTCCAGTGGGACTGAAGGGAGGGCAGGAATTCTTTTTGAATAACATGAATTTCTTTTTTTCTCAGGAGATTGAGCTGGATTTTTCTGCTCTTTCCTAGTAGAAGCTGCAGGGGTAGAGTTTTCCTCAGCTCAGACATCTCAGCTAGAGCCATTAAGAGATGGACAGAAGGGAAAAATCTTTTCAGATCTTTTTTTGACTGACAGTTCCCAGAGGTCTCCCTGCTTTCCCCAGCATTAAAACTCTCAGGGGGCCAGGCTGTGTATGAATTAAACTTTTAGTGTATGTGCACATCAGAGACAAGCAGATCAGCAGCAATTTGCAGGTTGTGCAAAATAATGCAACATCATGAGCAAATTCAATATAGCACTTTTCATGTAAAACTACCCTGAGGTGCTTTGCAAATAAACCACACTAAGATGCTGTTTGCAATGTGTACTCTCCACCAAATGATAAGCACTAAGCTCCAAACCAGGAAGGATATTTCTGCTTGAACCTGTATGCATTTGTTGATTTTTATCCCACCCTGACCATGGTTGAAATCCAGATTGGAAAAACAGCCCCCACCAGCCTGCAGACCACCCTTTGGTTAGGCACACACACATACACACACGAGATGGATGGTTTCAAGCAATGACTGCACTCCGGCAGCAGTGTGAGCATCTTGCTAGACATGTGGGTTTCAAGACTGCACATCGTTGTATAAAAACCTCATTGAAATAACCTTCAGGCATCTCCATTTGGAGGGAAGTCAGGCTGCCCTTGGGGCTGTTGGCATAGACGCTGCCAGGGGTGGGAGCTTTTTCAGGGACACCTGAACACACTGGCCTTGAGACAGCCTCATATACCAGGCTAGAAAAGTGTGCAAAGCAGAGCAAGAAATAGATCAGGTATGATAAGAAATGCAGAGGAAGAGATAAGAAAAGAGCCTGATGAAGTTCACAGCTGGCGCAGGTGGGCATTTCCTTCATTGGAATGGCAAAATCCGCCCACTCCTTTTGCAATGCCTTGCTGGCAATTCCCACCCAAACCTGGTCAGGAGTAGTTTGGTTTGTTTTTTCTCAAAAAGCTGATCTCCACACCTTCAGTGTGGTTTGTGGGATAAGATCACTGCCATTTTGGGAGTGCAAATCAGCTATACCTGCCACAAAGCCAGCAGAGATTTACCACCATCATTTAGCACACCACTCATAGATTAAAGGGGCTTGTCCTTTTCACTTCACCTTATTTATGATTTTCAAATAATAAAGCATTCAGGCAGAAATTATGGCTCTGTTAAGGCATAGATATGTCTATGTTCATTCCGTGTAAATGTACCTGAGGGCTGCAAGTTCATCAGTTTGACTTCACGAATGAATCTGACCTGGAGCCAAGCAAACATTGGACCTAGACCAGCTTGGGTTTATACCACCTTTATACCAGCCCCTGTGCTTTGGGACTTCGGGCAAGGCGCAGCCCATTTGTGCTTCGATCTGGGTGTTCACACAACCCAGTGTCACCCAAACATTTATGAATTTTTTAGTGAAAATTCTTAACATTGTAACAGGGTAACTAGACCAAGCTAAGAATAATCAGTCTGGAGAGGGAGCAGCTATAGCTGGGATGTTTACTGAGGCATCACTAAACACCTGAACAACATCATTTGTTTGCTGAGAACAGGCCAGGGCAGGTCAGAAACATCCATCAGAGCTGCTGGTCGGTCAGGTTGGAGTCAGGGGGAGAGGCTGTAACTCATGAATATCTCAAAACCTGGGGGGGTGAATGCAATACCCACTGCTCGCTCAGGCTGCTGCTGGCTGCAGTGCTGGCAGCCCCTTGTCTGGGGAAATATAGCCACCCGCCAGCAGCATCACTGAGGGGGATCTAGGCATGAAAGCAGGTAGTAAATTATGTTGTTGCTTTCAGTACTGTGCAAAAGCAAAGAGACGGGTACCTGCAGGGTGATCACAGGCTGCTGGTGCAATGGGACCCCATCCTTACCATGACATCAATGCGGAGAGCAAGGAGATCAAGGCTGAGAAGGGCCCCTTGCCTGGCAGAGGGGTGATGCATGGGCACTAACACTGGCTGGGCATCCCAGGGCAGGTGGGTTCACCCAGGGCAGGATGGGGTCAGACTGTGCTGCTGCCTTTGCAGGAGTAGGGATGCCTGGGTTTCCCTTCTTTTAGTTGCAGGTTGGCAAGTGGGGCTATTTTTTTCACGGTATTTTTCCATGTGGCCAAGTCCTTGTGCAGCACTGGGGATATGCGGGAGGCAGCCACAGCAGGGACATGTCTTTAGGGCTTGGAGCCCCTCTGTCTACCAGGCAGGCAGCCAGCCTGGCCCTCCTGCCTGCACAGGCAAGTTTAATTATTCCCAAGGGCCTGTTAAAAAAAAAAAAAAAAAAAAGAAAGAAAAGGACAGTGTGTGCTGAGCCCTGTGCTTGCAAAGAGTCTCAACAGTTTCCAAAAGTGCCTAGCTGGCATGTGTTTGTTTGCACACATGGGTCTCTATGGGACAGCTTGTGAGTGGGGGAGGATGGTCCTGTGGCTTTGGCAGGGCAGGCCCCTGCGTGAGGCACTGACACTGGCTGCATCCCGCCCTGCACCTCGCTCTGTGCCCTCCTCTTCCTCGCCATACCCAGCTTCAACCACTTCATTCAGATCTTAGAGCTGTGCTTTGCTATAGCATGGCTCCTGTTCGATTTGAGGGTTTGCAGATACCCAGGGTGACGTGTCCACTGATGGAAGGACAGGGATGGTGACGCTGGCTGGGCTGCAGGGGGATGGTGCCAGCACCCAGCTGTGGGTACAGGGATGTGCCACACCGGCAAGAGCTGAAACAGGGTCAGGATGATTTTGTCCCTGGGGCACATGAGGACAGTCACACCTGCGAACGCTTCGGTTAGTCCTGGACTGGTCTGGCACATAGCATGTGTAATAGCTGATGCATTTTGAAACCTGACAGTCCTTGCCCAGAATAAGGAGAGTGTGGAGCTTAGCGTCATGTTAATTAACATGGCTTTTAAAACAGATTTCTGAGCTCGGCTGCCCACCCGGGTTGCTACCTGCACTGCCCATGGTAGGAAGTACAGTGTTCCCAGCCCAGCTGTCTCCTCCTGGGGACAGGAAGGTGAAACTCAGTTTGGCTTTGATGGTGGTGTGAAGAGCAGACAGAGGCTTTCACTGTGACTGCTGGAGAGGCCTGAGAGCAGCTGCATCCTCTGTGACTGCAGGGGGTAGATGCAGACCCCATGTGCATACAGTTCCTAGCGGTGGCTCGCCAGTGGGCATCAGGGAGCAAGGGGTGCTTTGCCTTCCAGCAGTGGGCATCAAGGGTCATGCAAGTCACAACTATAATGAGTGCTGCTGAACTCCAGCATTGCAGGCAGGCCTCTTTGGGACGAAGCATGATGGGACCATAAGGGATGCTCTGGACAAGCTCCAGAGGAGTCATTCAGCAGGTAGTGTGCTGTAGACCCTGTTTGCATCCCTCTTACAACCCTTCCAATGCAAGAGTGTCTGGGCCATGCCGTATGGGCACTGACCAAACGTGTGTCAGTGCTACCGAGACATACCATGAGGGCACAGCCTTGCCCTTCTTTATACACTGCAGGGCAGATTTAGGAAGTAGGGGTTGTGTTGTTTTCACCAGCAGGCTGCTTCAAGCAGGCATGAGGTTGCACTCGCAATAGGAAGGGGAGTATATGCCAGGAAGGTGTCAGGTTCTTCATTTCACACATCCAAAATCACAGTGAAGCAGGTGGTCAGGAGCAGAGTGACATTCACCCAGAGAGGCTGGGCTGTCCCCATCCTCAGGGAGTTGCAGGACCCAGCTGGGTAAACCCTTGTCTTCCCTCCTCACTGACCCTGAGGCCCCTTTTGACCTATATCACCCTGTGACCTTATGAGCCTAAATTCCCCCCAGGGTAGTCCCAGGGACCGCCTCCTCAGCGCTGGGTAAATGGGATAATCACATCATTATTTTAGAGGGCTGGATCAGCCCTCTCACTGCCAAACACTCCCTTCTGCCTTTTGCCAGGGATAACACCATGCCCTATGTGTGCTTATTCACATTGCTAGAAACCCATTTTCTTGTTGTATCTGTCAAAAAAATTGAAATAAACTAAATAATGTCACAGGTTAAAAGGGATTAGGTGGATAGATTCATCACTCACACAAACCCATCAGATAGGAGCTGGAACCTGAATATGCAAACAGTACACAGCCCTAAATATCCTAATGTATTTTAGAGTGGTCATTTCTAATTAGCACTTGAATCCAACACCCTACTTAGCCTAATTAGAGACATAACAAAAAGCTGTCTGAGCTCACACGAGTATTGAATATGCAGATCTCTAGCATCTAGTGCTGCCCTGCTCTGAAGAGCAACAGCAAGCAAAACCTTTCAGCATCCAGCATGGATGAAAACCGGTCCCGGCACAGATGTAAACTGGTCCCATGAAGCCACTGTGTGGAAATCTGCACCATTAACTCCATTAAGATGCTTTAAATGCAAATCTGAAAGGTTTTGATGAGAGTTGTGTTAGTGGGGGAAAAGAAGGCAAACCCATCGTTTAGGAGATACTGCGTTTATTTTTTGCATATCTAATCCAGAAGATTTTACAGTCTAATTTAAATCAGGAAACAGAAGGAAGGTAGATGAGGAGAAGGAATGGGGGAGGGTGGGGAGAATCACAGAATCATAGAATGGTTTGGGTTGGAAAGGATTTTTAAACGTCATTTAGGTCCAACTTCTCTGCCACGGGCAGGGACACCTGCCACTAGACCAGGTTGCTTCCAGCCTGGCCTTGAACCCTGCCAGGGATGTTGCGTCCACCACCTCTCTGGGCAACCTGTTCCAGCATTTCACCACAAAAAAATTTCTTCCTTACATCTAGTCTAAATCTACCCTCTTTTAGTTTAAAACCATCACCCCTTGTCCTATCGCAACAGGCCCTACTAAAAAGTCTGACCTCATCTTTCTTACAAGCCCCTTCTCAGCATGGAAAAGAATCCAGCTGCACAGGTAGCTGTTTCAGTGCTGGTGACACGAGGGTTAAAAGCACCATGCAGCTCTGCAGATCTGCCAGGCAAGACAAAACAGGCGTCATTTCTAAACCTTGCTTTTTTTAAGACCAAGCGAGCACACACACACACACATCCCACATCCATGAGGCATGGAGCAAATGCCGAAAAACCGCTCTGCTTCATTTGTACACGCCTCATTTTCAGCGATGGATTTAGCCAAGCCCTGGGAGGGTTTCATTGTGAATGAAAAGAAGGGGTGCTATCGGCTCCATGGAAACCCGGCCAGCAGCTGGGATTGGCGGGGCCGTATCCAGGCTCGGCAGCAGCGATACCCTCGAAAGTACAAGTACTGTTAATATTTAACACGGTGCAGGGACGTGGTAAAACCTAGCAACCCCACGGCAGCGGTTATGCAATTCTCCATTAATAGCTCAAAGGGATTCAGCATCATCTTAACATCCCCCCAGCCCCCCCCAACGTTTCTCTATATGAAGGTTTTTTTCCTTCCCTGTTGCTAAACCTTAAAGTGAGAGGAAACAAAGACATTGCTATTACATAATACAGACTTACAGCCAAGTCGTACTCCTGCTGTTTTGGAAACATTTGAGGGGGCCAAGTCGAAAGCTAAGAAGAGCCATGTGATAGGATCCTATTTTTTTTCTTTTCTTCTCCCTCCTTCCATTTTCTAACTTCCCAGTCAAATACATTCATTTGCCCCAAGATCTGTGGGACCTCATCTGTTATGGAGCCATTAAGTAGGGTGTTTGGCAGTGATAATTATATCACACAGGTCTACAAAAAGTGGGATTATGTATTCATGATTGCCCCATTTCTTAAAGAAAAGATGAGGTTCGTTGAGGGTGGGGGTTTGGTTCAGGCATCACACGGGCTTTGCACCCTCTACATCCCCACCAGATACGGGTGATCCACCCCAACCTGTCTGCAGTGACGTGGGCTAACGCCAGCAGTGGGCTCGCTCCTGGAGGTGCTCAGCTCTGGCGTGGAACTGGCTGCAGGGGGAATACAGCCATCCCTGAGCCTCTGCAGCATCTTAGGGCAGCCTCGAGGGCCTGGGGTGACTGGGCTTTTGTCAGGCTTTGTACAGAGGCCAACAACCGCTGCACCACAGGAGTGCTCTTGCTTTGCTGTTCAGTCTCACGTCTGATAGTGCAGCACAGCAGAGGCTGGGTGATTACAACTTGCGTCACACTGTTTCTCAGGAGACATCTACTGCGTTTAGGTTTGGGTTTGTTTTAATGGTCCTGAACACAGTTCTGAGCGTCTAACCAAAGCAGAGGACAACGACCCAAGGAGGCAGGTCACCCCAAAGGTGCTTGGGATCTAGCCAAAACATATCTGAAAAAATAGCATTTCTGTGGTTGGCAGGCTGTCCCACATGAAAAAGGGGGAAACAGAGGGTCTGGTGCACCTTATCAGAGTGACTCAGCCTTTCCCAGGACAGGTCTGAAGCTCTGGTTTAAAGCTGTGGTTTGGGCCAGTGCTACGGAACCCTGGTTATTGGGAGAAAAAGCGCGTTTTAGCCAAATGTCACACAGGGTGCTGCAGTGGCACAGGAGGACCACAGTCATTTATGGCTCTCCTGCAGGTTGCTCCACCACAGGCAGGTTGGTGCTCAGCATTTCCCATCAGCAAGCCCTCACACATCTCTTTCTGTGCCTCAATCCTCTGCGTGTAAGGTGGATTCAGTATTTCCTAATTTCTTAGGGCTGTTGTGAGGACACACACAAGCCTATGAGTTACTCAGTGTATAAGAATACCTAAAGTTCCCACAAAATAGTTTAAAATACCTCCAAAACACACTCCACAACTCCCAAGGAGTACAACTGCACTTTTCTTGCTGCTTTGTGTTTTTCCTACATGGAAGAGGGGCCTTCACTTAGCCCCCGAGCCAAAATTCTTGGAATTTTGAAACAAGATAATATATATTGTCTAGATCCTTTTTCTCTTTTCTGTGTTAGCCAGCTAACTACCCTAGGAAAACAAGCCATAAATCAATTGAAAGCCTATCCTACACTTTGCCAATCTGAAAAGCAGACTCGGCCCTAGGAATGCAACTGCAGCTTGCTAAAACAATGGGGATAAAGAAAAAAAACACCAATTCTGTCTTGCACTTTGTAATTCAACAGAGCTGCAGAGACGCCTACACACAGCGATCCCCCACAAGCCTCACCATCACCTTAAGCCCATGGTCTCCTCCTGAGCACTAACATGCAGAGGGCTCTGGTTTCCAGATGCAGATGGGCTGCAGCCTCCAGCTCAGCTGGAGAGTATTAGGGCCGCTCAGACTTCTCCTATAAAGGGACTGAGGGTCCCTAGCAAAGGGCTTTTCCACTTTCCCTCTCTTGCCTTCTAGTCTTCTGGCAGAATTAGGGACTAGCTTTTGCTTATGGAAATGCTACCAGCCTTTGCTCTTAAGGGCATTAAGGTACTCTGTATGCCTGCTTTCAGCAAGGCAGGAAAGCACAGAGGCTAGGTGGGTTTTGTTGGCTGGTGGGGTGTCTGACACAGACCATGGTGCCAGGTCTTCTGGCTCCCGGCATGTCCTAGGGGGTTTTCAGCAGCCCTACCAGCAGCAAGGCTGATGGGGAGGAAGGTTGTAGGGAGGGGGTGGGTTTGTGTGAGGGCACCAGCCCCCCTCAGGGACAAGTGCACTGAATAATGCGAGAATAACATCTTGTGTAGAGGTCTAGCAGGTTGAGTGTTGGGGCCACAGATCAGTCTGATTTTTTCCTGCACACTTAGGTGAAGATGGGCTTGAAGTGGAGAAGGAAGCACCTGAGGGACAATGCTCTTCAGAGGCACAACATGCTCTTCACACAAACAGGTAAACTTTTAAGCACTATGAGCCTCTAGATCCTCTGCAACACTCGAAGCACTTCTGTGAGCAATGCAACAATAAGGAAGCAATGTCATTTTCAAATGCAGTTCAATGTATCAAATTGGGACTAGTCTTCACAACAAAAACCTGCCCCCAAAGACCAGAAATGAGGACAAATAAGGAAAGAAACCCAATAAGGTTGTGAATTCAATCTGAATTTAAGGTCTCTGACCACAAAGCAGTATGGAAAAGCAGTAGGGAGACTCAGGAACAGTTTGCAGTCTCTAATGGATGACTGAGAAAGAAAGTTTGCTGTAAAGAAATGCTACTATTGCTTCGGGACTTCTGATTTTTTAATCAGGGATATCAGGCCCTCGTAAATCAAGATCAGAGCAGTGCAAGCTGTGGGATACCTGTTCCCAGATCAGGCCAGCTGGAAATGAAGCCAAAGCCAACAAGTTCCCCAGACTGGGGGCTGCAGGGGCTGTCTGGAGGAAGCAGTTACAGCCAATGCTACAGGCTGCCCCGTGGACTCTGTCCATTATTTAGGCAGAAGAAAAAAACACACCCTTCTCCCCTCGCTTGCACTAAAACTAACCCTCAGTCAGCCAGAGAAGTGGCCTGTATTTTTAATACCTTTTTTGCACTTCATTACTGAGAGCCTCAAGCAAACTATGTCATTGGTGATGACATAACAAATAGGAGTAGTTGCAGGGCAGTATAAGTGAAGGGGAAATTAAGGTATTTAGCACACGGGCAGGAGACGTGCATTTGGGTCGAGGCAGGGATTTTTTTAATTAAAAACCTGGAGAAAATCTCATTGCCTCTAATGGAATAAGTGCCAAGGCAACTTTATCTGGCCCACAGAGTCCCCCTGCTACTGCTGTCTGCTCTAAGAAAAGCAGAAGGGATGAGTGGGCAGAGCCCGGTTCCTACGTAAAGACTGCGTGGCCAGACCTGCCCTGGAGCTGCAAAGCAGCCAGACACTGAAGTCCAGCCAGTTTGTGTCACTTCTGCATTGCTGTCCAAAATGCTATTGCTGTTTTGGGTTCATCTGTTTCTTGCCCCTTTCCTAGCCTAATTGCTATGGTTTCTTGACTTCTGGTTAATGGAAAGTGTTAAATTGTTTATTATACTGGAACCTGATTTGCAGAAAAAAGCTTGGATGTTTGTGTTGTGTGTGACTGGTGATGCAAACTTGATTTCTGCTTCTGTGGTGAATAATTGGAAATAATCTCTGACTATTTATGTAAATGGAGCTTGCCCTGTCCTTTCTCATGAGTTACTGAAGTCTGTGGAACTTAATCTTAACGACCAGTCCGTGGTTTGCTACCTGCATCTCAGGCTTTCTGCTTTGTTCTTACGTTTTTACATGTTAGGTGAGGTCACAGATAAAGCATAAGAAATGCTGCACTGCTGATATGAAATTATTTCTTATCCTTTTGTGGGGACTTGCAGACGCTTTCAAAAATAAGGGAGGAGCAGTCTTAGGCACACAGCAATGAGATTCCTGTTCCCATCTAGGAGAAAAGTGGCCTGATCTCATCAAAGTGTTGAAATGCTGATGCTTGGCAGGTTGTGCTGGTTATCCCCTGTACAAGTGATGGTGTCCACCTGTGAGGAAACAGTAGTGACCTGACATCTTTTTTTCTTCCATGCATTCATTGTAATTTTCTTTGGAGGCATGTCAGAGCTCTGCATGCCCACCATGGATCCCATCTTGTTTTAAATAAAGCAGTACGCTACAGCACGGCACACATTGCCTTGCTGAGGTGCAGGGAAGACCCCTTTCTGTTTGGTGCAATATGAAAAATCCAGCAGCTAAAGGACTTGGAAAACAACTGTTGCTTTTAGCAGGCTTTGAGAGGTCATATATCAATTTCATGTTATCCTATACCACACTTTCCAGGGTGAGAGGGTGCCGTTCTCAAAAATAAGCTGTAGAAAGCTTTTTTAGGTTCTTCCAATGGTGGATTGGCAGATACAGAAAGCTATGAGATATAAAGGAAGAGTTAGAGGTCAGTTAAATTTTCCATAGTGGAGATGCAGTAGCCCAGCACTGGCAGAGACTGAAAGAAGTCTCCTCATTTGGAAGCAGAACAGGACCACTATATTCTCCATCCCTTCCTCAAGTTGTCACCTAGCCTGATAACTATTTAGACTTAAATATTCCTTGTAGAATATGATGGTAACAAAGCCTTCAAAGCCAGTGTGTAGTTACCTCTGGATGTTGCTTTGAAATCTGATGTTGTGGTAGAGGAAAAACAGAAATCAGCAGTAGAGGTGGCATGGAGGCTGATTGCAGCCCTGCTCAGGAGAGCGTGGGGGTAGAAAATGCTCCTTTTCCATAGGCGAGCATAGACATCACACTGGGTCACTGCAAAATCCCATTTATATGTAGGGCTTTTTCAATGGCCAGTGCTGAATAGCTTGGGAAGAGTATTAGAGCAAAGCAAAAGTGGTCAGACAGTATCTTCCCAGCTGCCAGTAATCTGTGACATTTGATTTTAATAGTCCTCAGTGGACCTTTTTCCAGGAATTTGACAGCTTTTTGGACTTGTTTCTATTTCTGGTATCCATAACATCTTGCAGCAATCCTGGATGGTTTATGAGGCATTAATGCACGTAAATAGAGATATAGGCCAATTCTGTTTTGATAACATTAAGCAAGTCCTTGCAAATACTCTTCCACCTTAACAGGAGAGCAGACATCAAATGGTATCTGGCTGGACTCCAAAACAAATAAATAATGCTGATGCTCAGAAAGGAAATGCTGTTGTCCTTAAATAGGCAAGCATTGTTCTCAGGCTTCCTGCAATAATCTCTGTCTTTTTTTTCCAAAAAGATTCCTAACTGTGTGGGTCCTGAGACTCCTCTGATGTCTGCCTGTTGTATATTTGTCATTTTTATCCTTTTTTCTTCTTTGAACAATCCTGTACCTCATACGCAGCATGTAGCATTTGGTGGCATTAGAGGGTATGAAGTGGATATTCTGTGTAACCTCTTAGATAAAATATCCATAAGGTGGTACCCATCTGTAAATCTTGCAGTCACCCATCTGGTTAGTGTCAGGGAGATGCATGAACTAGAGAGAAGCTACCCCAGTCGTGCGGCACACGGGCAGTGTACGGCGATGCCATCAGTGACTGATGGGATGATGAGAGCATCTGGGGACTCTGCTGTTTAATCAGCAGTGCCTGAGCATGCACAGCAGCTCACACAGACAACAGCAACTTTTAAGGAAATTAAGTGGTAATAAGACCCTGAGAGAGGGAAAGTGTGACTGAGGTGGCAAGGCAGCCCAGAGACACTTGACATCCAGCATGGCTGGGCACAGAGACTTTGGCTGAAGGTGATCTGAAACAGCTGCTCAAAAGCTTTGGAGGACCGTAAACCAGGGAATATTGTGATGGGGAGAGGGTGGGGCTGACAGCTCTCATACCTGATGGAAAGCTATTGTCAGCAAAGTGGGAGGCTGGGCTATGGCAGGAGACATCATCATGGGGGATGATGATCTGGGACCCAGCCAGAGTGAGCATCCATCACCATGGCAGCGACTGTGTGCCAAAAGTGTCAGTTGTTCTCTTCTCTAGAGCGATGTGAGAGGAGAAAACACCTTTAGCCCATAGGGCATGAGTCCTCATGGGAGCAGGGCGGTTTGTCTATTTATTACTCCAAGGTCTGATCACAAATAAACCACGGATAAACGCAGTTCAGAAGCTTGCAGGCACAAAGTAAAACAAGTGATAATCCTGCATTCCACCCTGCCATCTATATTTTTCTCTGGGGAATTGGGGTTTTTTTCCCCTCTGATTATTCTCTTCCAGTCTAGCTCTTACTCTCCTGTAAATTACTCTCCTGTGACTAGCATAAAAAGGGGATGTGACAGGCACATCCCACCCAACATTTGCTGGCAACTTTAAAAGTCTTCTCTGCACATTAATGGGGCTGTGATGGCACACAGGCATGGAAATCCCCACCCACACCCACCCCCGGCGCCCGGCCAGCTTAGGTGTTAAACCTGCATGATGCGGGTGCGGGGAGCAGGCCTGGACCACAATGTCTTTCTGTGGGACCTGATCCCTTGACGAAGAGGGGTTGTTCCTGCATTTCATTTTTGTTAAGAAGTACGGACCCAGGCCAGCTGTGCTGTGAGATGTCAGCAGCTTCACCTGGCTCTTTTCCCCAGAACATACTGGGACATCCTCATGTGGAGTCCGGGGACATAAGCCTGTGTTCCTGAAGTGGTGGATAACAATGATTGCATCACTAATAATTTGAAGCATCTGCCACTAAAATATATTGCAGAATTTGGAGGCTAATTTGACATATTTGCTGATGGGTTGTCCAGTCCACATATCTTATTTAAGTTATGCTTACAAATACACCATGACCTACAAGAGCTTCAGAATGGGTTTGAGCCAGGAATGAGTTGTGCTTCACTGAAGTAATTATTTATTCACTTAATAGGGACTGATGGTTTTGCTCAGCTGGGAGCTGTAATTAAAACCATGGTCCCTGCCCCAAGAGGTTTCCAGTCAGAAACATGAAGCAAAGGCTGTGCCAGAAGAAGTTGCAGGAATCCCGTGTGCCTGTATTGGATGTTGAGAAAAATTACAGTTGAAAAAACCCCAAACTGTGAGCTCTTTGTATACAACAGGAGACACAGGCCATTTGGGGCTGGTGCGCATTTAACACAGATTTTTGTTCGTATGGCTGTAACACTGAATGAGAGGTGGCTGTTGTAGGTCAGAGGTCCTTCCAAAAGCTGTAAAATAAACTCAATCTTGAGGAAAGAAAAAGAAATAATAAAAAAAAAAAAAAAAGACCTAACCCTGGAATGATGGTCAGTGTAACCCAAGGACACACATTGCCCAAACTGGAGCTGCCCCCCTTAAACCCAGCCCAGGCAAGGTGGGAGCCAGTGCCCATTCCCCCATGAAGGCAACATGCCCCAGGTGGAGCAGCATCGACCAGAGAGACCTGGTCTAGAGCAACACCCCACATACAGCCCTTCTGCAGCTGCCAGGAGCACTTGCCTCTCCCCAGACCTGAAGAAGGCCTTGTGTGCCTGAAAGCTTGGCTGTTTTTTTACTAATTATATAATTTGGCTTAATAAAAGCCATTACCTCCCCATACAAATCTTGTGTCTCCTTGAATAGGTTGGCACATTTCCTAATAGAACCAGAAACTGCTTCTTAAACAGAAGTTTGACCGTTATTGTTATTAAAATAGGAAAGGAAATGGATGCTCATTCACAACAAAGTGATATTTATTGCTCAGTTTAATTGCTTAATGTAAAGCACATGACTAGGGATTTGAAGGGGCTGATTTGCAGTTCGGTCACTCTTTGAAACAAAGCCACGTGTTGTGAAATTGCATGTTGAAGCTCAAGGATTGAAGTGGCTCAGGCAGATGGGAGAGGAATAGGAGTTGTTAGCTGAAAACGAAGAGACCCTGTGTAATTCTGCCGGGAAAAATGCATCCTAGAGCCAGGCAGTGTGGGACCACTGCATTGTCTAGACCTGTACCCTCGAGCAGGATGGGAGATGCTCGTGTGGGATTCCTGGAGGCTGGCTCAGAGCTTCCCCACCCAGACAAAGTCTGCAGGTGAAAGAGGTGGCTGTGGAGGGGACCAGGCAGGTGATGGCATATTTTGTGCAGGCGCACTCAGGGCCGCGGGGCGGGTAGCAAAGTTAAGCAGGCGGATGCAAAGCCAAGTAATGCCAGTGCCAACTACCTGAGCTGTCCACAGGTGTGAACAGGCCATCGATGAAAATCTGCCCCAGTAAATCTCTGACCCTGTGCCACATATGCAGCAAAATCCCCTTAGCCCCAACCACGGCCACACTCACCTGCGGTGTCAGCTAAGCTGTGTTGCCAGTGCTATGTTCCTGTCCTTGTTTTAACGGGGAATAAGTGTGGGGCAAGGTGTTGCATTCGGGTTGAAGAGTAGGTTTAATTTATCGCCCCAGCCCCACTGCTTTCCAGAGGGCTACCAGGTACTACCGCTGTTCCTGGCACCCCTCCAACAGCAAGAGCCCACAGCCACCTCCTTGGCTGGGGCTTGGTCACTTTATAGCTCGGGCTTTGGGACACACGTACAAGTTTTATGGCCTTAACACACATAGGGGATAATTCAAACAAATATTTTCTGCCAGGCCCCTCCCCAGTGAGTGCTGAACCCAACGTTTCCCACAAATGATTTCACAGCAGTGGGGGGAGCCAGATCTGCCCTGCTCCAAGGTCTGTCAACATGCAATAAATCCAGCATGATGGCAACAAAACAATTTTTTTGTATGCTTGGAAAGCCACTTTTATCAGTGGCAATACTGACAGCGTGACTCCAGGGGCTGGGGAGGTTTGACTCCCAAGCGCAGCATGTCCTGGCCCTGGAGAGGGGTAATTTGCCTTCATCTGCTCCAGGAGGCGGGGAGGCACTCCATGTCTACATTGACAACCAGCAAAGGCCACCCACAAACCCAAACCCCATCCCTCAAACAAAAAACAGTCCAGAGTCCTCTTCCTATGAACAAGAGTGAGCACTTTCCTTAAAGACACCCTGAATATCACCCATCCCACCATGCTGAGGGCGCCTGGCACAGCTCCTCTGCAGCTGGGTGGATGGGACCTGAGGGCTTCCCGACAGTGGTGTGGTCTGCCTTAAGTGGCATCTTGGGTTTTTTATAATGTAACCGTGCAGCTCTGAGCTATTCCCATAGCACTCTTAGTAATCGGCCCTGGTATGTTGAAAGGCATATTTATCATGTCTCAGCCAGTCTCTTGGAGAAACAGTCACAGGTCAGGTTAGTTACCTAATTTATGTCAGGGGCTGCAGGAATGAATCAACAGCATTTTTTTTATTTTTTCAGACAGCAGCTTGATATTCCCAGCATGTTGAACCCAAGGAGTTCCCTTGCTTTTTTGATCATTTGCAATCCCTCCTTATTTGGCTGATGTTACAGCAATTCAAGCAGAAAAACATGCTACCAGCACAGAGAGCCAACATCTCCCTTGTAGATGACTCTCTTCAAGACAGCTCACTTGCGTGCAGCCCGCTGGTGCAAGAATATCCATGCACCCCTCAGTGTGAGCTAGCCTCCCCGTAGCAGGTGCCAGGCACCAGTTTGGGGGATTGTTTCAAAGGTGAGGCAGCAGCATCATGTCCCGTTGCAGAGATGGAACAGTTGGTTAGTCCTTCTCTGTAACCCCACATATGAAGTGAGCGTTGCTCTGGGGGCAGGAACAGTGGTGTGCGACTATATGAGCGTGTCCTGCTGTTGCACACACAAACACGTGCACACATCATGGTGCAATTCCTTCAGCTCAAATGCATAAGTGTGCATGCAAAAGGTGAGAAAATTTTACCAATGGAAAACATAACTTGCCAGAGCTGGACTACCCTGTCCATCCTCATCCCATGAGAGCTCCCAGGGGGTGGCTGAAATGAAATGACACCACCAGCACCAGCCATCCCCAGTGCCAGGGTGAGAGGCTGCCCAGCGCTGCCCCATGGACATTCCCACTGGGACCAAACATGATCCCATCCAAGAGATTTCAGGCAGATCTTTTCCAGCACGTGAATCTGTGTTTGTTTATTTCTGTTTGGGAAGATGGATAGGAAAGCATTCCTGATGGCAGCAATATTTGAAACAAAAAGCAGTAGGCTGTGCAATTCCCTAAATGCTGTGGTATCTGTTTATAACCGTGCTGAGGCTGGGCCGAGCAGGTGCAGGGGGATCACTGCTGGAGGGGACCGTGCAATGTGGAGAGCAAATGCCTCAGTGCTCTCAAGGCTTAAGAAAAGGTTTGCCCAGGCTTAGGGCTGTGGGGTGACTGAGGGTTTAGCTGACACCTCTGCAAGGGTGTCTCTGCATCCGGGGTGGTGCACGGAGCAGGTTTAACCTTGGGTGTGAGGAGGGGAGCAGGGCAGGGCTGCGGCTGCTTCCAAGAATGAACGGTTGTGGCCCTCCAACAGGAAATACACAGCAGAAGCAAAGTGGAAGATATTTTGCAGAGCGCCTGTTTACTTCAGGCTATCAGAGGGATAAAGCATGTGGGCCGTGGGAAACACAGTCAGGTGGGGAGGAAAGAGATAAATCCCAAAAGGTGCATTTTGCCATCACGGGGAAATGCAGAGGAGCAAATTATTAGCTTGGATTTTTTTGCAAGATGAAAGATGCTGCCTCTGGAAAATACTTTCCAAACCCTTTTGTGCAGCAGTTTCTCTGCAGAAGGGTTGTCCCAGCACCCCAGGCATCCTGGGTGGCGGCAGGGGAACGCCCCACGGCTGGGGCTGAAGAGGTTTGAACTTGAACTCGTTTATTTAGCTTTGACTTTTCTCTTGCTGGAGTCCCTGGACTTAGCCCAAACCTCAGAAGTCAGTTATAGCCAAATATTTTTGAGGTTGGTAATGATACCAAAGCCTTAAAAAAAAGCCCTGTCCTAAATTCCCCTGCAGCATGCGGGACTGGTGCTCCATGGGAGCAGCAGAGCTGGGCTCGGGGGTCACGATGCTGCTGGTCAGCCTGTGCTCACATCCTCCTCCCATATCTCATGAGCATCACTGCGTATGGCCAGGCACCCCCAGGTGAGCAAGCTCTCACTGTTTTCACTGTAAAGCAAACTTTAAAACATTTCTGTCATCATATGCCCGATGCTCAGGGTTAATTGCAACAGATCATGTCTCTCCCCACCCTAAATTCCTACTTGGCTGCTGAAGTCTCCCACTTTCCAACAGCCTAAAAACACAGCGTAAACTGCAAAGTCTCCTCCAGGCTGCAGCAGTGCACAAACCTGCTCCAGTGCTGGCTTGAGAGCTGCACACAGGAGCTGGCAGGACCAAGTGGACCCTGCTCAGGCAGAAACCTAACCTAATCCACCCGATCTGCTTTGCTCCCTGATCAGGATCTGGCCCTACATTGCTTTCTCTGCGTAATGATACTGGTTTCGTGCTAGGCTTCCTCGCTGACATATTTTTTGCTTTGTATTTGAATGAAATGGAGCAACCCTGTGAAAGTTGTGATAAATGTTTTGAGTTCTTTAGGGTCTGGTGCAAAGCGGTGTTATAAAAATCCACAGCCTCCCTGGGAAAACAGTCAATGCTAAATTTGATGACCCCTCAGCAAGGGAAAGGGTTAATTGCTTTGGTTTCCCCCTGATAATTATGGCTAATGCCAATCAGATCTGGAATGATAAGAATAAAATATGATTGAAACCTCTGGCTCTTCAAAAAAGCATATGTTTTAATTAAATTGAGAACTAGCTGGTTAATCAGCACAAGGACTAATGGTCTGATTAGCAGGAAATGCCTGGTGAAAAACAGACTGTCTCATCAGCGGGGCTGGAGGGAGAACCACGGAGTGGGGGGACAGCCTGGGGCACAGGGGAGCTGCGGGTGCTTTGCAAAGGGCATCCAGGCTCCATCCGAGAACCCCCGAGGGAGGAGACACATCCTTGATCCCAAGATGTGCCCATCCGGGGTCCTCGGATAGAGCTGCCCCCCATGCCCCCTTCCCCAGTGTGTCCCTGCCCAGGGCCCAGCTGTGGAAACCCTCTTCAGAGAGCTTCACAGGGGACCAGGGGATGCCAGGGGGACAAATGAAACCTCTCATCTCAATTACCTTTGAGAGGGAGAGTACAAGGATGGGGGAGACAGGATTGCAAAATCAATTTGAAATTTATTGTGTCAAGGGGAAAAAAAAACCCACCACCCAAGAAATAAACTTTTTAAATTAAAAAATCAATAGAGAAATGTCCTTCTAGCCGACCCTTCCCCCACTGTGCAAAGCCCAGGCTTCCTTCTGATTAAAGCTCAGCCTGGAGCAGTTTCGGTGGCAGGAGGCCAGAAGAAAGCTTAAGGTGCTCTCTGCAGTTTAAGGTGGAGCTGTTTGCATCCCTTCCCCAGCGGTGCCAGGTCTGGCCAGGCAGCAGCATCCTCTTGTTTACACTGGTTACACCCCAGCCATGGCACCGCTTCGGTTTACACCACTGACAAGCAAAATCAGGCTCCCGGTTTGCAGGCGCTCACTGGTAGATGAGCCTTGGCAGGGTTTCGTTTTGCTTGCAGCTGCCTCCGACAGTTTTTCACTAGAAAGAATGAAGTAAAATGTGAGGTGAGAGAGAAGGGGTGCAGGAATAAATAAGTCCTGCCCCATCGCTGGGGAGATGTGGTTGGGATGATCCCACCGAGCAATGCCCATGTGGAGAGGTTTGGTCGCAAGTCACAGGGCTGCGACCTGCAGGAGCTTTGTCCATGGTGGCCTCCAACGTTTCCACTTTCCCCATGGGTTGGCAAACACCCAGCACAGTCCTGCTGCTTCTCAGAGATGTGATCGGTGCTAGGGCACAAACACCTGGAGGAGAAGAGTTTACGGCAAACAAAAACAGTCTGCAAGCAGGCACAAGGTCATGCTGACATTGCGATCGGTCAAGGAGCAGAAAAAGGGCACTGCCAGGCAGGTCCCAACCTGGAATGTGGGTACAGCCCCGTCATGAAGGGTTTGCTCCAGAAACCAGGACCATCATGGGCAATTCATGTGAAATGCCTCAGCATAAGGTGATAGGTCTGATGCCCACCAGAACTGCTTTATCCCATCTAAAAAGGCCCATCCTTGCCCAGTGAGGGAAGGAGCACTGGAGAGCCTCAGCCCAAAAGCCACACGAACCCCTCTCTAACGATAGCTCAGACGCAATTTTGGGGTAAGACTCAGCGGGGGCTGCCTGGCACTGCAGCTGCCTCCCTAACCAGATCCCACACCCTGCTCACCTGTAGTATAAGACTCACCCTCAGCCTCCCTGATACACGTGTTTGTAGTTCACATCTACTGACACTTATTTGTGCCTCTGTAACTCGGGGCTGGTGCGGTGAGATAGCGTTTCGTGGTCTTGTAGCTCATAAAGTGGGAAAGGCAATTTGGGTGTTTCTTCTCAAAAGGAACACATGCAGCACATGTATATCGGGTACGGTATTAAGATTGGCAAGGCGCTGCCTTCCTGACGAACAACGTTTTATTACGATATATTTACTACGCATTTGGTATTATGGGGCAATAAAGCTGTTAATGCCTACTCATGTCTCATCGTCCATAATCGCTTGGAAGAGAGAGCTGCATCCACAGCTGGTGCTGGAGCCTGCCGGAGTCGGCGTTTGCATGGATTTCAGCTGGCCTCAGATCAGCCAAGCCCCCCGGACAGACTTTGCAGAGGGGAGCCGTGGTGGGGCATGCGGCGCTTTTCGTGGTCTGGTAGGGAGCAGCAGCACAGCACGGCTCAAAAATAATATACAGGGCAATGCAAATACCAGCCAGTTTTACAAAAGTGCCAATTCCAGCTCTGAGCCCTCCAAAATACACACAGAAGCCCATTTTTTCAAACCGTCAGTGCCACCCACTCCAGTTAGATGTGTTGTTCAGCACGTTGGCAGGGTAGCAGTATCTGCCATTTGAATCTAAATACATGAGATTTCAGGTCTAACCAAGTTATAAGATAGCATGTACTGGTTTTGAATTGTGTCTACTGTAGAGTAAGTCTTACACAGATTTTTCTGGGGGTTTTGTTTAAAAGTGTTGTGGGGAACTGGGTGAAAACCACTGAGCCGCTCTCAGAAAGCCCCAGATCCATCTGCATGGAGCCATCATTGAGACTGGAGAGCTGCCAAGCGCAGAATCTATAAATCATGAATTGAGCCCCCCCATTCCCATCCCTAAATCACAATTGTTTTAAAAAGAAATAAAACATATTGGTTCTTTTAATTTGCCGCTTGGAGTCTGTGCCTTTAGGCACATTTTCCAGCTTTTCTAAAACACGAGGACTAGAAACTTCCTCTCATTTCTCAGTGAAAGCTGAGTCTCACTTAATTATTTGCATCCAAGAGCTGTAGCTTTATGAAAAATTCCAAATATCAGAAGACTGGTAATAAAATCACAGGGGCTGGCAGTGCTAAGCCTCCAGTTAGATGCAGGATATTCCTTTTATAAGTGTCCACAAAGAGTATGCTGGTCTGCTACAAGGGTAACAGACAGAATGAGTTCTGGTGAACTGATGCAGAAAAAGAGCTCAAGTCTATGTTTCTTGGCCAGGTTGTTCACATTGTTGCTCGGCTCCCACCGCCTTTTGGATAGGCAGCCCCCGTGTCAGCAGTTACACACACAGGGATTTAACTGGGAATGGGGCAAAGGTGGCTGGCAGTTGCACAAGGGCTTTGGCAATGGCCGTGCGAAGCACCTGGCAAGGGTGAGCGGGAAGCAGGAAGGTGCCAAGGGGAGTTTGGGGTTTAGTAAAGAAGTGCTGAGGCTCAGCCAGCCCTTCAGAGAAGCAGCTTGGTGAAGTTATGTGATATTTGAGACCTTTTCTTGTTCAGGTCCCAACTTGCACCCCTATCAAAGCAGCTTTGTTGACCTGGGCTGGTCTCCAGGTGTTGGGTTTAACGTCGCAGCCCAAACCACAAGAAGCGTCTCAGGATGCGGCACCCTGCCATGCCTTGAGGGTTTCTCCTTGGGTTTCCAGTGCCCTCCATGGCAGTGCCGTTTCTTCTGGGTTTGCTTTAGTGGCCATGTCCTCCCAGTCAGGCTTGGTGTCCCAACAGCACAAGCACTCTGGGGAGCACCACCTGCCTCGGCGGCTCCGGAAAGGGGGCACAGGGAGGACAAGGCACCGCGGTCAGTGCCCACTGCCACCACATCTCACTGGAGAGGCTCCCCGCTGTCCCCTCCAGGGATTGCACGGACAAGGTAAAGCATCTTCAGGTGGCCCAAATGCAAAGGGACTACAGGGGCTGAATCCTCCTCTCCTCCTCCCCATGTCCAAGCATCCCCAGCCATGGGCCACCACCTGTGCAGGCACCACGAGGGCTATCTTTGCCTTCACAGAGAACATCTCTTGTCACTATTCATGGAGATGATGAGATAACGGCCTGAAATCTTGGTTCCTCTAATATAATTGAAAATGGAGCTAAACTGCAACTCTAAAAAGGAAGTCTAAATTAGGTTGCAGAAGAGAAAGGGATATTTGACAGCAGGAGCAGGCTCTGGAAATGCAGTCATTGTTTCTACTTATGGGTTTTGAAATGTAAATAATTTAACACCCAGCTAAGCAGAGGAAAATCTGCTATTTTTGGTTTATTCTGAACAAAGACAGCTGTGTATTCTAAAACATACAGTTCAGCATTAAAAACAACAACAAAAAAACCCCACCAACAAAAAAACCCACCAAAAACCAACAAAACAAAAATCAGAAATAATGCTGATGAGAATGTCTTTAAGACCAAGTGCTGAGGTCTAGGCTGGCTGTGCCCTGCATTACACTGGTACATCTGCCCCGACCTTGAGTCTTACCAGGTCAGTGCAATAAACCCATAAATAAATTATTTGGATGGGCTAATTCTAGGGATTCATTTAAAATTTCAGCTGAAGGATAAAAGCACAGGGAGAGGTTGCAAAGGCAACATTTAGGTCTTCCGTGAGGCAGCGCCAGGGCTCACGTGGTCAGGCTGACTCCCAGTGTGTTAGATTCGGAGTCAGAACGAGACGGATCCGGCTCTCATTAGTGAGATTCCCATGGCAGCAGCTGCTGTGAGGTACCAGCTGTATTCAATCCAAAGCAGCACGGAGAACCGGATTGCGATTCAAATTCAGGCCCCCATTAAAATAATGAGAGCGATTGCAGACACACAGGCACGTCTCTGGGAGCTGAAGGTGAATCCTCTTTCCTTCAGAGACCTTAACAGAGTTATTGTGCTTTTGGCAATTAGCACAATCAGGCCTGATTTGTTTTTCTGCTCTCTCAAATACACATTTTTTTTTAATAACGTGCTGGGAGAAAGGGTTAAATACCTCCCAGCTGTATAAAACCTCCTGCAAATGTCACTGCCTTCCCAGCGGTGCTCCTTGACTGCTGATAGACCCAGCAATGGCTTGATGAGATTTTGGTGGGCTGCACTCCTGTTTCTCTGCCAGCTGAAATCAGACACGACGCGACAGTGGAACGCCATCCACTGCAATAGCGGGAGTAGCTGCGGTGTTAGGGGTAACTGCTGCTCTTTCTTCAGCGTTCATGGGGTCTGGCCACACGAGATTGGGAATATAGTGCTGTGAGATGGGAAATCTTTGCAGCTCAGGGACGTACACTGGATCACTCCTCCTGGTCTAAGCTCTGCGGAGAGGACACAGCGGTCAGGCAAGAATTCTTCCCCAGCCCAGAGCTGAGTTGCCCACACTGAGAAGGGGCTGCAGCTTTGTGGGCTGAGGCATCCACCTGCACTCCCGCAAAGGAGGGCAGGTCTCTCCCAGAGGTGCTGCTCACCCCATCCCCATCTCATCCGCATCTCCAGCTGGTGGTGGTGGTGCAATCCCAGCTCTCCCAGCCACAGCAGGGAGATCACAACCAGACATCACAAGCCTGGCTGGGGAGGCGAACCCTGCACCGGTGCCTGCCCTGGCAGCGTGGCTGCATGTCTCAGCCAGCCGGGCACATCTGGGACGAGCGTGTGGCATCTCTTCTGCCATGGATGCAAAGTTCAGTAATCTCTTTTAGAAATATATATGCGTGTGTGTATATATATATATATATATATATATATATATATATATATAATATTTGATATGCAGCGCAGCAACTCTTCTTGCCATTGCCAGGCTGCCTGGCTGTAAACACATTACGGAGCTGGAGGGCAAAACACATCAGTGCTGAGTCTTCTTGGAAAACCTGGCCTTGGGTGTGGGGAGCACCTGGAAATCTTCCTCCCAGCTCTTATGTTAATCCAGCCCCACGGGCCTGCTGAAGCTCATTGAAATTCAGGGGGAGTCTTCCCATTGAGTTCAGCCAGCTTTGAACAAGGTCGTTTTTCTCTTCAGTGGGTTTTTTGGTGTTTTGGTTTTTGTGTTGTTTTTTTTTTTTAACCTATGCTTACTCTTGGGGAAAATGTATTTAAACACAGAAGTGCTGTGTTTGCAGCCGTGCTGCTATTGTCTTCCCAGCGGCAATGCTGCTCCATGAAAGGCTTCGTTCCCACAGGGAGGTGGTTAGAGAGGATGGCATCCACCGCAGAGGTGGTCGAACCCATTACACCTCGCCCCTTTCACCTCACTCCAAACCCACACAGATGTTGTGGATCAAACTGGACTGACGTGGAAACAAATAATGCTTGGGCTGCGCCCATTTTGCACGTGAGAGACAGTCAGTCTGTGGAAGAGTGGGCTGGCATGCCTAGAATAAGATTTACCTTGGTTTGGGGGTTGATCTGGGCTCCTTTCTGTGCATGCTTTATTATTTATGTGCCAAAATAATAAATTAGGTCTTATATGAAATGCCTTATCCAGGGAACTCAAAGCACCTCTTGAAGAAGGGTGGTTGTTCCCAGTTTACAAATGGAAATGAGACTTATCCAGGGCTGCTCACAGCACTGGTGGCCAAGCTGGGAATGCAGCCCATGTTCCTTAACTTTGCTGGGTTCTTCCTTCTCAGGACCACCATGTCACCTCATCACTGGTGCTCTTCAGTCAGCATAAATGGTGCTGAACCTCAGACCTCCTTTTATCCCAGCCCATCTCCCCTTCCATATGACTCCTGTGGTTTTCATGAGGTCATCTTTGGTTTTGGTGACAGTAAACAAAGGTTGGGCTGTTCTTAGCCGAGACTGTAGGCGAGGGAGCCATAAAAGGCTCCAGCACCTGATGCCCAGCAGCCATACTCCAAAATGCCTGATTTCTGGAAGGAAGGTCCTGGTTCCCACAACTTTCCCTGAAACCCCTGGGGTTTGTTGTGGAAAGGTGGAATGTCCGTGGAGGGGCCATAAAGCAAAAAACTTTCACCACTTATTTTCCCTCTCGACAGCTTTTTCAACCTTGCCTGCTTTGCCTCAGGAGCTGTTTAGACTAGACAAGCAAGCTATGAGTGTTTGCCGTTCCCCCCCGCCTTTCCTGC
>JAVJGJ010000003.1:21455548-21470350 GCA_035590215.1 Microhierax caerulescens
GAGTTTGCCGTTCCCTCCCGCCTTTCCTGCTGAGTATCTCTCCATCTCCCATCCCTCTTCGGCAGCGATGCTGCCTCTCCCGCCTGCAAACACAAAGGCGAGTGAGTCAGCGCAGGGAACACCGAGTGCTCCAGATATGAAGCAGATGGAATTAAAGAGTCTGGTACAAATTGTCTTTTTTCATTCGTTGAAACTGTCTTAACACACACACGCGCCGCGCACACCT
This sequence comes from Microhierax caerulescens, assembly GCA_035590215.1. Classification (NCBI taxonomy): domain Eukaryota; kingdom Metazoa; phylum Chordata; class Aves; order Falconiformes; family Falconidae; genus Microhierax; species Microhierax caerulescens. The sequence continues at coordinate 21,455,775 of JAVJGJ010000003.1, forward strand.
CCCAAGACCGCTCTTCATATTCTTCATTAGTAGGACTGAAAATGAAGCTTCTCCCTTGGAATCCAGGATTTTGTAGTATCAGCCATAGGTGTGACTTTGCCCCGTGTCATTAATAAGATAGTGAATGTTGCAATGATTTCCTGGGAATATGTGCTTGGATGCTGGAATTAAATCACTGGGTGAATTTTGCTCCTTTCTTCATGCTTCACCTTTCTTTGAATGTTCATAGAGTGCATCATAGTGGAATTAATGTCTGTAGAAATTGACTTTTGTAACAGAAAATCAATAGAAAATTTCAGTTTCTCTTTTCAAAATGAATCAGATGAACATTTTGAGCCAAAGTAACAGAATGTGTCATGGGTTGAAGAGAAATGTTCAATCAAAATTATCCAAAAGTCCATGTTTTGACATTTTCCATCGTAGTGAACTGATCAGATTTTGCTAAATCCGATTTCCTTTGATTATGAATCACGACACATAAGTTTTCATTTTCAGTTACTTCTGTATTTAATGGATATGTGTAGAGTCCTACAGGGCCTTTGGGGATGTTAGCAGCCAGACGCATCAGTTTCCTTTTTCCCTGAAGGATAAACTCCTTGGTTTTCCTATTTTTGGTAATACTCATTCACAAGACTTGCATAACACACCATGGGCTGGAGGCTCTTTTTGCCTTATGTGAGATTTGCTTGGGGTAAAATTTTAGATTTTGCAGTTACATTTTTTTTGCTAGATAAATGTATTTTAATGGAAAATTCCCAAAGTACTCTCGTGTTGTGATGTTCACAAATCAGCATTCAGGGAACATACGATTTAAGCATATATTGGTATTTATTAATTTCAGTCATATTTTGACACCTGAGACAGGAGATAAATCCCATATCCTGTGATCAACGTCAACTAACCATCTAGCTTAGAAAAGTAATACTGAAAAATCAGAATCAATCACAATGAGCGTAATGAGTTAAAAACATTTCAAATAAAGGCCAATTCTGGCAAAGAAACAACCTGCTCGCAGAGACTCTGCAAGGAGAAAAAAATCTAAATTCATTGGATAAATTATTTGTTGCAAATTGTTTCTTCAGCTCTAATTAGTAATCCTCATTTTACACAGTAGGCCTCTAATGACCTGCTTGACAACTATGATGTCTGATAGACAGTGGGGATTTGCATGAAAATGGGTTTTGTTTTCTCCCATCCCAGCCATAAAGCAGCACCAGTGAGGATGCTTGGCTTTTTGCTCCATGCAAAAAGGGAATAACCACGCACCCAAGCTCTGGGTGCAAGGAGATAATACTGCTACATTTTTGGGAAGTAGGAAAAAACAGGAGGCACTAATTCAAACAAAAAATAATAGCACCCAGCACAAAACTAGCCTAATCAGACACGGTTGCTAAGTGGAGTCATGTGAATAGCAGATGATGGAGCAAAAGCAGGAGATACAGCTCTCAATGCAAACATGGTGACCCAGCTCTAATAGGTCTTACACTGTTGTTTTCTGTGATTGAATAATCTTTTGCCTTTTTATAGCACATGTTTTTGAATGTTGGACCTATTTCAAGTGTGTGATCATCTCCTGTCTGCTGATAATTGACAGGCTTTGGATCTTTCTCTGGCTTGTATATCCTGTATCCAGATAGATTCAAGCAGAAGGCGATGCTCTTGCCAGTCATGAGAAGTTCAATTAAGGTTAAAAAAGAGCAAGAGAAAATCAGGAAAAGGCAACATGCCTGATGTCCCTCCTGCAGCTTTAAGGATTTCTGTCACTGGGATTTGCAGTATTTTTTGGTTATTTCAGCAATGTTATTCCCAGCCCAGTTCAGCACATCTTGTGCTTTGACAGCTCAGTGCACCTGGAAATTATTAGTTGATAAAAACTGGCAACTTCTCTCATTTTGGAAGGTTTTTTTTTGGAAACGGGGCTTTATTCTTACTCGCCTTCTGGACTTCTGCTGGTGTAAAAGGAGGTGAAAGTGGATGTAAATGTAAGGTGCAAGAAGCACTGTAAAACTGCCTATATGTCGATGGGTGATATTCTTTAAGAGTTTTGATCTGGTGGTGCAAGTAGGGAAAACGTTGGAGGTTTGTGTTTTGGCAAGCAGGTGCTGTGTGTGCATATATAGTCTGTCATCAGACAGGCAGCCATGGCAGCTTCCTTGGTGGTAAATGTGAACACGATGGTTTGAGTTGCTACAGTAAATCAGTGAGCTATTGGGGTAACTGAGATTAGAATCTAACCTCAAAAGGAGTCTTAGCTAATCTAATATTTTATTATATTTTTTTTTTATTCAAAATAATATTGTCGTCACATCAATTTGTGAAGAAAAAGGCAATTTTTAGTTGCTGGTCATCCCATTAATTTGATTTTTGTTTTAATGATTTGGTAAATGATCTCCCAGCAAAAAAGATAAAAGATGTAATAAACCACTTTCAGCCACTTCTCCGTGAATTGATCCCACTCCTTCTTCATGTATTGTTGATCTTCTAATTTAATCACTTGTCCAGAGGGCAAACACAATTTTGTAGGAAGTAAAAATGTCACACGAGAAAAAAGGAGAATGAAAGTGAAAATCTCCTCCCTTGCCAGGCTGCGTGTCTTATATGGGGATCAACACCCAGAGCAAGTGCTGCCCTGGGCTGGGAGGCAGCGGGATGAAGAGGAGTCTGCCTTCATCCTGCCAGCATCGGTATCACTGAACCTGGCTGGGGGAAGAATAAATCATTCAGGGGTGGATGGACAGGCAGCCAAAAACATATCCACACAGCCAGCATGATTGCAGGAGTTTTATTTTACCAGAAAAACAACAACTTATAAACAGGCTGGGGAGGGTGCAGGGGATGTTGCGTGGTCCCCGCCTGGGGACACTTTCCCTGCATGCCTTTGCAGGGGCAGCGGCAAAAGCAATTTTCTACAGGTGGGAGTTGGGAAGCAAGATTTTGTAATGCTGGTTCGAAGGGGCAATGACTGGCCAGAGGCAGCCGTGGTTTGCAGCGTTTAACTGGTTGGCAATGGCAACCTCTGGCTTTCATGTACCCAGAAATGCAGAAGCTGAAGAGCTAGACACGGCTGTGCTTGCGGATGCAGCGTTTTAATGATTTATTGAATTCTTTTGTCTGTTGGTTGTTGTGTATTTTTTAGGGTCACAAGTTGCCTTTTTAAAATGCTCTGTAGAAACCAGATGTGTAAATCAATTAGCTTTTAAAGTATATTTTTATGAGTTGGAATAAACCTGCTCAGCCTCCATGGGCTTTCTGACACCAGCCCAAACCCGATGCTCACCCCACACAGGTGTTCAGCCCTTTAAAGCTCCCCTTGTGAAGTTCAGCCACCTCTGTGGGAGCTCTGCACGGCAGGGACACAGCCTAGGTCCCCCGGCCACAACCTGTGTGGAGGGGACACAGCACGGCCCCCGGCTTTTCAGTCCCAAGGGACCAGAGATCTGTATCTCTGGGAGAGGAGAAAAAGCAGTGGGCAGCAATGCCTGCAGGTGTGTGTGGTGGGGAGCAGCCGTGGGGTGGCTGAGGAAGGGACAGAGAGCTGCAAAACGCAGCAGCTTGGGGCAGGAGGAGAAGTGGCTGAGAAAGTCCATTCTGGGGAGTTTCCGTGAATGTCTGTGACATGCAAAGGCAAGCTGGGACGGATGCCCACAGCCCTACGTATAGACTCTGTCTGAGTCTGTTCCTAATCTCCATCAGGCTTTCCAGGCTTAATGGGGCTGATCCAGGCTGCAACATCTGACAGTTCTTCTCCTGAGACCCAGCAGAAAACGGGGATGTCCACAAGCTCTCAAAACCTGCTCTGCATCCCCTTGTGTGTCCCCCGGCATCTCCTGGGCACAGGCTGAAGCAGGGAGGGGGGGTGCTGACCAGAATAGCCGTGTGTGCCTAGAAAGTGGTGGTAGCCGGGGTCTGAACCTGGCTGCACGCGGTTAGGGTCATGTCTCTCGTGGTTTAAAAAAAGAAACGGGCTGTGACTGCAGGCCAAGTCCTCTGTTGGCATAAATGGCCACAGTCCCACTGAGCAGGGTTCAATCTATTTATACCGGCAAAGAATTTGGCCCATCAGATAGAAGAAATCCTGGACTCCTCTTTGACTCTCTAAGTTTCTTCCCTGCAGAGCCACAGGACTATATGTCCCTGGAAAGGAAGACCAAGGGAGCTTTTTCACTAACGTTATAAAAATTGCGGATATGGGGAAAGTCAAGTTTTTCGTAGGAAACACCCACCCTGACTGAACTTTCTTTGGAAATGGTTTGTCAGCAGACTTGAACTGTAAAATTCTCCCCCAGCAAAATCTGTACCGTGCTGCAGCAAATAGTTGAGTTCAAACCACGCTGAGCACCAGGGATGTGAAAAAACAGGGAGGCAAGAAATGTGAATTCCAGTTCTTGTTCTGCCTGTGGGACTATCACCACCAGGGAAGTGTCTTAGTAAAGGGCAATTTGCTCATCCAGGGTGTTCCTCTCGCTGGGAGGGTGGAGAGGGGATTTGGTTTTGCTTGTTTGTTTTATAAAAGCTTTGAAAAGGTTTGGCTTCCTCTCAACTTCAGGGGAAGAGCTGCAAAAACCTCAAAAAAAACCACCCTTCATGGGTTTTGAAAGCTCTTTTCTGCCCTGTTCCAGAAGGGGCTGTTAATTGTAGAGCATTTCAATTGCAGAAAGTCTGACTATTAGTAGAAGAGTCTTTTTGAGCCCAACCAGCTGTGCAGGGCTTTTGTAAGTTGCTCTCAACATCGCAGAAGCTCTATATAGTTAGCATTGCTCAGAATTTTTACTGCCACTGGTTGCTATACACATATTTCATTGTAGAGACCCCTACAAGCATCGAGGAACCAAAACTTGCCTTCCACACCCCAGCCACCGAAATTAGATTATATACTGATTGCATAATTACTGTATAACAAGGTTTGCTCAGCCTCTCAGTGCACAATGCCTGTTTTCATAGCATTTTAATATGAGCGACATAATAGGCACCAGCTTGAATAGCCGCATGCCAACGAGGCATTGCATTCCCCAAACCAGCTTGAGTTTGTAAAATCTGGTCCAGCTGCTCAGCACACAGAAGGGTGACGTGCAAATGCCTTCCAGCCCGTCTGGGCCAGGCAGCAGAACGTGCATGGGGAATGCTCCCCTTCCCCAGCCTGAGGTGGGCTGCTTGGCACGTGGCACTGTCTGGGTTACTTCTTCAGGCCACCACAAACCAGTTACATTAACGTTACGTCCTTCACATGTGTTTTGCTTGCACCAGTGTTTGCAGATCTGGACTGATAACGTTCCTACTAATGTGGCTCTGGCTGCTGCTGCTCTGGTCTTTCCTCTTTGCTCTGAGTGAATGATTTAAAATGGCTCAAATCCCGCGCAAGGCTTGTTTTTTTTAATGGGTTAGGCAGCAAATTTGCTTGTGTATTCAGCCCTGGCTTCGTCCTGAGTGGCATGGAACTGGAACAGCCCATAAACAGCAATTTGCTCATCTTTTAAGCTTTATTGTTTAGGCAATGCATTTTACTTGGATGGTTGAAGACCGACCCTCTCTTCACACAAAATGTTTCACCGGCTCCAACAATAACTGCAACCCAATCTTTCTGCTTTGCATTTATTTGCAATTAAAATAAATGGACCAAATGCTACCAGATGAAATGAGCACGACATTTCTGGTTGACTAACCCACAGTTCCAACAGGTCCCGTCGGCTGGCGGTCGCTGCGTGTCCTCTCCGCCCGTTGCATACTGCTAATGTTTTGACTCTCCTTTCATAAAACACAAGTCCTTCACAGGCTTACTGGATGTTGTTCTCAGCCTGTCTCTGGAAGGAGCATGGTGATGGTGCATAGTTGTTATGGGAAGGTGGTCCACAGGTCGGCACACACTGGTTTATTGTGGGGGGGCTTGTGGAGAAGCAGAGGTGGGACCTGTCTCCCTGTGATGGTAGCGTTGTCCATCTTTGGCTGTTCAAAGGGAATGGCCTGTTCATAGCAAAGTGATGATTATAGGCCTGGGCTTACTTAAGGTGATTTTTTTTAAGGGTTAGCATAGCTGAAACATTATCTGGGGAAAAAAAAGTGAAGGATTTTGCGAAATATTCAGGCTCTTTAGCCTCAGGTGCATACACTTTGGGGAAAGAGGTTTTCCTGTTCTCAGTCTTTTATTTTCCTTTAACTCCTCTAACTGGTGGCTCGAAGCCACTCAAATCCCCGTTGTTTTGCCACCCTGCAGTGCTGTGACTTGTCTCTAGTTTGGCAAGTGCCAGGGGAAGCAGCCAGCAATAGCTGCTGCTCCCAGCACCGGCCCGGCTGACAGCTGGAAGTCAGGGCATGACGAACTCACTGTCACGCACGCGCATGTGTCTGCATGCACAAGAAACCTGTCTTCCTCCTCAAAGCTATTTTCTGTTGGTGATATAACCAGCAGCGAGCTATTCGGAGGAAAGCTTTTGAACTCAGGAGTGTACAAAGGGAGGTACTCGGGCTATTAGGAAGCCAGTGCCCTTGTTAAAGTTACTACACTCCTCTCCCTTAATAGGCTAGCCTGCTGCTGTTCGTACTGCGATAACGGCCAGTACGAGCACACTCCGGGGCCAGGCTTTTGCCCCTTCATCATCTCAAATTGCATTTTGCTGCAGAAGTGCCACAGATGTCAGTGGGACTGCTGGGGGATGTTAGTGAGGCAGCAGAGCTGGAAATCATTGACTCCTCTGAGAAGAAGGGACAAGAGGGGGCAGGAGAGCTGGTATCTCCCCATGGTTTCTGACGCACTGAGGTGTGGTGGCCCATCAGTGTGCCGGTGACAGTGCCTGCCTTCCCTGTGGCTTTGAAGCGCTTGGGGAAGAGGGAGGGCACAGGTCAGGCTCCGTGGGCCGAGGGCTGTGTTTTCCAGGCAGTGACTGGGGACGGCCAGCCCTGTGGGCTCTGAAGGGGAGCGCGGCCGGGCAGCAGAATGCCCCCGTATCCCCAGCCTTGCAGAGAGCAGCCCAGCACCCCATCCTGCCCAAGCAGCTCTGTCCTTTGCTGGGTCGACACACTTTTACGTCTGTCTTCCTCAGTTTGCTCTTTCGCTCTGGTGTCAGACTCACCACTCTGTGAAAATTAATTAGACAGACTTTTCATGTGCAAAATGTTCTAAAAAAGAAAAGAACCTTAGTCATAAAAATTGCTAATTGTGAGTAAAGGGAATTAATTCTTGTACATCCCTGGGGAATGCAATGACTGGAGTGATAAGAAGACAAATGATTTTTTGGAACTTTGCCTACCATCCTTATCTAGATTGTGCTATTTTAAGTGTGGAAGGAATGATTTTGTTTGATGGAAATACCCCAAAAGCCAGTGATGGTTCTAGCTGGCTCTCTGAGCACACACCAGCTTGCACACTGCGGTGGCACACGCTCCGCTATTAGCACTGAGCTTTGCACGTCCGTGTTGCTCTGTGTATCCCATTTCCTGAAGAGTCAGAGGATAGAATTTGTTCAGAACCTCAAGGTTTCAAATTTTAAAGGACTTCAGACCCCACTTGTGGGGTTCTCTATCACTGATGAAGGGGGGACCTGAATGACTGTGAAGCACAGAGGTTTCTCTTGAAAAATGCCAGTTCACAGGACACCAGCCAGGGCTATTCCTTCACTCAGTGAGGATGGGGTGGGAAAATCAGGAGGCAGCATTTTCAGCAACACCTTTGAACAGTTCCCTTTGAAAATACTGCCTGGAGAAAGGCCTTTGGAGAGCACATGCCATTTTTGCAAGGACTCCAAAAACCTGCCCCAAATATCTGCACTACTCAGCCTGCTCCCAGGTCCACCGAGCCACTCATGGCCCTGTGTCACCTCCTGCGGTGGCCAGGCACAGTTGCACAGAGGTCCAGAGACCAGGACCATGGAGGAGTAAGCCGTTATCTAACCAGCTGCATATTTTTTTCTTTCCCTTGAATGAAATTAGCCCCAGCTCAGAAGGAAGCTGTGGTTCGGGCTCCTAAGCAGGCTGCAGCCCTCCCTCTGCAGCCATCGCTGTCCACAGAGCTGGAAGCCGTAGTTTAATCTCACTGCGCCGCAATTTTCCCGTTTCCTGTGTATTTTGGAGTCTATTAACGAACCCAAGTATTCTCACATGGGAAAGAAAGGCAGTCCTCGAGTTTCCTTCACATGCCAAAGGGGTTAAGCATGTGATGATGGTGAATCTGGCAGAAGAGAACAGTTTCTGTTCTTTTTTGTAAACTTCCTGGCCGTGCTGCTGCAAAGCAAGGGGCTGTGTTATTTAGAAAGAAGCTGAACTTTCGGGGCACGTGTTACATTGCAGAAATGTTGCCTCTCACCTCAAACAGCAGCTCCCCTTCTCCCAGCTTAGAGGTAATGTAAGGGCCCAGATTTCAGATGCCAACACCAGGAAAGTCGTCCTTTGCCTGCATGTGCCACTGCATTTGTCTTCTTGCAGTTCACGGGATCTGGGAGATCACAGAGAAGTTGACCTCATTGCGGCAGTCGTTAATCAGTAGCACAAGCCAGGGGCTGGTATGTGAAAGTGGGACTCCATCTGAAACCATCTTGTTCACTGAAGGCAACAGCTCGTGCTAGCTGAGGTCAGAGTGGAAATTTCTTTGGGTGTAGGAGGCTGGGAAAAGATTTGCTGACATCCAGCTGGGCAAGGCTGGTGATTTCCATAGGTGGTCTCCTCTTATGTCAGTGTAATGACTATCTCCAAGGCTTTCAAATTTTAGTTGATCTGGAAGATCACAAATTTGGCCAAAGCTTTTACAGACTTGCAAGTTTTATAAAACCATATTACCCAATGGGAGAAAAATTTTGGCTGGCATTCCCGCTCATGCATTGTTCCAGTGGCACAGATCCCAGCACGAAAACCCTGGTCCTTTGGTCTATAGGGGTTTTGATAAGTCTCTCTGCATCCATAGCAATAGAGATGTGCTATTTCTCAAACTGCTCCAAGGTCAAGGGCCACCAGTATCTGCCGGTCCAAGTCCTTCTTTCAGTGTCAAAGAACACTTCTTCAATGCAATGATGTTAGGACTAAACTATCCAGCTAGAATTGATTAGCAGCTCTCATGGAAAGGATTGCAAAGCACTTTATGAGCTACACACTGAGTATGCAGCTGCACTGAGCCACTCTGGGATGCAGAGCAGCGGAGGCACAGACGGTCAGCAAACACGTGGGGCAGCAGAGGAAATGCCAGCGATTCCCGGGCAGACATCCACTCCTGCCAAGTATGCCATCGGGCCTTTAATATCACTGCAGAGCAGGTATTTTAAGGCCTTTGCTAGACCTTAGGAAAAAAATCAGACTTTTAAGGTCTTTCTAGAGAGATGTACCAAACAGAAGAGGAGCGTGTCCATTTAGGTTGGCCTCTGCCCCACCGGGGTGCTGGCACGATGCACTACCAGGTCAGCGTGATCCCAAACAAGCTGAACATTTTGGGCAAGAGCAGTCATGGTGTTTTCAACTTCATCTATTTTTATCAAAACACATGGGCTGCTTTGAGCACTGATGCATTTGACACCCAGGCGTATCCACCCCGTAATTGCTCCTGGCCACACACATGGCCCGTGCCCCGACCACGGTGAAGAGGGCAGGGGAAGACCTGCAGCAAAATGAGGATCTTTCTGCTCAGAAAATGGACATTTTGACAAGCTCCCATCTCACATTAGAAATGTTTTGATTTCGTTTCCTCTGCAGAACATAAACAGATTTTGAAACCTCAGAAGTTGCCATGAAACAAACCCGTTGTTCCCTGGCCAGCTCTAATTACGGCTTGCAACCAGCTCTTGCCTATTGAAGTCAGAAATTACACAGGGGAGGATTCTGGCTCTGCACAGATTTGTACAGAGAAATGTGATTTGTCACCATCTTTTTAAACAGACTTAACTCTTGGTTTAAGATTTTTTTGTGTGTGTTTTCTGTCCCTCCTTACTACCAGCAAATACCTGCAAAAAGTGTCATGCAAGCAGCGTGACAGCAGGAAGGCTGATGTGAATGTGGCATGTGGTGCAATTGTGGCGATGCCCTCTTTTCTCTGGCTTTCATCCCCAGGAGTGTGGGGTCTGAGTGCAGCCCTGGGGAAACATTTCCCACGTGCCCCAGCATGGCACAGCGACGCCAAGGGCTGAGCAGAGCCCCGAGTGGCAGCGCCCCTTCCTCATGTGGCCTGGACGCTTCCTTCACACAGTCCTGGCCCCTAAATCCAGAGGCTGAGGCCTTCAGAATTGTCTTGGAGATTCTAATGCCAGCCATGAAAACAAAACCAAACCAAACGAACAAAGAAAAGAAAGCAAAAGAGGAAACAAGGCATCCAATTTCTGCAGGCAGAATTGAAAATATCAACCTCAACAGCTTTGAAAATACATACTTTGTATTTCTGGACAGCTCATAAGGTCAGAAATATGGACAAACAGGACAGCATTTGAGAAGAGCAAGAAAAATGAAGAAGTGCCGGGGCTGAGGGCCTTGGCCACGGCGGGAGGAGGCGCCGAGGGTTGCATGGCAGCATTTGAGCAGCAAAACGTCCAAGAGGTGGTTGGACAGAGGTGGCTGCTGTTGGACAAAGCAGAAGCCAACATGGCAGCACACCAGGAAATCTCTTCTCAGCCTGAACTTCAATCCGTTGTGAAACCTTCACTCTGGGGGAAGTGCTGGAAGCCCCCGGATTTGTGCCAGTGATGGTGGGAATGGCCAGAGCCTGCTGGCAGCCCCACCAGGATGTGCCCCATGGTGAAATAAGACTCTGGAGAGACCTGGTATACCCAGGCTCTTCTGATTTACCTGATCCCATCAAAGCAGCCCGTCCCACGGGGCTTGGCGCAGGCAGTGGCATGACCAGCAGCCAGGCTCTGCAGAGTAGGGCAGGAAAAGCTGATTCTGCAAATAGTTCCTTGAGTTACAACGCGAGTGCACAGACCTCTTGCATGTACGTGCACTAAGTCTCCAGGCCAGCATTTTTCTTCAGGATCAGGGCCGCATCTAAGAGAAAATTCCTAATTTCACTGTCTGACACAAAATGAGTCGATGGCACTGCCAAGGATTTATACATATAGGACTTCTTTCAAAATAATCAGCGCTGCTCTTGACCTGAATTCAGGCTGTTAGGTTTTTCATCCCCTCTCATGACGATTTTATTTTATCATCCCCGCCAGTACATGGATTTTTCTGCAATGAGTCATTTTGAAGATGGTAAGCTCACTGCTGAGAAATGGCATCAGAAATGTATGGTTATCAAGAGTAATAGGTGCCAAAGGCACAAATTTTAAAGCCGTGTGAGAGGAAATGACAACAGTCATCTGAATACAAAATTGTTTGCATCCCATCTTTGTCTTAGTGCTTCTGTAAAAGCAAAACATTCCTCTTTTTTTTTTTTAAAGTGTCTAAGGAGTAACATCACAGACAAAAAAAAACCCTTCGAAGTTACTGTTAAATTTCCTTTGTGGTGTCTGTAGCAATCCCTCAAAAGGGTTAGCTCTGAGTATTTCTTAATTCTGCAAGGATAACACAGGAAATGATTGCAACTGTGTTGGGTAAGTACACGGCTTGTTTTTTCAATGAATTCTTTGTGTATTTGATTTCCATTTATACTTCTGCATTTTGCTGCACCAAAACAAATATTTCTGGTAGGAGGAAAGGGAGCACCAATTTTTTTCCTCAGAATTGATGATTTGAATAATTTCAGCCAGCTTTCAAGTTAGCTTGAAAACAAGGGTCATCATTTGGGAGGAAAGTCGCCTAGTTTATTCCACATTTTCCCGATATAATGTTTCAAATTTTCAATCTCAGTAACATTTAGAAGTTCAGACATGTCTATCCCTGGCCTGTGCTCTGCAGCGCTCATCTGCTCTGCTGTTGAGGAAGGACAAGTGTGATGTGATGCATCAGACCCGTCATGACTCATCTCACATATCTGAAATAGTCTGAGAAATCACTGCAGACCTTTTTTATTGCAAGAAAAAATGGAATTCTTCTCTGACAGAGGATAAATAAAGCTATCATGTTTTGCCCACAGAAAATCTTCAAACAGGGAAGGAAGAGATCACATTCCTCCCTGACTGTTTCTTCGTGTGTCGTTAATTGCTATGATAATCCCATTGCCAAATCCTTTGGTATCTGAAAGCCTTTGCAACTGTCATCTTTAAAGCCATAAAGCAGGGGCCACTTCTCCTGAAACCCTCAGTGCTCGCCCTGCCAGCTCTTAGGCTTCTCTTTTGCACGTTTATGGAGAGCTGGGGAGTTTCCAGCCCGGCGAGCAGCAGGGCTTGTTCGTCTTGGGGCAGATGGACGCAGTGGGAGCTGGATACACATGTTTCCAATTATCATGTAAGAAAAAAAATATTACATTTTTAGAGGTTTCCAGATTTAGGCCTAAGTGTTTACAAAACTAGTTTCAGCTTTTAAGAATGTATTTCCTGGCTTTGAAGCTAAGAGGAGCCCCTTGACTTCATGGGACTTTGGATGGGATCCCTGACTTGCTGGAGCTCCAGCGCCGAGGCGGTGCAGAGCAGGGGCTGGTATCCATGGCTCCATTCGCCTTGTGCCAGGGATGGGAGAGATGTCCCCAGCACCAGCCTGCCAGCCCCACCGACTGCAACACCTTTATACGGGTCACTTGGGGTTTCTTATCCTGTTCCATAGGAAAAAAAAAAAAAAAAAGCTAGACTATTTTCCAGTCTCAGGAGGCTTTGGCCAACCTGGGTCAGGAGGCACATTTGTGTTCAGCAGTGTAAGAGCTAAAAAATGCAGAGTATCCTCAAAACCGCAGTGTGGGGAAATAGGGAGAGAGAAGGGTCCTGTCTTGGGCCATACGTCCTGGGACATCGTGGGTCACCTGATGTGACCTCCTCTGTGTTTTGTCCACACTCATAAATAACACAAAAAAGCACCAGTCCAGCCAGTCTAGAGTGATTTGGATATTAACTTTTAAAATATATAGCCTGTCCTTTTTGCCCTCTGTTTTTTTGCTTCTTACATGAGCGGTGAAAACCAGCGTTATATTTTATTTTCCTTCACTTGAGCATTTGATCTACCTCCACGGAAAGCTCCAGTTATTCCATAAAACCAGTCACTGAGGTAAATAATAGCAATCTTTCCCCATAAACCTGCTGAAACTGTTGAAATACATTAAAAGATTAGAGCAATCATTATTAATATAAATTACAAGAAAACAGAACATTAGCTGAATCTGTTATAAAAAAGGAAATCTTTTTCCAAGTTGGTTTTAATTTCAAATAAATAACAGAAATAATTTTTCTGGGAACATGAAGGAGGGTTTTATAACATCAGTCTATCAGAAATAATACCACGTCGGCTCTGTTCTCTGCCATGCACGCTGAAGTGTTCAGACTCTAAAGTGCTGGTTTCTCTTCTTCAGATACCGGGGGAAGGTACTGATAATGAACATTTCATAAAAGCACAAAGACCTTTATCAAAGGAAGAGATGCATAATGCATTTTCAGCATTGTTATTATTATTATAGTACTTGCTTTTACATAATTATTATTTGATGTTCAGGTTTGCTAGAGAGGAACATCTGAAAAAGATCTGCTAAGTCAAATCCAATGCTTTTAAAAGGCACTTAATGAATTTTTCTTGCTGTGTTTATGTTGAGATGTTATTTATTTGTAGATCATCTGTCATTTTTTGTGCAAAATGTTTGGTTTTTTAATTCTATTAGTAAGATGACTTGTGCAATGGTTATCTGTTTTCCCACAGAGGCGGTCCTGCAGGAGCTTCTAGCGTGTTGATTTAGTGCTTATGCAATAGGCCTGTCTGGCCTCCCTGGAGACCAGTTTTTTCTTAATCGGTGGCGATACAGATCCAGCCCTTGCTGAACGTGCCCGATGTGTCCGCACACCCCAGCATACAAGGCCCTGGGCAGCCTCAGCCCCACGGCTGAGGGGTTTGGAGATGCCCCATGGGAACTGGGGTTTTGACCTCTCCCATCCACAGGGTCCTTTGGGATAAACTCACTGTGGTTAGGTAGAGCCTGAGCTCCTGAAATGCCCATCATCTGAGCTGTGTGGAGCAAGATCCTGCTTTTTCATAATAATGTTAAAAGTCATCCTGTGTAGGAACCAAATCTTCTGGTTTTTTCTTCCCCTACTGTTGATGGAAGTTTTCCATTCCCTAATTCCCTAAGGAAATCCTGCAAAATTCCCTGAAAAATTACATACAAGAGAGTAATGTTGCTTTGCCCCAGTACCAGGGCAAATTTTGACGCCCCCTTTCACCCCTTCCGCATCCCACCGTGAGAGCCCAGAGGTGGGTGCAGCGTCCAGAGCGCTCTGCTCGCAGGGAGAAGTAAATGACAGCAGTGCCGGGATGGGGAAGGGTCACATCCTGGCCTTCCCCAACCTGTCCCAGCCCAGCGCCCAGCTAGTCCGTGTCCATCAGCGCGGGGTGACAGCCACGAAAACCACTGAGACTGGCAGATCATTTTTCACCTGGAGATTCAGTTCAGGCTCTGTCTGCATCACTCCGGCAGTTTAATTTAATGGACAGAACATTAAAAGATGCCACATTTGTATTAAAAATAAATGGTATGGACCAGATAGCTGAAAACTAGGCGGGGGAAGGATCTTGGGGGGGGGGGGGGGGGGGGGGGG
>JAVJGJ010000003.1:21478633-21501856 GCA_035590215.1 Microhierax caerulescens
AATCCCTGGGCTGGATACCCTGCAACTCAGGTGAAATTGCCAGCTAGGTGGAGAGTTGTACCCAAGGTGGCTCTCGTCGGCACTTTGTATGAGCTGTGGGCTGCTAGGCAGAGATGTCTGTAGTCACAACATTTTACAGGAGGGAGATTCACCCTGTTCTACCCCAAAAGTCACTCTCCATGTGTTGGTTCTCTCCTTCCCAGTGCACAATAACCCTCTGCATCTCCCAGAGGACTTTTTCCTTCAGTAGTAGGCTCCAAAGTGGGCACCAACCCCACAAGGGAGTAGCCAAATGGATCTTATTGTTTGGATCCCTCCTCTGAGCCCTTTGTGCTGACAGCAGCTCGTGCAGTCTGCTTGCCGCTGCTCAGCAGGGTGGATCAGCTGGACACGACAGCCAGCTCATCCAAAACGTGGAGCTCGGTGCTTGATTCAGCGTGAGAACTGCCATCAGCTGGGGGCCCAGGACTGAGTAGCCTGTGCGATTTTTTGTCATCTGAAAATGGGATGATCAAAATGCTGTTTGCAGGTAGAGGCATGGGACGAGGTCCAGCAGTGCTGCAAAGCACTCAGCAGACTCGTAGGAAAATACAGGTCCCTGAAGTGAGCATGTGTTTGCCAGTCAGCAAAAGCAGCCTACAGACATGAGGTTTATTATTTCTTACATTCATATACTCTTTAAACTATTCTTTTTTTTTTGTTCCCCCAAGCTTTATATCCTTGAATTTTATTTGGTAATCTTTCCTCTCTATGGACAAGGAAGGTTTTAGAAGCTTTAGGATAACAAAAGCACTGGGAAAAAGAAAAGCGATGGAGTTTTCAGGTACTGTGCAGAATTGTACAATGGCAATTTGGAGATACAAATGCTATTTCTAGCTGCGATGTTTCTCTGCCCTGGGACCAATTCCTCCATCACTTCTGCTTCCACCTCCATGGAGGGGTTCACACAGCCACCCTCTCTGCAGAGGCACTTATTATCCATCAAAGTACCTCACAGAGTGCAAAAGAGGCATTTTCATGACGACCATGAGGAACTGGAGATCTTTGTCATTATCTAAACATTAGCAGATTTAATATTTGTTGTTCTCAGCTTCTTGTCCAACAGCCTGTGCAGCTCTCCATATAAAGACAAAAAAGTTGATCAATATTTAGCACAGCCACAGCATGCTATTAATTCCTCCCTGAGACAGGGGCTTACCAAAGTTGAATCACAGGAAAAACCTGCAGAAATTACAGTGATTCCAGACTTTAGTGGACATTACTGGGAAACAGAGTGGCTGTACAGACTTCCCACCTCCCATCAGCTGCCAGCAACACAACACACTTCACTTCTGAGATGCACACTTAGCTTTGGAATAAAAATAAGTAAAGGAAGGGAAGGAAGAAAAGCATAGTGATCATTTGTGTATAGTTGATTGGCATACTCGCTGACTTGGCAAGAAAGGTGGAGTGGCAGGGTCGATCCAGTTCAGCCGCTCGGCACGGGGCTGTGGCTTTGCCCCCTCTTCCTGGAAGACGCTGCTTAGTGAGGCAAGGGAGAGAATACAACAGGGAATAACAGCAAAGCAGAGTGCAGTTCAGATAAGGACTAATAAAATGCAGTTCTGACATACAGGGCCTGTAGGCAGCTCGTGCACATGGTGCCAAAGCCTCACGTTAAATGCATTAGTTAGAAGATGGGGACAATGAAACTTTTCTCCTCCGTGTCTGAGGATGGAGGATGCCCACACTATGCCTGCTCCGAGCGAGTAAACGGCCTCACCCGCCAGCCACTGGTGTGAGGGTCTGCTCGGCTGCGAGGGGAGCTTTGCAGCCTGGGCATGAGCATTTTGCTGGTATTAATTACGATCACAATCAATGAGTCAGCAGGAATCTGTTTGGCCATGGCAGAAAAGGCAGGTTTTTTGTAAACAAGTCCAGCAACAAGGCTTCCTCTCCCACCTGGGAGATCACCCCACCGGCAGGGTGGGGGGAGCCACCCAGGACACCCACCACCAGAGCTGCCCGGCACGTGGGTCTGGTACCATCATATAGCTGTCAGTACCCGGCAGCTCTAAGCTGGAACGCTGTGGAGGAGCCCTGACTTTGGGGCACAGTGCAGCACAGGGGACCCTCACTCCTGGGACTGCTGGGGTTGGGGCTACGTGCCGACACGTGGCGCATGAACAGCCTCCGCCTCCAGCCTGTTCAAAGCTGGGTTTTGGTGGCCCTGGTGTCTAATTTGGGCAATCAAAGTGCGAGTGCTGTGTGCCCTCACACAGCCCTCCTGAATCTGTGGAGTGGGAGCGCTGTGGGGACACGGCTGTGCAAGGGGAGGGGATGAAGAAGAAAATAGAGATGTCAGTGTGTGTGCATGTGTGTGTGTGGCAGTTCAGCGACCACCTCATGTCCCTGTTTTATTTATTTTGTGAAGTATAAAACCGCGTGGAAGATGTTGAGGTTATCTGAATGTTGAACCAAGTTAACCTCTCGTAAACACATTATCTACTTCCTGTTAATTTCTAAGAAACTTGGGCTCCTGTGACCAAGCTTCCTTTACAGTCATCAGTGAATTCTAAATTATAAACTGAGAGGACATAATTTTCAGTGAAAAATGCCTCCTGTGCATTTTGTGGGTTTGATTTAGCAGTCGAAGACGACGCTGAAATATTTGAGTCCGTAACGATTAATGAGGATATTCTGGGGTTTACAGCCATATCAGAGTTCCCACCATGAGTTCCCTTCGGTGTTTTGCACTGTTAACAAAACAAAGGTTGCGTATCTTTACACTCAGTAATTGCCTCCACGTTCACGATAACTTTACAGAGATGCACTGTTTTTCAAGATCCACAAAAGGGCTTGACCTATAAAATTCAATTTCAAATGGTAAAAATCCCCTGGCCACCGTAGACACTGGTGACAAACTAATGTGTTATGTTCCATAACGGTCTGGTTTGAGTACTGGCTTGACCTGTAAGTGTTCTAGATACAGCCTGACTAAAATGGGTTTTA
Organism: Microhierax caerulescens; assembly: GCA_035590215.1. Lineage (NCBI taxonomy): Eukaryota > Metazoa > Chordata > Aves > Falconiformes > Falconidae > Microhierax > Microhierax caerulescens. Next base: position 21,481,625 of record JAVJGJ010000003.1, read on the forward strand.
TTATTTTCCATTAGTGCCTGCCGCAAGAAAATCAACTGGCAGTCCACAGGGGAAATAAAAGTATTTTCCTCCTCTAGATAGCATCTGCTGCAAACGTAAACGGACCCTTTCCCAGCCCTCTCCTTCCTACAGTTTCCTTCCAGCCCTCTGATGTAATCAAATTTCCCAAGATTTGTGCTTTGGTTGCAAGCCCTGAGGCAGAGCGAGGGCAGAAGATGCTCCTCGACCCCGCAGGACCTGATGCTCCATCAAACCCCTGGCCCGGGAACTGGTCAAGGAGATGCACTGTTGTCGTGCTGAACCGTGGCGGTGCCGGAGGAGTGGGAGTGCAGCCAAGCGGCATTTCCCATGTTTGCAGCTGGACTCCCTGAGATTAGGAACTCTCTTTTTCCCTCTACGCTATGCATGCTCACGCTGCTGTGCAGACCCGCACACCCAGGGTACTCCCATCAGAATTTCAGGCAGACCCCCATGCTGCGTGAGCACGTGGCTTCGTGCAGGCACCGCAGCCAGGGCTGGCGGCATATGCCTTTCCCGGACTCATCCGCACGCGGGCACTGCGGCCACACAGGGTACCTACCGCCTGCCCTCTCCCGATGGGGACACCCGGCAGCTACAGCCTGACCCTGCCTGTCCCAGGAGGAGCACGGGCCCCTCGGGCTCTCCTTCCACCTGGCTTTTTCTGCCCCTCCCCAGAGAGAGCTTCCCAGCAGTGGCCACCAAGCTCCTTTCATTTCCCAAAATTTCTTTCTCTTTTAAAGGCAAATTATTCAGCTAAAAAAAAATACCCCAGCATTAAAACCTGTCTCACATCGTCTTGTCTCAGTAAAACAATGACATTTTTCCCTCTTTGATGCTCAGATCTAGCTCTGCAGGAAATTTTACTACCATGACTCTTTCATCTCTCTCCTGGTTTGAAGATAAATGATCCTTGGACTCTTCTGGACCTGCATAAATCACAAAAGCAATCTACTAAGAGAGCTGCCTGTGGCATCGACTTCAGCTGGAATTGAAAAGGACAGTCAAAAATATCCATAGTGCTTACACAAGGAGTAACAGAGCCAGGGTAATCCAACGTTTTCTCCTTTCAGCAAGCAGGACCACAGCATGGAGAAGAGGACAATAGTGGGACCATGTCCCTGGGGGGATGGCGGCCTGGGGTTGCCATCCTCAGAGCCACTGGGGATCACTGGAGAGAAACCACAAAACCAGGTGACTTCTGAGGACATGGGATTCGCTTCCAAAGACAAACAGGTCCTGGCACCGCCTCACAGGCCACTGAATTCGGTCCTGGCTGTCCGAGGTGTGTGACACCACCCCTTTCCAAACTGTTCTCTGCTCTGCCTGCAATTTGGGGACGGGTTGCCCCCCATTCAATCTCTGATCAAAAAGTCGACATCAGAGAGGCGTCACCTTTGGGGATCAAGGCTGGGGTTTAGGACAGGCAGGTCACCTTGTATTGCAAACTGGTTTCAGCCTTCACTGAGGGTTTATATGCAGGACGGATGGAGAAATTCAAATGGTTGCTGCTCTGTCAGTCTCGGCATCATCTTTTCTACTCTCAGAAACTCCCTGAACGTCTGACATGATGGAGATGACAACCGAAGCACCAGAAACTTGGCTTAGGAGTGAGGTGACAGCATCCAGTCAAGACTTCTCCTGCATGTAATCTCCATGAGAAACCACAGGGGAAAAAGGGCAGCACGTGGCCTGGGGAAAAGCGGGTGGTTAATCTCACATGTCTCACTTAAGGCTGATTTGGCAAACTGGAGAAGGGAGCATGTGGGAAAAACATTCTGTCCCCTGAGCTTGCTTGAGAGATGAATATAGGATGGGCAACGATGGCCACCTCAGAACCTGCCAGAGCAAGTGTGGCTTCAGCTGCACATGGAGTATAGCAAATCCTCTGTTGTGTGAAGGTTTGGGTGCTAATGGGAATGTGGTGCTTGTCCCCAAGCACAGGTGCAACCTGCCAGTACCCTGGGATGGGGACCGAGGGACGGTGTATGCCATCCCTTGGTCCCTGGCCCAGGCCTCTGGCAGGTTGCAGCTGCAGAAAATGCTGCTCCAGCAAGCAACTGCTCCTGGGTGACTTGTGCTTTTCCCTGGGTGGAAGTGTGGGCTGCAGGAGCTATTTTTGCTATTTTGTCTCCCCTCACTTTCACCCAATTGCAACCGGATACCACAAGCCCCATCAGCCCTGAGCAGAGTGCGTGGCATTGCTAATGTAAAGCACTCTTTGCATGCAGGCAAGGAGACGGGGTTTCTCGGTTCTTTTTTGTTTTCCTTAACCAAATTTTTAATGCTCTATTTGCCAATTAATTGTGTTGCTCATCACTCCTTGCAGTTTGGGAACATCTGCAGAGATCATTCACACCGTGCTGCTCCCCACTGAAGTGTTGCTCCCCATTAACAAAGGCGTTATCTTGAAACCAGATTTAACATGTGACACTCTGCTCCTCCCAGTCTGATACAGCACTTCATGATCCTGTTTCCAGTCGTAAGACTATGATCCACAGCAAAATCATTTGAGTGCATGCACATACCCAGCTATTCAAATAGCTTTTTACAATAAAGCATCACTATCCAGTACAATGACCACCCTACCAAGGAGTTAGCAAGCAACCTTGATGTGTGACAAGCAGCACATGTGACGTCTGGGATGTGGGGACACCTGGCATAAAGCAAAATGGATGATGCCCTCCATTGCTCCATCTTGTGTGGTGTTGTGTGGGCATCCCTCACTTTCCCATCTGCTTTATCCAACTCTGACCACCTTCGTTTAACAGGTAGAGAAACAGGAGCCAGTATGTGTCATGAGAGGTGGTTTGGGGAATAATTCTGCTTTTTTCTATCATGGAGCTGCAAACAGAAGCAGCATCTTTCTCCGAGCTCTAAGCCCTTCTCCTGGGATAATGAAATCAGTAACTCAAAGCTCTCCACGCAAATTTAGGTATTCCTTTGCTAGGATATCTTTACCAAAGCCTGTGAAAGTCAGGCCCGATTTTCATAGCTGCTTGATTTTTCCCCTTCTCATTTCTGACTTGGAAAAACTTGGAAGTGTTTGTGTGGCATTTTCCACATGTGGAATTACTGATCTAATTTTGGGTTCTTCCATCCTTTTATTTCGGTACAGCCAAATAACAGCCTCTCGCCACAGTGCATTTGTGGGAAAAGCCAAAGGGACGTCAGCCCAGAATGAGACCTCATGAGCAGGATGAGGACAGTCAGGGAAAATGGCCTGAAAAGTGATGGATGGAAAGGCAGGAGGAGGAGGAGGAGGAGGAGGAAGGAACAACCCCACTTCAGTGGGGTGTTGCACATGTGGAAGGGAGAATGCTGACCGTGATATTTTGTTCTCTTCAAGACTGATTTCTTTGTGTCTTTGTGTCCCTGCTGACACTGTGGTCCCTGGGACCACTAGGCTCCACAGCTGACCCCTGAAATGACGCTCTCCCAGTATCTTCCCGTAGCATGTGGAAGGAATTGCCTGTTCTGCTCACCTCATGAAGAGGTGGCAAAAAGGCGTGGGAGGATTTTCAGCATCTGAGAGACTTGCACTATAAAAAAGAGGGACCGACACGAAACAACCTATGGCAGTCAAGGGAGGCTTGCTTGGGCTCCTGTATGTGACGTATTTGTTGAACTCTTTTTGTGCCAGTGCTGTGGAAATTCAGAGCAGACTCTCACCTGCTGCAAATCAATGGATCAGAAAAAATCTGCCCTCTGTGTAGTGGATCAAACTTCTCTGGCAGAAGAATATGACAAATCTACCAGTCCATGCCCACAGGTGAATGGTAAATATGCAGGACACAAGCTACACACATGACACACGCAGCCCATCCCTCCTCGCCTGTGCGTTCCGCAGGGCAGGACATATGAGGGTCTTTGAATCTTTTGGTAGCTTCATTTGCACAATACCAAAATTTTAGATCCTGAAAAAAGCACATTGCAATGCAGAAGAGAGAGATGTGAGCTGACATAACCAACCCCATATTTTGACATATTTTTTCACCCAGAACAGGGGAAAAAAGTGAAGGTCAAAGCCTTCCATGAGCCTCCCGCAACGGCTGGACCCCCGCTCTGTTTCAGTGAGAGCAGCCCACGAGGGGCCACAAGAGGGGCTGGCAGGGCTTGGGGCTTAACTTAGAGATGGGGGTCAGAGTCGTGCACTTGGATCTTTATTACAAATCAAGCGTGTTCATTTCACAGAAACTTCCTTTTTCTTCAGGTGATTTTCAAGGAGAAGAATATCGCGGGTCTTCAAGGCTTACTGAATTGCTCATGGGAATGAGTGCTGGTAGAGTCCAGCAATGGGTCCAGGAGGCTGAGCTGGTGGCCAGTACCGGCTTTCTTGCTCAGACAGTTAGGTAGGTGTTTTCAGAGATGGAGGACTACAGACCCAGCCTTCACCTCACATTCAGTTGTGCTTGTGATTTATCAAGCAAATCTTTATGGGCTCTAGGGTGCAGTTTTATTAAAATGTCCTTTTTCCCTAACTCAAGAGGATGGTTACAAAACATGCTGAAATTTGTTTTTCACTCTTTAGGGCTTCCAGAACTTCATGCTCATCTATCTTACGTTATTTTTCTTTCTATTTGTGGTTTTGAGGTCATGGCTCCAGAAATGTTAACTCTTCAAATGAAGTTCAGAGCCAAACCCAAATTCTTCTTGGAGGAAATACCAAAATTTCTACTGGTGCCTCACAGCTGAAAAACATGGAAATTAATATATGGTGATTGATCTCTCTCTCTGATCAAAAGGTACCTCAGTGAAGTTATGTACTCATGGAAAATGCTGTATGATAGTGTTGGTTGGATAGCGCAAACAAACACAAACTTTCCCACAAATATTTGCTTGTCTTAAATTAATCTGCTTGGCCCTGCTCATAGCTTGCCAGAGTTTATTTTCCACAAATATTCTAACAGGAGCTTGTTGGCAAGAATACACATAGAAACTGCTCAAGGTAATATCTGAGGAAACTATTTCTGAAGGTCTGTTTTAAGGCCAGCAACACTAAAACCCTGCTATTTTCATGCCTTTGGACTTGCTAGCCATGAGGAAAGGGCAGCATTCCCCTTGAAGGAGGCCAGGCATGGGGTTGTGGCTCCGAGTCATGAGTCAGATCCTCATACCCCCTCTGCTCTGGAAAAGATGTTGATTAACCAGTGACAGCTGGAGAACTGAGACTGCATTTCCACGGTCCGAGGAAAAGGACTCTAGAAATGGCCTTCCCCACTCCCTGCCTTTGTGTTATGTGAATGCAGGAGAACCAGGGGTCTCTTCTCTTCCCTCTTGCCTGGATGCAGATGACAGCTCAGCACTGAAGTCTGGGATGGTATTGCAACCACAGGATGCAGCAAGGGTCCCGAGCCTGCAGGTTTGGGTGTATGGCCTGGCTGCACCCCAAGTTTTCTGTCCCTGGTTTTGTCAGAAAGGCAGCACTGTGGACCCTGCTGCGGAGCTCCCCTCCCCTTCCCTTTCCTGGACACTTAGGAGACCAAGATCCTGCTGGAGCAGGCTTCAACATGAATCCTCCAGGCAGTTTATATATAGCTTGAGAGAATCAAACAGCATTATTTCAAGTTCATGACCTAGTCTTTGTATTCCTTGTAGCCACCACAAGGCAGCTCGAGTCCAATTTACACTGTGAATGCCAGACTGGGGGCATCTTCTCTCTTTGGTGCTTGAGCGATGGAGCAGATCCCTGGGGAAGCCCTGCAGCACACTTAACTTGTACTGCAAAACTGGGCTGCTGGGGCTGCATCTTCCAGCTCACTGCAGAGCCTGACGTCTTCAGGTCTGGCTTCATTCTGATCACAGTGTTTGCTCTTTTCCTTTTCTTTCTTCTTTTTTTTTTTTTTTTTAAACCTGGTTACCCTTTTGGAGGACCGTCCGTGATTTTGAAAGCATTTTGTGGAAGTAGGTATTTCATTGGTAAAGAGTTTCAAACTTACCCTATCAGCTCTATTAATAGTATTTAGCACTTATTCAGGTATCTTAACCAGAGTTTCTCAAAGCATTTTATGGAAGTTTATCATTGGCCCTATTCTAGACTGATCTGTCTAAAGCTGAGCTGGAAAGTTTTTAATTTCACTTTTAAATCATCATTTCCAATAGGCCTCTGTGAGTTGCTTACACTGGTACAACAATCAGGAAATGAAACAATGTCTCATGATGTATGTCAAAAATTGGGCAGCACAAGCTGGCTACAGCCCTCCTGGACAGGACAGAGTGCTGTGCCAGGAATTAAGAGATTCTTCTCTGCCACTTTCCCAAGGGGCTGTCTGCAAGTCTCCTCATTTCATGTCTTATTTCTTCCTCCTTTAGGCTGCTGGGTGTGTTCAGACTGGAAATCCTCTGAAAAAAGCATGGTGACCTCCTGCTGCCATTGCCACTAATGCTGCGGGGTGGAAGGGCCATGCAAATAATTTCAGAACAGGAGATGTGACAAAGTGGAAGCAAAAATGACAAGCATTTTTGTGGAAACACTGAAACCATTTTATCAACTCTTTTCTTTTTTAACATCTTAAAAAAAAAAAAAGCACAAAAATTACTCATTGGACTGACTTACAGAGAATGACTCTTGCAAAACATGGTCACAAGCAGTCGTGATATTAGCAACCACCCCTTCAACACTACAGTTACGTAGGCATTGAATGAGAAAGGCAGAAGGGTATGTTTGTAAAGGAAACCAATTTTTCATAGGTTACTCCCTTCACAGTGGGAGACCACAGATTGAGAAGAGCTGACTACCCTTCCGGTAGCAATAATGCAATTATGCTATTCATAGTCAGAGAGAAAAACACCGGTTGATTTTCTTTGCATCATAATCTGCTAACCTTAGAATTAACCTTGCTGGACACAGATCTGTTAACTTTTACCATGCTTCTCCAATTAAACTGTTGAAGTCTGAGACAGAAATAGCTACCCACAGCTGTTATGAATTGATATGCTCCCTGATGATGCTTAGTGCTACCTGCAGAAAAAAAGTTTCTTGGTTTATTTTTGCCATGGAGTTAATCTTTTTTTTTTTTTTCTTTCTTCTTTTTTTACTATTATTAATACTCTTTCATTGCAAATTGATGGTATTAAGACAGCTCTGCTTTGCTCTGCTTGCAGTGGAAGGCAGACTTGAGTATGCTCTGTGACAGTAACTTCATACCTGATATTTTTATTTTAGGAAAAGGAAGGGTGGAGGGTACTCACAGGGCTGTGCAGCTGCAAGTGCATCAAGTTACAGCAGAGCATGCATTGAACTCCCAGTGCTAACAGGGAGCTGCAGCGCCTTAGGTGTCCTCTGCCCAGCCGGTAATGATGGAAAGAAAGGGATTAATTGACTTGAAGCCAACATCCTGAAACCACCTGCTCACATGCAGTGACAACCATGGTTTTAGTGTGTACTCAGAAAGGAAATCCCCAAATCTGCAAACGGCAGAAAAACGACAAAATCCCCAAATCTGCAAAGCCGCCTCTGCAAACTCTTTTATGTATGTACCAAGCACATGTAGATCTTTAGAAACACATTAAGTGAGGCCTCTCTGATCTTTCCCACACCCGTTCAGGACTCCTGAGGGCTGGCCATCACCGCTGAAGGTCATTTAAGCACTGGTTGAATGTCACATCCACAAAGTAAAGATTTCACACATCTTTTTGAGCCCTGGTTGAAAAATGAACTGAATTACCAGCAGTCAGATTATGTCCTTGGGACATAAAGCATGATTACAGAAAACAACTATGGGAAGATGTTTAAAGTGAGAACAGTGACAGTAAAAACCACACAAACTGCTGACTGGGTGGCAAAACCACTTCTATGGTACAGCCGAAGCAGCCCAGATGCCAAGATCATCTGCACAGCCCTCAGCAATGAGACATCCAAGGCATTTGCCCGCAACCTTCGTGGAGTACAAAACACCCAAACCTGCCCGTTCATGAGGCCAAGCAGAAGTAGCTGCAATTTGGGAAGCCGCATCGTTGCAGGGCACCTTGGGGTGGGAAACCCCCCACACCCACCTCAGATCCATGTACCCCACTCTCACAGCAGTGTCTGCTGTCTGCAGGCTGGCACGTGATTGAGAGCCACCAGGCACACAGCTGCTTTGCCAGCCGGCACAAGACTGACCACAGTCCTCTACTTGCAGCTGGGTTGGTGTGTAATACCATTGGGGATTGCGTTTCTTTTCCATAATCTCCAATGTTGCCTTTATTAAGAACAAATGAAAGCGCTGAGTGTCTCCAAAAGCTCCAAATAGCTTGTGTTTTCTCATTTTATGCCACTCGTGCCCTGCATTACTCTTTTGTTTGCCTTCCCTTGCCCTGCATCTAGAGGAGAGATTACAAGTTGCACCATCAGCAGCCAAGCAAAGTCTAAGCCACAGGGAAGGATCTGAGTCATCTCCCTGAGAGAATATTTTAGCCATACATCATTGTTTGTTTTCACGGCAAACCAGTACAATTATGCAACATAAATTCTTTTAAAGCATTTGGGACTTCAATTCAATTTAAAATCCTGTAGGTTTTATGGCCAGAATGAGTGATTACTAAGTATGTGCATACAACTGAAGATTTGGGAAGAAGCACGTGGGAAAAATTAAAGGGCATGTAGAGCCTCATGCACACACTGGGCAAACTCTGACCAGGCTGTAACAGAGGATGGGAGATTTCAAGAGACCATGTCAAAAGGTGGGTTATGATATTTATGGCTTCAGAGCAGTTTTGCTCTCCCAGGTGCAGTGAGAGTTTTCTGTGAGCACAAGGCCTGACTGCGATCTCCTGTGAGTGCATTTCCATGGGCTTCAGTCGAGCTGGGTGACTTTGCCTAGATTAACTCCTGATTTATGCTCACTTAACTGGGGATGAAAATCTGATCTATTTAAAAACAAGACTCGGTTACAACAGGAATAGAGGGAGACATTAAAATTTCTCCAATCTGAATATTTTATCTCTCCAGGAAGGTGTTAAGCCAGAGGTATAAGGCTGCCTGTTGGCCCTCGGGCAGGGAGGATGGCCGGGGCTGGGGACACAGCCCTGGCACCTTGAGGCCATTCGACTCCTCACCCTGACACAGACCCACCATGGGGCTGCGGGGAAATCACAGCCATTGCTGAGATGCTTTTACCACCACCCCCTGCCTCCTTCCCCTCCCTGGGCCGGAGACCACATGAGGGTTTTGTCCCTTTGCCCTCACAGGGTGACAAAGGCCCCTGTCTTACCTTCCTTTTCCTTTGCTTTAATTAATAGGTAGAGAACAAATCGCCCCCTTCAAACACAAAGTCCATGCGACCCATTTCTGTGTGAGCAAGAAGCAAAGTCCAGGTGAGTAAGCTCGAAAGCTGCATTCACATCCAAAGACCTCAGCACCTGCACTGAGAACCAGCATGACCTGCTCGGTGTCGAGCATAACTGCTGGCCCCAGGGACAGTGGGGCAGGAGGCAAACGGGAGCAAACACAGACCCAACCCATCCCCCCCAGCACCCAGCTCAGCCTCAGCACTCATCAGTGCTGCCTGCTGCAGTGGAAACCATCCATAGTTATTAAAACATTACCAGGAGCAGGATGAAAGAAATCAGTAACTCAGCGCTTGCAAAGAAAACCAAATTGTCAACAATAGATTTTTTTATCATCATCATGATGGCCACTACTATTTAAAGACCCAGAACTCACTGTTGTGCTGTTATGTGAGACTCAGCCACCACTGTACAAACACATGGGCCTTGTGAACTGCAGACCCCAGCGAGAGAACCAGGAGCTAGAGATGTAACAAGCAGAAAGCAGAAAAAAAGATCCCAAAGCCTGGCTTAATGTGCTTTCTTTAAAATGTACTCTCAGTGAAGGCCTGGCAAATAAATCACAGTTTACAATGCGAGCTGCCTATGTATTTATTTCTCCATCTGTATAAAGGAGCGGAGTTTACAGTGTTATTTTTTCTCTCTTTTTTAAGGAGAATATACAGATTTGTATCTCCACATTCATGTTTTACTTACACAGATGCAAACTCCAGTAAAGCTGGGGGAATTATTGACAACCGATACTGAGGCAATCCAAGGCCAGACTCTGACCTATTGATTTCCTCGAGATTGCACGGGACTTATGTAGTTCATTGCAGAATACAGTCTTTGTTTGTTTTATTACTCAATATATAACAATGTGGAATAAAGAACAATGCCGAACTGCAGAAATGCCTGAGGATTTCTCTTTAATTGAAATCAGGACTGGGAACATCCTTGTAAATCAAGAGCAGTCAGCCTTTGAGAAAACTCACTGCTTTTGCAAAGTTTACTTTCAAATGGGATTTAACTTTAACTCTTTGTCTCTCACACCACTCAGCTAAAAAATTTTCAGCGATTTCTCTGAAGTGGCTATGTGCTACTCAATGGTCTGAACAATACCAGGCACAACAGATGCTGGGCAGGATTCTCATTTATATTAAAGCTGTGAATAGTAATTAGGAAAAATCAAATACATGTTAACTAATGGAGATATCCCTCCTATCAGTCCAAATCCGTATTTTTAAAAAGCTGTATGCTCTTCTGAATCAGGATTTTGATTCAGTCTATTAAGAACCTATGGGGTCTCCTTGTAAAATTATGACATAGACCTGTATTTTACTTAAGTTTGAGGATGCTTTAGATTAACTTAATTCAGAGCCCTATAACTGCAATGCAGAGTGCGGGCAAACTCCATCAGCAGTTTCGCTCCAGCTCCAGCCCCCTCTGAGAGTGCTTCAACCCCGATAAATGGGTGCCAATCACAGTGAGCAGAAGAAACACCTAAACTCTGATGTCCTAATTAAAGTCCCCTCGTTTCCCACATTGCTGCTCCCTGTGCATTATGAAACATCCAAACAACAGTGTTTCTGCTTAGCTAAAGATTTCACAACGGGACTTTCCTTCTTCAGCTCTATTTTTCCAAACTCACATTTTCAGAGGCTCTCATTTCAGTGCGTTTATTGGATTGAGATTGCCTCGTAATTTTTTATAACAAAAGGGTTCATCCTTCCAGCCTATTGTAAATGGGCAGCACACTGAACGCTAAGTTAGCAGCAGCAGGCTGCGAGAGGATCAGGCTATTAAGATTAACGCAACAAATTTGAATTCTTCCATGCCCTCCCTCCAGTAACCCATCTGTGTGTGCATGTGTGTGGCTGGGAAGGAAAAGAAAGGGCTCCTATGCTACAGATAATAGCGAACACTAGTGAAGAGGAAAAAGGAAAACACTGTTTATCCCTAGCAGGAAGATAATTGATCTATAGTCTGCACACAACTGGTCTCAAAGCAGCCAGTAGCTACACAGAACAGACTGTAGCTAACCAGAGCCCAAACTAGCCTGTCAAACAAAAGCTTTATAGGGACACCAGGGAGAACAAAAGTAGCACATTTCATTCCTTCATAATAAATCTTCCATCTTTATTGCACAGAGATGTTTTGCTCCTGAGCACGCCGTGTTTCAGAGCAGAGCCTGCCCCCTCCACCCCCACTTGAAATGCTTGATGGTGACCCAGAGCATCCAGCCTGAGCCGAGCTGCTTTATCGGGCTTTGGGTTTTATTTTTGCTGTGCACAGCCAGGCCCAGCTGTTCTCTGCATCCTCAGACAGCAGCAGCTCTTGGGCTCCGGCTCTATCACGCTCTATTTTATGCGAGCTAAAGGTAATAAAATAACCATTTCTAAATTTAACTAGCATTACATAATGCAGCTATTTATTATGTAAAGCTGCTGTTTACAATGCCCAGAATATTGATCACTATAAAAAATGCAATGCAGCTAGAGCTTATATAAATTAATGTTACTGTTTTCCTTTCTTTTTGTTTAAAGGATCAATCAAAGGTCTAATTTGTTCTTGTGAATTCACCTATGCAAAGCACCAGGCAGCGCATTGTTTACCGTCATTCAGGCTCACGTGCAGCACTCGGTTCAGAATCTGGCAGAGGATATGTAAAGATGACAATTTGTTCATTATCCAAACCACTGGAAAAGGCAAATAAAGCATACTAACCTGCTTTATTTCAAATCAGGTCATTTTTTTTTTTTTTCCTCAGCTATAAAGCCGCGTTGGCAACCACTTAAGAATTCCAGCATTATGACTGTATATCATCATTATCACCTACAGTAGATTATGAATAGGTATTTTCTTACAATAGCACATGAAGCCTGAGAAAATGAAAGATGTTTTCCTATTCTTTAGGTCTTCTGGGGGCAGAAAGAGGGATGGAAAAAGAGAATTAAATATTAACAGAGTGAACAGATCACTAAGCAAAAAACAATTAAATAGCACAGCATCCATTCAACAATAACACCAAATCATGATGCAACTGCTGAGCGTGGGGTGACATACTAATCGTGGATTAAAGGGACTGATTTGTGTCTCATGAGTATTCATGGGCAAAACCTGATATGTGCAAACTGATCTCGGGGAAATATGTTTTGTGGGAAACATGAGGTTATACTAGTGTCTGAGCAAAATGATGATGGCTTTTCTTGACTGTGCCTTAGGGACAAAGGAAATATTTACCTTTTTATCTCCCACTTTCTTTTTTTTTTGTGTTGTTTTCCTCCTCTCTACAGAATAAGACACAGAGTTTTTTTCCCATCTACCTGCTCATCCTTGTACTTGCCTGTACAAATACAGGTGATCATAAAAAAACACTCCCATCACTTGAAGTCACCCAGGAAATCAAAGGTTAGAATGAACCACGGCACATACCATTGCGGGCAACACTCCTCTAACGGCACCCAGCAGCCAGTGGTTCTGAAGATGAATCACCCCTATAAACAGAGAATGAGATGGTGTAAATCCAGCCCCATTTCAGCTGTGCTGTCAGCGATTGCACATGACTCATCACATGGGGAAGAAGCCATGGGACAGCAAAAAAGGACAGAAAAATGTCCTTCCTCGGTGGGAGCATCTTTTCTGTACCACTAGAGTTGCCTGGCTCAGCTTCAGTGTGAAGACTGCTGTTAGTCATACAGTACTACACAACCTTTTTTCTTCCAGTTACCTCCAGCTTGGGATGAAGGAAAATTAAAACCACTAATGGGCCAAATTATGGTGTCCTGGAGAAATTTCCCTTATAGACCAGAGAAGACCCCAAGAAACCAATGAGTTCAAATAGTGCTGTTTAGAGAAAAGGTCAAATATGCTAAATAGCTTTCTCTCTACTCACTCCACGAGAGTGAAGATAGTCACACACCCCTTGTGGAAAGCCACAGAGCTCTGCAGCTCTTCCAGGATCATTCCTGTCTCCTGCTCCTACTGCTCCTGGGCCTTGCATCATGGCACCAGATGTCTTCTGCTTGCCTCCAGCCACTGTCAAAGCCATCTGGTAGCAGATACAAGAGGATCAGAGCTACCTAGGCCCCCCTAACTCCTGGGGTCAAGGACCAATGCGCCTTCTCTGCTTTACTCTTCATTCTCCACTCTCACGTTTCTTCCTGCCTTTCCCTAGTCTCCTTTTGGCCCCAGGAAAGAAAATCTTCTCTAGTGGTGCCTGAACACCAGCTATTGCCATGCAGGCAGGGGGCCATGCGCTTTGTGCAAAAGACTCTTGGGAAATGATCCTTTGCAATATTTTCTGCTAAACAACTACCCCAAAACAAGGAGGCCACTCATTACTTCAGTGCCACTGAGGAGGCCACTGCTGAGTATCCTAAGGCATCTGATTTACGTAGCTCCAGCCCTGGTAGCGCAGACTGGTTTCTTTTCCCCATTTTACAGTTTGGAAAGTCCCCAATTCTTCCATCTACATCCTTGTCTTTGCCGTCAATCAGTGATGTCAGTGCAGGACTGTTGGTTAATATTGAGATTGCTTTTCTCAATCACTTTCTGAGCAGTTGTCTTCCTTTCAGCTCAGTGAAAAATCCAGCAGTTAAGGCAGTACATTTTTATAATTTTAATGGAGCTCATACTTTAAAGTTTAAAGGAGCTTAAACAGTGGGAAAGCCCCTGTGGAAAATCCAGTGTTTTCATATGCAAGTCAGGTTTTTGGTTGTGTGTTAGCTGTTGTTATTTTCAGTAGCCGGTGTTTCATTTCTGTTCAGAAGCAAATGTAAAAAAGCAAGTGAGCAATTTATAATGAAATAATCAATGCCAGTGGTGAATTCGCACTTAGCCTTGCCTATGATCAGAAATTTCTCTTGGGGGCAGCATTTCTTACAGAGATGGATGGATTTATTTTCCAACTTCAAAATGTTTACTAGCACATCTAGATCTCCTGCTCCAGCCGTACTGCTGGTTGAGGGCCAAGAGCTCCCATCGGCTAATGCCAGCAGGGGAGAGCAGAGGCATCACAAAGTGGAACAGCAACCTGAAGACAACACAAAGACAGGCCACTGCCTCTTTCCCTTCCCCTGAAACCCCCAACTTAGCAGCTTCAGGTGGAGCATTCACAAGAAACTTGCAGTTCACCCAGCCTACCCTCCATGGGGCTTGAAAGCCCCTCCATCCCCCTAGGGTGGGCTTCACGGAAGCACCAAAGCTCAGACTGCTCGTAGTGACACCACTCACCAGGGTATAACTAATGCTGGTGACTGTCTGAAGCTGTGTCCTCGGCATAAGATGAAGCATGTGGAGCTGACTTCAGGCTGCTGAAAGCCCTAAGTCACCTAACATCTGCCCACACTGCTCTGCCTCCCGCCCTACGCCTTAAGGGGCTTGCTTTAATGGTGTGGGAGACAGACAAGTCTGCTGGTGAGTAAGTAGGCTGGGGACTACGCCAAGGTGATGGAGAAAATGTAGCCAAGTCATGCTCTGTGTAAGTCAGATGCAGGAGGCTGCCCCACATACACGCCAGGAGGCTACAGAGCTATAAATGTTTAATTGCTTTCCCCACATCAGTCTCAGTAGGTGAATGAAACCCTGCAAGGTGGATAGGAGAAGCAGATGCAGTGTTTGCTTATGCTCAGGACTACAGGCTCTCAAACCCTGCTGCATTCTCAGGAGCATGCATCCAAACTAGGTGAAAATCTAGCTGAGGATAGCTAATTAACTGTGTGGTTGTTAGCAGTCCGTGAGGACTCAACTTCGCCTGTCAACTAAATGTGAAGAATATGGCTGAGGTTCAACATCTTGGAAAGAAAGTGTTGATGAGCGAAGGACTGAAGAAACCAAGCAGCACATTGTAAGAGATGGAAGTAAGAGCAGAAGGGTGTTCCTGCAGGGAATAGTCCCATAAACCTGGATGATTACACAGCACAAAATAAACTGAGGAGCTCTGCATCAATGAAACTTCACAAAACTTGCCAGGCAGGATGTCAGGAGTTCAGTATTTATCAACAAAGCTATGGAGACAGTTGTACTTACAGCTAGGCTAATCATGGGAGCTCCAAAATAGATGCTTCTGAAAGCAAGCAGAGATAAACCCAGGCCATTTTTGGAAACTGTGCTCTTCTTTTTTCCCTTTTGTTAGCTCCAGACCATCTGGAAACTGAGGTGACTGATTTTCATCTTGCTTATGCGACCGTAAATCAGAAGCAAATTTAGCAATGGCAAGAAGGTGATGTGGGTGTAGTGTGCTGGAATGCCTGAGAACCATCTTTATTGTTATTATTAACCTATAAATGCATGTAGAACTATAAATCAGCCCACCCTGCTGATAATGGAGTGTAGGTAGCACTACACTTTCCTAACCAGCTTGAGACTGGTAGGGTTTTGTGGCAACCCACACTAGTGAGTGCCTGAGCTCTTCATCTATTAGGAAGAGCCGTGGCTCACTCTTTCCTGTCACTGGCATGGCTGGGCCACTAAACCTCCTCTGCTTTCTTCCCTGACATCTGGATCTTTGTCCCTGCCTGTGTTTGGCAGTGCTTCTCTGAGCAGATAGTCTATTCTGCAGACTTTTGGGCTTCTTAAATACAGCAGCTTTTCACATGGGGAACAGAAAACCTTCCTGCAGAAACAAAGCATAACAAGTGTAGCCCGCCTGAATTATGGTAGATGTTGCTGGTTACCTTTACTCACTGTCCCTAGGTTTGGGAGGATGAGAATCTTACAGCAGAGCTATGCACTTCTGCTTGGTGCTGTGGAAGATGTTTCTGGCCTTATATCCTTCTCCACATCCATGCATCATAGGGCAATTTCCTCTGTTTTGTCTTCTTGCTGGGAATCTCCCCTTTCCTGCTGTGCACAATGCCTCCTGCTCATGTCAACAGCATCAGGGATCTCACCTAGGATATCCCAGTGTCAAAACCATGAGGTTGAACTGACTGATAGAAGTCCCACCACTGGTAGTCACACAGGTAGTGTGCTTACAGACATCTCTGCATGGGGCAACAACTGGCAGGTGAGACTGACAGTTGACAGTGGTGGGTCCTCAGCTTCCTGGGGTCACTGCCACCCTGGGCGACAAAATCATCTATGACTCCTTACAGGACGCTGCTGGGAGGGCCTCAAAAGCACAGATAAGACTTGATGTGTCTCAGTGTTAGAGATCATCTTGTAGCCTCTGTGTGTGTTGTAAGCAGATAATCTTGGCTGCACGGCCAACGAAGAGGCCTTTTCTCGCCTGCTGTCTGCCTTCGTATCCTTCACTTCAAATGCCAGGGCACTGTTTTCCAACTGCAACACTCTGTCAGGTCTTGGGGGAAGGGAGAACTGGTCCTTATCTTTAGTATCATAAAAAAGAGCTACAGAAAACATCTTGAAGGGTTTCTAGCCCTCCCCCTCCCAGTCTACATGAGTAAACATCCTCACTTAGGTGTGCCTTTTACCATATTAATAGCTACTTTCCTTTCCGTAATCACTGGGTTATTGCTGAAGAAATTGCAGCGACGTTAATAGCAAGTGACCCGCAAATTCAATACAACATCAAAGGTCATGGAGTTACATCACGCAACGAACTTACTTTTGATGAATTGGTCCCATCCCCTGGAACATTCTTACAGTAATTTTAAGAGTCATAACATCTTACCATGTGCTGCTTCAACTTTTTGACATGAAGCTAAAAATAGCAAGCGCTGCAAAGCCTGGGAGAACAGCTTCAAGTTCAGATCTGAGCTGAAAATCCCCAGCGTTTCAGGATGTTCGCATGAGTGTTTTGATTTCAACACACCATAAAGACAAGGTTAAACCAGGAAGTTTGGGTATGAGTCCAGAGCAGGAAGGGGACAGGTACAAAAAATGGGTCCCTGACTTCATCCTATTTCTATTTAAAGAATCGCAGTATCAAAAGCCTGGCAACTGATCTGAATGCAGAGGCCAATTGAAAACGATGTGATTATAAGCAGATGCTGCTCAGGCTTTGGTTGCTGTGCTATTTGCTGTCTGCCACTGTGTCACCACACAGGTGCAGGCCCCCATCTTGGATCTTGCTCACCCACTATGCAACATCTAATACCGCTCACTTGCCTCACCAGGCAGATAGGAAGGTGTATCGGTCATTTTGGTTTTGCCAAGCACTTTGAGAGTGCTGGATGAAAGGTGCCATTATTACTATTACTGGTCACGGTGATGTGCTGCCTCTCTCTGAATCGACCACCCTACTGGGAAGGCAGACACTTGGGGAGGTTTTGAGCTCAGAGGAAAAACAGGTGCTGAGCAGCTGCGTACCAGGAGGCCTGATGAGTGTGGGGCAGTGTGAAGTCTGTGTCCCATGACCCCACAGGAGGCCAAGCCGGAGCTTACAGCCCTCTGCCACAGCCTTTCCTCCTCTGCCCTGACTGCCTGGGTAAGGAAGAGGATCCCTGTGCTTTTTATATATATCTGACTCCTGAGAAAATGTGGAGGCTTGGACCATTTTTGTTTGTGTTTCCATAACTCTCCTCCGACACACATCTGCTGTTCTTTGATTTGGGCTGGCTAAGCTCACACAGCGGGTTGTTCCAGCCCTCTGGGACACGGGGTGACTGCATTCGAAGCGGTGAGGAGGAGGCTCTGCCTTGTTTACGTTTCGGAGCATGAATGCTAGCTTGCAATCCTGTGGGCTGTTCCGGTTATCAGGCACGGCACTGCTCTGCTGGCAGCTCCCCCATCTTGAGCTGTAGCGAGCAATGCGATGCGTTAGGTAATCCACAGTGTGGGAAGGGTGAACACCCTGCCATTTACTGGTTATTTATACACCCAGATTGGCTTTCTTTGCCTGCCTATTTCCTTTTTTTAAAAAAGGGAATTATGAAAATTGAATGTGAATGTGAAAATGAAAAGGTCTTTTTTGAAACTGTTGTCTCTCCCCTCACCTAGATGTGGCCAAGGGGATTTTCTTCTGTAGTCCCCACTGCTCCCATCAAAACCTCTGAGACACATCACCGTGTCGAAGCCGTTGTGAGGCAGTACTCCCCCGACCAGGACGTGAGGTATGGGGACGACTGGGTATGGAGGACCATGGCCACAGCGGTGCCAGGCAGTGCAGCCAGGGGAGAGTAGCACAGTGTTTGGGCTTTCTCAAGTGTTTAAGAGCAAAGGCTGGAAAATCAGTCCTTTTGCTAAGGCTTAAAGGCACATTTTGAGAATACACGTGCTGTGAAGTCCAGGTGGATATGCGCAGATGTTATTCATTGGGTTTGGATTGGACCAACACATCTGCTGGTCTGCATTTCTTGCCATTCGCTGTTTGATCTGTGCAGGCACCATGGATTGCAGTCGTTAGATCCTGGGCAAGCACATGTGTGATGTTTTGGTGTAATTCAACCCAAGCTTGTGTTGTGTTTATTGGGCTGCAGACAGGAAGAAATATTGTCAAGGCAGTCGTCATCTTCTACCCATCTGTCCACCTTCCTTTTATAACAGGGAGTTCTGTATCTTTTCCTTCACCTCAAGAGAAATAACAGCAGATTGAGGTTTGACGCTGCCCTGGTCCCATTGTTAGAGGTGGGTTAGGTAACCAGGCTGCTCTCTTCAGCCACAGGAGGCCCCTAGGCAAAACCAATAAAATGCAGAGGGAAATATTCTGCACTTGCACATTCTTTTGTGCCACGAGCTCTCAGTGTCATACCCACAACAATGAATTGGGCCTCGCAATGCTCCTTTGGGGCCGATTAGCACAATCACATACTTTTTGGAAAGCTACATGAGAGCCAGTTAAAGTCAAAATCATTAAAGTATGTTCTCCTGCGTGATAACTGGATCAGCTTATCAGGGCACCTAATCTGCCGGTTGTGGGGTCCTTTTCCTGATTGCCCACAACGTCAGCATGAAGCAGTCGATGGTCAAGTGTTCCCTTAAGCTTTTTCCCAGATGCTGAAAAATACTGGAATTCTGCAGGGACTATCAGGGCAGAAAGTGATTAGGAGACTGAGTCAAGAAGCTGGAGAACCTGATAAATCCCGTTTCTACTTACTTTCCCCTGAGGATCTATATAGTAGGAAAAGTGTCCTCCTGTGTGACTTTCCTGCCAACTGTGGCCCCACTGGAGAAGGACCTGCGTGCTGTCAGCAGCTCCCGTGGGTCCAGGTCACCAGAGGGCATCACTGAGATATGCAGAGCCCAAACTCGGCTTGGATTAGGCCAAGAATTCGGTGGGGCCTACAAAGAGGAGAATTTCATGGATTTCACTGTTAACACTGTATCGAGCCTCTGGGCACCACCCTACAAGCACTCCCTGTGCTTCTGGCTCGGGGCTCCTTGCAAAGAACAGCAACCACCAAGATCGTGCCAGCGTCAGGGCTGGGATGGGAGCTGTATGGGCAGTGGAGATGGAGGCTGCACCTCCTGGTTGTCCTCGTCACCACGTGGCCACTGTCCTTTAGCAGAGCCAGCAGCCTAGGAGTAATTAAAATTAAATAAATAAATATGTTAACAAAATAAATGCATAAATAAATGCATAAATAAACATGGATCCTCACAATGCAAATTAAGGCCATATTACAGGAGAAATTGAATCCAAAGAATGCAAACAGCCAAACAAACAAACAAGCAACAAAAGAAAACCAATTATTTTTCAAGGGAGTCACAAATGAATAAACAAAACAATGAATGCCTCTGGCCTCCAGCATCCATGCACTGGCACTATCAGAACTCCAAGAAGCAAGGTCCAGTCTTCCTTTTAAAGTCACCTCTGCCTCACCATGATGCCCCTCTGCCCTGTGCCTTGCTTATCTCAGATTAAAATTATTTAATCATGACGCATGGCTTTGTCCGATTGACCTGACACCATTTTCTTTTTGGTTACAACCATATGTTAGACAAAATCCCAGAAGAATGAGTCTTTCTTCTTTCATTTTCCCAGAAGGACAAGGATTTCTTCTTTCATTTTCCTTGCAGCATCCACTTTAGAATAAATTAATTTCTTTGGGGGGGGGGGGG
>JAVJGJ010000003.1:21504721-21543393 GCA_035590215.1 Microhierax caerulescens
CCCGCCGTCGGATCCACGAAAGGTCTAAGATAGAAAAGAGAGAAGCTGTGAGTGGGGCCAAGAGCTGCCCCAGGGTGTCCCCGCGGTTCCCCATCACAGTGAGCTACGGCCACGCCGTCCAGTCCGGGTAGAAAAGCGGAGGCTGCGGTCACAGCCGGGTCTGCGCCTCGGGGATGTAGATCTCGATGCTGTCCGCGCTCTCGGTGGCCGAGCTCTGGCGGAAGGAGGCAGCTCGCTTGGCTGCCAGGAGCCGCTTGCGGGCCTCCTGCCGCTGCCGGTCCACCGAGTCCAGCGAGCGCTCCTTCACCGGGTGCACCTTGGAGCGCGGCGGCTTCTTTGGTATCGGGGGAGGCACCTTCTTCTCCTCCTGCACAGACAACAGGGGCTTCAGGGTGGGTGCAGAGCAGGGACCTCCACGGAACGGGCGTCCTGGTGGGCTCGGCGCAGCCAGCAGGTGTGATGGACACCTGCATCTCCACGCATGGCGCTGCCGTGGGTGCCAAAGCCACGGTGAGGTGGCCCCGTGGACCCTCCGGCACCGTGGGGAGTTGTGAGGCTGGGCTGCACGTCCCTTCCTCCATCCGCACGGTGTGAAGGTGCCCATGGCACGCTGCCTCTGCCCGTGCCGAGACCCTGCCCGGCCCCTTGCGGGCAGCGCTACCCAGGAACGCCCAGTGAGCCCCCTGCGAGACCGCAGCGGGGGACCGGCCCCTTCTTTAGCTTCATTTATTCCCAGCTCTGGTTTTCAAGTGTTTGCTGAAAACCGGTCACTGGAAACAGCCCAGCAGCGGCGGTTTGGGTGCAGATGTGGTTGGGGAGGAGGAGGGAGGGAGAGGTGGCAGGGGACAAGTGCCAGTGGCGTACCTTGGGCTCCACGATCTTCCACCCATTGGCCTTGAGCTGCTGGAGCTCCGCAAACTTCATGCTGACATCCTCAATGGAGAGCTGCAGGAGGTCCCAGAAGCCAGCCAGGTCTTGGAAGGTGGGCACGGGGAATGCGTTGGGGTCCTGTGGGGACAGAGGGACACAGCATCATCCACATCTGCCTGCGGGACATCAGTTCTGCTGGCCATGCAGCCATCCCACCCCCACACTGCTGGGGGGGGTTCTATGTCCAGCTCTCTCCCTCAGTGTTACAAAGTCCCTTTTCCACTGGCTAAGGGTATGAGACACCCCCCCCACCCGCCATGGTCGGCCGCAAGGCACCGCTGCCCGGTACTCACCATATTCTGCTGGCAGAGGCGGTAAAACTGCTGCACCTTCTGGGACATGAGGAGCTGGGCGCTGCCCACGGCACTCCGGATCTTCTCCAGGACTGGCAGGAGGAGAGAAGACAGTCAACACTCCTGCAGGTCCCCTGCACAGCGGGGACCTGCATCCCCTCAGGGGCAGCTTGGACCTTCCCCCAACCCATGTGGCATCTCCTCCATCCTCCAGACTTCACTAGTCCCCGAGGGTTTCCCAGTGTTTCTTGCTCCCACCCAACCCCTTTAGCCTTGGCAGGGGAGATGCTCCAAGGTGAGAGCACTGCAGGACCGCGGTTGTGCCCCCAGCCAGCTCTGCAGGAGCCCCCGTCCCTCCCACCCACACAAACCCCCCTGACTCACTCTCCTCCGGCAGGTCGTAGTCCTCAGCCTCCCTCTCCATCTGCTGGCACCAGCCCTCCATCTTCTCCACCTCCGCCTGCAGCAGTTTGATGAACCATTCCCCATCGCGGTGGCAGGGGGAGGCACGGCCGGAGTCAGGGAGGCTGCGGGAGCCCCGCTCCATCCAGGCATCCCGCCGGGGTACCTCCACCGTGTCATACTGCAGCTGGTAATCCTCCCGGTACGCCCACTGCCCCTGCGTGTGCACCGTCTTGTACACCGCATACTGCCGGCCGGACTCGGGCTCCGAGGAGTGCCGCTGGAAGGGCCGCCCGAACTGCAGGGCTTTGTCCTCGGTGGCCACGGCCAGGCCGGTGAAGCCCTCCAGCTCCAGGTCCGCCTGCACGCCCGCCGTCACGCTGTTGGAGCGCTTGAAACGTGCTCGCCTGCGGAGAGCAAGAGCGTGTGGGGACCCTCGCGGCCAGCGAGGATGGCCCCATCCCCCCACCAGGTACCACGGCGGGCAGGGTGAGGGATGCCCACAGGCAGGATGGGGCTGGGAACCCCGGGTTGGATCCCAGAGCATGCGGGGCCACGGGGACAGCCCTGAGCAGCTGCAACCTGCCAGTCGCTCATCTTCTCTGCTCTTAGCCCGTTTCCATGGCTACCGGCACTGGACCAAGGATGGAGAGGAGCGTGTACCAGGGCTGCGTGGGCACGTTGCCGGAGCTCCCCTCCCGCGGGCCCTTCGGGTCCCGGCACACGGCATTCCCACCCCAGCCAAAACGTTTTACGTGTAGCTGCAGAAAAGCCCAAAGGTTTCATCTGCGCCTGAGCTGGGCCCGAGGCTCACGGCTGAGCCCCAGCAGTGACACAAGCAGAGGGTGGGAGCAGGGGAGCCCCTTCCTCAGGCAGTCAGTTAGCAGCAGCGAGATGTCAGGGCAAAGAGAAAGCCAGATCCTGCCCCAGGTGGGGGCAGCTGGCCCAGGATGGGGACAGTGCTGAGCCCTGGGGTCTCAACCAGAGGAGAGAGGGAAAAGATGCTGCGGGGCAGTGGTGGGGCGCGGAGCTCAGGGTGCCCCAGTTCCTCGGTGCAGTAAGCATGGCGCGGTGGTGTGGTACCTTTTGTCCTCCTCCACCTGCACCCCAATGGAGTGGAACTCCCTCTGGCTCCGGCTCTCCGTATCCGAGTCGGAGATGGCCTCGACCTGCCGAGGGGTAGAGGGAGAGCGCTGGAGGGTGACCCTGGGATGCAGCGCGGTGGCTCAGCATCACCCACGCTACTCGGGCGGGCTCAGAACCGGCTTGGAGCCCGCAGGGAGGAGCGAAGCCCACCTGGACGCCGATGGAGGGACGCCACTTGCGCTGCCGAGCCAAGCTCCTCAGCTCCTCCCGGCCAGGGATGGCCTTGATGATGAGTGTGGAGGGCTTGGGAGCAGTGCGGGGCTGGACTGGAGGCAGGTCGAGGGCCACAGACGTCACCTTGGAGCTCTCCAGGCTCTCAGCTGAGTTGCAGCGGGTCGCAGCATCTTTGGACCAGGCGGAGCTGCGGGTGACCTCGCTGGGCAAGTAGCTCTCGTGGGTGGACTCGGTGCTGCTCTGCGCCGTGACGGAGATGAGGGGTTTGGCTTTGGTTCCTGGAGGGATGGGAGGTGGAGCTTTTCTGTAACTGAAGGCTGTTGTGGGAGAGGCGCAGGATGAAAAGGCACGTGAAAACACAGACACTTGCTCATTTCCCGCCACGAACAGGGGTCCCAGGTGAATGGTGCCCACCTCCTCCCACAGCGCAGGGCTTGTCACCCTGCAGGGTTTGCACCTCAGCTGGCTGGAGCTCAGAGGGGCTGTTTGGCCAGTTTATTCCCCAAAGGGGATTGGAAACCACCCCAAACCCACACTGGCCACGCTGCTGTAGCACCCAGCAAGGGGCAGAGATGGGAACAGAAGCAGAGGGAAAGAGGGAACAGCAGATCAGTGCTGGGGGCACAGATCAGCCCCTTGACCGGGACTGAGTCATGAGCAGGATATTCCTGTCCTGTGCCAGGGATGAGCCAGGAGCAGGATGCTCGTGCCCTGTGTCGGGGCCGAGCCGCAAGGGGGATGGATGCTCGTGCCCTGAGTGAGATTCTTATGCCACGTGCTGGGGCTGAGCTGCACGCAGGATGCTCATGCCCTGAGTGGGATGCTCACACCCTGCGCCAGGGGCTGCACGGGGCCAGGGGCAGGCGCAGGGGACAGCAGCAGCCCTTGGCAGATGCCCAGACGAGCAGGCAGGGAGATGCAGGGGTCCCTCACGCAGCCGAGCCCCCGCTACCCCCAGGGACTCACAAGTGCTGGGCTTCAGGATGCTGCTGGTGATGGGCGGCCCGGCGGGGGCGGACATGGAGAATAGTGAGAGGCAGTCATCGTCCTGGGAGCATCCCGCCTGGATGGCCCGCAGGTAGCTGTGGCTCCGCATGCGGAAGCAGCCGGGCAGGTCCAGCGCCTCCACAGCCTGCGACTCCACCTCGCCGAAAACCGACTCGCAGACGGCCTCGAACTGGTGGTTGAGCTCATCGTTGATCTGGGGAGACCGGCGGGTGAGGCTGAGGGTGGTGAGCCAAGGCCAAGCGGGGCAGGAGATGCTCAGAGGAACATCTACCACCCCCCCCTGCCCCAACCTGCCCACAGTGCCTGTGTCATGCGACCCTACCTGGCCGGTGGTGAAGGAGCGCCCGTAGCCCTGTCCCCGTGGGAGCATTCGCGGTGGCGTGCAGCAGCTGGGACAGTTACAGATATATGAATCAGAATAGTGCCTACTTGCAAACCTAATGAGAGACAGTGGGAATAGAAGGGATCGCACCAAAAGCAACACATTCAAGCAAAGCATTTGGAAACGCAGCCGCAGCGATGCTCCCGCCGGCCGCCACTGCTGTCCCCACTCCTAATTGCCCCAAAACACTGTTCTGGGGGAACAGAGCCACCTCCAGTGGTGCAGAGCCACCAGAGGGGTATGTGGCCGCACCGGGCAGCGGGGCTGGGGACGAGGGGCCAGCCTGTCACCCAGCAGACTGGGCCACATCCCAGTCATCTCCTTTTGAGCATGCCTCTTCTCCCCAACACCTGCATGTGGCTGCAGCAGCGGGTCCCGCTCCAAAGCCCAGCGCAGCCACGTCCCCCCTGGCACCCACCAAGGGCAGCTACAGCGCAGGGGCAGGGCTCAGCACCGCTGCGTCGGGGAGCGCGGCCATGAGCGAGGATAATGCCGCTCATCCTCCCAGGGAGCCCCAGCCCCTGGCCCCGCTGCTGCCCGCGATGCTGAGATGGGGCCGGGAGGCGACAGCCCTTACTTGGTCCTGGCCTGGTCGGCGCTGGAGGAGCGGCGGTAGCTGTCTCGCCGCGTGGCCGCCCTGGGCGATACTTTGGCGCTGGCGTCCGAGTCGGCGCTGTCCTCATCACCCATGGCCTTGATGTAGCTGCCACTGCGCATCCGCCGGCAGGGGATCTCCCCGTCCTTGCCCACCGCTGGGTACCCGCTCCACTCGTCCTGTGGCACCTGGAGCAGGAGGCAAGCGTGGGAGGATGCGGTGGCCGGGGTCCCGCCGTCGGGACGTAGAGCCGAGCCCCACACCTGCCACACGGCACATGCCAGCCCGAGAGCAGCATGCACGCATGGCCCAAACCCAGCACGTGTGCACAGCCCCAGGGATGGTGCACATGCTGGCACGGCTCCCCTGGCCTCCCCACAGCACCCCAGAGCTGCAGGGGTAGACCCTGGGGGCTCTCACCCCCTGGGAAAGCCCCTAAACCCAGGAGAGCTGATCCCCCCTAATAGCCGCAGCTCCCCGTGCCCCATGTGGGACCATTCCCAAAGCGCAGGGCAGCGCAGCTGCTCCCACCTCGCAGCCCCCCCGGTGTGCGCGGCTGGGCCAAATCCCACCCATGCCAGCGCAGCCACCAGCTGATGTCGTGGCCGCCGGTCCTGCCATGCGCCGCTGACGCCGGCAGCCTGTAGCCTCAGGCGGTGTCCCGTGTCCCCGCGCGGTACCGCGCCGCCGGCCGTGCCCGGGCCTGGCAGCGCGTGTGCTGGGTGGCGTCGCCACAGCGCGGCCTCGCCATGTGCTGGCCCCGTGCGGCCCGGCCCCACGCTCGGCAGCCTCTTGCCGTGCGGTGCCTGCAGACACACAGCTAGGTCGGGAGTGCCTTCAGCGGGGTTGTGCTGCTTATTTGGGAGAGAGGGATGGAAAGGGTGTGCTGAGGGCAGAGTCTGGTCCTCTGCTCAGCTTGGAGCAAAGCACGGGATTAAGCAAGAGATGGCCTCTGCCTGTAGCGCTCGGGCATTACCACCAGTGGTTTTCCTGCCCAGCCAGCCATGGTTGGTGGCAGGAACTGGGAGCAGTGCTGTTGCTCTGTTAGGCACAGGTGAGTCTCGGGGTGCGGCGCTGAGGCTTCCCTCCCAACCCAGACCCATGGGATATCTATTTCTTGGACCATTCACATCGCTCTCTGCTTCCCACCGCTCCACGTGAGGCAGGATTGGGCGCAGGGTGCCTGACCTCGTGGTGTGGGAATCGCCTGCGCTGACAGCAATTTGCCCTGTTGGTGGGGGGTCATGGGCAGCAGTGCAGTTCAACAAGGGACACGGGGAGAAAATGATGGCATTTAATTTTTAGGCTAGCTCGATGCTATCATTGCGAACAGCGGGCATCCATTCTGAGCATTTGGCCAATATTTATGGGATCGAATATCTGCTAATAGCAGGGAAGTTTAAACTGTGGGATACAGAAACGCTCCAGAAGCAAATGCCCCAGTATTCATTTTGGTGCACATGCAGAGTGATTAAAGCCCAGACTGCCATTTACCCCCTGAAAGCTGGTTCTCACAGGATAAAGCATAGGGAGAAATACCTGCAGCAAAGCTGAATCTTCAAGTCTGTGCCCAACGGGAAGATAGGGGCTTTACTGGAGCATCCCAAGTGTGATCCCTCTGGGAGCTGCTGGAGCCAAACGAGACGGACACAGCAAATGCCTTCTGGATATAATTGTTCACAGGCACAGCAGAAGGAAAGGAAGACTTCTATAAACAATTATCTATGCAAGCTGCAAAAGTAGCATTTCCACTAGCTCTCCAGGGCCCTGATAATACTCCCTGAGACATGCTGAGATGGATAGGATTTATAAACCATGGATAGGTATTTCCTACATTGCAGCTCTCCCGGCAGTATTATTCCATGAAGCTCTCTGCCGAAGACATATATGTTCATGAAAACATTTTATAGCCCTGTTGTGCTGGGATTAATATCAGACAAGAAAGTCTAGACCACGTGCACTTTGTTCTTCCCAGCGCATTTCTGAGTCCACAAATAGAAAGGAGCCCACAGGAGCATGTGACTATTAAGTAACTAATATTCTTACAGCTTTATGCAATTTTGGCATTTCATACAGAGTTTTCACAATAATTTACAGGCGATGCATTTCTAAAGAAGCAGGCAGCAGCTGTGTATGCTTCCAAAGGTGGTGTCTCAATCTAAAGGTGTACAGATATTATAAATAATGTTTCTTGACGTATAAAAGCTACTAGCCAGTGTCGCATGCGACATTGCACAGGAAGTCAGTGGCTGAACGTGGTGAATGGTTTTCACTCACACAAAATGTGCTGCAGCTAGCCCTGCAGTGGGATGTCTATCTGATAAAGTATCACACCTCCTTGCAGTGGTGGCATTGTGTAAAACACTACAAACACCCACCCTGTCCTGACCCCTGAGGTCCCCCACACTGTCTGCTCTCATTCTTCTCATTTTTAGGACTGTGATCTTCAGGAACATCTGTTCATAGATGCTGCTTCGTAGTGATCACAGAACACCTTCAAGTAGCTGAGAAGTATGTGAGTTGACCAGAACACTTTTGGAAGTGGCTGTCAGCTGAATGAAACTACCAAGGCCAGAGGTGGGTTCTCCATTTTGGTGCATTCAAATGGGGCTGTATGTGCCTTTCTGAAAGGAACTGACTAACCAGCACAGGTTAGTGTACAGGTAACAGTACAGGGAGCTTACTGGACAACACAACACTGTAACTGGAGGGAATTGAAGATGCGACATTCAGGAGGTCAGATTAGAAACCCATCTGCCCTTGTAGCCCCAGGCTCTGGGGACAGAGGTGATGTAAGATACCAGCCCCAGCTGCAGCTACTGACACCGAACCAGTCCACCTCATTTTTGAGACAATTACTCTATTGTGACAGCCTGTTTTGTTGAAAATGCCAGGATCTATTTCATGAATAACATAAATGAAGACTGTGGAGTCAGAAGCTTCCTCAACACAAAAAGACTGATTCATCTTTCTGAGGCTGGTATGGACCTGTTTTGAACTTACACCACCGTGAGAATGAGCAGGACCAACTCCAGAAATCCTATTCCCTTTCCGTAAGAAGGGCAATATTGCTGCCTTGTAATATTACCCAGACACAGAACTGCTTCATGTGGAGTGAGCTGAGCTGCAGGGTGGGTTTAGTACAGCAGAGCCTTCTCTCTCCAACATGACAATGAAATCTCATTGCATGCGTTGAACATTTCCCGTCACCATCTGCTCCCAACTCTACCACTGTATGACCAGAGTGTTCCTGTGCATTGCGCAGTCATTGGTGTGCACAGAGCCTTTCTGTCTGCCGATGGGAACCTATAGTATCTTTAGGTCATGCCCTGTTTTAAGGAAGTTGGTATTTGAGGCAATCGAGGATGCACAAGCTATGTCTGTGTCGGCTGCAGCCCTCCTCCTGGACAGGAGTGCTGTCAGATGAGTGCCTTGCAGAGAAGCTCTTAAAAGGGAAACTGAACAAGTTGTGCCGAACATGTTTTGTTTTACATTAGGCTTATAATTTTAGGTTTGATGTTTGGTTTGGAAGCTCAAAGCCATGCTCGAGCCCACAGCTGCCAGCTCTAGAGCAGGCAGTGGTGTAATAGTCATTTAATTCCTCTGTACTGTAATCTGATGGTGGAATGTGCTCCCAAGCTGCTTTTAGGTCTGACTGGGGAACAAAATCAATCACAGAATGCACATTACAAGAAAAGCGCTGTTGGTGTCAATTACCTAAGCTCTGCGAACGTAACTCTTCTAATTTCCTGTTAAATCAGTAATGTTACCAATCTCAGTCTATTATTTTAATTAGGACTGTGACTGCAGTTGCTAGGAGCCGAGCGAGCGCAGACAAATGCGAATGTGTAATTAGTCCCACAAACGAGTGGCAAGTTGAATGTGTCAACATCATGGATAGTTACAACATGGGGTGCAGCAGGAGGCCAAGTGATTTGGGCCAGATTCTGATCTCACTGGCCTCGGCGCCAGCCCAGGCAACTCCGCCGAGGTCAGAATTACCCTAGACGTGAGCTGGGGTTAGGGAATCTGGATCTGGCCCCTGGTCATTGCAGTTTCTTAGAGCTTCCCCTTGGGTTATTTTTAAAATGTCTGATGTCCCATCTTGTTTGATTAATTTATTTTTTTCTTGCAGTAATGCCTCCTCAGAGCCAATTACCCTGCAGCAAACGCTGCTGTCAGGTTAGCTGAACATGGGTGTTCCCAGCGCCAGTCGGTATCGGATTCCAGCCCTCCCCAGGGACCGGAGCTCCTCGGGTGGGTATGGAAATGCTTGGCTCCTTCCTCTCCCTTCCAAGCTGTGAAAGAAACCTCTCAGTTTCTGTCACATCTGACTGCCTCATGCATCCCAAGAACAGCCTGTGCATTGACAAGGGAGGCAGGCGTACCGACAGCAGAGCAGCGTTAGCTACCAACCTTGCCGAAAAAAAATAAGCCAAGGACAGAATCCCTGGCTAAATATAGAGCTGAACTGCGAGAGAAAACAATGTGGCAATGCAGCTCCATCAGAATTAAGAATGAAAATGTTAAGCCGCTGCTGCTTGATGACCCCAGGCTGCTCACAGTGAGCAGCGTATGCCCGAAGGTCCAGCCTGCCACTGGTACCTAGTGCGGAATGGCACAGGAGGGAGAACGCTGCTTTTATTAGCACTTGGCTATCGGTCAGCAGTCCACGCTCCACAAATAAACAAATGGGCTGGGTGCATGTCATCCCAGTTCACGTGTTACAGAAATAACACTGGACTGGAACCAGAGTTAACACAGCTGAGATTCAGGATGCAGCTGATTTTGAGGGAGGGAGGATGGCAGCGCATAGTTAGGCTATACCTGCCATTGGAGGCAAACCTGATTTACAGCTCAATCCATCTTCTACACTCTAATTTCCCTGCTTTAGTAGGTCACTCTCCTACTTCACTTCACAAGGTACTTCTTTTGGAACAAATAGACTAGGGAAGAGTCAAGGGTTTGGTGTATATTAGATGGACTGATTCAGTCACCTTTCCAAGACAAAAAATACTGTATAAATAGTATGATAAAGAGAGAATGTACCTTGAGGGTTTTGTGTGAAGGTTATTGATAGGGGACCTGAGGACCATGTAGCAATACTGTGGCAATATGACCATTGCAAAACTGTAGGTGCCAGTACCTCCTTTGGGACTGGCTATGGCTTCATGCTCTCACTCGTGGGTTGGGTGGGTTAGGTTGGGTTTTTTCCTCCTCTGTCCTGACCTTTAAACAGAGGTCAGGCACCATTACTGGATTCATTAAGAGCCCAGTTCCTCAGTGATGGAGCCTCTGCCATTGCCTTGTAACAGCTACTGCGATTATACAGAGGGTGCCTTACCTGAGCTGTTGTTATCTTCCCACTTACTTTCCTTTAGTCCTACAGGAAATTGCTTTAACCAAAACCACACTGTATATGCGTTATAAAATAGTAGGCCGTTGTTAGTGTCAACGATGAGTTTTTAGACTTCAGCCCTAGCCCAATGCATGTGTGTCCTTGTGACAGAAGAGCCAGCAGCCCGCCCAGCTGAGCAGGGACCAGCGGAAGGAACCGAGGTTTATCACCACTCATGATGATCAGGCGCCTGGTCCATCCCAGAGAGCCCTGGGCCGGGTGGCTGTCACCACAGGGCTCTGAGTTGTTGCAAGTCGATATAGTCATAGCCTGCATCAAAGAGCCCAGGGGCTGGGTAGAGCTCCCTGCTGCCTATGTACACCACGAGACGCCTGCGTTGTGCAGGAAATGCTTGTCTGTAGGGAATCGCCATCCCCACACCCTCCTGGCCTGAACACAGCACAGACACTGCAGGAGCTGCAGCTGGTGGCATGCTGTGGCACAGCACGTGCTCAGGTGATCCTTTACTCCAGGTTTCTGCAGGAGGGGAGGTGTAAAGCAGCTGTGCTGTGACAGCTCCAGGCTGGCCGGGCAGGTTCCTTGAACTGCTCTGCAGCCTTTTGAGGTGAACAGTCGTTACCCTGTGATTAAAGTCTGCATGATGTCATAGATGTATAAAGATATCCATAGCCATAAGATTGTGCAACTAGCTTGTAATGTGCATGTTAATAAGGCTATTAAGGTTTACAAATATTCTGCTCTTCCTTACAGTTTATAATTTAATTAATTGCCAGTTAATTGTCTTATTTTCCCCCTGTGATTGATGTCAGTGAGTGGGATTAGGCAGCATCAGATGACAGAGGAAGGAAGAACGAATGCAGCATCCTATGATGGTATGAGAAGAGATGTTTTTATGGACAAATCCTTTCTGACATGGATGAATACCTCAATGAGATATCACAGAGTATCAGCTCAATACATATTGTAATGGGATCATTAGTGGAGGTACCAGCTGTGTGAGGTTTGTATTCACAAGCCACGAGTAAGTAACAGGGAAATATTGGCTCCTTGGAAATGTTTGCCAAGCATAAATCTTTCCCTTTTTACAGAGCTGGTACTTGGTTTACATAAAATGGGAAAATACTCTCTAAGGCCCGTGGGACTGCTCCAGCTACCCCTGAAGTCAGTCACAGCAGGAGAGCCTTTGGTGGAGGGAGGGAACCTAAACGCAGCCCTATTCAGCAGTATTTTTCCAGGGGGAAAAGGTAAAGAGGAGGGTCTTTCATCAGTGCACGTGAGCCAGGCAGTGGCTCCATCCCTGAAACAAGAGGCATCTCTATCTCTAAGCAGGGAAGGTGGGATGGCTGAGCAGACACTGCAACTTCTCTCCTGGAGGCAGGATTCTGAGCCTCTCGCCAGGCTCGCTTGCACCCTGCCCACCCACAAATGCATGTCTGGTGGGTCTGGACGTGCCTGGAACATCTTTCCTTCAGGTCCCGCTGTGCATGTGGATTGGGGAGCTTGTCACCACGTCTCAGCCAAGCAGGTCACTAAGCCTTAGGGTGGCTCCTGACCTGCACTCTGTGGAGTATGAACCTGGGAGTTGCTGCAGAAGCTACTACAGAGATTTTGCCTTCCCCAATTCCCTTTGGGAACCTTTAGCTCCCAAAGCCTGCAGTGATGCCAAGTGAGGGGATCCAGGGTAAATGAAAATCCAGTCTTATGTGACTTTTGACCGGACTTTGATCGCATTTCAGCAGAATGAATCTGGAGCAGTTCCAGTGGCTTTGGTGTGACGGGGATCAGACAGTGCAAGAGGGCTGAACAGCACATAACCTGCATGTTCCCGTCTGGGTGGGTGTGCAACGTATGTGAACCCCTGCATAAATCAGCACAAACTAACTAGGTTATTTCTGAGGCTGTAATTGGAACAAAGAGTCAGCCAAACGGCATCTGTCTCTTTTAATTCATTCATTCCATTTGGGGGGCTTAGCCTTTAGAAACAGCTATCGGTGATTACATAAAAGAGATTAGCTAACATTTCTGCATAAATCAAGGCCAGCTCAAGATGTTTCCTATGTGCGTTGCGAAACCCAGGGCTCGTGGAGGACAAGTTCCTCCTGAAGGAGCGAGGCTCCCCATGCCCCACACGGCAGGCAGTGCCGGCACTTGGTGGGGCCAAGGACGGGACCTTCCTGCTCCTCAAAACAGCCTTTCAGGAGAAAAAAAACTCTCCAAGGAAACATGTGCATGGTGGGGAGTGGTCTGCCCCGGGTTTGTCTGGTGTGGGTTTTTTCCACAAGAGCAGATTTTCTAGCCAAGATACATGATGGAAACAATGAAAGAAAGGAAGGGGAAGGGGAGCCTTGTTGTAAACCAGATTTCCATGTGTGAATGCAAATCAATCACGCTGCTAAAGAAAGAGCCAAAGCAGAACATGTTACATTTACTCTTTTAGATTAGTTGCTAACAAAATACCTTGATGCAAATGCTGCTGGATGACTCAACAAATCTTTTTGTTTCTTTTTTTCATTTTGAGGCAATTTCTTCATTTTTCCTCTCTTTGCTGCTCTGTTAACGTGAAGGGTGAGGTTGTCCCAGGGTCAGGGCGTTGGAATTTCCCTTCCAGTGTTGTTTTACTACTCGTCTCCTTTTTTTTCTTTCTTTTTTTTGCAGCAGGTCAGAGCAGATCTATAAGGAGGTTGGGGGGAGGCTTAGCCCTTCTCTCCCATTCGATCTCCCCTGGATGGTGCCAGTTCCCTGACAGCGAGCACCTGACTCGGCGCAGTCTTTCCACGCCATTGTCAATAAGTCCACATCTCAGCTTCCCTAATGAGCTTTTAAGCAAAAAATACCAAAAGCAGTTGCAAGTTTTTGATTCCTTCGTTTTTGAGGAACTGAGCTTGAGGCACTGCAGCTGAGTTTCAACACTGCCCAGCACTAGTAGCTCCCATTAGCTGCTGAGTACTCATCACTTCTTGAAATCAGGCCTAGAGAATCTCTTCATGGTGTTTATTGCTTAGAGTAGAATTTTGCTTCAAATCTGAGCAAGACCTGGGAGAAACCAAAGGGGAGATTTCAGGTGGGAAACTGAAACAAAGTGCAGTTTAAGGTCTGCCATTTACATGTATGTCGGCTCCTCATTACGAAACTAGCTACCCAAAGGCATTTAGTAATATTTTTTAAAAAGCACAAAGGTACTAATTTCCTATTGAAATGTGCAGGAAATACATGCCCAGGAATAGAGCTAAAAATGAAGCTGGTTATCTGTCTTCATCCTTTGATCTCTGTCATCTTTCAGAAGCTGGCCTCCAAGTGATATGCCCAAGGATGGATGAAATCGAGTGCTGAATCTTTATCTCTTCCACTTGCGCGTCTGTGCTGCAATTCACGACGCAGACACATTCCTCCTCGGGACTGATCTAATGGCAATCAACAAGACTTACCCCAGAAATTAGACTACTGGACAGGCATTCACAACTGCCCTGCAGAGATGCCGCCGCAGTTCCTCCCCTCCAGGTTGCAGCTGCATCTGGCCCTCACTTCTGCCCAGATGTGTGATGGATTTAAAGACCCATCCCAGTCCTTGACCTCCACTGAGGACCGCGGAGCTAGTCACTTCTGAAGTAACACCCATAGAGAATCTGAGACCTTTTCATGCTAGAAATACCGCAGGGAGGAGAGTGACTGTAGACACCAACCGCCTCTGTAGTGAAAGGAAATCTGAAGTTTCCCCTCTGCTTTTTCGTGCATAACAGCATCTGTATGCCTCATTTCCATCTTCACAGCTCCTGTAATTTACATACTGAACATTTGCAAAGCCTGAGATCTGGGTTCACTTTGTATCACATCCGATGACCTTCAATGTATCATCAGAAAAGTTTCCAAGGCAATTTTCCCAAAGTGTATGAATGTGAAACATAAGACCATCAGGAAAGGAGAAAAGGGAAATAAAATCGGATTTCTGAGATACTCATCATTCAAAGATATATTTTCTCTTCTACAGCAGGACAAAAATATTTGAGCTTAAAAAAAAGGAGTTTGGGCTTTAACAGCTTGTTTCTTTACAGCAAGTGTTGGTATAAGGTCCCTCAATGAAGTAACTTTAATTAGGTTTGCCTTCCTAGATCTGCAGAAAGAATATTTCCATAATAAAATGCATTTGAAGAAATGTTAAGTAGGGGGAAAAAAATAATCAGAGAGCCAGGTTTATTTGCATTCCTTCCTAAGCAATGGCTGTACACCAAGTTTATCCATTTTGGTCCTGCGATCTGGTAGTGAATCAGAAAAAGTCTGGTGGTAAATAACTGGCAATCTAGGCAGAGATTTGTGATAGGAGGAATCCTGACCTCAGGGGGCAGGAGCAGGACAGCAGGGTGAAAACAAGCAGCTGAAGCTACTTCTCCCTTCTCTGCAGGTGTCAGGTGCAGCTCTGATGGCTCCTCCTGATAGTGCTGCTGCTATCACAAGGTGATAAACCAGAAATGGCCCATTTTTGCTTCTGACATCCACCACCAGCGAGCTGTCCTTTTTAGCCCCCTTGCAAGTGCCAGCAGAGTTTGTCTGGTGGTGTCCTCGGAAGCTGCATCTCCAACATTATATTGAAGTTTACATTATACTGATGTGGGGTGGCAGGAGAGAAGCTTCTACAGGTGTCACCTGGCTTCTGGGTAAGCACAGCTCAGGCCTCTCATCTGAGGAGTGCCTGGGAATTTTTCTTTTGCTGTTTGGGCTATCACGCTGGTTATTGTTCACTGAAGCAATGGAGGATGCTTTGAAAGAAGAGATGCCTTTTGTAACTGACTCGGGACTTCTGTTTGTGTGGAAAAGGAATTGAAAGCTGAAATGCAGAGACTTTTTCTGGTGATTAAGAAAGGAGCTTGTGTCAGCTGTCATAAGGCTCTTCAGATAAAATGGATCTTAAACTGACCATGATAGGCATGCTGATCTGACACCGTTCCCATTGCTGTAGGCCAAGCATATATGAAGAATTGCTCTATGACATAAGCTTGAGAAAGGAAGAAAGCTGTTTAGATTCCTTTGTTCTTCTAAAATAGTGCCCTGAATGCCCTCCTTTCAGGGCAGTTGTGCATATTTAGTGCTGTCAGGTAATTACAACGTGACTGGTAGTAGCTTGTATCTTCCTGCCTCTTATGTGTTCCAAGTGGTTTGTCCATTTATCCTGTGTGGCTTGATGTGGCTTGATACTGTTACAGGGTCAATGCAGGGGTGAAAACTGGGCTCCCAGTGAATCCTCACTGCCTCGGTTCTTTTAGTGTGGTCTGGCTCTTGGATTCCAGTCATTATCTTCATCTACAGATAATTGTATAATTTAAGTATTTGGAATATAGGCTGTATGTTGCAAACCTTCTGCCTTGGGACCAAAAAGGTGGGGGAGTGTTGGAGGGAGAAGAGGAGCAATTTTGTCTAAGGGACCCTCCAAGGGACCTCCTGTCCTCGGTGGCTGCTGTGTCTGGCACAGCAAACGGGACCGCAAGAGGAGTGTGCGCATCTGTCGGGGGAGGCATTCAGCATCAGTTATCTTGAGCTAAACATGGCTTCTCTGCAGCTCTGCTGTCTGTTGTCCTACAATGACGCTGTAGTCAGAGTTCAGGGCTGCTGGACCTTCCCTTTGGACTGGGAGGGCTCCTACCTTTAGCCTTCAAACCCCCCAGGGGGTGGTCACTGGGGAAGCGCAGTGCTGAAGTGGACAGATGGTTAATGTAGCTGCACGGCAGCCAGGGAAGCTATTCCTTGGGCTTAGGAATGTTTCCTCCTTTCATCCTGCCTTTTTTTTTTTTTTATGGTACCATATAGTGTTTAATAATTCAATATATACAGAATCCAAAATAAACACACTAATTAACCTTTGTTTTGAGAAATTTAATTAGTTAATGCTTAGTGTCTGTTCAGATTCCAAACAGTTTGGAGTGGGAAAGGTGCCATGGGGAAAGCAAGGCAAAATATGTTTAATGCTGAGCACCTTCAATTATTTAAACAGTAACGTGGGCTGGACCAATTAAAAAAAAAAAAAAAGTTATTATACAGGCATGTACATGCTAAAATATCTTCATGGAGTGTTCCTAAACTCAAGTCTTGCTGCAGAATGGTAAAATATATCCACACATAAAGCAACTGTATGGAGGAGGGAGTCTGGTGTTTAGGAGCGATTCTGTCGCTTGCCAGGAACCCCAAAACCTTCCTACTGGGGCTTGGGGGCAGGAGGGGTGAGGGAGGTACTGAAACTGGTGCTGGCAGTGACTGCCCACCCTGGCTGGGGGAAGCTGGAGGGCAAATCCTGCTCTCTGTCCCAAATAAATGATGAATTTTC
Source organism: Microhierax caerulescens (assembly GCA_035590215.1). Lineage (NCBI taxonomy): Eukaryota > Metazoa > Chordata > Aves > Falconiformes > Falconidae > Microhierax > Microhierax caerulescens. Next base: position 21,521,321 of record JAVJGJ010000003.1, read on the forward strand.
TGAAAGGTCAAATGCTGTGACTCACTAGTACTAGTCATCTACAGCCCAAATGCCTTCAGAACTGCAGGATAATAATTCTACCCAAATACTCAAGCTTTAATATTCTTCCCCAGCTGAACTGTAAATAAAATTATTTCCTAAGAGCACTTATTTGAGCTTGATTATTAAATACATTGCCAAAATCTGGTCGGTTAATATACTGCCTGCTACTTGAGCTGAAGTATCTAGAAGACAAAGAATGAAGTAAACGAAAAGGAAATCAACATTTTGCTAAATTGCATGTTTTTAAAAATCCTGTAATTGAGGCTGCTACTTCATTTCCATTTGTAAAACAGATTGAGTTCCCCTTCCATCTACTAATGGATCTGGTTTATCTCTGATACTAATTGCAGCATTTGCATGGTTTGCACAGGCTGTGGGTGGCAGGACGTTGGGTAGAGAAAAGTCAAACCCCTTCTGCTGAGCTCTGCAGTGTCATTGAAGAGGGACACTGGGCACCAAGCTTCACCGAGCTTCAGGCCCTTGTTCTTTTTCCTACGGCTCCAAAGTCTGGGTCAATCAACCAAGATAAACTTTTTAATTCGCTGTCAGGATTATGTGCCTCAAGTCTCACTTGAGAAGCAGTGGGAAAGGTTCAGGTGGTAATAAAGCAACGCCAGACAGTCTGGGTGTTTTATTAAACTTGTCCGTGCTCTCTTTGACCTAGTGACTGGGCTGGAAATGTCACCAGCACAAAGGTTGCTCAGGAGGTTTGCACGTGGGCCCTGCTGCTGCACGGGGTGGTGGGGAGAGGTGGGGGTTTGCAGCATCTCTCCTTGTTCTTTCGCATTATCGTTGGGAAGAGAATTGTGTGCTGAAGGTCTGAGGGAAGAGAAAACAAGTTTTTTTTTTTTCTTTCAGATGAATGAGCCTTTTCTTGGAACCTGCTCTAGCAAATCTGTTTCCACACACCTGAATTAAGCAATTCTGGGCCTTGGTCTGGTAAAAACATGCTGCGCTCAACCCACCCAGCGCTCAGCTCCTAGTTAGCAGCTGCTCAAGAGCTCAAGTCTACACTTCTCTTTTATTGCTGGGGTGGGGAGGGAAGGCAGCTTTTTAGAGGATTGTACCCAGGAATGTAAACTGGGGACCTCTCCGTCTCTGCCCCATGGTCTCTGCAGCCTGGATGCTTTTCCTGGTATCCCTGTGCACAGATTATGATAAAAGCCTCCACAGTGTGCTTCAGCCTCTAATGCTGCTTTGGTATCGGCACCTGCAGAAGCAAACTGAGGATTCACCCTTTGATTTCCATTGTTGTATTTTACATTTACAAATGGAGATTTTTTTTTTTTGCAATTTTTTTTTTTTTTAAGGCACTCTTGAAAACAATCCATCAGATTCCCAGGGAGCTCAGTATGGCAAAGGGAGCCCCAGCCACAGAGTGGCCTTTGTGGAGCAGGTCCATGGGCTCCCTGCCACCAGCGCCGCAGGGGAGCCTTGTAATAATGACACCGGCATCGACCAGATGTCTTCTGGAGGATTTGGTTTCAAGACACATGGCTGCTAGCTCAGGAGAACGTGGGGTGGTGGTGGTGGTGTGCCTGCTCTAATAGACATGATTTGTTTAAAAAGTTTGCAGGTGTTAGAATTTTTATTGAAGTCAGGGAGCTGAGAAATTATATCCAGTGGGTGAGGTAATGCTTGCTGTGCTCAGACTGGGAGTGGGGAGTGCACACAATCTGCGTTAAATAAAGGGCAGCTGTGTTGCCAGCACAATTTTATACATATGAAAACTAATCTGAGCCATAGCAAGCCAGACCTCTGTTCCTTCAAATCCTTGTTGGGAACAAGAAAATCCACGGATTGCTTGCTGCTTTCCTCCAAAAGCTGGTGAGGATGTGCAAGGCAGAGCCTCCCCATGGGAGTGGGAGCCCCTGTCCTGGCTGGCATCACTCCATGGGTTGTACCCTGGCACCTGTGGGGATGAGCTGGGGGGATCGGGGATGCTGCTGCAGTGGAGCCATCCCTGCAGCTTGTCACAGGCTTCAGGGCAGTGCAAACAGCTGCTTCCTCTGTCATCACCCAGCTATCACCTGTGATGTGCTCTCCTGGTGGGGCCCAGGTAGAGACAGGTCCTCGCTTCTGCTCCAGCTGCAGGGTTTGCTCTCCTAAGCTAGAGAAAAAGGAGGAGAGCACACACCAGCAGTTGTTCCCATGGAGTTATTCAAGAAGTGCTTGGGGTTACGCTCCCCTCCCCCCCTTCCTCTGGGCACAGTTCAGCTACTTGCTGAAGCCATAGTAGAGATTTGATTTTTTGTTGTTGTTGTTATTTTTTAATATAGGTAGGTTGTAATGTCAGGATGTGAGGTTGAAAGGGCAAGTCTGAGTCAACTCTTGGATGAATTCTGAGTATTTCCTTTCTACATGGATGAGATCCAAGTATTTATCTCAGTTCAATAAACCCCACTTATTTCTGATGCTCATTCCAATAGACATTGAATCCCTGTGCCTACAGACCAGGGCTGGTCATTCAGGTTCTGCACAGCTCTCTCCAGAGAGGTCAGGACGCGCAGAGTCAGCAGGGGGAATATTTTGGGGTGGCAGCTGAAGTGGGCTTTTTTTATTTTTATATATGTGTATATATATAAAGGCAGGCCCACCCACTTTTGCCATCTGTATGTCTCTTACTGGCAGGAGAAGCTTGCCTTGCGGCGGTTGGGATGTGCGATGTTTCCCTTTGGGTTCAGAGAGAGCGATGCGCAGCCGTGCCTGTGTCGGCACCATCAGTGGGGGCGGTTTGGCAGATGGGGCTGTTGGCTGACTGGCCAAAATGGATGGACTCATCATACCTACTGCTCGTCAGGATACAGCCTGTAAGACGCCGGTAGCATCCTTTCAGGTACTGCCTGTATCCAGCACTTCAGGGCAGAAGGACGATGGCAGACCCGAGTACCACTCTAGGGGTGCGGGCACAGGCTTTGTCCTCGGCGCAGTCCCTCCAGGCACATGGCACTTTTCCCCCAGCACAGAGGTTACAGAAATAGGGCTAAAATTAGAGCAAACAATACTTCACAGGTAGAAAGTCATCCTTGGGGGCTCGCAAGGTTTCTACCAGATGGGATAAAGGAAGGTGCAGCTGCGATGTGGACTTCTGATGCCAGAGCCCCTGGCATCCCACCGTGCTGTCCCCAACATCCTCGGCATCCCGGGGCCAGGGCTGAGTGAGTCCCACAGGGCCTTTCGGCTGCCTGAAGTGAATTTTCTCTTATTTCCCTCCAGGCTGTCTTTTCCCTTATTGCTGAATTTCGCTCAGCATAATGATTTCGAGGGCACAGTTTTCAATTTTCTCTACGGAGCCAAAATTAATACTAAGTTTATGCCACAGTGTAGCAGAGCTTTAAGCACCCACCAACAGTGTGCATATTTCACAATAATGTAATGGCTCCTAAACCCAAACACTGCTTAAAACCACCGCTGTACTCCACCGTAAATATCGGCGATGCCTGCCTGAACTGCAGCGCCGGCAGTAACGACTCCGTTGGCGCTATTTATGTGCGCACTAACATCCCACCGCGATGACCATCTTATTGCTGCCGGGAGCACAAGCACGTGCAGGTGCTGGGGCTGTGGTCGGGTGCTGCTGTGGGGCAGGGAGAGTTGCTGGCGCTCAGCTGAGGGAGGGGAAGGGTCTGGTGGCTGGTGGTCTCCTCTGAAAGAAGGGGTCTAGGGGATCCCTGAAAGTGTCAGAGCTGAAGTCCTGTTCATGAAGAGGATGTGGCCAGCGCGTGCCTTGCTGCAGGACAGAGGTTGTCTCCCTGCGGACGTGGCTTTGCTTGCTTTGGACGCAGGTGGAGCAAATGTGTGGCTCTGCGTTTGCCCTTGAGCGTGGCATGGCTGGAGGCCAGGATGGAGCTGGAGATCTCGATAGCACTGGCTGAGATGATGGGCGTGCTGTTAAGCTGATTTTAATGGTTTGCATACCAGCTCTTACCAGAACAACACTCCCTCCTGCTCCCTGTGGAAGCCAGCCAGACCTTGCCCGTGAAGGACAAGCTCAGCCCCTGGGATTGCCTTGCAGCACTCCTGAGGGATGCTGTGGGAAGCCTTGTGTGCAGCGCGGTGCCTGCTCGTCCTTTGGCAGAAGCAGTGATGTGACCAGTGATGTGAGTGGCCCAGCTCTGATGGGGCTGGACCAAGAGGGTGCTCAGGTGTCTCTTCCCAGCCTGAAACCTTCTGTAGTTGCATGGTTTTGGCATGGCAGGGAAACTCCCCGTGGCTCCAAATGACGCAAGGCTCCGACTTCAACGCTCCAGAGGTCAAAGCTGGAGAAGAAGCCGCCCTGCCCAAGGCGTGGGGAGGGCCTTCTCCTCTGTGCAGGAGCCTCTGGTGTGAAAGGGTTTCTGCTGCTCCTCTTGGGAGACTTTCCTCTCCATCAGACTTTGCAGCAAGGAACTTCTGCTAAGAAGAACTTGCATACAGCTTGTGGTTTTCCTTTCTCAGCCCTGTCTGTGCAGGGAAGCCCCTCTCCTCTTGCTTCCACCACTTCCCTCTCTGTAGCTAAAGGTTAGATCCAGGCAATGCAATTTGGGTCTGCTTTCCTTGGTCCCCGAGCCTTGTGGGCAAACTATTGAGATGCAGGATTTTTGTTGAGTTATGGCTTCATTTTATGCTCTTCTGTTCATGCCTTACAAGGGAAACAACCATGGCTGGTATTTTTAAGAAAAACATATAAGTGGGAGGAGCAAAGTTTGCCAAAGGAACAGGTTACAAGTGATTGCCAAACTCTGGATTTACTGAGCATGTTCGCTGCCTTGGGCTGGTGATTTTGACTCTGTTTAGAAAGGAGCAGAGGGATTATAAGAACCCATGTGTACAAAAGTACACAAACCATTAATTATGGCAACCGCTTTGCGATATGATCTAGCAAGAGCTAATGGAGCATGAGATACCTGTGGAAAATGTTAGCGAGAGCCATCAGGATGCTTGTCTTACAAGCTGCTCTGGATGACCTCATCTCTCAATATTTCGGAGGGCGAGGTGTGTGCCGGGTCAGCTGGAGGCGGTGGGCAGATGCCCCAGCTCTGGAAGGAGGGCAATAGGCTGGAGGCACAGTGTCTGCACAAGCAGAGAGAGGTTGTGGGGACCTGGGGTACTCGGCGCTGTGCTCCACTGCTGGAGATGAAAAACATGGGTGGAAAGAGTATGACTTAAGGGCATTTGAAAGGCATAGGATCGTGTCTTTTCTTTCTGCTCCTCTGCAACTGCCTAAATAAATTGTCACTTGGTACTGAGTAACCAGGCAAGAGTGGGGCCTGGGCAGCAGCTCGGAGGAGCAGCACCGGAGCCCCCGGGCGAGGGGCTGCAGCAGGCAGGAGGGATGCAGCTGGGCTGGGGAGTAGCAGCTTTGATGTGTGTGGGGCAAGAAGCCGTTCTCAGGAGAATTTCTTCTGCCCCACCCCTTCTCCACACTGTGGCTCTCAGAGATGATGCGCAGGGGACTGAGTGATGACAAACAGGCCAAAAATGGTGGCTTGGTGACATCCAAGCCAGGGGTCAGCTCCCTGTCCTGGTTTTAGAAGAGATCTTGCTCACTGTGTCCCAGGGCTGCATTGGCTTTTCATTCATCCTGGCGATGACGAAGAGCCACACTTAAACAGCATTACCGTGCTGGCACGGGCTGCTTTTGGGAGCAGGAAACCGCTCCCTTTATCCTCGCTTGATCTTTCAGAATGAAATATGTGCAGTGCCCTTGTCTGCAGTAAAAGCCTCCTAAGGAAAAAACGGAAAGGTTAGCAAGCAGAAACAGATGTTTACCTTTAACTTCTCGCTTTGTGTGGACTAGGGAAACTGGAGGGGGGAGGCATTAAGGGAGGGAAGTCTGCAGTGCAGGAGAAAATGCTCTCTGCGAGCCTGAGAAACTTGTGTTGGATTGAATCTGCTTTTCCCTTGATTGTGCTATGGCTTTTATTTGGTCCAGCATTTTTTTTTATTATTATTATTGTTATCGTTTAAATGCACCATTCTAGTAAGAGCAAGATAATTGCTTTTTGTTTCTTCTGCTTGAGCTTCTCAATATGATTAAGATACAGGAACGAAATGCCTGGATGTGAGGATGATCTAATGGGCACCGACCAGCCCAAGTCACTGTGGCCCAGTTCAAAAACATGGCACTTTTCCAGGATCTATTTGTTTCTCTTAATATGGTGATTTGTTTTTCTATATTGCTCTCTATAATTATCATCGCACTGTGTATTCACTGGCTCTAGGTTCAGTGTAATAAAAATCTGGAATTAGCCTATTGAAGTCGATGTCAGATACATTTGCTCTAACAACTGAACTAGGTCTTAGCCTCATTTATCCTACTGTAGGTCCAAACTAACTCCACCAAAGTAAACACAGCTTGTCTCTCACCAGTGTTTTCCAAAAAGCCTGTGCCACAGCCCTTGGCTACACCATCCACCTTTGTGCTAAACCTCATGCTGCTGCAAGACATCTTGTGGCATCTCACTGTGGCATCTCGCTGTGCCTTCAGGCCGAGCCTTGCTTTAAAACCCTGCTGAAAGCCATCCGCGTCTGACCTGGCTGGAGAAGCAAGGGTGGCTGGGTGGGAGCTGTCACCTCCCTCTGCACCTCACCGGGCAGGGTGACATTCCTGTGCTGCTGTAGGTCAACCTCCCTCCTCCACGCTGGGTAGACCTGGGCTCAGGCTGCTCTTAAATCTGGTGCTTGAACCTTCTGTCTTTGTCTGGGCTGCCAGGTCTGGAAACGGCTTTTACAGGTCCGTGAGATCCCTTGGTTTCTTTGTCTCCCCACATAACATGTGCCCAGTTAGTGCTGAATTGGGATTTATCCTTAGTGCCCAGTATGTGTTCTTGCAAAGCTTGTTTTCAGTGGCTCGGGGAAAATGAACAGAAAAATACCAAAAGGCAAAAAAAAAAAGCAGGCCTGGTTCAAAACCAAACAAATCAGTGTTATAACCCTTAGTAGGGTTGACATCTGCTAGTCAAAGCTGTTGAATTGGAAATTTCAATTCTAAATCCTCATGTTTTGGGATTAAACCTGGGGGGAGAACAAGGGTTGCTTCTTTTCGCCGTTGGGCTCAGTGCTGACTCTCCCGTCCCGCTGAGCTGGTGGTGCCTGGCAGGGGTTGTTTTCCTCCTCTGACAAGAACCGAAGCCGTGCAGCAGGGCTGACCCTCGACAGACCACGCGTACGGCTAAACGGGCTCCACTGATCTGACTGTGCTGCACCCGTAAACAGATGGGACCATCACAGCCCTGGAAATTCCCACCCAAAATTCATTGCCAAGAAAAGTTGAGGTTTGCATTCAGAGGACTCTGTCTTTTTGTTACAGAATTGTTGTAGCATCACTGCATACGTCTGCTGTGGATGGCAGCTCTTCAACGATGAGTGTGGTTTGCTGCCTGGCCGCTCACATCAGCAGCAGGTTCCCTCTCCTGCTCGGGAAGGAACATCCGAGGTGTCAATAGCCAGTCCTCATCCCCTGGCGTGAGCTGCCTCCCTGTTTGCTGGGGGAGCTGCTGGGTCCAGAGGTGACAGCACCGGCACCCCTAGACCCAGCAGGTGCACAGGGTCCTGGTGCAGGAGGGATGCTGCAGCCTGCGCTGTGCACCACAGTCACCTGGGGTGGTCACCTGGGTGTCCCCTGGAGGGGACAAGTTCCCCTGGGGCATAGAACTTTTTTTATTTTGCAGCAGGTTTTTGTTGGAGATGGACGCAGTGATGAGATGCTGCCATGAAAAGCAAGAAAACTCACGGGATGGGAGTGATCTCCAGCCATGCAGGCTGGAACGCTGGTGCCAGACCCAGGGTGGTAGAATAATCCATATCTGAGCAAGATGCGCTGTGGTCTTAGTCATTATCCAGTGAATGGGGTGTCAGGTTTGGGGGTGCAGTGCTTGCCTGGGAGAGGGGCTCAAAAGAACAGGGCTAAATTTTGGGGAAAAGCCCTAGTAACTCTGGGAAAAGTGTAAGAAGACTGTGAATCTTGACGACTGTGCTGAGGGCCAGGGAGGCAGCAGCCAGGCTGCGGTTGAGGAAATGTCTGCCGGCTGGACAGGGGCCACGACAGCCCTGTGGGCCAGTGCCGTGGGCACGGGGGGCTGGGGACACACACGTATCATGGGTTACTCGTGTGTTGGATGGAGGACTTGGCCTGTGCTCGGACTTGCTCTTACATGGATGTATGTGCGGGAATTAGCAGGGAAAACGGGTCGTTGTGCTGTGCCTGAGACCCATCCTGGGCAGAGGGACCACAGCCAGTCCCTGCTCGTCCCTGGCAGAAGCCAAGCACCTTTCTTTAAAATAAGGAAAAAATAGGACTTTTCAATCTCTTCCAATTTTAGATTCTTGTAATCTGGAGAAATTCTGATATATGAGGGATTTTCTTTTTTTGCTTTCTTGGTTGGAGACCGTGCGCATCAACGGGTGCCCAAAACATGCCTCATACTTCCCAGTGTTTCCCCCAAATTTCTTCTTCAGTCACTGCACAATAAGTGCACTTCACAGTTCTGGGCTGCTGCTTGATAAGACAGGCAGAGAGAAGCTATTTTCTGATTTTCGGATACCATAGTTTATCTTTAATGCTAGTTTTCACTGGCAGTTTAAGAAGTTCTTAGAAAACTCTTCAACTTCCCCCTTAGCACAGAGATGGCAAGAGGCAGATAAAACTTATTGTTTACTCATAACCAGCAAAGAGGTTCAAAGGGGTTTTTAGATGTAAACTATGGGGCTATTATTTGCTTTTTTAGAGATGACACATGGCTCACCCCTACCCCAAGAAGAAAGGGGAGTGACTAGTAGTCCTTTCTACTGAACTTAATAACAAAAAAAACCCAAAAAAAAACCCAAAAAACCAAAAATCACCAAAGAATGTAGAGTTTTTTACTGAAAAGTGGAAACCTGAAAATTTGGGGGCAGAATCTTTCAACTTAAAGTTCTGATTGGGAAATTTCCCCAAGGGGAGTTTCTCGGCAGGGCAGTATGTCCCATGTCACCCCGTGATGCCCTGTCAAATGGGAATGATGCCTCCAGGTCACGGTGCCTCATTGGGAATGAAGTTGGGCTAGGAAGGTCTCCCCATGAGGGAGAAGGGAAGCATTTTTTGTTGGGGGTGGGGTGGGGGGGGATATTTTCCATAGGATGGCAAGCCTGTCTCTAGATTTCTGTTGCAAACCCACCATTTTCCTGGAAATGTTGTTCCTGCTGGTGATGTGCATCACTTCAGAGCAGAGACTTTCTGGTCCTTCCCTAAGTATGCCCCAAACCAGCAATACCTGGCCAGCTCCTGCTCCCCATTAACATTCAGAACACGGCCTTTCTTTCTATTCCTTGTCTCAGATGACATTTAAACCTGTCAGCAGTTACAACTTGTGTCGTGTAATCTTTGTAACCAATGCAAAAATTGCACTCTTGCTTCATGATGGCTTCTACAAACAGAAAAAGCAAGAGGATGGCTAAGCATGGACATGAGTACACCCCAAAATGCCTGTGTGCTGCTTTCCTTGCTGCTGCTCTGACAGCGCTTCCACCGCTTCTCTCCTCAGAAAGCAAAATAAACCCAGGCAGTGGGGAGTAATAACACCTAATAAGCAGCGATGACAAATACATTTATCAGTGGTCAAGCAACACAGACAATGTGTCACCCACGTCCCCTTGCTGTGTTTGATGGCACCTAAGTGCCATTATGGATAGGGAGAGGGTGGTGGGACGTGTCTGCTGAGAAGCTGGAATACGTTGCTGTAGACTGGATAAAAGGGGACCGATCCCTAAAGGGATTCTTTCACCCACGGGCTCTGGTGTTTGGATGCCAGGCTGGTCGCATCCTGATGGGCTCAGGATAGGTACTTGGGTGCCTGCTGGCAGCCCCCACCATGCAGTGTGTTCACCTGCCCCCTGAGAATGGGCAAAGCTGGTGGGGCCAGACTCAGGCCACAGGCTGGTCCCACTCATCCCACCGTGGCTCAGCGCAGAGAGGGGGTGAAGGGCACCAGCAACTCCTGCCATGCTGCAAAACCCAGCAGCTCTCAGGCAGGTACCTGGTATAGATGAAGATTTGTTCCATACGTAGCCTATGTATAGGGTACCTGGGCATGTTTCTGGGTAAGCATACTGTAGGCAGCTGCCATGCCTGCCCATGAAGCCAGTGCTGGCCGGAATATGGGCATGCACCAGCACCTCGGAGTTTTGAGTACAGATGCAAACCATTTTAATTGCTTTAATGTGGTATGGCCCAAAATGTGGCCACTGGTAAACAGCAACCTATCACTGTCTATATAAAGTACAAAGGGTGCTAGACAGTCCTATCGAGCTGTTTTGATTTCTCCATGATTAATATATCCAAGTCTATAGTAATTTGTTTTCATAAACTTCACAAACAAAAACTTGATGTTTTGGTACCAAGCTCAAATATGGGAACAATTTCCTTCTCCACGCCAGCATTTCAGATGTGAGAACTGAAAGGCATCCAGATATGCTGCGTTTCCACTGAATATTCTTTAGTTCCAAGATATAGCATTTTTAAAGCATTACAGAAGCAAAAACAATCCCAGTGCTTTGAAAGCTTTTTACACTGACTCTGCTCCATGGAAATACTGACTCAGGGCCAAATGGCTGATTATATTGTATGATGTAAGACGGAGTTAGAAAGCTTAGCAGGGAATTAGAATAATGCAGTTTGTGTGTGTCTCTGCGCAGTAAGGCGAGGGGACACAGCATTTATTAGAAAGCTTTAAATCTTTTGCAGCTCTAAGGTAGTTGCTCGCAAAACTATCTCAGACCCTGTTGAAAGCGACGGGGACTCGATGTGTGAGAAGCTCTGAGCTGCGGAACTGAGCTCCTAGCCCAGATCTTTTCAGTTCATTTAAAGGCTGCAAAATCTTCCTTGCTGGGGTGTGGAGGAAGCAAACAGCACTGCTGTATAGCCAAGGGAGGCAAGGACTTTGCTGCGTTATATTTCTGGAAGGGGAATGAAGGATGTAGCAGTGTCGGGGGGGGCTAAATTCTGGCCTGGCTTCTGCTGTCACACTAAACTAAAGATGGAGATTTGGGGATGGTGCAGCTCCCCTTGGATGTGCATGCTGACAAAGGGAGAGGTGTGATGCAAGGGGAGACCCAGCCCTGCCTGTTCTCAGCTCCTTGCTGGTGGGAGCCATCTCACTGGGGAAGGTTTTATGGCTTGTGTTATCTCCTTGTCCTGCCAGGGAGAAAAGCAGTTTATTGCAAACATGAACTCAGAGATGAGTAAAAACCAAAGATGACCCAAGTGCCTGGAGGCATAAAACCAGCTACTGAATTGTTTGGCTTGTTTAATGAAATGGAGCAGCACAAAGACACCGTTCATGTATAGATTTATATATACAACAACACTGGCACTCAATTTACGGAGCTCACTGCAAACTGTAAGATTAGGAAGCCTGGCTGCCGTCGGGCTGTTTGAAAGGGATTTGGGATGGAAAGTCCTATCAGAAAACCTGCCCTTGCTTGTAGTGCCGCAGTGGCAGAACATGAGGAAGCTGGGGGTGTGCCAACTTGGAGCTGCTGTTGAAGACTGAGGGCAAGTTGCTGCTTAGACATCAGGTCTGGCTACAGCAAAGTGCCACTTGCTGTCATCGGCAAGATGGGAAGCTGTGGGTGTCCCATCCCTGGCCGTGTTCAAGGCCAGGCTGGACGGGGCTTTGAGCAGCCTGGTTTAGTGGAAGGTGTCCCTGCCTGTGGCGGGGGGTTGGAACTAGATGATCTTTAAGGTCCCTGCCTAACCCAAACCATTCTGTGGTCATCTTGCCCTTGAGTTGTGACTCCCCATAGAGCCGGAGGTCAGTCACCGTCCCCACTGCAGCTTTGGGACAGACAGACCTATGAGGCAGATCTGCTGCAGTTTGCTCCTGCTTTCTCATGTACCTACTCTATACATGCACACGTGCGGCAGCAGACCGTGCTGCCCCTTCCTTCGCTGGTCCCCGCAGAGCGGCTCTCAGCAGGCAGCCGTTACCCGTGCTCCCACCCTGCCTGCAAGGCAGCGCGCTCAGCCCCATGGCCGTGCTTTCTGCCGGTAGGTTACTGGTGTGGAGGGCTGATAAGGCTGTCTCATCACGCTGCTTCCCACCTCAAGTGAGTCATCAGATGAGATTAGATCCAAGCATTGAACTGCATTGGATGCCTGTATCTGAAACACTGGGTTCAAATGATGGTGCAGGTCATTAGGTACCTAATTTCCTCTTTAATGGATTTTCTAATGCATTTGATGAATAAATAGATGCTCAATAGTAAATAGAAATACCATTTGCGATCTTCGACTTGAAAAGAGGCCATAATGTTGCCATTATTTATGTTTAAAGAAGTTCTCTGGACCTCACGGGAGGTGGGATGCGTGCAAATGCTGAAATGGTGGGGGCTGGAAGCACACAGCAGCGTCAGCCCAGGCCACTGCCAAAGGAACAACTTGAGTGTGCGCATGGTTTTCAGAACATGAATGATCCCATTGACTCCCGATGGCCTGCGGATGCGACCCAGGCTGAATGGGTCTTGTGTTTGCGTGGTGAGACTGTCCAGAAGGAACCAAGAACGTTTCCAAGCAGGCGTTGCTGAATGTTGCTTTGTACGTGCAGAGTATGTCCCCTGGCCATGAGCTGGGCTACTGCCGAGGGGTCCTGGGTGCCATTGTGCGAGCCTGGGGCTGGGCTGGGGGGAGGAGGTGGTGTGAGCAGGGTCCCACCTGCATCTTGACCGGCTCTGTCAATGGGGCTGAGCCCCTCGACGGAGCTCATGCTCACTGCATAGATTCCACTGTCCCTCAGCAGCCCCCTGGCTGGGTGGGAGCTGCCTGCCCTGATGGGTACAGCAATTGGAGCCTCTTTGTTTACAAGTACCACCTAAGTGTGGAGTAACGTGATTGTACATTCACATCAATTCGTGTAAAGCTGGCAGCATCCTTGGCGAATATTTTTGTACCTCCAGTTTCTAAATGGCATTACTGTTAACAGCAATGTATCATCATTACCAGCAAGGCTTTAGAGGATACACGAGCGAAGTGTGATATTACTTAAATCTCCGCAGGTACTCTGTGATAATTAATCAGGCGTGGGGTGGTTATGTTTTCACTGTACTTAGTAGAGAATAATGCAACGGAGCAGGATCTTGGTTCAAATTCTCTGGTGAGCCGATCCCTCCCAGGTCATGACAGCTGTCTCCCCGGAGGTACATGGGCGCACCAGGGGGCCAGAAGCTTTGTGTAAATTTTTTTCTTCCTGCTGAAGCATCAGATGGTGCCGTGATGGTGTCAGAGGTGAGAACCCAGCCTAGAGGAAGCAAGGGTCCCATCCAAGACTGCGGACCCCCAGCCCTTGCTGGCCCAGACATCATTTGATTATTTTTTTTTCCTGGGGTCTCATCCTGCAGCTGCTTTGGCTACGGTGCTCCCTCCAATCGTGCCGTTATGTATTAATAGGGGCCAGAGCTGGCAGCGGGAAAGGGTAGCAGAAGTACACATTTGTCTTGCTGTCCAGTAAGCCACATAACAAATAGCGATGCCAAGTGTAATCCTGCTTCAGTTAAAACTGTTGCTTTGTTTTGTCATCATTCATTGTTCGAAGTACAGCTGCTTAATGACAGGATGTGGGAAATGAAAAGGTTTTTATGTCCTCGTAGACTTTTTAAAATAAAAATTCCTGAGCAATGGCGAGGGAGAAGGCACTTGCACAGACACACAGGGCTTGAAGGCTGAGACGCAGCCTGGCCGGAGCGAGCCTCCCCTCAACGAGGTCAGGAGATGGAGGTTCTGCTCTTAGCTTTAAAAATAACCTGCTGCGTAAAGCTGGGTGCTATCCGCGTCCTCAGCTTGGTTTGCTGATACTACACATCTGGTGCAGCTGTCTCTGCCCAGCACCTTGGAGAACGGGACCTGAGCTTGTTAGGAAGAAATGAAAAATAAAAAGACAAATGTCATGTATCTGCATGGGGCCACTTCTTTGCAAAATGCCCCATGACCAATTAAGTTAGCAAATGTTACACTTGGAACCGAAACAGAGGGAATTGTCTGTGTTCTGTGAGCAAGCGAATGAAATCCAACGTGGACAGGGTGCTTGTAGGGGAGACTTCATTAAGCCAGTAAGGGAAGAGACAACGCCAGCTCTGTGGAAAGCTGGAAAGCATGGAGTACCTTTTTTTATCTTCTGGTCCATTTTAATAATGATCTTAATTTTTAAACAGGCCAGGGTGGGGTTCCACCCATCTTGCATGCTAATTGCTGCAAGTTGAAGGTACAGAATTACCAGCGGGCACATGATCTTTGCTCTCAGTGGGAACTCTCCTACCTGGGTGCGCTGCACATCACGTAAGCAAATAGGGAAGCTGATGGGTTTGGTGGGGGATGCATTTCATATAGACTTTAAACTCGTTTCTGGCAGGCACAGCCCTTGAAGAACCACTGAAGGCTGGGATATGGCCAGCAAGTCTGCATAATTTCTAGCCCATCCCCTGTTTCACTCTGCCTCTGTATTTATTAAGCCTTGTCCTGAACTATGTGAAATCAGTGTGGAATTTGCCTGAGGTTACTCTCTGCTGGCCCAAGGCTTCTCAGCAGTGTAAGCAAAATTAAATGAGGTGCTGGGGTTGGGATGAAACCACTCCTGCTTACCAGAGAAGGAGAAAGAGAAGAGTTGGGGTGCTCAGCACGGCAGGAGGGATGGGGAGCTGCTGAAATCCCCATGGTGGGCTTCCTACATACCTGGAATTTTCCATGTTTTATGATCTCAGATAAATATCGCTGCTTTTTTAGGATTATCTGATATATTTTTAGAGTAATCTATTACCAGTGGATCACTGCCATGCTCATCACCGCTCCTGCTCTTTCAGTCCAAAAGGTGGTTTTTTTTTCCTTTTTTTAAAAAAAAAAAAAAACAAAAAAAATACCAAAAACCTTAAAAATTTCTATTTCCAACAAGCCTACTGTTATCTCACTTTTGCTATTTTAAGTTCTGTGGCACAAAAAGGCTGAGTCACAGAAAGCTGTGTTGTAGGAAATATTGGCTCAGCTGAGGAAATAATTCTCAGTTCATTCTTCCACTGTGTGCTTTGCGTTTTTTTTCTGTCTCTGTGTATATGTGTGTGTGTGTGTGTGTATGTGTCTTTTGGTCTCATGTTATGGCACACATCTAGACACCGTGAAAGATGGAGAGCTATTGCTAATGCACAGGTCTACCCAGTCAAATGTCTCTTTCTGTATATACCCTGAAGTGTTTTATGTACCTGCTAGAAATGTTACACAGCATGCTCACACAGCTCATAAAATTTGGCCACAAAACATTGGAAATGTTGTGTGGAAATATGCTGCTTAATCTACTGCAGCTATTCACAGTTAACGCTGTTGTGGTGCGCATCAGAGGGGGTGAAGATTACAGCCGGCTCAGGGAAGTTTGATACGTTATCAGAAGTCCTCAAGAATAAAACTGAAAGACACAGATGTTCAACAAAATGTAGATAACTGTCTGAGAACGGAGAAATATGGGCAACCTCAGCAAAGTCATCCTTCTGGCTGGACTTGTGCCGCAGTCAGCCCCTTCTGATGAGTACCTGCAATCACCCCTTCACAGCTAAGGGATCGTATAAAATAAATCAGGGGTGCACTTTAATTGAGTGTTAAGCACATCAGTGATGTGCAGTGGAAGACAAGGCTTGGAGATTCAGGATGAATTCCTAGCCCAGCAGGGTGGGGGAAAAAAAAACAGCAACTGCAAAACCTTGGTTGACTTAAAGGGCTTTCATCACTGGAGCAAGTTGTCTGTAACATACTACAGGGTGTGCTTTGGTATTACCATGTACCGCATTCATTTTACATTCAATATGCCAGAAAATAATACTTAATGTCTGGTGTATATAGCATATCTATCTACAGGAAAACAGCTGGTACCAATAATATAAAAGAAGAAAAATCAGGGACTTTTAAATGTAGCTATTGATACATTTTTTTCTAAACCTTTTTGACACTATCATTAGCAAAACCTAATTAGAAGGTGGATTTCAACAATTGCTGTCCTCGGGATGTAGCCCTCGCATAAATAATATCATCTTTAAAATACTTTAGAAACACTAATTTACCCTCCCAATTTTCTTTGTGAAATAGATAATTATGTGTTAACAATAATATCATCATCATTAGTAGCTGCGTTAGTCCTCTCCTTCTATAGATGGGAGCTCATGCCATGATAATAAACAGCCTGCTGAAGGCCACAGGAGGAGTCTTTCAGGCCTCTGATCAGGGAGCGCACAGTGCTGGCTCCATCCTCCACTCACAGAAAGAACCAGAACAATGTAGGTATAATGAAAGAAAAGCAGGGCTTTAAGTATGGGCAAGAAAAAGGAATTCTCTTCAAGTTGGCCAGATTCCTGGACTGCCAGGAAATATTAAAATAGTATGTGATAGAGATAAAGGTAAATATCTAACAAATATTGCACCTTTTGTACTTCTGTTTTTATTTACTCCACAGGAATTGTGCCGAGTAATGTAGATTATATTATGAATCACGATGACACTTAGAATACTGAATTTTTGCAACCGCATCCTGGCCCTGTGAGATAATCCGTTTTGGTCTCACACAAGAGCCAGATAGGTCTTGCTTGGAACTTCAGAGGTGTGCGATGGCAGCTGATACACACCCTTTTTCGTAACCTTGTTAAACTAAAACAAGTTTGGATTTGCTCAGCCATTGGATGTAACATCTGAGTTACAACCCTGCTGTGAAGGGAGCCTTGCCATAACCGTGGAGCGAACAGGGCCCTCTTCACTATTTCTATTTAAGAAGTAACACTTTTTTTCCATTTTAAGAAATGTGGATTTACATATCCAACTGAAAAAAAAAAAAAAAAAAAAAAACAAACTAAAAAAAATTCTCAGAGAGTGATTAAAGCCAAAAAATAAATTTGTTCCCATGCTTCTAGCTCAGCTCACTGTGTCTAAACTAATTACTACAGGAACTCCGAGGCAGCCTAGCCTTGCGTTGCTGGGTGTGCTGGCGGAGAGGCTGTTTGACAACAGCCTGCCTGCTGTCACGGTACCCACCGTCAGCGCATCACCTGCTGAGGAAACAGCCCCAGTTCATGCTGAAACTACAGCTCTGCACCTGCCACAGCTAAACCTGCTGCCGTCAGCCCCTGCTGCTTCCCACAGTCAGGTCTGTACCAGCAAACGTCCGTGTTGTTCACTTGTTTTTCTCCTTCACTCCACAACTGTGCGAAGCATCCGCAGATCCTCCTGGGGCCAGGTTCCAGGGGGCAAGGGGTGACATTCAGGGCTTTCAGCAAGACACTAACCCTGCTGGCTGGTGGCCCCGGGGCAGCTTTCACTTCATCCTCCCTCTTGTGCCGCAAACCATTTTGGGAGCCCAGGGGGACAGTGGCAGCCCTCCGTGGGCAGGGAGGCCCTGCAATTGCAGCAACGAACATTGCTTTTCCTCTCAAAAAAATGTGTGCCCTGCAGCAAGGCAAGGTGCAGGAGCCCTTGCTTGAAGGGGGCAGATAGCTGGCATCTCTTCTCTGCTTCTCTCACTTTTCCTTTCAAAATATATTCCTCTGGCACTAAGCTGAAATCTCCCCTTGGTGTGACATGCTCTCGTGCACATGTTTGTGTTCCTCTTGAAGCCCTTAGGGCATGCTGTGCCTCTGGGCGGGAGGTCAGCAGTAATAAACCAGTAAGACCAAGGGCTTTGTTTGGTGCATTTCCCAGTCCCGCAGCAGCAGTTTCTAACTTTGTCACCTGTGGGCTATGCTGAGGGGCTTTTGGGTCTTCTGGTAGCTCTTAAAAACAGAAACATGGAATCGCCCCTGTGCAGGAGGGCTGGGATGGGTGG
The DNA here is from genome assembly GCA_035590215.1 of Microhierax caerulescens. NCBI lineage: Eukaryota > Metazoa > Chordata > Aves > Falconiformes > Falconidae > Microhierax > Microhierax caerulescens. The sequence continues at coordinate 21,539,161 of JAVJGJ010000003.1, forward strand.
TTCGTGCCCTGTGGAAGCTCTGTAGATCAGGGAGATGCTAATCACGTGTCTTACCACCACCGATTTACAGCAGTGCTAAACGTGCTCTAAGTGGCGTAACTTGTGCCCTGGAATTTCTGAAAGAGCCGCTTTATGGCTTTGGATCACAGAGTTCGTCAGCTGTCTATGAATGAGGGACTATTCACCTGGTCATGCTATTCCTCCACTCTTGCTGTTTATTCTGGGAAGCAGAAGCCTCCAAGATCGATCTGGGCGAGTATATCAATGAGGTGATTGTTTTGGGATTGAATCCTCTGCCTTACGGAGATCTACAACGTATCTGTGCGTGTATACTTAAAGGCAACTGATAAAAATAAGAGTAGTGCTACAGGCACGTTATTCACCAATGTTAGACATGTTTTACCACGTGTCCACTGATCAATTACTGATGAATTTGTATGCCTAGGTAGTGGCAGGAGATGCCCCCTACTCAAAACCAAGTCCCTTGCCCAGCATGTCCTCTCCTGCAGTCATTGTCAGCCCCTGCAAAAAGAATAAACCCAGGCCCTTCAGAGGGGTCAGCTTCCATTTCCTTTCTCACTATGTACAACACAAAGACAAATAATTTAGAGGTTGTTTTGTTTAAGTTGGTATCTTCCTCATACTAAGGGAAAAAATAAGTCTTGGAGACGAAGGCCACTGGCCCTGACTGTTCAGGGCTTGCAGACACGGGGAAGTCATGGTGAGATAGCTAGGGGCTAGGGTGTGGGTCTGCCTATCTCTGTACTCTTTCCCACTGTTTTCTGGCATGGCAGCATTATTAGGACTAAGGTGCCTTTGTGGTTTACATTAATCCACTTTTGGACGCAAACTGAAACAAGCATCTTCATGGGGAACCATCCATGCAGGGAGCCTGATTCCAGCACCGTGTCGTCCTTCGTCCTGCCCCCACCCCGGGAAAGCCCGGAGCCAGCGCGCTTGCCTGGTGGGAGCCTGCTGGTTCTTCTGTTTAAGTCCCGCTTGTTTAAATATCAGGTTTAACTGGGGTTTGCCTGCATATCAAAGGCACTATGGTAATTTTTATGAGGGGAAGGGTTTGCCCCGGTGCTGGCCAGACTTGTCCCTGCTCTCCTTGTTGCACAATGCGGTGCTGAGTCACTGCCATTTCTCACCCAGTAAGTGCCTGCATTTTCTTTGTGCCAGTTTTATATAGGTTGGGGTCCTGTAACGCAGGCTGGAACTGAGGGAGCCTTTGCATAAACAAGAACTAAAAACGAACAAAGAGCCTTCCTGCTTCGCTGGTATTTACTTATGGGCTGCCATGCATGGTGATTTTCATTCTGGCACCTAGACCGCGTGGTAGACCAGGCTTGAACTTGTTTTTCTGAAGTCAGTCATCCAGTTCCTGCAGACATACTGGTATCTCACTGGGCCTTCAGTCTCACCTCAATTTGCAAAAGATTTATGGGTAGATATTATATAGATTTAACACAATACCATGGCTTTTGTTATTATCTGGAAAATGTTAATAAAAACCAAGTATTACAGATGCATTTTAATCCCTGAAGTGATTTTTTAGTAGAATGCATGAATTATTAATTGTTGTTATTGTTATTATTGCAGTGCATACCTATCTCACAGGACACTGTGAGGATTAATTAATTCTTGTAAAGATGTAAAAGGCCATATAGGTGTCAAGGGTTATGACTAAAGTGCTTTGAAAATGGAAACCACGCTGTGAGTGCCAAGTATTATTATTTATGGAGTCCGGGCAGTGTGCTTGGTGCTGTGCAAACAGTGGTCCGGTTATTGCAAATATTTGCTTATATGTGCTCAGTAGGCCTAGCACCCGTTGTTACAAGTAATTTCAACTATTTTAAGGATGTGTCTTACAAATATGGCCACGAGAAGACTCTCCAGTAGTTGGGATGGCAGAGCCATGGAAGGTGAGCAGACGTGTTACCAAAGCGCTTTGAAGGCACGCTTTTATTCAAAGACATGGTTGAACCACTACCTCAGACCCGCCCCAGTTCTACACCCAAAAGTTAGTGTTTGGTCCCGTCTTTCTCGCTACTAGGGCTTTGGGGAAAGGAATGTTAACAACACTTACTGTTTAAAAGTGCCTCTCCTGGCTCAAGGCAAAGCTAACTCCCTAAGCTCGGCTCGCTCACTGAACAACCTGCCATAAACCACAACCTGCTCAACTGCCCTGTGTTACCCAATATCTGTTCTTGGAAACCTCTGACTGTGAGAACCTCCCACCCCCATATGCTCTGGAAGTGGCCCCTGTAACTCCAAGCCCAGCTGCATATTTGGCCAATGGAACTATAAAATCTAAAGTTCATTGGGAAAGTAAGGCCTCTGTGCAATCCTGTGGGGCATACGCCTTCGTAAAGAAAGGGAAACCAGAAAAAAGTGGACGGGGTGAAATTATTAAAGCAACAATATGCCTGATTGCACTTTGTAGATTCTGCAGAGCAGAACATGTACTCAGGTAATTGCCCAGCTGAGTACCTCATCGTGTTAAAAATGAGAACCTGGCACCCTGGAGTTGTGACTGAACATTTGGAGAACACTAGACCATTGAAACCTTCAGCGAGATGACTTCAGTTCAGCACATTGTCACTGCTCAGCAGATGGATGGGAAGACAGTGTTTGCAGTTCCTGTGGGCCTAACAATGCACATTTGAGGGGTTTTCCCTCCTCTGTTTCACACACAGCCTGCTGAACACTACACCTCCGGCTCCTGTTTCATGGACTTATCACAGCTCCTCCCATACCCCCTGTCAGGCCCTTGGTGTCCCACAGTCCCCTGTAACAGGGCCCTTATCTTCTTCCCTCTTGCCTTGGGAACAACTCCCATTCCCCCTTCCTCCACCCACTGTTATTGCTTATCTTCTGTTACCTGCAAAATAAATCATTCAGAGTATCAAGAGGTTGAACTCCTTCAGAAGTATGGACAGACCTGAGATTACAATGCCAGAAACTGTTGAGTCCCTTGCTGCTTTTTTGGTGCCTTTTGCATTTCCCTGCTTTCACCAAAGCGGTCACATTTTGGAATCGGCCTGGATATGGTCTTCGGCAATTATTGCCTCTCTACATACCTAAAGCAGACAACCCACACACTACTGTTGAGAAGAGAAAGGTACCAACTTGGGCTATAAAAATAGTTAGAGAAATAAACATTGAACATCAAGTGACTTGCAATCACAAATATGCTCCTTGGCTGTCTAGAGAGACTTTGGTTTCCTCACCTAACTCAGGCCTGTTCAAGCAAATGGATTGAAGGCCCAAGGTTTTCTCAGAACTAAATGATTTTGCAATGAAAAAAAAAATCTTTTTTTTTTCCAAGTATTTAAATATTGTTCTTCATAAAAGAAGGAAAAGTGCATGGGCCTGGTCGTGAAGAAAATGAGCTGAGCACTGTGAGGTGATCTGATGCCCAGAGAGACCCACACATCTGCTTTCATCAAGGAGTCTCGAGGTCCCATCTGCTTGTGAGATGAAGCTCAGGCAGCTGAAATCTGCCCATGGTAGGTCCCAGCTGTTAGGCTGAAACTAAAACCCACCCTTAACTCCCGAACTGCCGCCTTAGGACCAGCATCATTCTCCAGCAACACCCAGCTCTGTTCACAGGCACAAAAAAAAAAAAAAAAAAAAAAAAGAAAAAAAAGGAAAAAAGAAGAGCTACATTTGTTGCCATCTCTACTTTCCGTTTCTGACAGCTGAAGTAAGAGCAAGTTCTGCAGCAGCGTGGTGATGCGGGGCTGCTCGGCAGCGGCAGGCCTGGGTTTATGGTGTGGCGCCTCTGGCACAAGCAGGGGTGACTTCTGATGCTGCCGTCAGATCCGCGCATGGTTTGTGGTCACTGGGACTCGCCATGAGTGCCAATGTCCGGACACGAGAGCACTGGACCAACGCCCAAAGAGCGTGAAACACTATTGCAAAAACATTTTAAGATGGAAAGGGCTGCCTGGTGCTGAATGTGGTTTCAATTAACGAATCTTGCCTTAAAAAATAAACAAACCAGCGATATACGTGAGAACTAGCATTCCCATTCTGAAAATGAACGACAGCACGCAGGTAGCACACAGCATTATTACTGTAGAGGATTATTTTCGGTAAATAAAGTCACAGGGCAGAGGCCGTGCCGGAGCGGGCTGTGAGCACCAGGTGCCATGGCTGGCCGCGCCGCGCTGCACATAAACCCCACACCCCACCCCACCCCCCGCCCCCAAAAGAAAGAAGTAACCC